>CP136061.1:21932749-23132749 GCA_032622095.1 Siphonodentalium dalli | reverse complement strand
CTGAGTTGTATTCATGAATCTCTGGGTTAGAGTCACAAATCCTTCGAAAAAGTCATAAATCCCTGAGTTGTAATCATGAATCTCTGGGTTAGAGCCACAAATCCTTCGAAAAAGTCATAAATCCCTGAGTTGTATTCATGAATCTCTGGGTTAGAACCATAAATCAATCGAAAAAGTCATAAATCCCTGAGTTGTATTCATGAATCTCTGGGTTAGAACCATAAATCAATCGAAAAAGTCATAAATCCCTGAGTTCTATTCATGAATCTCTGGGTTAGAACCATAAATCCTTCGAAAAAGTCATAAATCCCTGAGTTCTATTCATGAATCTCTGGGTTAGAACCATAAATCCTTCGAAAAAGTCATAAATCCCTGAGTTGTATTCATGAATCTCTGGGTTAGAACCATAAATCCTTCGAAAAAGTCATAAATCCCTGAGTTGTAGTCATGAATCTCGGGGTTAAAGCCATAAATCCTTCGAAAAAGTCATAAATCCCTGAGTTCTATTCATGAATCTCTGGGTTAGAACCATAAATCCTTCGAAAAAGTCATAAATCCCTGAGTTCTATTCATGAATCTCTGGGTTAGAACCATAAATCCTTCGAAAAAGTCATAAATCCCTGAGTTCTATTCGTGAATCTCTGGGTTAGAACCATAAATCCTTCAAAAAAGTCATAAATCCCTGAGTTGTAGTCATGAATCTCGGGGTTTGAGCCATAAATCCTTGGAAAAAGTTATAAATCCTTGCGTTGTATTCATGAATCTCTGGGTTAGAGCCATAAATCCTTCGAAAAAGTCATAAATCCCTGCGTTGTATTCATGAATCTCTGGGTTAGAGCCACAAATCCTTCGAAAAAGTCATAAATCCCTGAGTTGTATTCATGAATCTCTGGGTTAGAACCATAAATCCTTCGAAAAAGTCATAAATCCCTGAGTTGTAGTCATGAATCTCGGGGTTAAAGCCATAAATCCTTCGAAAAAGTCATAAATCCCTGAGTTCTATTCATGAATCTCTGGGTTAGAACCATAAATCCTTCGAAAAAGTCATAAATCCCTGAGTTCTATTCATGAATCTCTGGGTTAGAACCATAAATCCTTCGAAAAAGTCATAAATCCCTGAGTTCTATTCGTGAATCTCTGGGTTAGAACCATAAATCCTTCGAAAAAGTCATAAATCCCTGAGTTGTATTCATGAATCTCGAGGTTTGAGCCATAAATCCTTCGAAAAGTCATAAATCCCTGAGTTGTATTCATGAATCTCTGGGTTAGAGCCACAAATCCTTCGAAAAAGTCATAAATCCCTGAGTTGTAATCATGAATCTCTGGGTTAGAGCCACAAATCCTTCGAAAAAGTCATAAATCCCTGAGTTGTATTCATGAATCTCTGGGTTAGAACCATAAATCCTTCGAAAAAGTCATAAATCCCTGAGTTGTATTCATGAATCTCTGGGTTAGAACCATAAATCCTTCGAAAAAGTCATAAATCCCTGAGTTGTAGTCATGAATCTCGGGGTTAAAGCCATAAATCCTTCGAAAAAGTCATAAATCCCTGAGTTCTATTCATGAATCTCTGGGTTAGAACCATAAATCCTTCGAAAAAGTCATAAATCCCTGAGTTCTATTCATGAATCTCTGGGTTAGAACCATAAATCCTTCGAAAAAGTCATAAATCCCTGAGTTCTATTCATGAATCTCTGGGTTAGAACCATAAATCCTTCGAAAAAGTCATAAATCCCTGAGTTCTATTCATGAATCTCTGGGTTAGAACCATAAATCCTTCGAAAAAGTCATAAATCCCTGAGTTGTATTCACGAATCTCTGGGTTAGAACCATAAATCCTTCGAAAAAGTCATAAATCCCTGAGTTGTAGTCATGAATCTCGGGGTTAAAGCCATAAATCCTTCGAAAAAGTCATAAATCCCTGAGTTCTATTCATGAATCTCTGGGTTAGAACCATAAATCCTTCGAAAAAGTCATAAATCCCTGAGTTCTATTCATGAATCTCTGGGTTAGAGCCACAAATCCTTCGAAAAAGTCATAAATCCCTGCGTTGTATTCATGAATCTCTGGGTTAGAGCCACAAATCCTTCGAAAAAGTCATAAATCCCTGAGTTGTAATCATGAATCTCTGGGTTAGAGCCACAAATCCTTCGAAAAAGTCATAAATCCCTGAGTTGTATTCATGAATCTCTGGGTTAGAGTCACAAATCCTTCGAAAAAGTCATAAATCCCTGAGTTGTAATCATGAATCTCTGGGTTAGAGCCACAAATCCTTCGAAAAAGTCATAAATCCCTGAGTTGTAATCATGAATCTCTGGGTTAGAGCCACAAATCCTTCGAAAAAGTCATAAATCCCTGAGTTGTATTCATGAATCTCTGGGTTAGAGTCACAAATCCTTCGAAAAAGTCATAAATCCCTGAGTTGTAATCATGAATCTCTGGGTTAGAGCCACAAATCCTTCGAAAAAGTCATAAATCCCTGAGTTGTATTCATGAATCTCTGGGTTAGAACCATAAATCAATCGAAAAAGTCATAAATCCCTGAGTTGTATTCATGAATCTCTGGGTTAGAACCATAAATCAATCGAAAAAGTCATAAATCCCTGAGTTCTATTCATGAATCTCTGGGTTAGAACCATAAATCCTTCGAAAAAGTCATAAATCCCTGAGTTCTATTCATGAATCTCTGGGTTAGAACCATAAATCCTTCGAAAAAGTCATAAATCCCTGAGTTGTATTCATGAATCTCTGGGTTAGAACCATAAATCCTTCGAAAAAGTCATAAATCCCTGAGTTGTAGTCATGAATCTCGGGGTTAAAGCCATAAATCCTTCGAAAAAGTCATAAATCCCTGAGTTCTATTCATGAATCTCTGGGTTAGAACCATAAATCCTTCGAAAAAGTCATAAATCCCTGAGTTCTATTCATGAATCTCTGGGTTAGAACCATAAATCCTTCGAAAAAGTCATAAATCCCTGAGTTCTATTCGTGAATCTCTGGGTTAGAACCATAAATCCTTCAAAAAAGTCATAAATCCCTGAGTTGTATTCATGAATCTCTGGGTTAGAGCCACAAATCCTTCGAAAAAGTCATAAATCCCTGAGTTGTAATCATGAATCTCTGGGTTAGAGCCACAAATCCTTCGAAAAAGTCATAAATCCCTGAGTTGTATTCATGAATCTCTGGGTTAGAACCATAAATCCTTCGAAAAAGTCATAAATCCCTGAGTTGTATTCATGAATTTCTGGGTTAGAACCATAAATCCTTCGAAAAAGTCATAAATCCCTGAGTTGTAGTCATGAATCTCGGGGTTAAAGCCATAAATCCTTCGAAAAAGTCATAAATCCCTGAGTTCTATTCATGAATCTCTGGGTTAGAACCATAAATCCTTCGAAAAAGTCATAAATCCCTGAGTTCTATTCATGAATCTCTAGGTTAGAACCATAAATCCTTCGAAAAAGTCATAAATCCCTGAGTTCTATTCGTGAATCTCTGGGTTAGAACCATAAATCCTTCGAAAAAGTCATAAATCCCTGAGTTGTATTCATGAATCTCGAGGTTTGAGCCATAAATCCTTCGAAAAGTCATAAATCCCTGAGTTGTATTCATGAATCTCTGGGTTAGAGCCACAAATCCTTCGAAAAAGTCATAAATCCCTGAGTTGTAATCATGAATCTCTGGGTTAGAGCCACAAATCCTTCGAAAAAGTCATAAATCCCTGAGTTGTATTCATGAATCTCTGGGTTAGAACCATAAATCCTTCGAAAAAGTCATAAATCCCTGAGTTGTATTCATGAATCTCTGGGTTAGAACCATAAATCCTTCGAAAAAGTCATAAATCCCTGAGTTGTAGTCATGAATCTCGGGGTTAAAGCCATAAATCCTTCGAAAAAGTCATAAATCCCTGAGTTCTATTCATGAATCTCTGGGTTAGAACCATAAATCCTTCGAAAAAGTCATAAATCCCTGAGTTCTATTCATGAATCTCTGGGTTAGAACCATAAATCCTTCGAAAAAGTCATAAATCCCTGAGTTCTATTCATGAATCTCTGGGTTAGAACCATAAATCCTTCGAAAAAGTCATAAATCCCTGAGTTCTATTCATGAATCTCTGGGTTAGAACCATAAATCCTTCGAAAAAGTCATAAATCCCTGAGTTGTATTCACGAATCTCTGGGTTAGAACCATAAATCCTTCGAAAAAGTCATAAATCCCTGAGTTGTAGTCATGAATCTCGGGGTTAAAGCCATAAATCCTTCGAAAAAGTCATAAATCCCTGAGTTCTATTCATGAATCTCTGGGTTAGAACCATAAATCCTTCGAAAAAGTCATAAATCCCTGAGTTCTATTCATGAATCTCTGGGTTAGAACCATAAATCCATCGAAAAAGTCATAAATCCCTGAGTTCTATTCGTGAATCTCTGGGTTAGAACCATAAATCCTTCAAAAAAGTCATAAATCCCTGAGTTGTAGTCATGAATCTCGGGGTTTGAGCCATAAATCCTTCGAAAAAGTCATAAATCCTTGCGTTGTATTCATGAATCTCTGGGTTAGAGCCATAAATCCTTCGAAAAAGTCATAAATCCCTGCGTTGTATTCATGAATCTCTGGGTTAGAGCCACAAATCCTTCGAAAAAGTCATAAATCCCTGAGTTGTATTCATGAATCTCTGGGTTAGAACCATAAATCCTTCGAAAAAGTCATAAATCCCTGAGTTGTAGTCATGAATCTCGGGGTTAAAGCCATAAATCCTTCGAAAAAGTCATAAATCCCTGAGTTCTATTCATGAATCTCTGGGTTAGAACCATAAATCCTTCGAAAAAGTCATAAATACCTGAGTTCTATTCATGAATCTCTGGGTTAGAACCATAAATCCTTCGAAAAAGTCATAAATCCCTGAGTTCTATTCATGAATCTCTGGGTTAGAACCATAAATCCTTCGAAAAAGTCATAAATCCCTGAGTTGTAGTCATGAATCTCGGGGTTAGAGCCATAAATCCTTCGAAAAGGTCATAAATCCTTGCGTTGTATTCACGAATCTCTGGGTTAGAGCCACAAATCCTTCGAAAAAGTCATAAATCCCTGCGTTGTATTCATGAATCTCTGGGTTAGAGCCACAAATCCTTCGAAAAAGTCATAAATCCCTGAGTTGTAATCATGAATCTCTGGGTTAGAGCCACAAATCCTTCGAAAAAGTCATAAATCCCTGAGTTGTATTCATGAATCTCTGGGTTAGAGTCACAAATCCTTCGAAAAAGTCATAAATCCCTGAGTTGTATTCATGAATCTCTGGGTTAGAGCCACAAATCCTTCGAAAAAGTCATAAATCCCTGAGTTGTATTCATGAATCTCTGGGTTGAACCATAAATCAATCGAAAAAGTCATAAATCCCTGAGTTGTATTCATGAATCTCTGGGTTAGAACCATAAATCCTTCGAAAAAGTCATAAATCCCTGAGTTGTAGTCATGAATCTCGGGGTTAAAGCCATAAATCCTTCGAAAAAGTCATAAATCCCTGAGTTCTATTCATGAATCTCTGGGTTAGAACCATAAATCCTTCGAAAAAGTCATAAATCCCTGAGTTCTATTCATGAATCTCTGGGTTAGAACCATAAATCCTTCGAAAAAGTCATAAATCCCTGAGTTCTATTCGTGAATCTCTGGGTTAGAACCTTAAATCCTTCGAAAAAGTCATAAATCCCTGAGTTGTAGTCATGAATCTCGGGGTTTGAGCCATAAATCCTTCGAAAAGTCATAAATCCCTGAGTTGTATTCATGAATCTCTGGGTTAGAGCCACAAATCCTTCGAAAAAGTCATAAATCCCTGAGTTGTAATCATGAATCTCTGGGTTAGAGCCACAAATCCTTCGAAAAAGTCATAAATCCCTGAGTTGTATTCACGAATCTCTGGGTTAGAACCATAAATCCTTCGAAAAAGTCATAAATCCCTGAGTTGTATTCATGAATCTCTGGGTTAGAACCATAAATCCTTCGAAAAAGTCATAAATCCCTGAGTTGTAGTCATGAATCTCGGGGTTAAAGCCATAAATCCTTCGAAAAAGTCATAAATCCCTGAGTTCTATTCATGAATCTCTGGGTTAGAACCATAAATCCTTCGAAAAATTCATAAATCCCTGAGTTCTATTCATGAATCTCTGGGTTAGAACCATAAATCCTTCGAAAAAGTCATAAATCCCTGAGTTCTATTCATGAATCTCTGGGTTAGAACCATAAATCCTTCGAAAAAGTCATAAATCCCTGAGTTGTAGTCATGAATCTTGGGGTTAGAGCCATAAATCCTTCGAAAGGGTCATAAATCCTTGCGTTGTATTCATGAATCTCTGGGTTAGAGCAACAAATCCTTCGAAAAAGTCATAAATCCCTGAGTTGTAATCATGAATCTCTGGGTTAGAGCCACAAATCCTTCGAAAAAGTCATAAATCCCTGAGTTGTATTCATGAATCTCTGGGTTAGAACCATAAATCCTTCGAAAAAGTCATAAATCCCTGAGTTGTATTCATGAATCTCTGGGTTAGAGTCACAAATCCTTCGAAAAAGTCATAAATCCCTGAGTTGTAATCATGAATCTCTGGGTTAGAGCCACAAATCCTTCGAAAAAGTCATAAATCCCTGAGTTGTATTCATGAATCTCTGGGTTAGAACCATAAATCAATCGAAAAAGTCATAAATCCCTGAGTTGTATTCATGAATCTCTGGGTTAGAACCATAAATCCTTCGAAAAAGTCATAAATCCCTGAGTTGTAGTCATGAATCTCGGGGTTAAAGCCATAAATCCTTCGAAAAAGTCATAAATCCCTGAGTTCTATTCATGAATCTCTGGGTTAGAACCATAAATCCTTCGAAAAAGTCATAAATCCCTGAGTTCTATTCATGAATCTCTGGGTTAGAACCATAAATCCTTCGAAAAAGTCATAAATCCCTGAGTTCTATTCGTGAATCTCTGGGTTAGAACCTTAAATCCTTCGAAAAAGTCATAAATCCCTGAGTTGTAGTCATGAATCTCGGGGTTTGAGCCATAAATCCTTCGAAAAGTCATAAATCCCTGAGTTGTATTCATGAATCTCTGGGTTAGAGCCACAAATCCTTCGAAAAAGTCATAAATCCCTGAGTTGTAATCATGAATCTCTGGGTTAGAGCCACAAATCCTTCGAAAAAGTCATAAATCCCTGAGTTGTATTCATGAATCTCTGGGTTAGAACCATAAATCCTTCGAAAAAGTCATAAATCCCTGAGTTGTATTCATGAATCTCTGGGTTAGAACCATAAATCCTTCGAAAAAGTCATAAATCCCTGAGTTGTAGTCATGAATCTCGGGTTTAAAGCCATAAATCCTTCGAAAAAGTCATAAATCCCTGAGTTCTATTCATGAATCTCTGGGTTAGAACCATAAATCCTTCGAAAAAGTCATAAATCCCTGAGTTCTATTCATGAATCTCTGGGTTAGAACCATAAATCCTTCGAAAAAGTCATAAATCCCTGAGTTCTATTCATGAATCTCTGGGTTAGAACCATAAATCCTTCGAAAAAGTCATAAATCCCTGAGTTGTAGTCATGAATCTTGGGGTTAGAGCCATAAATCCTTCGAAAGGGTCATAAATCCTTGCGTTGTATTCATGAATCTCTGGGTTAGAGCAACAAATCCTTCGAAAAAGTCATAAATCCCTGAGTTGTAATCATGAATCTCTGGGTTAGAGCCACAAATCATTCGAAAAAGTCATAAATCCCTGAGTTGTATTCATGAATCTCTGGGTTAGAACCATAAATCCTTCGAAAAAGTCATAAATCCCTGAGTTGTATTCATGAATCTCTGGGTTAGAACCATAAATCCTTCGAAAAAGTCATAAATCCCTGAGTTGTAGTCATGAATCTCGGGGTTAAAGCCATAAATCCTTCGAAAAAGTCATAAATCCCCGAGTTCTATTCATGAATCTCTGGGTTAGAACCATAAATCCTTCGAAAAAGTCATAAATCCCTGAGTTCTATTCATGAATCTCTGGGTTAGAACCATAAATCCTTCGAAAAAGTCATAAATCCCTGAGTTCTATTCATGAATCTCTGGGTTAGAACCATAAATCCTTCGAAAAAGTCATAAATCCCTGAGTTGTAGTCATGAATCTTGGGGTTAGAGCCATAAATCCTTCGAAAAAGTCATAAATCCCTGAGTTGTAGTCATGAATCTCGGGGTTTGAGCCATAAATCCTTCGAAAAAGTCATAAATCCTTGCGTTGTATTCATGAATCTCTGGGTTAGAGCCATAAATCCTTCGAAAAAGTCATAAATCCCTGCGTTGTATTCATGAATCTCTGGGTTAGAGCCACAAATCCTTCGAAAAAGTCATAAATCCCTGAGTTGTATTCATGAATCTCTGGGTTAGAACCATAAATCCTTCGAAAAAGTCATAAATCCCTGAGTTCTATTCATGAATCTCTGGGTTAGAACCATAAATCCTTCGAAAAAGTCATAAATCCCTGAGTTGTAGTCATGAATCTTGGGGTTAGAGCCATAAATCCTTCGAAAAAGTCATAAATCCCTGAGTTGTAGTCATGAATCTCGGGGTTTGAGCCATAAATCCTTCGAAAAAGTCATAAATCCTTGCGTTGTATTCATGAATCTCTGGGTTAGAGCCATAAATCCTTCGAAAAAGTCATAAATCCCTGCGTTGTATTCATGAATCTCTGGGTTAGAGCCACAAATCCTTCGAAAAAGTCATAAATCCCTGAGTTGTATTCATGAATCTCTGGGTTAGAACCATAAATCCTTCGAAAAAGTCATAAATCCCTGAGTTCTATTCGTGAATCTCTGGGTTAGAACCATAAATCCTTCAAAAAAGTCATAAATCCCTGAGTTGTATTCATGAATCTCTGGGTTAGAGCCACAAATCCTTCGAAAAAGTCATAAATCCCTGAGTTGTAATCATGAATCTCTGGGTTAGAGCCACAAATCCTTCGAAAAAGTCATAAATCCCTGAGTTGTATTCATGAATCTCTGGGTTAGAACCATAAATCCTTCGAAAAAGTCATAAATCCCTGAGTTGTATTCATGAATTTCTGGGTTAGAACCATAAATCCTTCGAAAAAGTCATAAATCCCTGAGTTGTAGTCATGAATCTCGGGGTTAAAGCCATAAATCCTTCAAAAAAGTCATAAATCCCTGAGTTCTATTCATGAATCTCTGGGTTAGAACCATAAATCCTTCGAAAAAGTCATAAATCCCTGAGTTCTATTCATGAATCTCTAGGTTAGAACCATAAATCCTTCGAAAAAGTCATAAATCCCTGAGTTCTATTCGTGAATCTCTGGGTTAGAACCATAAATCCTTCGAAAAAGTCATAAATCCCTGAGTTGTATTCATGAATCTCGAGGTTTGAGCCATAAATCCTTCGAAAAGTCATAAATCCCTGAGTTGTATTCATGAATCTCTGGGTTAGAGCCACAAATCCTTCGAAAAAGTCATAAATCCCTGAGTTGTAATCATGAATCTCTGGGTTAGAGCCACAAATCCTTCGAAAAAGTCATAAATCCCTGAGTTGTATTCATGAATCTCTGGGTTAGAACCATAAATCCTTCGAAAAAGTCATAAATCCCTGAGTTGTATTCATGAATCTCTGGGTTAGAACCATAAATCCTTCGAAAAAGTCATAAATCCCTGAGTTGTAGTCATGAATCTCGGGGTTAAAGCCATAAATCCTTCGAAAAAGTCATAAATCCCTGAGTTCTATTCATGAATCTCTGGGTTAGAACCATAAATCCTTCGAAAAAGTCATAAATCCCTGAGTTCTATTCATGAATCTCTGGGTTAGAACCATAAATCCTTCGAAAAAGTCATAAATCCCTGAGTTCTATTCATGAATCTCTGGGTTAGAACCATAAATCCTTCGAAAAAGTCATAAATCCCTGAGTTCTATTCATGAATCTCTGGGTTAGAACCATAAATCCTTCGAAAAAGTCATAAATCCCTGAGTTGTATTCACGAATCTCTGGGTTAGAACCATAAATCCTTCGAAAAAGTCATAAATCCCTGAGTTGTAGTCATGAATCTCGGGGTTAAAGCCATAAATCCTTCGAAAAAGTCATAAATCCCTGAGTTCTATTCATGAATCTCTGGGTTAGAACCATAAATCCTTCGAAAAAGTCATAAATCCCTGAGTTCTATTCATGAATCTCTGGGTTAGAACCATAAATCCATCGAAAAAGTCATAAATCCCTGAGTTCTATTCGTGAATCTCTGGGTTAGAACCATAAATCCTTCAAAAAAGTCATAAATCCCTGAGTTGTAGTCATGAATCTCGGGGTTTGAGCCATAAATCCTTCGAAAAAGTCATAAATCCTTGCGTTGTATTCATGAATCTCTGGGTTAGAGCCATAAATCCTTCGAAAAAGTCATAAATCCCTGCGTTGTATTCATGAATCTCTGGGTTAGAGCCACAAATCCTTCGAAAAAGTCATAAATCCCTGAGTTGTATTCATGAATCTCTGGGTTAGAACCATAAATCCTTCGAAAAAGTCATAAATCCCTGAGTTGTAGTCATGAATCTCGGGGTTAAAGCCATAAATCCTTCGAAAAAGTCATAAATCCCTGAGTTCTATTCATGAATCTCTGGGTTAGAACCATAAATCCTTCGAAAAAGTCATAAATACCTGAGTTCTATTCATGAATCTCTGGGTTAGAACCATAAATCCTTCGAAAAAGTCATAAATCCCTGAGTTCTATTCATGAATCTCTGGGTTAGAACCATAAATCCTTCGAAAAAGTCATAAATCCCTGAGTTGTAGTCATGAATCTCGGGGTTAGAGCCATAAATCCTTCGAAAAGGTCATAAATCCTTGCGTTGTATTCACGAATCTCTGGGTTAGAGCCACAAATCCTTCGAAAAAGTCATAAATCCCTGCGTTGTATTCATGAATCTCTGGGTTAGAGCCACAAATCCTTCGAAAAAGTCATAAATCCCTGAGTTGTAATCATGAATCTCTGGGTTAGAGCCACAAATCCTTCGAAAAAGTCATAAATCCCTGAGTTGTATTCATGAATCTCTGGGTTAGAGTCACAAATCCTTCGAAAAAGTCATAAATCCCTGAGTTGTATTCATGAATCTCTGGGTTAGAGCCACAAATCCTTCGAAAAAGTCATAAATCCCTGAGTTGTATTCATGAATCTCTGGGTTGAACCATAAATCAATCGAAAAAGTCATAAATCCCTGAGTTGTATTCATGAATCTCTGGGTTAGAACCATAAATCCTTCGAAAAAGTCATAAATCCCTGAGTTGTAGTCATGAATCTCGGGGTTAAAGCCATAAATCCTTCGAAAAAGTCATAAATCCCTGAGTTCTATTCATGAATCTCTGGGTTAGAACCATAAATCCTTCGAAAAAGTCATAAATCCCTGAGTTCTATTCATGAATCTCTGGGTTAGAACCATAAATCCTTCGAAAAAGTCATAAATCCCTGAGTTCTATTCGTGAATCTCTGGGTTAGAACCTTAAATCCTTCGAAAAAGTCATAAATCCCTGAGTTGTAGTCATGAATCTCGGGGTTTGAGCCATAAATCCTTCGAAAAGTCATAAATCCCTGAGTTGTATTCATGAATCTCTGGGTTAGAGCCACAAATCCTTCGAAAAAGTCATAAATCCCTGAGTTGTAATCATGAATCTCTGGGTTAGAGCCACAAATCCTTCGAAAAAGTCATAAATCCCTGAGTTGTATTCACGAATCTCTGGGTTAGAACCATAAATCCTTCGAAAAAGTCATAAATCCCTGAGTTGTATTCATGAATCTCTGGGTTAGAACCATAAATCCTTCGAAAAAGTCATAAATCCCTGAGTTGTAGTCATGAATCTCGGGGTTAAAGCCATAAATCCTTCGAAAAAGTCATAAATCCCTGAGTTCTATTCATGAATCTCTGGGTTAGAACCATAAATCCTTCGAAAAATTCATAAATCCCTGAGTTCTATTCATGAATCTCTGGGTTAGAACCATAAATCCTTCGAAAAAGTCATAAATCCCTGAGTTCTATTCATGAATCTCTGGGTTAGAACCATAAATCCTTCGAAAAAGTCATAAATCCCTGAGTTGTAGTCATGAATCTTGGGGTTAGAGCCATAAATCCTTCGAAAGGGTCATAAATCCTTGCGTTGTATTCATGAATCTCTGGGTTAGAGCAACAAATCCTTCGAAAAAGTCATAAATCCCTGAGTTGTAATCATGAATCTCTGGGTTAGAGCCACAAATCCTTCGAAAAAGTCATAAATCCCTGAGTTGTATTCATGAATCTCTGGGTTAGAACCATAAATCCTTCGAAAAAGTCATAAATCCCTGAGTTGTATTCATGAATCTCTGGGTTAGAGTCACAAATCCTTCGAAAAAGTCATAAATCCCTGAGTTGTAATCATGAATCTCTGGGTTAGAGCCACAAATCCTTCGAAAAAGTCATAAATCCCTGAGTTGTATTCATGAATCTCTGGGTTAGAACCATAAATCAATCGAAAAAGTCATAAATCCCTGAGTTGTATTCATGAATCTCTGGGTTAGAACCATAAATCCTTCGAAAAAGTCATAAATCCCTGAGTTGTAGTCATGAATCTCGGGGTTAAAGCCATAAATCCTTCGAAAAAGTCATAAATCCCTGAGTTCTATTCATGAATCTCTGGGTTAGAACCATAAATCCTTCGAAAAAGTCATAAATCCCTGAGTTCTATTCATGAATCTCTGGGTTAGAACCATAAATCCTTCGAAAAAGTCATAAATCCCTGAGTTCTATTCGTGAATCTCTGGGTTAGAACCTTAAATCCTTCGAAAAAGTCATAAATCCCTGAGTTGTAGTCATGAATCTCGGGGTTTGAGCCATAAATCCTTCGAAAAGTCATAAATCCCTGAGTTGTATTCATGAATCTCTGGGTTAGAGCCACAAATCCTTCGAAAAAGTCATAAATCCCTGAGTTGTAATCATGAATCTCTGGGTTAGAGCCACAAATCCTTCGAAAAAGTCATAAATCCCTGAGTTGTATTCATGAATCTCTGGGTTAGAACCATAAATCCTTCGAAAAAGTCATAAATCCCTGAGTTGTATTCATGAATCTCTGGGTTAGAACCATAAATCCTTCGAAAAAGTCATAAATCCCTGAGTTGTAGTCATGAATCTCGGGTTTAAAGCCATAAATCCTTCGAAAAAGTCATAAATCCCTGAGTTCTATTCATGAATCTCTGGGTTAGAACCATAAATCCTTCGAAAAAGTCATAAATCCCTGAGTTCTATTCATGAATCTCTGGGTTAGAACCATAAATCCTTCGAAAAAGTCATAAATCCCTGAGTTCTATTCATGAATCTCTGGGTTAGAACCATAAATCCTTCGAAAAAGTCATAAATCCCTGAGTTGTAGTCATGAATCTTGGGGTTAGAGCCATAAATCCTTCGAAAGGGTCATAAATCCTTGCGTTGTATTCATGAATCTCTGGGTTAGAGCAACAAATCCTTCGAAAAAGTCATAAATCCCTGAGTTGTAATCATGAATCTCTGGGTTAGAGCCACAAATCATTCGAAAAAGTCATAAATCCCTGAGTTGTATTCATGAATCTCTGGGTTAGAACCATAAATCCTTCGAAAAAGTCATAAATCCCTGAGTTGTATTCATGAATCTCTGGGTTAGAACCATAAATCCTTCGAAAAAGTCATAAATCCCTGAGTTGTAGTCATGAATCTCGGGGTTAAAGCCATAAATCCTTCGAAAAAGTCATAAATCCCCGAGTTCTATTCATGAATCTCTGGGTTAGAACCATAAATCCTTCGAAAAAGTCATAAATCCCTGAGTTCTATTCATGAATCTCTGGGTTAGAACCATAAATCCTTCGAAAAAGTCATAAATCCCTGAGTTCTATTCATGAATCTCTGGGTTAGAACCATAAATCCTTCGAAAAAGTCATAAATCCCTGAGTTGTAGTCATGAATCTTGGGGTTAGAGCCATAAATCCTTCGAAAAAGTCATAAATCCCTGAGTTGTAGTCATGAATCTCGGGGTTTGAGCCATAAATCCTTCGAAAAAGTCATAAATCCTTGCGTTGTATTCATGAATCTCTGGGTTAGAGCCATAAATCCTTCGAAAAAGTCATAAATCCCTGCGTTGTATTCATGAATCTCTGGGTTAGAGCCACAAATCCTTCGAAAAAGTCATAAATCCCTGAGTTGTATTCATGAATCTCTGGGTTAGAACCATAAATCCTTCGAAAAAGTCATAAATCCCTGAGTTCTATTCATGAATCTCTGGGTTAGAACCATAAATCCTTCGAAAAAGTCATAAATCCCTGAGTTGTAGTCATGAATCTTGGGGTTAGAGCCATAAATCCTTCGAAAAAGTCATAAATCCCTGAGTTGTAGTCATGAATCTCGGGGTTTGAGCCATAAATCCTTCGAAAAAGTCATAAATCCTTGCGTTGTATTCATGAATCTCTGGGTTAGAGCCATAAATCCTTCGAAAAAGTCATAAATCCCTGCGTTGTATTCATGAATCTCTGGGTTAGAGCCACAAATCCTTCGAAAAAGTCATAAATCCCTGAGTTGTATTCATGAATCTCTGGGTTAGAACCATAAATCCTTCGAAAAAGTCATAAATCCCTGAGTTGTAGTCATGAATCTCGGGGTTAAAGCCATAAATCCTTCGAAAAAGTCATAAATCCCTGAGTTCTATTCATGAATCTCTGGGTTAGAACCATAAATCCTTCGAAAAAGTCATAAATCCCTGAGTTCTATTCATGAATCTCTGGGTTAGAACCATAAATCCTTCGAAAAAGTCATAAATCCCTGAGTTGTAGTCATGAATCTCGGGGTTAGAGCCATAAATCCTTCGAAAAGGTCATAAATCCTTGCGTTGTATTCACGAATCTCTGGGTTAGAGCCACAAATCCTTCGAAAAAGTCATAAATCCCTGCGTTGTATTCATGAATCTCTGGGTTAGAACCATAAATCCTTCGAAAAAGTCATAAATCCCTGAGTTCTATTCATTAATCTCTGGGTTAGAACCATAAATCCTTCGAAAAAGTCATAAATCCCTGAGTTCTATTCATGAATCTCTGGGTTAGAACCATAAATCCTTCGAAAAAGTCATAAATCCCTGAGTTGTAGTCATGAATCTCGGGGTTAGAGCCATAAATCCTTCGAAAATGTCATAAATCCTTGCGTTGTATTCATGAATCTCTGGGTTAGAGCCACAAATCCTTCGAAAAAGTCATAAATCCCTGCGTTGTATTCATGAATCTCTGGGTTAGAGCCACAAATCCTTCGAAAAAGTCATAAATCCCTGAGTTGTAATAATGAATCTCTGGGTTAGAGCCACAAATCCTTCGAAAAAGTCATAAATCCCTGAGTTGTATTCATGAATCTCTGGGTTAGAACCATAAATCCTTCGAAAAAGTCATAAATCCCTGAGTTGTAGTCATGAATCTCGGGGTTAAAGCCATAAATCCTTCGAAAAAGTCATAAATCCCTGAGTTCTATTCATGAATCTCTGGGTTAGAACCATAAATCCTTCGAAAAAGTCATAAATCCCTGAGTTCTATTCATGAATCTCTGGGTTAGAACCATAAATCCTTCGAAAAAGTCATAAATCCCTGAGTTCTATTCGTGAATCTCTGGGGTTAGAACCATAAATCCTTCGAAAAAGTCATAAATCCCTGAGTTGTATTCATGAATCTCGAGGTTTGAGCCATAAATCCTTCAAAAAGTCATAAATCCCTGAGTTGTATTCATGAATCTCTGGGTTAGAGCCACAAATCCTTCGAAAAAGTCATAAATCCCTGAGTTGTAATCATGAATCTCTGGGTTAGAGCCACAAATCCTTCGAAAAAGTCATAAATCCCTGAGTTGTATTCATGAATCTTTGGGTTAGAACCATAAATCCTTCGAAAAAGTCATAAATCCCTGAGTTGTATTCATGAATCTCTGGGTTAGAACCATAAATCCTTCGAAAAAGTCATAAATCCCTGAGTTGTAGTCATGAATCTCGGGGTTAAAGCCATAAATCCTTCGAAAAAGTCATAAATCCCTGAGTTCTATTCATGAATCTCTGGGTTAGAACCATAAATCCTTCGAAAAAGTCATAAATCCCTGAGTTCTATTCATGAATCTCTGGGTTAGAACCATAAATCCTTCGAAAAAGTCATAAATCCCTGAGTTCTATTCATGAATCTCTGGGTTAGAACCATAAATCCTTCGAAAAAGTCATAAATCCCTGAGTTGTAGTCATGAATCTTGGGGTTAGAGCCATAAATCCTTCGAAAAGGTCATAAATCCTTGCGTTGTATTCATGAATCTCTGGGTTAGAGCCACAAATCCTTCGAAAAAGTCATAAATCCCTGAGTTGTAATCGTGAATCTCTGGGTTAGAGCCACAAATCCTTCGAAAAAGTCATAAATCCCTGAGTTGTATTCTTGAATATCTGGGTTAGAACCATAAATCCTTCGAAAAAGCCATAAATCCCTGAGTTCTATTCTTGAATCTCTGGGTTAGAACCATAAATCCTTCGAAAAAGTCATAAATCCCTGAGTTGTAGTCATGAATCTCGGGGTTAGAGCCATAAATCCTTCGAAAAGGTCATAAATCCTTGCGTTGTATTCACGAATCTCTGGGTTAGAGCCACAAATCCTTCGAAAAAGTCATAAATCCCTGAGTTGTATTCATGAATCTCTGGGTTAGAACCATAAATCCTTCGAAAAAGTCATAAATCCCTGAGTTGTATTCATGAATCTCTGGGTTAGAACCATAAATCCTTCGAAAAAGTCATAAATCCCTGAGTTGTAGTCATGAATCTCGGGGTTAAAGCCATAAATCCTTCGAAAAAGTCATAAATCCCTGAGTTCTATTAATGAATCTCTGGGTTAGAACCATAAATCCTTCGAAAAAGTCATAAATCCCTGAGTTCTATTCATGAGTCTCTGGGTTAGAACCATAAATCCTTCGAAAAAGTCATAAATCCCTGAGTTCTATTCATGAATCTCTGGGTTAGAACCATAAATCCTTCGAAAAAGTCATAAATCCCTGAGTTGTAGTCATGAATCTTGGGGTTAGAGCCATAAATCCTTCGAAAAGGTCATAAATCCTTGCGTTGTATTCATGAATCTCTGGGTTAGAGCCACAAATCCTTCGAAAAAGTCATAAATCCCTGAGTTGTAATCATGAATCTCTGGGTTAGAGCCACAAATCCTTCGAAAAAGTCATAAATCCCTGAGTTGTATTCTTGAATCTCTGGGTTAGAACCATAAATCCTTCGAAAAAGCCATAAATCCCTGAGTTCTATTCATGAATCTCTGGGTTAGAACCATAAATCCTTCGAAAAAGTCATAAATCCCTGAGTTGTAGTCATGAATCTCGGGGTTAGAGCCATAAATCCTTCGAAAAGGTCATAAATCCTTGCGTTGTATTCACGAATCTCTGGGTTAGAGCCACAAATCCTTCGAAAAAGTCATAAATCCCTGCGTTGTATTCATGAATCTCTGGGTTAGAACCATAAATCCTTCGAAAAAGTCATAAATCCCTGAGTTGTAGTCATGAATCTCGGGGTTAAAGCCATAAATCCTTCGAAAAAGTCATAAATCCATGAGTTCTATTCATGAATCTCTGGGTTAGAACCATAAATCCTTCGAAAAAGTCATAAATCCCTGAGTTGTATTCATGAATCTCTGGGTTAGAACCATAAATCCTTCGAAAAAGTCATAAATCCCTGAGTTGTAGTCATGAATCTCGGGGTTAAAGCCATAAATCCTTCGAAAAAGTCATAAATCCCTGAGTTCTATTCATGAATCTCTGGGTTAGAACCATAAATCCTTCGAAAAATCATAAATCCCTGAGTTCTATTCATGAATCTCTGGGTTAGAACCATTAATCCTTCGAAAAAGTCATAAATCCCTGAGTTCTATTCGTGAATCTCTGGGTTAGAACCATAAATCCTTCGAAAAAGTCATAAATCCCTGAGTTCTATTCATGAATCTCTGGGTTAGAACCATAAATCCTTCGAAAAAGTCATAAATCCCTGAGTTGTAGTCATGAATCTCGGGGTTAAAGCCATAAATCCTTCGAAAAAGTCATAAATCCCTGAGTTCTATTCATGAATCTCTGGGTTAGAACCATAAATCCTTCGAAAAGTCATAAATCCCTGAGTTCTATTCATGAATCTCTGGGTTAGAACCATAAATCCTTCGAAAAAGTCATAAATCCCTGAGTTCTTTTCATGAATCTCTGGGTTAGAACCATAAATCCTTCGAAAAAGTCATAAATCCCTGAGTTGTAGTCATGAATCTTGGGGTTAGAGCCATAAATCCTTCGAAAAGGTCATAAATCCTTGCGTTGTATTCATGAATCTCTGGGTTAGAGCAACAAATCCTTCGAAAAAGTCATAAATCCCTGAGTTGTAATCATGAATCTCTGGGTTAGAGCCACAAATCCTTCGAAAAAGTCATAAATCCCTGAGTTGTATTCATGAATCTCTGGGTTAGAACCATAAATCCTTCGAAAAAGTCATAAATCCCTGAGTTGTATTCATGAATCTCTGGGTTAGAACCATAAATCCTTCGAAAAAGTCATAAATCCCTGAGTTGTAGTCATGAATCTCGGGGTTAAAGCCATAAATCCTTCGAAAAAGTCATAAATCCCTGAGTTCTATTCATGAATCTCTGGGTTAGAACCATAAATCCTTCGAAAAAGTCATAATTCCCTGAGTTTTATTCATGAATCTCTGGGTTAGAACCATAAATCCTTCGAAAAAGTCATAAATCCCTGAGTTCTATTCATGAATCTCTGGGTTAGAACCATAAATCCTTCGAAAAAGTCATAAATCCCTGAGTTGTAGTCATGAATCTTGGGGTTAGAGCCATAAATCCTTCGAAAAGGTCATAAATCCTTGCGTTGTATTCATGAATCTCTGGGTTAGAGCCACAAATCCTTCGAAAAAGTCATAAATCCCTGAGTTGTATTCGTGAATCTCTGGGTTAGAACCATAAATCCTTCAAAAAAGTCATAAATCCCTGAGTTGTAGTCATGAATCTCGGGGTTTGAGCCATAAATCCTTCGAAAAAGTCATAAATCCTTGCGTTGTATTCATGAATCTCTGGGTTAGAGCCATAAATCCTTCGAAAAAGTCATAAATCCCTGCGTTGTATTCATGAATCTCTGGGTTAGAGCCACAAATCCTTCGAAAAAGTCATAAATCCCTGAGTTGTATTCATGAATCTCTGGGTTAGAACCATAAATCCTTCGAAAAAGTCATAAATCCCTGAGTTGTAGTCATGAATCTCGGGGTTAAAGCCATAAATCCTTCGAAAAAGTCATAAATCCCTGAGTTCTATTCATGAATCTCTGGGTTAGAACCATAAATCCTTCGAAAAAGTCATAAATCCCTGAGTTCTATTCATGAATCTCTGGGTTAGAACCATAAATCCTTCGAAAAAGTCATAAATCCCTGAGTTGTAGTCATGAATCTCGGGGTTAGAGCCATAAATCCTTCGAAAAGGTCATAAATCCTTGCGTTGTATTCACGAATCTCTGGGTTAGAGCCACAAATCCTTCGAAAAAGTCATAAATCCCTGCGTTGTATTCATGAATCTCTGGGTTAGAACCATAAATCCTTCGAAAAAGTCATAAATCCCTGAGTTCTATTCATTAATCTCTGGGTTAGAACCATAAATCCTTCGAAAAAGTCATAAATCCCTGAGTTCTATTCATGAATCTCTGGGTTAGAACCATAAATCCTTCGATAAAGTCATAAATCCCTGAGTTGTAGTCATGAATCTCGGGGTTAGAGCCATAAATCCTTCGAAAATGTCATAAATCCTTGCGTTGTATTCATGAATCTCTGGGTTAGAGCCACAAATCCTTCGAAAAAGTCATAAATCCCTGCGTTGTATTCATGAATCTCTGGGTTAGAGCCACAAATCCTTCGAAAAAGTCATAAATCCCTGAGTTGTAATAATGAATCTCTGGGTTAGAGCCACAAATCCTTCGAAAAAGTCATAAATCCCTGAGTTGTATTCATGAATCTCTGGGTTAGAACCATAAATCCTTCGAAAAAGTCATAAATCCCTGAGTTGTAGTCATGAATCTCGGGGTTAAAGCCATAAATCCTTCGAAAAAGTCATAAATCCCTGAGTTCTATTCATGAATCTCTGGGTTAGAACCATAAATCCTTCGAAAAAGTCATAAATCCCTGAGTTCTATTCATGAATCTCTGGGTTAGAACCATAAATCCTTCGAAAAAGTCATAAATCCCTGAGTTCTATTCGTGAATCTCTGGGTTAGAACCATAAATCCTTCGAAAAAGTCATAAATCCCTGAGTTGTATTCATGAATCTCGAGGTTTGAGCCATAAATCCTTCGAAAAGTCATAAATCCCTGAGTTGTATTCATGAATCTCTGGGTTAGAGCCACAAATCCTTCGAAAAAGTCATAAATCCCTGAGTTGTAATCATGAATCTCTGGGTTAGAGCCACAAATCCTTCGAAAAAGTCATAAATCCCTGAGTTGTATTCATGAATCTCTGGGTTAGAACCATAAATCCTTCGAAAAAGTCATAAATCCCTGAGTTGTATTCATGAATCTCTGGGTTAGAACCATAAATCCTTCGAAAAAGTCATAAATCCCTGAGTTGTAGTCATGAATCTCGGGGTTAAAGCCATAAATCCTTCGAAAAAGTCATAAATCCCTGAGTTCTATTCATGAATCTCTGGGTTAGAACCATAAATCCTTCGAAAAAGTCATAAATCCCTGAGTTCTATTCATGAATCTCTGGGTTAGAACCATAAATCCTTCGAAAAAGTCATAAATCCCTGAGTTCTATTCATGAATCTCTGGGTTAGAACCATAAATCCTTCGAAAAAGTCATAAATCCCTGAGTTGTAGTCATGAATCTTGGGGTTAGAGCCATAAATCCTTCGAAAAGGTCATAAATCCTTGCGTTGTATTCATGAATCTCTGGGTTAGAGCCACAAATCCTTCGAAAAAGTCATAAATCCCTGAGTTGTAATCATGAATCTCTGGGTTAGAGCCACAAATCCTTCGAAAAAGTCATAAATCCCTGAGTTGTATTCTTGAATCTCTGGGTTAGAACCATAAATCCTTCAAAAAAGTCATAAATCCCTGAGTTGTAGTCATGAATCTCGGGGTTAAAGCAATAAATCCTTCGAAAAAGTCATAAATCCATGAGTTCTATTCATGAATCTCTGGGTTAGAACCATAAATCCTTCGAAAAAGTCATAAATCCCTGAGTTGTATTCATGAATCTCTGGGTTAGAACCATAAATCCTTCGAAAAAGTCATAAATCCCTGAGTTGTAGTCATGAATCTCGGGGTTAAAGCCATAAATCCTTCGAAAAAGTCATAAATCCCTGAGTTCTATTCATGAATCTCTGGGTTAGAACCATAAATCCTTCGAAAAATCATAAATCCCTGAGTTCTATTCATGAATCTCTGGGTTAGAACCATTAATCCTTCGAAAAAGTCATAAATCCCTGAGTTCTATTCGTGAATCTCTGGGTTAGAACCATAAATCCTTCAAAAAAGTCATAAATCCCTGAGTTGTAGTCATGAATCTCGGGGTTTGAGCCATAAATCCTTCGAAAAGTCATAAATCCCTGAGTTGTATTCATGAATCTCTGGGTTAGAGCCACAAATCCTTCGAAAAAGTCATAAATCCCTGAGTTGTAATCATGAATCTCTGGGTTAGAGCCACAAATCCTTCGAAAAAGTCATAAATCCCTGAGTTGTATTCATGAATCTCTGGGTTAGAACCATAAATCCTTCGAAAAAGTCATAAATCCCTGAGTTGTAGTCATGAATCTCGGGGTTAAAGCCATAAATCCTTCGAAAAAGTTATAAATCCCTGAGTTCTATTCATGAATCTCTGGGTTAGAACCATAAATCCTTCGAAAAAGTCATAAATCCCTGAGTTCTATTCATGAATCTCTGGGTTAGAACCATAAATCCTTCGAAAAAGTCATAAATCCCTGAGTTCTATTCATGAATCTCTGGGTTAGAACCATAAATCCTTCGAAAAAGTCATAAATCCCTGAGTTCTATTCATGAATCTCTGGGTTAGAACCATAAATCCTTCGAAAAAGTCATAAATCCCTGAGTTGTAGTCATGAATCTTGGGGTTAGAGCCATAAATCCTTCGAAAAGGTCATAAATCCTTGCGTTGTATTCATGAATCTCTGGGTTAGAGCCACAAATCCTTCGAAAAAGTCATAAATCCCTGAGTTGTAATCATGAATCTCTGGGTTAGAGCCACAAATCCTTCGAAAAAGTCATAAATCCCTGAGTTGTATTCATGAATCTCTGGGTTAGAACCATAAATCCTTCGAAAAAGTCATAAATCCCTGAGTTGTAGTCATGAATCTCGGGGTTAAAGCCATAAATCCTTCGAAAAAGTTATAAATCCCTGAGTTCTATTCATGAATCTCTGGGTTAGAACCATAAATCCTTCGAAAAAGTCATAAATCCCTGAGTTCTATTCATGAATCTCTGGGTTAGAACCATAAATCCTTCGAAAAAGTCATAAATCCCTGAGTTGTAATCATGAATCTCTGGGTTAGAGCCACAAATCCTTCGAAAAAGTCATAAATCCCTGAGTTGTATTCTTGAATCTCTGGGTTAGAACCATAAATCCTTCGAAAAAGTCATAAATCCCTGAGTTGTAGTCATGAATCTCGGGGTTAAAGCCATAAATCCTTCGAAAAAGTCATAAATCCCTGAGTTCTATTCATGAATCTCTGGGTTAGAACCATAAATCCTTCGAAAAGTCATAAATCCCTGAGTTCTATTCATGAATCTCTGGGTTAGAACCATAAATCCTTCGAAAAAGTCATAAATCCCTGAGTTCTATTCATGAATCTCTGGGTTAGAACCATAAATCCTTGGAAAAAGTCATAAATCCCTGAGTTGTAGTCATGAATCTTGGGGTTAGAGCCATAAATCCTTCGAAAAGGTCATAAATCCTTGCGTTGTATTCATGAATCTCTGGGTTAGAGCAACAAATCCTTCGAAAAAGTCATAAATCCCTGAGTTGTAATCATGAATCTCTGGGTTAGAGCCACAAATCCTTCGAAAAAGTCATAAATCCCTGAGTTGTATTCATGAATCTCTGGGTTAGAACCATAAATCCTTCGAAAAAGTCATAAATCCCTGAGTTGTATTCATGAATCTCTGGGTTAGAACCATAAATCCTTCGAAAAAGTCATAAATCCCTGAGTTGTAGTCATGAATCTCGGGGTTAAAGCCATAAATCCTTCGAAAAAGTCATAAATCCCTGAGTTCTATTCATGAATCTCTGGGTTAGAACCATAAATCCTTCGAAAAAGTCATAAATCCCTGAGTTTTATTAATGAATCTCTGGGTTAGAACCATAAATCCTTCGAAAAAGTCATAAATCCCTGAGTTCTATTCATGAATCTCTGGGTTAGAACCATAAATCCTTCGAAAAAGTCATAAATCCCTGAGTTGTAGTCATGAATCTTGGGGTTAGAGCCATAAATCCTTCGAAAAGGTCATAAATCCTTGCGTTGTATTCATGAATCTCTGGGTTAGAGCCACAAATCCTTCGAAAAAGTCATAAATCCCTGAGTTGTATTCGTGAATCTCTGGGTTAGAACCATAAATCCTTCAAAAAAGTCATAAATCCCTGAGTTGTAGTCATGAATCTCGGGGTTTGAGCCATAAATCCTTCGAAAAAGTCATAAATCCTTGCGTTGTATTCATGAATCTCTGGGTTAGAGCCATAAATCCTTCGAAAAAGTCATAAATCCCTGCGTTGTATTCATGAATCTCTGGGTTAGAGCCACAAATCCTTCGAAAAAGTCATAAATCCCTGAGTTGTATTCATGAATCTCTGGGTTAGAACCATAAATCCTTCGAAAAAGTCATAAATCCCTGAGTTGTAGTCATGAATCTCGGGGTTAAAGCCATAAATCCTTCGAAAAAGTCATAAATCCCTGAGTTCTATTCATGAATCTCTGGGTTAGAACCATAAATCCTTCGAAAAAGTCATAAATCCCTGAGTTCTATTCATGAATCTCTGGGTTAGAACCATAAATCCTTCGAAAAAGTCATAAATCCCTGAGTTGTAGTCATGAATCTCGGGGTTAGAGCCATAAATCCTTCGAAAAGGTCATAAATCCTTGCGTTGTATTCACGAATCTCTGGGTTAGAGCCACAAATCCTTCGAAAAAGTCATAAATCCCTGCGTTGTATTCATGAATCTCTGGGTTAGAACCATAAATCCTTCGAAAAAGTCATAAATCCCTGAGTTCTATTCATTAATCTCTGGGTTAGAACCATAAATCCTTCGAAAAAGTCATAAATCCCTGAGTTCTATTCATGAATCTCTGGGTTAGAACCACAAATCCTTCGAAAAAGTCATAAATCCCTGAGTTGTAGTCATGAATCTCGGGGTTAGAGCCATAAATCCTTCGAAAATGTCATAAATCCTTGCGTTGTATTCATGAATCTCTGGGTTAGAGCCACAAATCCTTCGAAAAAGTCATAAATCCCTGCGTTGTATTCATGAATCTCTGGGTTAGAGCCACAAATCCTTCGAAAAAGTCATAAATCCCTGAGTTGTAATAATGAATCTCTGGGTTAGAGCCACAAATCCTTCGAAAAAGTCATAAATCCCTGAGTTGTATTCATGAATCTCTGGGTTAGAACCATAAATCCTTCGAAAAAGTCATAAATCCCTGAGTTGTAGTCATGAATCTCGGGGTTAAAGCCATAAATCCTTCGAAAAAGTCATAAATCCCTGAGTTCTATTCATGAATCTCTGGGTTAGAACCATAAATCCTTCGAAAAAGTCATAAATCCCTGAGTTCTATTCATGAATCTCTGGGTTAGAACCATAAATCCTTCGAAAAAGTCATAAATCCCTGAGTTCTATTCGTGAATCTCTGGGTTAGAACCATAAATCCTTCGAAAAAGTCATAAATCCCTGAGTTGTATTCATGAATCTCGAGGTTTGAGCCATAAATCCTTCGAAAAGTCATAAATCCCTGAGTTGTATTCATGAATCTCTGGGTTAGAGCCACAAATCCTTCGAAAAAGTCATAAATCCCTGAGTTGTAATCATGAATCTCTGGGTTAGAGCCACAAATCCTTCGAAAAAGTCATAAATCCCTGAGTTGTATTCATGAATCTCTGAATTAGAACCATAAATCCTTCGAAAAAGTCATAAATCCCTGAGTTGTATTCATGAATCTCTGGGTTAGAACCATAAATCCTTCGAAAAAGTCATAAATCCCTGAGTTGTAGTCATGAATCTCGGGGTTAAAGCCATAAATCCTTCGAAAAAGTCATAAATCCCTGAGTTCTATTCATGAATCTCTGGGTTAGAACCATAAATCCTTCGAAAAAGTCATAAATCCCTGAGTTCTATTCATGAATCTCTGGGTTAGAACCATAAATCCTTCGAAAAAGTCATAAATCCCTGAGTTCTATTCATGAATCTCTGGGTTAGAACCATAAATCCTTCGAAAAAGTCATAAATCCCTGAGTTGTAGTCATGAATCTTGGGGTTAGAGCCATAAATCCTTCGAAAAGGTCATAAATCCTTGCGTTGTATTCATGAATCTCTGGGTTAGAGCCACAAATCCTTCGAAAAAGTCATAAATCCCTGAGTTGTAATCATGAATCTCTGGGTTAGAGCCACAAATCCTTCGAAAAAGTCATAAATCCCTGAGTTGTATTCTTGAATCTCTGGGTTAGAACCATAAATCCTTCGAAAAAGTCGTAAATCCCTGAGTTGTAGTCATGAATCTCGGGGTTAAAGCAATAAATCCTTCGAAAAAGTCATAAATCCATGAGTTCTATTCATGAATCTCTGGGTTAGAACCATAAATCCTTCGAAAAAGTCATAAATCCCTGAGTTGTATTCATGAATCTCTGGGTTAGAACCATAAATCCTTCGAAAAAGTCATAAATCCCTGAGTTGTAGTCATGAATCTCGGGGTTAAAGCCATAAATCCTTCGAAAAAGTCATAAATCCCTGAGTTCTATTCATGAATCTCTGGGTTAGAACCATAAATCCTTCGAAAAATCATAAATCCCTGAGTTCTATTCATGAATCTCTGGGTTAGAACCATTAATCCTTCGAAAAAGTCATAAATCCCTGAGTTCTATTCGTGAATCTCTGGGTTAGAACCATAAATCCTTCAAAAAAGTCATAAATCCCTGAGTTGTAGTCATGAATCTCGGGGTTTGAGCCATAAATCCTTCGAAAAGTCATAAATCCCTGAGTTGTATTCATGAATCTCTGGGTTAGAGCCACAAATCCTTCGAAAAAGTCATAAATCCCTGAGTTGTAATCATGAATCTCTGGGTTAGAGCCACAAATCCTTCGAAAAAGTCATAAATCCCTGAGTTGTATTCATGAATCTCTGGGTTAGAACCATAAATCCTTCGAAAAAGTCATAAATCCCTGAGTTGTAGTCATGAATCTCGGGGTTAAAGCCATAAATCCTTCGAAAAAGTTATAAATCCCTGAGTTCTATTCATGAATCTCTGGGTTAGAACCATAAATCCTTCGAAAAAGTCATAAATCCCTGAGTTCTATTCATGAATCTCTGGGTTAGAACCATAAATCCTTCGAAAAAGTCATAAATCCCTGAGTTCTATTCATGAATCTCTGGGTTAGAACCATAAATCCTTCGAAAAAGTCATAAATCCCTGAGTTCTATTCATGAATCTCTGGGTTAGAACCATAAATCCTTCGAAAAAGTCATAAATCCCTGAGTTGTAGTCATGAATCTTGGGGTTAGAGCCATAAATCCTTCGAAAAGGTCATAAATCCTTGCGTTGTATTCATGAATCTCTGGGTTAGAGCCACAAATCCTTCGAAAAAGTCATAAATCCCTGAGTTGTAATCATGAATCTCTGGGTTAGAGCCACAAATCCTTCGAAAAAGTCATAAATCCCTGAGTTGTATTCTTGAATCTCTGGGTTAGAACCATAAATCCTTCGAAAAAGTCATAAATCCCTGAGTTGTAGTCATGAATCTCGGGGTTAAAGCCATAAATCCTTCGAAAAAGTCATAAATCCATGAGTTCTATTCATGAATCTCTGGGTTAGAACCATAAATCCTTCGAAAAAGTCATAAATCCCTGAGTTGTATTCATGAATCTCTGGGTTAGAACCATAAATCCTTCGAAAAAGTCATAAATCCCTGAGTTGTAGTCATGAATCTCGGGGTTAAAGCCATAAATCCTTCGAAAAAGTCATAAATCCCTGAGTTCTATTCATGAATCTCTGGGTTAGAACCATAAATCCTTCGAAAAATCATAAATCCCTGAGTTCTATTCATGAATCTCTGGGTTAGAACCATTAATCCTTCGAAAAAGTCATAAATCCCTGAGTTCTATTCGTGAATCTCTGGGTTAGAACCATAAATCCTTCAAAAAAGTCATAAATCCCTGAGTTGTAGTCATGAATCTCGGGGTTTGAGCCATAAATCCTTCGAAAAGTCATAAATCCCTGAGTTGTATTCATGAATCTCTGGGTTAGAGCCACAAATCCTTCGAAAAAGTCATAAATCCCTGAGTTGTAATCATGAATCTCTGGGTTAGAGCCACAAATCCTTCGAAAAAGTCATAAATCCCTGAGTTGTATTCATGAATCTCTGGGTTAGAACCATAAATCCTTCGAAAAAGTCATAAATCCCTGAGTTGTAGTCATGAATCTCGGGGTTAAAGCCATAAATCCTTCAAAAAAGTCATAAATCCCTGAGTTCTATTCATGAATCTCTGGGTTAGAACCATAAATCCTTCGAAAAAGTCATAAATCCCTGAGTTCTATTCATGAATCTCTGGGTTAGAACCATAAATCCTTCGAAAAAGTCATAAATCCCTGAGTTCTATTCATGAATCTCTGGGTTAGAACCATAAATCCTTCGAAAAAGTCATAAATCCCTGAGTTGTAGTCATGAATCTTGGGGTTAGAGCCATAAATCCTTCGAAAAGGTCATAAATCCTTGCGTTGTATTCATGAATCTCTGGGTTAGAGCCACAAATCCTTCGAAAAAGTCATAAATCCCTGAGTTGTAATCATGAATCTCTGGGTTAGAGCCACAAATCCTTCGAAAAAGTCATAAATCCCTGAGTTGTATTCATGAATCTCTGGGTTAGAACCGTAAATCCTTCGAAAAAGTCATAAATCCCTGAGTTGTATTCATGAATCTCTGGGTTAGAACCATAAATCCTTCGAAAAAGTCATAAATCCCTGAGTTGTAGTCATGAATCTCGGGGTTAAAGCCATAAATCCTTCGAAAAAGTCATAAATCCCTGAGTTCTATTCATGAATCTCTGGGTTAGAACCATAAATCCTTCGAAAAAGTCATAAATCCCTGAGTTCTATTCATGAATCTCTGGGTTAGAACCATAAATCCTTCGAAAAAGTCATAAATCCCTGAGTTCTATTCATGAATCTCTGGGTTAGAACCATAAATCCTTCGAAAAAGTCATAAATCCCTGAGTTGTAGTCATGAATCTTGGGGTTAGAGCCATAAATCCTTCGAAAAGGTCATAAATCCTTGCGTTGTATTCATGAATCTCTGGGTTAGAGCCACAAATCCTTCGAAAAAGTCATAAATCCCTGAGTTGTAATCATGAATCTCTGGGTTAGAGCCACAAATCCTTCGAAAAAGTCATAAATCCCTGAGTTGTATTCTTGAATCTCTGGGTTAGAACCATAAATCCTTCGAAAAAGTCGTAAATCCCTGAGTTGTAGTCATGAATCTCGGGGTTAAAGCAATAAATCCTTCGAAAAAGTCATAAATCCATGAGTTCTATTCATGAATCTCTGGGTTAGAACCATAAATCCTTCGAAAAAGTCATAAATCCCTGAGTTGTATTCATGAATCTCTGGGTTAGAACCATAAATCCTTCGAAAAAGTCATAAATCCCTGAGTTGTAGTCATGAATCTCGGGGTTAAAGCCATAAATCCTTCGAAAAAGTCATAAATCCCTGAGTTCTATTCATGAATCTCTGGGTTAGAACCATAAATCCTTCGAAAAATCATAAATCCCTGAGTTCTATTCATGAATCTCTGGGTTAGAACCATTAATCCTTCGAAAAAGTCATAAATCCCTGAGTTCTATTCGTGAATCTCTGGGTTAGAACCATAAATCCTTCAAAAAAGTCATAAATCCCTGAGTTGTAGTCATGAATCTCGGGGTTTGAGCCATAAATCCTTCGAAAAGTTATAAATCCCTGAGTTGTATTCATGAATCTCTGGGTTAGAGCCACAAATCCTTCGAAAAAGTCATAAATCCCTGAGTTGTAATCATGAATCTCTGGGTTAGAGCCACAAATCCTTCGAAAAAGTCATAAATCCCTGAGTTGTATTCATGAATCTCTGGGTTAGAACCATAAATCCTTCGAAAAAGTCATAAATCCCTGAGTTGTAGTCATGAATCTCGGGGTTAAAGCCATAAATCCTTCGAATAAGTTATAAATCCCTGAGTTCTATTCATGAATCTCTGGGTTAGAACCATAAATCCTTCGAAAAAGTCATAAATCCCTGAGTTCTATTCATGAATCTCTGGGTTAGAACCATAAATCCTTCGAAAAAGTCATAAATCCCTGAGTTCTATTCATGAATCTCTGGGTTAGAACCATAAATCCTTCGAAAAAGTCATAAATCCCTGAGTTCTATTCATGAATCTCTGGGTTAGAACCATAAATCCTTCGAAAAAGTCATAAATCCCTGAGTTGTAGTCATGAATCTTGGGGTTAGAGCCATAAATCCTTCGAAAAGGTCATAAATCCTTGCGTTGTATTCATGAATCTCTGGGTTAGAGCCACAAATCCTTCGAAAAAGTCATAAATCCCTGAGTTGTAATCATGAATCTCTGGGTTAGAGCCACAAATCCTTCGAAAAAGTCATAAATCCCTGAGTTGTATTCTTGAATCTCTGGGTTAGAACCATAAATCCTTCGAAAAAGTCATAAATCCCTGAGTTGTAGTCATGAATCTCGGGGTTAAAGCCATAAATCCTTCGAAAAAGTCATAAATCCATGAGTTCTATTCATGAATCTCTGGGTTAGAACCATAAATCCTTCGAAAAAGTCATAAATCCCTGAGTTGTATTCATGAATCTCTGGGTTAGAACCATAAATCCTTCGAAAAAGTCATAAATCCCTGAGTTGTAGTCATGAATCTCGGGGTTAAAGCCATAAATCCTTCGAAAAAGTCATAAATCCCTGAGTTCTATTCATGAATCTCTGGGTTAGAACCATAAATCCTTCGAAAAATCATAAATCCCTGAGTTCTATTCATGAATCTCTGGGTTAGAACCATTAATCCTTCGAAAAAGTCATAAATCCCTGAGTTCTATTCGTGAATCTCTGGGTTAGAACCATAAATCCTTCAAAAAAGTCATAAATCCCTGAGTTGTAGTCATGAATCTCGGGGTTTGAGCCATAAATCCTTCGAAAAGTCATAAATCCCTGAGTTGTATTCATGAATCTCTGGGTTAGAGCCACAAATCCTTCGAAAAAGTCATAAATCCCTGAGTTGTAATCATGAATCTCTGGGTTAGAGCCACAAATCCTTCGAAAAAGTCATAAATCCCTGAGTTGTATTCATGAATCTCTGGGTTAGAACCATAAATCCTTCGAAAAAGTCATAAATCCCTGAGTTGTAGTCATGAATCTCGGGGTTAAAGCCATAAATCCTTCAAAAAAGTCATAAATCCCTGAGTTCTATTCATGAATCTCTGGGTTAGAACCATAAATCCTTCGAAAAAGTCATAAATCCCTGAGTTCTATTCATGAATCTCTGGGTTAGAACCATAAATCCTTCGAAAAAGTCATAAATCCCTGAGTTCTATTCATGAATCTCTGGGTTAGAACCATAAATCCTTCGAAAAAGTCATAAATCCCTGAGTTGTAGTCATGAATCTTGGGGTTAGAGCCATAAATCCTTCGAAAAGGTCATAAATCCTTGCGTTGTATTCATGAATCTCTGGGTTAGAGCCACAAATCCTTCGAAAAAGTCATAAATCCCTGAGTTGTAATCATGAATCTCTGGGTTAGAGCCACAAATCCTTCGAAAAAGTCATAAATCCCTGAGTTGTATTCATGAATCTCTGGGTTAGAACCGTAAATCCTTCGAAAAAGTCATAAATCCCTGAGTTGTATTCATGAATCTCTGGGTTAGAACCATAAATCCTGCGAAAAAGTCATAAATCCCTGAGTTGTAGTCATGAATCTCGGGGTTAAAGCCATAAATCCTTCGAAAAAGTCATAAATCCCTGAGTTCTATTCATGAATATCTGGGTTAGAACCATAAATCCTTCGAAAAAGTCATAAATCCCTGAGTTCTATTCATGAATCTCTGGGTTAGAACCATAAATCCTTCGAAAAAGTCATAAATCCCTGAGTTCTATTCATGAATCTCTGGGTTAGAACCATAAATCCTTCGAAAAAGTCATAAATCCCTGAGTTCTATTCGTGAATCTCTGTGTTAGAACCATAAATCCTTCGAAAAAGTCATAAATCCCTGAGTTGTATTCATGAATCTCGAGGTTTGAGCCATAAATCCTTCGAAAAGTCATAAATCCCTGAGTTGTATTCATGAATCTCTGGGTTAGAGCCACAAATCCTTCGAAAAAGTCATAAATCCCTGAGTTGTAATCATGAATCTCTGGGTTAGAGCCACAAATCCTTCGAAAAAGTCATAAATCCCTGAGTTGTATTCATGAATCTCTGGGTTAGAACCATAAATCCTTCGAAAAAGTCATAAATCCCTGAGTTGTATTCATGAATCTCTGGGTTAGAACCATAAATCCTTCGAAAAAGTCATAAATCCCTGAGTTGTAATCATGAATCTCGGGGTTAAAGCCATAAATCCTTCGAAAAAGTCATAAATCCCTGAGTTCTATTCATGAATCTCTGGGTTAGAACCATAAATCCTTCGAAAAAGTCATAAATCCCTGAGTTCTATTCATGAATCTCTGGGTTAGAACCATAAATCCTTCGAAAAAGTCATAAATCCCTGAGTTCTATTCATGAATCTCTGGGTTAGAACCATAAATCCTTCGAAAAAGTCATAAATCCCTGAGTTGTAGTCATGAATCTTGGGGTTAGAGCCATAAATCCTTCGAAAAGGTCATAAATCCTTGCGTTGTATTCATGAATCTCTGGGTTAGAGCCACAAATCCTTCGAAAAAGTCATAAATCCCTGAGTTGTAATCATGAATCTCTGGGTTAGAGCCACAAATCCTTCGAAAAAGTCATAAATCCCTGAGTTGTATTCATGAATCTCTGGGTTAGAACCATAAATCCTTCGAAAAAGTCATAAATCCCTGAGTTGTATTCATGAATCTCTGGGTTAGAACCATAAATCCTGCGAAAAAGTCATAAATCCCTGAGTTGTAGTCATGAATCTCGGGGTTAAAGCCATAAATCCTTCGAAAAAGTCATAAATCCCTGAGTTCTATTCATGAATCTCTGGGTTAGAACCATAAATCCTTCGAAAAAGTCATAAATCCCTGAGTTCTATTCTTGAATCTCTGGGTTAGAACCATAAATCCTTCGAAAAAGTCATAAATCCCTGAGTTCTATTCATGAATCTCTGGGTTAGAACCATAAATCCTTCGAAAAAGTCATAAATCCCTGAGTTCTATTCGTGAATCTCTGGGTTAGAACCATAAATCCTTCGAAAAAGTCATAAATCCCTGAGTTGTATTCATGAATCTCGAGGTTTGAGCCATAAATCCTTCGAAAAGTCATAAATCCCTGAGTTGTATTCATGAATCTCTGGGTTAGAGCCACAAATCCTTCGAAAAAGTCATAAATCCCTGAGTTGTAATCATGAATCTCTGGGTTAAAGCCACAAATCCTTCGAAAAAGTCATAAATCCCTGAGTTGTATTCATGAATCTCTGGGTTAGAACCATAAATCCTTCGAAAAAGTCATAAATCCCTGAGTTGTATTCATGAATCTCTGGGTTAGAACCATAAATCCTTCGAAAAAGTCATAAATCCCTGAGTTGTAGTCATGAATCTCGGGGTTAATGCCATAAATCCTTCGAAAAAGTCATAAATCCCTGAGTTCTATTCATGAATCTCTGGGTTAGAACCATAAATCCTTCGAAAAAGTCATAAATCCCTGAGTTCTATTCATGAATCTCTGGGTTAGAACCATAAATCCTTCGAAAAAGTCATAAATCCCTGAGTTCTATTCATGAATCTCTGGGTTAGAACCATAAATCCTTCGAAAAAGTCATAAATCCCTGAGTTGTAGTCATGAATCTTGGGGTTAGAGCCATAAATCCTTCGAAAAGGTCATAAATCCTTGCGTTGTATTCATGAATCTCTGGGTTAGAGCCACAAATCCTTCGAAAAAGTCATAAATCCCTGAGTTGTAATCATGAATCTCTGGGTTAGAGCCACAAATCCTTCGAAAAAGTCATAAATCCCTGAGTTGTATTCTTGAATCTCTGGGTTAGAACCATAAATCCTTCGAAAAAGTCATAAATCCCTGAGTTGTAGTCATGAATCTCGGGGTTAAAGCCATAAATCCTTCGAAAAAGTCATAAATCCATGAGTTCTATTCATGAATCTCTGGGTTAGAACCATAAATCCTTCGAAAAAGTCATAAATCCCTGAGTTGTATTCATGAATCTCTGGGTTAGAACCATAAATCCTTCGAAAAAGTCATAAATCCCTGAGTTGTAGTCATGAATCTCGGGGTTAAAGCCATAAATCCTTCGAAAAAGTCATAAATCCATGAGTTCTATTCATGAATCTCTGGGTTAGAACCATAAATCCTTCGAAAAAGTCATAAATCCCTGAGTTGTATTCATGAATCTCTGGGTTAGAACCATAAATCCTTCGAAAAAGTCATAAATCCCTGAGTTGTAGTCATGAATCTCGGGGTTAAAGCCATAAATCCTTCGAAAAAGTCATAAATCCCTGAGTTCTATTCATGAATCTCTGGGTTAGAACCATAAATCCTTCGAAAAATCATAAATCCCTGAGTTCTATTCATGAATCTCTGGGTTAGAACCATTAATCCTTCGAAAAAGTCATAAATCCCTGAGTTCTATTCGTGAATCTCTGGGTTAGAACCATAAATCCTTCGAAAAAGTCATAAATCCCTGAGTTGTATTCATGAATCTCTGGGTTAGAACCATAAATCCTTCGAAAAAGTCATAAATCCCTGAGTTGTAATCATGAATCTCGGGGTTAAAGCCATAAATCCTTCGAAAAAGTCATAAATCCCTGAGTTCTATTCATGAATCTCTGGGTTAGAACCATAAATCCTTCGAAAAAGTCATAAATCCCTGAGTTCTATTCATGAATCTCTGGGTTAGAACCATAAATCCTTCGAAAAAGTTATAAATCCCTGAGTTCTATTCATGAATCTCTGGGTTAGAACCATAAATCCTTCGAAAAAGTCATAAATCCCTGAGTTGTAGTCATGAATCTTGGGGTTAGAGCCATAAATCCTTCGAAAAGGTCATAAATCCTTGCGTTGTATTCATGAATCTCTGGGTTAGAGCCACAAATCCTTCGAAAAAGTCATAAATCCCTGAGTTGTAATCATGAATCTCTGGGTTAGAACCACAAATCCTTCGAAAAAGTCATAAATCCCTGAGTTGTATTCATGAATCTCTGGGTTAGAACCATAAATCCTTCGAAAAAGTCATAAATCCCTGAGTTGTATTCATGAATCTCTGGGTTAGAACCATAAATCCTGCGAAAAAGTCATAAATCCCTGAGTTGTAGTCATGAATCTCGGGGTTAAAGCCATAAATCCTTCGAAAAAGTCATAAATCCCTGAGTTCTATTCATGAATCTCTGGGTTAGAACCATAAATCCTTCGAAAAAGTCATAAATCCCTGAGTTCTATTCATGAATCTCTGGGTTAGAACCATAAATCCTTCGAAAAAGTCATAAATCCCTGAGTTCTATTCATGAATCTCTGGGTTAGAACCATAAATCCTTCGAAAAAGTCATAAATCCCTGAGTTCTATTCGTGAATCTCTGGGTTAGAACCATAAATCCTTCGAAAAAGTCATAAATCCCTGAGTTGTATTCATGAATCTCGAGGTTTGAGCCATAAATCCTTCGAAAAGTCATAAATCCCTGAGTTGTATTCATGAATCTCTGGGTTAGAGCCACAAATCCTTCGAAAAAGTCATAAATCCCTGAGTTGTAATCATGAATCTCTGGGTTAAAGCCACAAATCCTTCGAAAAAGTCATAAATCCCTGAGTTGTATTCATGAATCTCTGGGTTAGAACCATAAATCCTTCGAAAAAGTCATAAATCCCTGAGTTGTATTCATGAATCTTGGGGTTAGAACCATAAATCCTTCGAAAAAGTCATAAATCCCTGAGTTGTAGTCATGAATCTCGGGGTTAATGCCATAAATCCTTCGAAAAAGTCATAAATCCCTGAGTTCTATTCATGAATCTCTGGGTTAGAACCATAAATCCTTCGAAAAAGTCATAAATCCCTGAGTTCTATTCATGAATCTCTGGGTTAGAACCATAAATCCTTCGAAAAAGTCATAAATCCCTGAGTTCTATTCATGAATCTCTGGGTTAGAACCATAAATCCTTCGAAAAAGTCATAAATCCCTGAGTTGTAGTCATGAATCTTGGGGTTAGAGCCATAAATCCTTCGAAAAGGTCATAAATCCTTGCGTTGTATTCATGAATCTCTGGGTTAGAGCCACAAATCCTTCGAAAAAGTCATAAATCCCTGAGTTGTAATCATGAATCTCTGGGTTAGAGCCACAAATCCTTCGAAAAAGTCATAAATCCCTGAGTTGTATTCTTGAATCTCTGGGTTAGAACCATAAATCCTTCGAAAAAGTCATAAATCCCTGAGTTGTAGTCATGAATCTCGGGGTTAAAGCCATAAATCCTTCGAAAAAGTCATAAATCCATGAGTTCTATTCATGAATCTCTGGGTTAGAACCATAAATCCTTCGAAAAAGTCATAAATCCCTGAGTTGTATTCATGAATCTCTGGGTTAGAACCATAAATCCTTCGAAAAAGTCATAAATCCCTGAGTTGTAGTCATGAATCTCGGGGTTAAAGCCATAAATCCTTCGAAAAAGTCATAAATCCATGAGTTCTATTCATGAATCTCTGGGTTAGAACCATAAATCCTTCGAAAAAGTCATAAATCCCTGAGTTGTATTCATGAATCTCTGGGTTAGAACCATAAATCCTTCGAAAAAGTCATAAATCCCTGAGTTGTAGTCATGAATCTCGGGGTTAAAGCCATAAATCCTTCGAAAAAGTCATAAATCCCTGAGTTCTATTCATGAATCTCTGGGTTAGAACCATAAATCCTTCGAAAAATCATAAATCCCTGAGTTCTATTCATGAATCTCTGGGTTAGAACCATTAATCCTTCGAAAAAGTCATAAATCCCTGAGTTCTATTCGTGAATCTCTGGGTTAGAACCATAAATCCTTCAAAAAAGTCATAAATCCCTGAGTTGTAGTCATGAATCTCGGGGTTTGAGCCATAAATCCTTCGAAAAGTCATAAATCCCTGAGTTGTATTCATGAATCTCTGGGTTAGAGCCACAAATCCTTCGAAAAAGTCATAAATCCCTGAGTTGTAATCATGAATCTCTGGGTTAGAGCCACAAATCCTTCGAAAAAGTCATAAATCCCTGAGTTGTATTCATGAATCTCTGGGTTAGAACCATAAATCCTTCGAAAAAGTCATAAATCCCTGAGTTGTAGTCATGAATCTCGGGGTTAATGCCATAAATCCTTCGAAAAAGTCATAAATCCCTGAGTTCTATTCATGAATCTCTGGGTTAGAACCATAAATCCTTCGAAAAAGTCATAAATCCCTGAGTTCTATTCATGAATCTCTGGGTTAGAACCATAAATCCTTCGAAAAAGTCATAAATCCCTGAGTTCTATTCATGAATCTCTGGGTTAGAACCATAAATCCTTCGAAAAAGTCATAAATCCCTGAGTTGTAGTCATGAATCTTGGGGTTAGAGCCATAAATCCTTCGAAAAGGTCATAAATCCTTGCGTTGTATTCATGAATCTCTGGGTTAGAGCCACAAATCCTTCGAAAAAGTCATAAATCCATGAGTTGTAATCATGAATCTCTGGGTTAGAGCCACAAATCCTTCGAAAAAGTCATAAATCCCTGAGTTGTATTCTTGAATCTCTGGGTTAGAACCATAAATCCTTCGAAAAAGTCATAAATCCCTGAGTTGTAGTCATGAATCTCGGGGTTAAAGCCATAAATCCTTCGAAAAAGTCATAAATCCATGAGTTCTATTCATGAATCTCTGGGTTAGAACCATAAATCCTTCGAAAAAGTCATAAATCCCTGAGTTGTATTCATGAATCTCTGGGTTAGAACCATAAATCCTTCGAAAAAGTCATAAATCCCTGAGTTGTAGTCATGAATCTCGGGGTTAAAGCCATAAATCCTTCGAAAAAGTCATAAATCCATGAGTTCTATTCATGAATCTCTGGGTTAGAACCATAAATCCTTCGAAAAAGTCATAAATCCCTGAGTTGTATTCATGAATCTCTGGGTTAGAACCATAAATCCTTCGAAAAAGTCATAAATCCCTGAGTTGTAGTCATGAATCTCGGGGTTAAAGCCATAAATCCTTCGAAAAAGTCATAAATCCCTGAGTTCTATTCATGAATCTCTGGGTTAGAACCATAAATCCTTCGAAAAATCATAAATCCCTGAGTTCTATTCATGAATCTCTGGGTTAGAACCATTAATCCTTCGAAAAAGTCATAAATCCCTGAGTTCTATTCGTGAATCTCTGGGTTAGAACCATAAATCCTTCAAAAAAGTCATAAATCCCTGAGTTGTAGTCATGAATCTCGGGGTTTGAGCCATAAATCCTTCGAAAAGTCATAAATCCCTGAGTTCTATTCATGAATCTCTGGGTTAGAGCCACAAATCCTTCGAAAAAGTCATAAATCCCTGAGTTGTAATCATGAATCTCTGGGTTAGAGCCACAAATCCTTCGAAAAAGTCATAAATCCCTGAGTTGTATTCATGAATCTCTGGGTTAGAACCATAAATCCTTCGAAAAAGTCATAAATCCCTGAGTTGTAGTCATGAATCTCGGGGTTAAAGCCATAAATCCTTCGAAAAAGTCATAAATCCCTGAGTTCTATTCATGAATCTCTGGGTTAGAACCATAAATCCTTCGAAAAAGTCATAAATCCCTGAGTTCTATTCATGAATCTCTGGGTTAGAACCATAAATCCTTCGAAAAAGTCATAAATCCCTGAGTTCTATTCATGAATCTCTGGATTAGAACCATAAATCCTTCGAAAAAGTCATAAATCCCTGAGTTGTAGTCATGAATCTTGGGGTTAGAGCCATAAATCCTTCGAAAAGGTCATAAATCCTTGCGTTGTATTCATGAATCTCTGGGTTAGAGCCACAAATCCTTCGAAAAAGTCATAAATCCCTGAGTTGTAATCATGAATCTCTGGGTTAGAGCCACAAATCCTTCGAAAAAGTCATAAATCCCTGAGTTGTATTCATGAATCTCTGGGTTAGAACCATAAATCCTTCGAAAAAGTCATAAATCCCTGAGTTGTATTCATGAATCTCTGGGTTAGAACCATAAATCCTGCGAAAAAGTCATAAATCCCTGAGTTGTAGTCATGAATCTCGGGGTTAAAGCCATAAATCCTTCGAAAAAGTCATAAATCCCTGAGTTCTATTCATGAATCTCTGGGTTAGAACCATAAATCCTTCGAAAAAGTCATAAATCCCTGAGTTCTATTCATGAATCTCTGGGTTAGAACCATAAATCCTTCGAAAAAGTCATAAATCCCTGAGTTCTATTCATGAATCTCTGGGTTAGAACCATAAATCCTTCGAAAAAGTCATAAATCCCTGAGTTCTATTCGTGAATCTCTGGGTTAGAACCATAAATCCTTCGAAAAAGTCATAAATCCCTGAGTTGTATTCATGAATCTCGAGGTTTGAGCCATAAATCCTTCGAAAAGTCATAAATCCCTGAGTTCTATTCATGAATCTCTGGGTTAGAACCATAAATCCTTCGAAAAAGTCATAAATCCCTGAGTTCTATTCATGAATCTCTGGGTTAGAACCATAAATCCTTCGAAAAAGTCATAAATCCCTGAGTTGTAGTCATGAATCTTGGGGTTAGAGCCATAAATCCTTCGAAAAGGTCATAAATCCTTGCGTTGTATTCATGAATCTCTGGGTTAGAGCCACAAATCCTTCGAAAAAGTCATAAATCCCTGAGTTGTAATCATGAATCTCTGGGTTAGAGCCACAAATCCTTCGAAAAAGTCATAAATCCCTGAGTTGTATTCATGAATCTCTGGGTTAGAACCATAAATCCTTCGAAAAAGTCATAAATACCTGAGTTCTATTCATGAATCTCTGGGTTAGAACCATAAATCCTTCGAAAAAGTCATAAATCCCTGAGTTGTAGTCATGAATCTCGGGGTTAAAGCCATAAATCCTTCGAAAAAGTCATAAATCCCTGAGTTCTATTCATGAATCTCTGGGTTAGAACCATAAATCCTTCGAAAAAGTCATAAATCCCTGAGTTCTATTCATGAATCTCTGGGTTAGAACCATAAATCCTTCGAAAAAGTCATAAATCCCTGAGTTCTATTCATGAATCTCTGGGTTAGAACCATAAATCCTTCGAAAAAGTCATAAATCCCTGAGTTGTAGTCATGAATCTTGGGGTTAGAGCCATAAATCCTTCGAAAAGGTCATAAATCCTTGCGTTGTATTCATGAATCTCTGGGTTAGAGCCACAAATCCTTCGAAAAAGTCATAAATCCCTGAGTTGTAATCATGAATCTCTGGGTTAGAGCCACAAATCCTTCGAAAAAGTCATAAATCCCTGAGTTGTATTCATGAATCTCTGGGTTAGAACCATAAATCCTTCGAAAAAGTCATAAATCCCTGAGTTGTATTCATGAATCTCTGGGTTAGAACCATAAATCCTGCGAAAAAGTCATAAATCCCTGAGTTGTAGTCATGAATCTCGGGGTTAAAGCCATAAATCCTTCGAAAAAGTCATAAATCCCTGAGTTCTATTCATGAATCTCTGGGTTAGAACCATAAATCCTTCGAAAAAGTCATAAATCCCTGAGTTCTATTCATGAATCTCTGGGTTAGAACCATAAATCCTTCGAAAAAGTCATAAATCCCTGAGTTCTATTCATGAATCTCTGGGTTAGAACCATAAATCCTTCGAAAAAGTCATAAATCCCTGAGTTCTATTCGTGAATCTCTGGGTTAGAACCATAAATCCTTCGAAAAAGTCATAAATCCCTGAGTTGTATTCATGAATCTCGAGGTTTGAGCCATAAATCCTTCGAAAAGTCATAAATCCCTGAGTTGTATTCATGAATCTCTGGGTTAGAGCCACAAATCCTTCGAAAAAGTCATAAATCCCTGAGTTGTAATCATGAATCTCTGGGTTAGAGCCACAAATCCTTCGAAAAAGTCATAAATCCCTGAGTTGTATTCATGAATCTCTGGGTTAGAACCATAAATCATTCGAAAAAGTCATAAATCCCTGAGTTGTATTCATGAATCTCTGGGTTAGAACCATAAATCCTTCGAAAAAGTCATAAATCCCTGAGTTGTAGTCATGAATCTCGGGGTTAATGCCATAAATCCTTCGAAAAAGTCATAAATCCCTGAGTTCTATTCATGAATCTCTGGGTTAGAACCATAAATCCTTCGAAAAAGTCATAAATCCCTGAGTTCTATTCATGAATCTCTGGGTTAGAACCATAAATCCTTCGAAAAAGTCATAAATCCCTGAGTTCTATTCATGAATCTCTGGGTTAGAACCATAAATCCTTCGAAAAAGTCATAAATCCCTGAGTTGTAGTCATGAATCTTGGGGTTAGAGCCATAAATCCTTCGAAAAGGTCATAAATCCTTGCGTTGTATTCATGAATCTCTGGGTTAGAGCCACAAATCCTTCGAAAAAGTCATAAATCCCTGAGTTGAAATCATGAATCTCTGGGTTAGAGCCACAAATCCTTCGAAAAAGTCATAAATCCCTGAGTTGTATTCTTGAATCTCTGGGTTAGAACCATAAATCCTTCGAAAAAGTCATAAATCCCTGAGTTGTAGTCATGAATCTCGGGGTTAAAGCCATAAATCCTTCGAAAAAGTCATAAATCCATGAGTTCTATTCATGAATCTCTGGGTTAGAACCATAAATCCTTCGAAAAAGTCATAAATCCCTGAGTTGTATTCATGAATCTCTGGGTTAGAACCATAAATCCTTCGAAAAAGTCATAAATCCCTGAGTTGTAGTCATGAATCTCGGGGTTAAAGCCATAAATCCTTCGAAAAAGTCATAAATCCCTGAGTTCTATTCATGAATCTCTGGGTTAGAACCATAAATCCTTCGAAAAATCATAAATCCCTGAGTTCTATTCATGAATCTCTGGGTTAGAACCATTAATCCTTCGAAAAAGTCATAAATCCCTGAGTACTATTCGTGAATCTCTGGGTTAGAACCATAAATCCTTCAAAAAAGTCATAAATCCCTGAGTTGTAGTCATGAATCTCGGGGTTTGAGCCATAAATCCTTCGAAAAGTCATAAATCCCTGAGTTGTATTCATGAATCTCTGGGTTAGAGCCACAAATCCTTCGAAAAAGTCATAAATCCCTGAGTTGTAATCATGAATCTCTGGGTTAGAGCCACAAATCCTTCGAAAAAGTCATAAATCCCTGAGTTGTATTCATGAATCTCTGGGTTAGAACCATAAATCCTTCGAAAAAGTCATAAATCCCTGAGTTGTAGTCATGAATCTCGGGGTTAAAGCCATAAATCCTTCGAAAAAGTCATAAATCCCTGAGTTCTATTCATGAATCTCTGGGTTAGAACCATAAATCCTTCGAAAAAGTCATAAATCCCTGAGTTCTATTCATGAATCTCTGGGTTAGAACCATAAATCCTTCGAAAAAGTCATAAATCCCTGAGTTCTATTCATGAATCTCTGGGTTAGAACCATAAATCCTTCGAAAAAGTCATAAATCCCTGAGTTGTAGTCATGAATCTTGGGGTTAGAGCCATAAATCATTCGAAAAGGTCATAAATCCTTGCGTTGTATTCATGAATCTCTGGGTTAGAGCCACAAATCCTTCGAAAAAGTCATAAATCCCTGAGTTGTAATCATGAATCTCTGGGTTAGAGCCACAAATCCTTCGAAAAAGTCATAAATCCCTGAGTTGTATTCATGAATCTCTGGGTTAGAACCATAAATCCTTCGAAAAAGTCATAAATCCCTGAGTTGTATTCATGAATCTCTGGGTTAGAACCATAAATCCTTCGAAAAAGTTATAAATCCCTGAGTTGTAGTCATGAATCTCGGGGTTAAAGCCATAAATCCTTCGAAAAAGTCATAAATCCCTGAGTTCTATTCATGAATCTCTGGGTTAGAACCATAAATCCTTCGAAAAAGTCATAAATCCCTGAGTTCTATTTCATGAATCTCTGGGTTAGAACCATAAATCCTTCAAAAAAGTCATAAATCCCTGAGTTCTATTCATGAATCTCTGGGTTAGAACCATAAATCCTTCGAAAAAGTCATAAATCCCTGAGTTGTAGTCATGAATCTTGGGGTTAGAGCCATAAATCCTTCGAAAAGGTCATAAATCCTTGCGTTGTATTTATGAATCTCTGGGTTAGAGCCACAAATCCTTCGAAAAAGTCATAAATCCCTGAGTTGTAATCATGAATCTCTGGGTTAGAGCCACAAATCCTTCGAAAAAGTCATAAATCCCTGAGTTGTATTCATGAATCTCTGGGTTAGAACCATAAATCCTTCGAAAAAGTCATAAATCCCTGAGTTGTAGTCATGAATCTCGGGGTTAAAGCCATAAATCCTTCGAAAAAGTCATAAATCCCTGAGTTCTATTCATGAATCTCTGGGTTAGAACCATAAATCCTTCGAAAAAGTCATAAATCCCTGAGTTCTATTCGTGAATCTCTGGGTTAGAACCATAAATCCTTCAAAAAAGTCATAAATCCCTGAGTTGTAGTCATGAATCTCGGGGTTTGAGCCATAAATCCTTCGAAAAAGTTATAAATCCTTGCGTTGTATTCATGAATCTCTGGGTTAGAGCCATAAATCCTTCGAAAAAGTCATAAATCCCTGCGTTGTATTCATGAATCTCTGGGTTAGAGCCACAAATCCTTCGAAAAAATCATAAATCCCTGAGTTGTATTCATGAATCTCTGGGTTAGAACCATAAATCCTTCGAAAAAGTCATAAATCCCTGAGTTGTAGTCATGAATCTCGGGGTTAAAGCCATAAATCCTTCGAAAAAGTCATAAATCCCTGAGTTCTATTCATGAATCTCTGGGTTAGAACCATAAATCCTTCGAAAAAGTCATAAATCCCTGAGTTCTATTCATGAATCTCTGGGTTAGAACCATAAATCCTTCGAAAAAGTCATAAATCCCTGAGATGTAGTCATGAATCTTGTGGTTAGAGCCATAAATCCTTCGAAAAGGTCATAAATCCTTGCGTTGTATTCATGAATCTCTGGGTTAGAGCCACAAATCCTTCGAAAAAGTCATAAATCCCTGAGTTGTAATCATGAATCTCTGGGTTAGAGCCACAAATCCTTCGAAAAAGTCATAAATCCCTGAGTTGTATTAATGAATCTCTGGGTTAGAACCATAAATCCTTCGAAAAAGTCATAAATCCCTGAGTTGTAGTCATGAATCTCGGGGTAAAAGCCATAAATCCTTCGAAAAAGTCATAAATCCCTGAGTTCTATTCATGAATCTCTGGGTTAGAACCATAAATCCTTCGAAAAAGTCATAAATCCCTGAGTTCTATTCATGAATCTCTGGGTTAGAACCATAAATCCTTCGAAAAAGTCATAAATCCCTGAGTTCTATTCGTGAATCTCTGGGTTAGAACCATAAATCCTTCAAAAAAGTCATAAATCCCTGAGTTGTAGTCATGAATCTCGGAGTTTGAGCCATAAATCCTTCGAAAAAGTCATAAATCCCTGAGTTGTATTCATGAATCTCTGGTTTAGAGCCATAAATCCTTCGAAAAAGTCATAAATCCCTGCGTTGTATTCATGAATCTCTGGGTTAGAGCCACAAATCCTTCGAAAAAGTCATAAATCCCTGAGTTGTATTCATGAATCTCTGCGTTAGAACCATAAATCCTTCGAAAAAGTCATAAATCCCTGAGTTGTAGTCATGAATCTCTGGGTTAGAAGCCATAAATCCTTCGAAAAAGTCATAAATCCCTGAGTTCTATTCATGAATCTCTGGGTTAGAACCATAAATCCTTCGAAAAAGTCATAAATCCCTGAGTTCTATTCATGAATCTCTGGGTTAGAACCATAAATCCTTCGAAAAAGTCATAAATCCCTGAGTTGTAGTCATGAATCTCGGGATTAGAGCCATAAATCCTTCAAAAAGGTCATAAATCCTTGCGTTGTATTCACGAATCTCTGGGTTAGAGCCACAAATCCTTCGAAAAAGTCATAAATCCCTGCGTTGTATTCATGAATCTCTGGGTTAGAACCATAAATCCTTCGAAAAAGTCATAAATTCCTGAGTTCTATTCATTAATCTCTGGGTTAGAACCATAAATCCTTCGAAAAAGTCATAAATCCCTGAGTTCTATTCATGAATCTCTGGGTTAGAACCATAAATCCTTCGAAAAAGTCATAAATCCCTGAGTTGTAGTCATGAATCTCGGGGTTAGAGCCATAAATCCTTCGAAAATGTCATAAATCCTTGCGTTGTATTCATGAATCTCTGGGTTAGAGCCACAAATCCTTCGAAACAGTCATAAATCCCTGCGTTGTATTCATGAATCTCTGGGTTAGAGCCACAAATCCTTCGAAAAAGTCATAAATCCCTGAGTTGTAATAATGAATCTCTGGGTTAGAGCCACAAATCCTTCGAAAAAGTCATAAATCCCTGAGTTGTATTCATGAATCTCTGGGTTAGAACCATAAATCCTTCGAAAAAGTCATAAATCCCTGAGTTGTAGTCATGAATCTCGGGGTTAAAGCCATAAATCCTTCGAAAAAGTCATAAATCCCTGAGTTCTATTCATGAATCTCTGGGTTAGAACCATAAATCCTTCGAAAAAGTCATAAATCCCTGAGTTCTATTCATGAATCTCTGGGTTAGAACCATAAATACTTCGAAAAAGTCATAAATCCCTGAGTTCTATTCGTGAATCTCTGGGTTAGAACCATAAATCCTTCGAAAAAGTCATAAATCCCTGAGTTGTATTCATGAATCTCGAGGTTTGAGCCATAAATCCTTCGAAAAGTCATAAATCCCTGAGTTGTATTCATGAATCTCTGGGTTAGAGCCACAAATCCTTCGAAAAAGTCATAAATCCCTGAGTTGTATTCATGAATCTCTGGGTTAGAACCATAAATCCTTCGAAAAAGTCATAAATCCCTGAGTTGTAGTCATGAATCTCGGGGTTAAAGCCATAAATCCTTCGAAAAAGTCATAAATCCCTGAGTTCTATTCATGAATCTCTGGGTTAGAACCATAAATCCTTCGAAAAAGTCATAAATCCCTGAGTTCTATTCATGAATCTCTGGGTTAGAACCATAAATCCTTCGAAAAAGTCATAAATCCCTGAGTTCTATTCATGAATCTCTGGGTTAGAACCATAAATCCTTCGAAAAAGTCATAAATCCCTGAGTTGTAGTCATGAATCTTGGGGTTAGAGCCATAAATCCTTCGAAAAGGTCATAAATCCTTGCGTTGTATTCATGAATCTCTGGGTTAGAGCCACAAATCCTTCGAAAAAGTCATAAATCCCTGAGTTGTAATCATGAATCTCTGGGTTAGAGCCACAAATCCTTCGAAAAAGTCATAAATCCCTGAGTTGTATTCATGAATCTCTGGGTTAGAACCATAAATCCTTCGAAAAAGTCATAAATCCCTGAGTTGTATTCATGAATCTCTGGGTTAGAACCATAAATCCTGCGAAAAAGTCATAAATCCCTGAGTTGTAGTCATGAATCTCGGGGTTAAAGCCATAAATCCTTCGAAAAAGTCATAAATCCCTGAGTTCTATTCATGAATCTCTGGGTTAGAACCATAAATCATTCGAAAAAGTCATAAATCCCTGAGTTCTATTCATGAATCTCTGGGTTAGAACCATAAATCCTTCGAAAAAGTCATAAATCCCTGAGTTCTATTCATGAATCTCTGGGTTAGAACCATAAATCCTTCGAAAAAGTCATAAATCCCTGAGTTCTATTCGTGAATCTCTGGGTTAGAACCATAAATCCTTCGAAAAAGTCATAAATCCCTGAGTTGTATTCATGAATCTCGAGGTTTGAGCCATAAATCCTTTGAAAAGTCATAAATCCCTGAGTTGTATTCATGAATCTCTGGGTTAGAGCCACAAATCCTTCGAAAAAGTCATAAATCCCTGAGTTGTAATCATGAATCTCTGGGTTAGAGCCACAAATCCTTCGAAAAAGTCATAAATCCCTGAGTTGTATTCATGAATCTCTGGGTTAGAACCATAAATCATTCGAAAAAGTCATAAATCCCTGAGTTGTATTCATGAATCTCTGGGTTAGAACCATAAATCCTTCGAAAAAGTCATAAATCCCTGAGTTGTAGTCATGAATCTCGGGGTTAATGCCATAAATCCTTCGAAAAAGTCATAAATCCCTGAGTTCTATTCATGAATCTCTGGGTTAGAACCATAAATCCTTCGAAAAAGTCATAAATCCCTGAGTTCTATTCATGAATCTCTGGGTTAGAACCATAAATCCTTCGAAAAAGTCATAAATCCCTGAGTTCTATTCATGAATCTCTGGGTTAGAACCATAAATCCTTCGAAAAAGTCATAAATCCCTGAGTTGTAGTCATGAATCTTGGGGTTAGAGCCATAAATCCTTCGAAAAGGTCATAAATCCTTGCGTTGTATTCATGAATCTCTGGGTTAGAGCCACAAATCCTTCGAAAAAGTCATAAATCCCTGAGTTGAAATCATGAATCTCTGGGTTAGAGCCACAAATCCTTCGAAAAAGTCATAAATCCCTGAGTTGTATTCTTGAATCTCTGGGTTAGAACCATAAATCCTTCGAAAAAGTCATAAATCCCTGAGTTGTAGTCATGAATCTCGGGGTTAAAGCCATAAATCCTTCGAAAAAGTCATAAATCCATGAGTTCTATTCATGAATCTCTGGGTTAGAACCATAAATCCTTCGAAAAAGTCATAAATCCCTGAGTTGTATTCATGAATCTCTGGGTTAGAACCATAAATCCTTCGAAAAAGTCATAAATCCCTGAGTTGTAGTCATGAATCTCGGGGTTAAAGCCATAAATCCTTCGAAAAAGTCATAAATCCCTGAGTTCTATTCATGAATCTCTGGGTTAGAACCATAAATCCTTCGAAAAATCATAAATCCCTGAGTTCTATTCATGAATCTCTGGGTTAGAACCATTAATCCTTCGAAAAAGTCATAAATCCCTGAGTTCTATTCGTGAATCTCTGGGTTAGAACCATAAATCCTTCAAAAAAGTCATAAATCCCTGAGTTGTAGTCATGAATCTCGGGGTTTGAGCCATAAATCCTTCGAAAAGTCATAAATCCCTGAGTTGTATTCATGAATCTCTGGGTTAGAGCCACAAATCCTTCGAAAAAGTCATAAATCCCTGAGTTGTAATCATGAATCTCTGGGTTAGAGCCACAAATCCTTCGAAAAAGTCATAAATCCCTGAGTTGTATTCATGAATCTCTGGGTTAGAACCATAAATCCTTCGAAAAAGTCATAAATCCCTGAGTTGTAGTCATGAATCTCGGGGTTAAAGCCATAAATCCTTCGAAAAAGTCATAAATCCCTGAGTTCTATTCATGAATCTCTGGGTTAGAACCATAAATCCTTCGAAAAAGTCATAAATCCCTGAGTTCTATTCATGAATCTCTGGGTTAGAACCATAAATCCTTCGAAAAAGTCATAAATCCCTGAGTTCTATTCATGAATCTCTGGGTTAGAACCATAAATCCTTCGAAAAAGTCATAAATCCCTGAGTTGTAGTCATGAATCTTGGGGTTAGAGCCATAAATCATTCGAAAAGGTCATAAATCCTTGCGTTGTATTCATGAATCTCTGGGTTAGAGCCACAAATCCTTCGAAAAAGTCATAAATCCCTGAGTTGTAATCATGAATCTCTGGGTTAGAGCCACAAATCCTTCGAAAAAGTCATAAATCCCTGAGTTGTATTCATGAATCTCTGGGTTAGAACCATAAATCCTTCGAAAAAGTCATAAATCCCTGAGTTGTATTCATGAATCTCTGGGTTAGAACCATAAATCCTTCGAAAAAGTCATAAATCCCTGAGTTGTAGTCATGAATCTCGGGGTTAAAGCCATAAATCCTTCGAAAAAGTCATAAATCCCTGAGTTCTATTCATGAATCTCTGGGTTAGAACCATAAATCCTTCGAAAAAGTCATAAATCCCTGAGTTCTATTCATGAATCTCTGGGTTAGAACCATAAATCCTTCGAAAAAATCATAAATCCCTGAGTTGTATTCATGAATCTCTGGGTTAGAACCATAAATCCTTCGAAAAAGTCATAAATCCCTGAGTTGTAGTCATGAATCTCGGGGTTAAAGCCATAAATCCTTCGAAAAAGTCATAAATCCCTGAGTTCTATTCATGAATCTCTGGGTTAGAACCATAAATCCTTCGAAAAAGTCATAAATCCCTGAGTTATATTCATGAATCTCTGGGTTAGAACCATAAATCCTTCGAAAAAGTCATAAATCCCTGAGATGTAGTCATGAATCTTGGGGTTAGAGCCATAAATCCTTCGAAAAGGTCATAAATCCTTGCGTTGTATTCATGAATCTCTGGGTTAGAGCCACAAATCCTTCGAAAAAGTCATAAATCCCTGAGTTGTAATCATGAATCTCTGGGTTAGAGCCACAAATCCTTCGAAAAAGTCATAAATCCCTGAGTTGTATTAATGAATCTCTGGGTTAGAACCATAAATCCTTCGAAAAAGTCATAAATCCCTGAGTTGTAGTCATGAATCTCGGGGTAAAAGCCATAAATCCTTCGAAAAAGTCATAAATCCCTGAGTTCTATTCATGAATCTCTGGGTTAGAACCATAAATCCTTCGAAAAAGTCATAAATCCCTGAGTTCTATTCATGAATCTCTGGGTTAGAACCATAAATCCTTCGAAAAAGTCATAAATCCCTGAGTTCTATTCGTGAATCTCTGGATTAGAACCATAAATCCTTCAAAAAAGTCATAAATCCCTGAGTTGTAGTCATGAATCTCGGGGTTTGAGCCATAAATCCTTCGAAAAAGTTATAAATCCTTGCGTTGTATTCATGAATCTCTGGGTTAGAGCCATAAATCCTTCGAAAAAGTCATAAATCCCTGCGTTGTATTCATGAATCTCTGGGTTAGAGCCACAAATCCTTCGAAAAAATCATAAATCCCTGAGTTGTATTCATGAATCTCTGGGTTAGAACCATAAATCCTTCGAAAAAGTCATAAATCCCTGAGTTGTAGTCATGAATCTCGGGGTTAAAGCCATAAATCCTTCGAAAAAGTCATAAATCCCTGAGTTGTATTCATGAATCTCTGGGTTAGAACCATAAATCCTTCGAAAAAGTCATAAATCCCTGAGTTGTATTCATGAATCTCTGGGTTAGAACCATAAATCCTGCGAAAAAGTCATAAATCCCTGAGTTGTAGTCATGAATCTCGGGGTTAAAGCCATAAATCCTTCGAAAAAGTCATAAATCCCTGAGTTCTATTCATGAATCTCTGGGTTAGAACCATAAATCCTTCGAAAAAGTCATAAATCCCTGAGTTCTATTCATGAATCTCTGGGTTAGAACCATAAATCCTTCGAAAAAGTCATAAATCCCTGAGTTCTATTCATGAATCTCTGGGTTAGAACCATAAATCCTTCGAAAAAGTCATAAATCCCTGAGTTCTATTCGTGAATCTCTGGGTTAGAACCATAAATCCTTCGAAAAAGTCATAAATCCCTGAGTTGTATTCATGAATCTCGAGGTTTGAGCCATAAATCCTTCGAAAAGTCATAAATCCCTGAGTTGTATTCATGAATCTCTGGGTTAGAGCCACAAATCCTTCGAAAAAGTCATAAATCCCTGAGTTGTAATCATGAATCTCTGGGTTAGAGCCACAAATCCTTCGAAAAAGTCATAAATCCCTGAGTTGTATTCATGAATCTCTGGGTTAGAACCATAAATCATTCGAAAAAGTCATAAATCCCTGAGTTGTATTCATGAATCTCTGGGTTAGAACCATAAATCCTTCGAAAAAGTCATAAATCCCTGAGTTGTAGTCATGAATCTCGGGGTTAATGCCATAAATCCTTCGAAAAAGTCATAAATCCCTGAGTTCTATTCATGAATCTCTGGGTTAGAACCATAAATCCTTCGAAAAAGTCATAAATCCCTGAGTTCTATTCATGAATCTCTGGGTTAGAACCATAAATCCTTCGAAAAAGTCATAAATCCCTGAGTTCTATTCATGAATCTCTGGGTTAGAACCATAAATCCTTCGAAAAAGTCATAAATCCCTGAGTTGTAGTCATGAATCTTGGGGTTAGAGCCATAAATCCTTCGAAAAGGTCATAAATCCTTGCGTTGTATTCATGAATCTCTGGGTTAGAGCCACAAATCCTTCGAAAAAGTCATAAATCCCTGAGTTGAAATCATGAATCTCTGGGTTAGAGCCACAAATCCTTCGAAAAAGTCATATATCCCTGAGTTGTATTCTTGAATCTCTGGGTTAGAACCATAAATCCTTCGAAAAAGTCATAAATCCCTGAGTTGTAGTCATGAATCTCGGGGTTAAAGCCATAAATCCTTCGAAAAAGTCATAAATCCATGAGTTCTATTCATGAATCTCTGGGTTAGAACCATAAATCCTTCGAAAAAGTCATAAATCCCTGAGTTGTATTCATGAATCTCTGGGTTAGAACCATAAATCCTTCGAAAAAGTCATAAATCCCTGAGTTGTAGTCATGAATCTCGGGGTTAAAGCCATAAATCCTTCGAAAAAGTCATAAATCCCTGAGTTCTATTCATGAATCTCTGGGTTAGAACCATAAATCCTTCGAAAAATCATAAATCCCTGAGTTCTATTCATGAATCTCTGGGTTAGAACCATTAATCCTTCGAAAAAGTCATAAATCCCTGAGTTCTATTCGTGAATCTCTGGGTTAGAACCATAAATCCTTCAAAAAAGTCATAAATCCCTGAGTTGTAGTCATGAATCTCGGGGTTTGAGCCATAAATCCTTCGAAAAGTCATAAATCCCTGAGTTGTATTCATGAATCTCTGGGTTAGAGCCACAAATCCTTCGAAAAAGTCATAAATCCCTGAGTTGTAATCGTGAATCTCTGGGTTAGAGCCACAAATCCTTCGAAAAAGTCATAAATCCCTGAGTTGTATTCATGAATCTCTGGGTTAGAACCATAAATCCTTCGAAAAAGTCATAAATCCCTGAGTTGTAGTCATGAATCTCGGGGTTAAAGCCATAAATCCTTCGAAAAAGTCATAAATCCCTGAGTTCTATTCATGAATCTCTGGGTTAGAACCATAAATCCTTCGAAAAAGTCATAAATCCCTGAGTTCTATTCATGAATCTCTGGGTTAGAACCATAAATCCTTCGAAAAAGTCATAAATCCCTGAGTTGTATTCATGAATCTCTGGGTTAGAACCATAAATCCTTCGAAAAAGTCATAAATCCCTGAGTTGTAGTCATGAATCTTGGGGTTAGAGCCATAAATCATTCGAAAAGGTCATAAATCCTTGCGTTGTATTCATGAATCTCTGGGTTAGAGCCACAAATCCTTCGAAAAAGTCATAAATCCCTGAGTTGTAATCATGAATCTCTGGGTTAGAGCCACAAATCCTTCGAAAAAGTCATAAATCCCTGAGTTGTATTCATGAATCTCTGGGTTAGAACCATAAATCCTTCGAAAAAGTCATAAATCCCTGAGTTGTATTCATGAATCTCTGGGTTAGAACCATAAATCCTTCGAAAAAGTCATAAATCCCTGAGTTGTAGTCATGAATCTCGGGGTTAAAGCCATAAATCCTTCGAAAAAGTCATAAATCCCTGAGTTCTATTCATGAATCTCTGGGTTAGAACCATAAATCCTTCGAAAAAGTCATAAATCCCTGAGTTCTATTCATGAATCTCTGGGTTAGAACCATAAATCCTTCGAAAAAGTCATAAATCCCTGAGTTCTATTCATGAATCTCTGGGTTAGAACCATAAATCCTTCGAAAAAGTCATAAATCCCTGAGTTGTAGTCATGAATCTTGGGGTTAGAGCCATAAATCCTTCGAAAAGGTCATAAATCCTTGCGTTGTATTTATGAATCTCTGGGTTAGAGCCACAAATCCTTCGAAAAAGTCATAAATCCCTGAGTTGTAATCATGAATCTCTGGGTTAGAGCCACAAATCCTTCGAAAAAGTCATAAATCCCTGAGTTGTATTCATGAATCTCTGGGTTAGAACCATAAATCCTTCGAAAAAGTCATAAATCCCTGAGTTGTAGTCATGAATCTCGGGGTTAAAGCCATAAATCCTTCGAAAAAGTCATAAATCCCTGAGTTCTATTCATGAATCTCTGGGTTAGAACCATAAATCCTTCGAAAAAGTCATAAATCCCTGAGTTCTATTCGTGAATCTCTGGGTTAGAACCATAAATCCTTCAAAAAAGTCATAAATCCCTGAGTTGTAGTCATGAATCTCGGGGTTTGAGCCATAAATCCTTCGAAAAAGTTATAAATCCTTGCGTTGTATTCATGAATCTCTGGGTTAGAGCCATAAATCCTTCGAAAAAGTCATAAATCCCTGCGTTGTATTCATGAATCTCTGGGTTAGAGCCACAAATCCTTCGAAAAAATCATAAATCCCTGAGTTGTATTCATGAATCTCTGGGTTAGAACCATAAATCCTTCGAAAAAGTCATAAATCCCTGAGTTGTAGTCATGAATCTCGGGGTTAAAGCCATAAATCCTTCGAAAAAGTCATAAATCCCTGAGTTCTATTCATGAATCTCTGGGTTAGAACCATAAATCCTTCGAAAAAGTCATAAATCCCTGAGTTCTATTCATGAATCTCTGGGTTAGAACCATAAATCCTTCGAAAAAGTCATAAATCCCTGAGATGTAGTCATGAATCTTGGGGTTAGAGCCATAAATCCTTCGAAAAGGTCATAAATCCTTGCGTTGTATTCATGAATCTCTGGGTTAGAGCCACAAATCCTTCGAAAAAGTCATAAATCCCTGAGTTGTAATCATGAATCTCTGGGTTAGAGCCACAAATCCTTCGAAAAAGTCATAAATCCCTGAGTTGTATTAATGAATCTCTGGGTTAGAACCATAAATCCTTCGAAAAAGTCATAAATCCCTGAGTTGTAGTCATGAATCTCGGGGTAAAAGCCATAAATCCTTCGAAAAAGTCATAAATCCCTGAGTTCTATTCATGAATCTCTGGGTTAGAACCATAAATCCTTCGAAAAAGTCATAAATCCCTGAGTTCTATTCATGAATCTCTGGGTTAGAACCATAAATCCTTCGAAAAAGTCATAAATCCCTGAGTTCTATTCGTGAATCTCTGGATTAGAACCATAAATCCTTCAAAAAAGTCATAAATCCCTGAGTTGTAGTCATGAATCTCGGGGTTTGAGCCATAAATCCTTCGAAAAAGTCATAAATCCCTGAGTTGTATTCATGAATCTCTGGGTTAGAGCCATAAATCCTTCGAAAAAGTCATAAATCCCTGCGTTGTATTCATGAATCTCTGGGTTAGAGCCACAAATCCTTCGAAAAAGTCATAAATCCCTGAGTTGTATTCATGAATCTCTGCGTTAGAACCATAAATCCTTCGAAAAAGTCATAAATCCCTGAGTTGTAGTCATGAATCTCGGGGTTAAAGCCATAAATCCTTCGAAAAAGTCATAAATCCCTGAGTTCTATTCATGAATCTCTGGGTTAGAACCATAAATCCTTCGAAAAAGTCATAAATCCCTGAGTTCTATTCATGAATCTCTGGGTTAGAACCATAAATCCTTCGAAAAAGTCATAAATCCCTGAGTTGTAGTCATGAATCTCGGGGTTAGAGCCATAAATCCTTCGAAAAGGTCATAAATCCTTGCGTTGTATTCACGAATCTCTGGGTTAGAGCCACAAATCCTTCGAAAAAGTCATAAATCCCTGCGTTGTATTCATGAATCTCTGGGTTAGAACCATAAATCCTTCGAAAAAGTCATAAATCCCTGAGTTCTATTCATTAATCTCTGGGTTAGAACCATAAATCCTTCGAAAAAGTCATAAATCCCTGAGTTCTATTCATGAATCTCTGGGTTAGAACCATAAATCCTTCGAAAAAGTCATAAATCCCTGAGTTGTAGTCATGAATCTCGGGGTTAGAGCCATAAATCCTTCGAAAATGTCATAAATCCTTGCGTTGTATTCATGAATCTCTGGGTTAGAGCCACAAATCCTTCGAAACAGTCATAAATCCCTGCGTTGTATTCATGAATCTCTGGGTTAGAGCCACAAATCCTTCGAAAAAGTCATAAATCCCTGAGTTGTAATAATGAATCTCTGGGTTAGAGCCACAAATCCTTCGAAAAAGTCATAAATCCCTGAGTTGTATTCATGAATCTCTGGGTTAGAACCATAAATCCTTCGAAAAAGTCATAAATCCCTGAGTTGTAGTCATGAATCTCGGGGTTAAAGCCATAAATCCTTCGAAAAAGTCATAAATCCCTGAGTTCTATTCATGAATCTCTGGGTTAGAACCATAAATCCTTCGAAAAAGTCATAAATCCCTGAGTTCTATTCATGAATCTCTGGGTTAAAACCATAAATACTTCGAAAAAGTCATAAATCCCTGAGTTCTATTCGTGAATCTCTGGGTTAGAACCATAAATCCTTCGAAAAAGTCATAAATCCCTGAGTTGTATTCATGAATCTCGAGGTTTGAGCCATAAATCCTTCGAAAAGTCATAAATCCCTGAGTTGTATTCATGAATCTCTGGGTTAGAGCCACAAATCCTTCGAAAAAGTCATAAATCCCTGAGTTGTAATCATGAATCTCTGGGTTAGAGCCACAAATCCTTCGAAAAAGTCATAAATCCCTGAGTTGTATTCATGAATCTCTGGGTTAGAACCATAAATCCTTCGAAAAAGTCATAAATCCCTGAGTTGTATTCATGAATCTCTGGGTTAGAACCATAAATCCTTCGAAAAAGTCATAAATCCCTGAGTTGTAGTCATGAATCTCGGGGTTAAAGCCATAAATCCTTCGAAAAAGTCATAAATCCCTGAGTTCTATTCATGAATCTCTGGGTTAGAACCATAAATCCTTCGAAAAAGTCATAAATCCCTGAGTTCTATTCATGAATCTCTGGGTTAGAACCATAAATCCTTCGAAAAAGTCATAAATCCCTGAGTTCTATTCATGAATCTCTGGGTTAGAACCATAAATCCTTCGAAAAAGTCATAAATCCCTGAGTTGTAGTCATGAATCTTGGGGTTTGAACCATAAATCCTTCGAAAAAGTCATAAATCCCTGAGTTGTATTCTTGAATCTCTGGGTTAGAACCATAAATCCTTCGAAAAAGTCATAAATCCCTGAGTTATAGTCATGAATCTCGGGGTTAAAGCCATAAATCCTTCGAAAAAGTCATAAATCCCTGAGTTCTATTCATGAATCTCTGGGTTAGAACCATAAATCCTTCGAAAAAGTCATAAATCCCTGAGTTCTATTCATGAATCTCTGGGTTAGAACCATAAATCCTTCGAAAAAGTCATAAATCCCTGAGTTCTATTCGTGAATCTCTGGGTTAGAACCATAAATCCTTCAAAAAAGTCATAAATCCCTGTGTTGTAGTCATGAATCTCGGGGTTTGAGCCATAAATCCTTCGAAAAAGTCATAAATCCTTGCGTTGTATTCATGAATCTCTGGGTTAGAGCCATAAATCCTTCGAAAAAGTAATAAATCCCTGCGTTGTATTCATGAATCTCTGGGTTAGAGCCACAAATCCTTCGAAAAGGTCATAAATCCCTGAGTTGTATTCATGAATCTCTGGGTTAGAACCATAAATCCTTCGAAAAAGTCATAAATCCCTGAGTTGTAGTCATGAATCTCGGGGTTAAAGCCATAAATCCTTCGAAAAAGTCATAAATCCCTGAGTTCTATTCATGAATCTCTGGGTTAGAACCATAAATCCTTCGAAAAAGTCATAAATCCCTGAGTTCTATTCATGAATCTCTGGGTTAGAACCATAAATCCTTCGAAAAAGTCATAAATCCCTGAGTTCTATTCATGAATCTCTGGGTTAGAACCATAAATCCTTCGAAAAAGTCATAAATCCCTGAGTTGTAGTCATGAATCTCGGGGTTAGAGCCATAAATCCTTCGAAAAGGTCATAAATCCTTGCGTTGTATTCACGAATCTCTGGGTTAGAGCCACAAATCCTTCGAAAAAGTCATAAATCCCTGCGTTGTATTCATGAATCTCTGGGTTAGAGCCACAAATCCTTCGAAAAAGTCATAAATCCCTGAGTTGTATTCATGAATCTCTGGGTTAGAACCATAAATCCTTCGAAAAAGTCATAAATACCTGAGTTGTAGTCATGAATCTCGGGGTTAAAGCCATAAATCCTTCGAAAAAGTCATAAATCCCTGAGTTCTATTCATGAATCTCTGGGTTAGAACCATAAATCCTTCGAAAAAGTCATAAATCCCTGAGTTCTATTCATGAATCTCTGGGTTAGAACCATAAATCCTTCGAAAAAGTCATAAATCCCTGAGTTCTATTCATGAATCTCTGGGTTAGAACCATAAATCCTTCGAAAAAGTCATAAATCCCTGAGTTGTAGTCATGAATCTCGGGGTTAGAGCCATAAATCCTTCGAAAAGGTCATAAATCCTTGCGTTGTATTCACGAATCTGGGTTAGAGCCACAAATCCTTCGAAAAAGTCATAAATCCCTGCGTTGTATTCATGAATCTCTGGGTTAGAGCCACAAATCCTTCGAAAAAGTCATAAATCCCTGAGTTGTAATCATGAATCTCTGGGTTAGAGCCACAAATCCTTCGAAAAAGTCATAAATCCCTGAGTTGTATTCATGAATCTCTGGGTTAGAGTCACAAATCCTTCGAAAAAGTCATAAATCCCTGAGTTGTAATCATGAATCTCTGGGTTAGAGCCACAAATCCTTCGAAAAAGTCATAAATCCCTGAGTTGTATTCATGAATCTCTGGGTTAGAACCATAAATCCTTCGAAAAAGTCATAAATCCCTGAGTTGTATTCATGAATCTCTGGGTTAGAACCATAAATCCTTCGAAAAAGTCATAAATCCCTGAGTTGTAGTCATGAATCTCGGGGTTAAAGCCATAAATCCTTCGAAAAAGTCATAAATCCCTGAGTTCTATTCATGAATCTCTGGGTTAGAACCATAAATCCTTCGAAAAAGTCATAAATCCCTGAGTTCTATTCATGAATCTCTGGGTTAGAACCATAAATCCTTCGAAAAAGTCATAAATCCCTGAGTTGTAGTCATGAATCTCGGGGTTAGAGCCATAAATCCTTCGAAAAGGTCATAAATCCTTGCGTTGTATTCACGAATCTCTGGGTTAGAGCCACAAATCCTTCGAAAAAGTCATAAATCCCTGCGTTGTATTCATGAATCTCTGGGTTAGAACCATAAATCCTTCGAAAAAGTCATAAATCCCTGAGTTCTATTCATTAATCTCTGGGTTAGAACCATAAATCCTTCGAAAAAGTCATAAATCCCTGAGTTCTATTCATGAATCTCTGGGTTAGAACCATAAATCCTTCGAAAAAGTCATAAATCCCTGAGTTGTAGTCATGAATCTCGGGGTTAGAGCCATAAATCCTTCGAAAATGTCATAAATCCTTGCGTTGTATTCATGAATCTCTGGGTTAGAGCCACAAATCCTTCGAAACAGTCATAAATCCCTGCGTTGTATTCATGAATCTCTGGGTTAGAGCCACAAATCCTTCGAAAAAGTCATAAATCCCTGAGTTGTAATAATGAATCTCTGGGTTAGAGCCACAAATCCTTCGAAAAAGTCATAAATCCCTGAGTTGTATTCATGAATCTCTGGGTTAGAACCATAAATCCTTCGAAAAAGTCATAAATCCCTGAGTTGTAGTCATGAATCTCGGGGTTAAAGCCATAAATCCTTCGAAAAAGTCATAAATCCCTGAGTTCTATTCATGAATCTCTGGGTTAGAACCATAAATCCTTCGAAAAAGTCATAAATCCCTGAGTTCTATTCATGAATCTCTGGGTTAAAACCATAAATACTTCGAAAAAGTCATAAATCCCTGAGTTCTATTCGTGAATCTCTGGGTTAGAACCATAAATCCTTCGAAAAAGTCATAAATCCCTGAGTTGTATTCATGAATCTCGAGGTTTGAGCCATAAATCCTTCGAAAAGTCATAAATCCCTGAGTTGTATTCATGAATCTCTGGGTTAGAGCCACAAATCCTTCGAAAAAGTCATAAATCCCTGAGTTGTAATCATGAATCTCTGGGTTAGAGCCACAAATCCTTCGAAAAAGTCATAAATCCCTGAGTTGTATTCATGAATCTCTGGGTTAGAACCATAAATCCTTCGAAAAAGTCATAAATCCCTGAGTTGTATTCATGAATCTCTGGGTTAGAACCATAAATCCTTCGAAAAAGTCATAAATCCCTGAGTTGTAGTCATGAATCTCGGGGTTAAAGCCATAAATCCTTCGAAAAAGTCATAAATCCCTGAGTTCTATTCATGAATCTCTGGGTTAGAACCATAAATCCTTCGAAAAAGTCATAAATCCCTGAGTTCTATTCATGAATCTCTGGGTTAGAACCATAAATCCTTCGAAAAAGTCATAAATCCCTGAGTTCTATTCATGAATCTCTGGGTTAGAACCATAAATCCTTCGAAAAAGTCATAAATCCCTGAGTTGTAGTCATGAATCTTGGGGTTTGAACCATAAATCCTTCGAAAAAGTCATAAATCCCTGAGTTGTATTCTTGAATCTCTGGGTTAGAACCATAAATCCTTCGAAAAAGTCATAAATCCCTGAGTTATAGTCATGAATCTCGGGGTTAAAGCCATAAATCCTTCGAAAAAGTCATAAATCCCTGAGTTCTATTCATGAATCTCTGGGTTAGAACCATAAATCCTTCGAAAAAGTCATAAATCCCTGAGTTCTATTCATGAATCTCTGGGTTAGAACCATAAATCCTTCGAAAAAGTCATAAATCCCTGAGTTCTATTCGTGAATCTCTGGGTTAGAACCATAAATCCTTCAAAAAAGTCATAAATCCCTGTGTTGTAGTCATGAATCTCGGGGTTTGAGCCATAAATCCTTCGAAAAAGTCATAAATCCTTGCGTTGTATTCATGAATCTCTGGGTTAGAGCCATAAATCCTTCGAAAAAGTAATAAATCCCTGCGTTGTATTCATGAATCTCTGGGTTAGAGCCACAAATCCTTCGAAAAGGTCATAAATCCCTGAGTTGTATTCATGAATCTCTGGGTTAGAACCATAAATCCTTCGAAAAAGTCATAAATCCCTGAGTTGTAGTCATGAATCTCGGGGTTAAAGCCATAAATCCTTCGAAAAAGTCATAAATCCCTGAGTTCTATTCATGAATCTCTGGGTTAGAACCATAAATCCTTCGAAAAAGTCATAAATCCCTGAGTTCTATTCATGAATCTCTGGGTTAGAACCATAAATCCTTCGAAAAAGTCATAAATCCCTGAGTTCTATTCATGAATCTCTGGGTTAGAACCATAAATCCTTCGAAAAAGTCATAAATCCCTGAGTTGTAGTCATGAATCTCGGGGTTAGAGCCATAAATCCTTCGAAAAGGTCATAAATCCTTGCGTTGTATTCACGAATCTCTGGGTTAGAGCCACAAATCCTTCGAAAAAGTCATAAATCCCTGCGTTGTATTCATGAATCTCTGGGTTAGAGCCACAAATCCTTCGAAAAAGTCATAAATCCCTGAGTTGTATTCATGAATCTCTGGGTTAGAACCATAAATCCTTCGAAAAAGTCATAAATACCTGAGTTGTAGTCATGAATCTCGGGGTTAAAGCCATAAATCCTTCGAAAAAGTCATAAATCCCTGAGTTCTATTCATGAATCTCTGGGTTAGAACCATAAATCCTTCGAAAAAGTCATAAATCCCTGAGTTCTATTCATGAATCTCTGGGTTAGAACCATAAATCCTTCGAAAAAGTCATAAATCCCTGAGTTCTATTCATGAATCTCTGGGTTAGAACCATAAATCCTTCGAAAAAGTCATAAATCCCTGAGTTGTAGTCATGAATCTCGGGGTTAGAGCCATAAATCCTTCGAAAAGGTCATAAATCCTTGCGTTGTATTCACGAATCTGGGTTAGAGCCACAAATCCTTCGAAAAAGTCATAAATCCCTGCGTTGTATTCATGAATCTCTGGGTTAGAGCCACAAATCCTTCGAAAAAGTCATAAATCCCTGAGTTGTAATCATGAATCTCTGGGTTAGAGCCACAAATCCTTCGAAAAAGTCATAAATCCCTGAGTTGTATTCATGAATCTCTGGGTTAGAGTCACAAATCCTTCGAAAAAGTCATAAATCCCTGAGTTGTAATCATGAATCTCTGGGTTAGAGCCACAAATCCTTCGAAAAAGTCATAAATCCCTGAGTTGTATTCATGAATCTCTGGGTTAGAACCATAAATCCTTCGAAAAAGTCATAAATCCCTGAGTTGTATTCATGAATCTCTGGGTTAGAACCATAAATCCTTCGAAAAAGTCATAAATCCCTGAGTTGTAGTCATGAATCTCGGGGTTAAAGCCATAAATCCTTCGAAAAAGTCATAAATCCCTGAGTTCTATTCATGAATCTCTGGGTTAGAACCATAAATCCTTCGAAAAAGTCATAAATCCCTGAGTTCTATTCATGAATCTCTGGGTTAGAACCATAAATCCTTCGAAAAAGTCATAAATCCCTGAGTTCTATTCGTGAATCTCTGGGTTAGAACCTTAAATCCTTCGAAAAAGTCATAAATCCCTGAGTTGTAGTCATGAATCTCGGGGTTTGAGCCATAAATCCTTCGAAAAGTCATAAATCCCTGAGTTGTATTCATGAATCTCTGTGTTAGAGCCACAAATCCTTCGAAAAAGTCATAAATCCCTGAGTTGTAATCATGAATCTCTGGGTTAGAGCCACAAATCCTTCGAAAAAGTCATAAATCCCTGAGTTGTATTCATGAATCTCTGGGTTAGAACCATAAATCCTTCGAAAAAGTCATAAATCCCTGAGTTGTATTCATGAATCTCTGGGTTAGAACCATAAATCCTTCGAAAAAGTCATAAATCCCTGAGTTGTAGTCATGAATCTCGGGGTTAAAGCCATAAATCCTTCGAAAAAGTCATAAATCCCTGAGTTCTATTCATGAATCTCTGGGTTAGAACCATAAATCCTTCGAAAAAGTCATAAATCCCTGAGTTCTATTCATGAATCTCTGGGTTAGAACCATAAATCCTTCGAAAAAGTCATAAATCCCTGAGTTCTATTCATGAATCTCTGGGTTAGAACCATAAATCCTTCGAAAAAGTCATAAATCCCTGAGTTGTAGTCATGAATCTTGGGGTTTGAACCATAAATCCTTCGAAAAAGTCATAAATCCCTGAGTTGTATTCTTGAATCTCTGGGTTAGAACCATAAATCCTTCGAAAAAGTCATAAATCCCTGAGTTATAGTCATGAATCTCGGGGTTAAAGCCATAAATCCTTCGAAAAAGTCATAAATCCCTGAGTTCTATTCATGAATCTCTGGGTTAGAACCATAAATCCTTCGAAAAAGTCATAAATCCCTGAGTTCTATTCATGAATCTCTGGGTTAGAACCATAAATCCTTCGAAAAAGTCATAAATCCCTGAGTTCTATTCGTGAATCTCTGGGTTAGAACCATAAATCCTTCAAAAAAGTCATAAATCCCTGTGTTGTAGTCATGAATCTCGGGGTTTGAGCCATAAATCCTTCGAAAAAGTCATAAATCCTTGCGTTGTATTCATGAATCTCTGGGTTAGAGCCATAAATCCTTCGAAAAAGTCATAAATCCCTGCGTTGTATTCATGAATCTCTGGGTTAGAGCCACAAATCCTTCGAAAAGGTCATAAATCCCTGAGTTGTATTCATGAATCTCTGGGTTAGAACCATAAATCCTTCGAAAAAGTCATAAATCCCTGAGTTGTAGTCATGAATCTCGGGGTTAAAGCCATAAATCCTTCGAAAAAGTCATAAATCCCTGAGTTCTATTCATGAATCTCTGGGTTAGAACCATAAATCCTTCGAAAAAGTCATAAATCCCTGAGTTCTATTCATGAATCTCTGGGTTAGAACCATAAATCCTTCGAAAAAGTCATAAATCCCTGAGTTCTATTCATGAATCTCTGGGTTAGAACCATAAATCCTTCGAAAAAGTCATAAATCCCTGAGTTGTAGTCATGAATCTCGGGGTTAGAGCCATAAATCCTTCGAAAAGGTCATAAATCCTTGCGTTGTATTCACGAATCTCTGGGTTAGAGCCACAAATCCTTCGAAAAAGTCATAAATCCCTGCGTTGTATTCATGAATCTCTGGGTTAGAGCCACAAATCCTTCGAAAAAGTCATAAATCCCTGAGTTGTATTCATGAATCTCTGGGTTAGAACCATAAATCCTTCGAAAAAGTCATAAATCCCTGAGTTGTAGTCATGAATCTCGGGGTTAAAGCCATAAATCCTTCGAAAAAGTCATAAATCCCTGAGTTCTATTCATGAATCTCTGGGTTAGAACCATAAATCCTTCGAAAAAGTCATAAATCCCTGAGTTCTATTCATGAATCTCTGGGTTAGAACCATAAATCCTTCGAAAAAGTCATAAATCCCTGAGTTCTATTCATGAATCTCTGGGTTAGAACCATAAATCCTTCGAAAAAGTCATAAATCCCTGAGTTGTAGTCATGAATCTCGGGGTTAGAGCCATAAATCCTTCGAAAAGGTCATAAATCCTTGCGTTGTATTCACGAATCTCTGGGTTAGAGCCACAAATCCTTCGAAAAAGTCATAAATCCCTGCGTTGTATTCATGAATCTCTGGGTTAGAGCCACAAATCCTTCGAAAAAGTCATAAATCCCTGAGTTGTAATCATGAATCTCTGGGTTAGAGCCACAAATCCTTCGAAAAAGTCATAAATCCCTGAGTTGTATTCATGAATCTCTGGGTTAGAGTCACAAATCCTTCGAAAAAGTCATAAATCCCTGAGTTGTAATCATGAATCTCTGGGTTAGAGCCACAAATCCTTCGAAAAAGTCATAAATCCCTGAGTTGTATTCATGAATCTCTGGGTTAGAACCATAAATCAATCGAAAAAGTCATAAATCCCTGAGTTGTATTCATGAATCTCTGGGTTAGAACCATAAATCCTTCGAAAAAGTCATAAATCCCTGAGTTGTAGTCATGAATCTCGGGGTTAAAGCCATAAATCCTTCGAAAAAGTCATAAATCCCTGAGTTCTATTCATGAATCTCTGAGTTAGAACCATAAATCCTTCGAAAAAGTCATAAATCCCTGAGTTCTATTCATGAATCTCTGGGTTAGAACCATAAATCCTTCGAAAAAGTCATAAATCCCTGAGTTCTATTCGTGAATCTCTGGGTTAGAACCTTAAATCCTTCGAAAAAGTCATAAATCCCTGAGTTGTAGTCATGAATCTCGGGGTTTGAGCCATAAATCCTTCGAAAAGTCATAAATCCCTGAGTTGTATTCACGAATCTCTGGGTTAGAGCCACAAATCCTTCGAAAAAGTCATAAATCCCTGAGTTGTAATCATGAATCTCTGGGTTAGAGCCACAAATCCTTCGAAAAAGTCATAAATCCCTGAGTTGTATTCATGAATCTCTGGGTTAGAACCATAAATCCTTCGAAAAAGTCATAAATCCCTGAGTTGTATTCATGAATCTCTGGGTTAGAACCATAAATCCTTCGAAAAAGTCATAAATCCCTGAGTTGTAGTCATGAATCTCGGGGTTAAAGCCATAAATCCTTCGAAAAAGTCATAAATCCCTGAGTTCTATTCATGAATCTCTGGGTTAGAACCATAAATCCTTCGAAAAAGTCATAAATCCCTGAGTTCTATTCATGAATCTCTGGGTTAGAACCATAAATCCTTCGAAAAAGTCATAAATCCCTGAGTTCTATTCATGAATCTCTGGGTTAGAACCATAAATCCTTCGAAAAAGTCATAAATCCCTGAGTTGTAGTCATGAATCTTGGGGTTAGAGCCATAAATCCTTCGAAAAGGTCATAAATCCTTGCGTTGTATTTATGAATCTCTGGGTTAGAGCAACAAATCCTTCGAAAAAGTCATAAATCCCTGAGTTGTAATCATGAATCTCTGGGTTAGAGCCACAAATCCTTCGAAAAAGTCATAAATCCCTGAGTTGTATTCATGAATCTCTGGGTTAGAACCATAAATCCTTCGAAAAAGTCATAAATCCCTGAATTGTATTCATGAATCTCTGGGTTAGAACCATAAATCCTTCGAAAAAGTCATAAATCCCTGAGTTGTAGTCATGAATCTCGGGGTTAAAGCCATAAATCCTTCGAAAAAGTCATAAATCCCTGAGTTCTATTCATGAATCTCTGGGTTAGAACCATAAATCCTTCGAAAAAGTCATAAATCCCTGAGTTCTATTCATGAATCTCTGGGTTAGAACCATAAATCCTTCGAAAAAGTCATAAATCCCTGAGTTCTATTCATGAATCTCTGGGTTAGAACCATAAATCCTTCGAAAAAGTCATAAATCCCTGAGTTGTAGTCATGAATCGTGGGGTTAGAGCCATAAATCCTTCGAAAAGGTCATAAATCCTTGCGTTGTATTCATGAATCTCTGGGTTAGAGCCACAAATCCTTCGAAAAAGTCATAAATCCCTGAGTTGTAATCATGAATCTCTGGGTTAGAGCCACAAATCCTTCGATAAAGTCATAAATCCCTGAGTTGTATTAATGAATCTCTGGGTTAGAACCATAAATCCATCGAAAAAGTCATAAATCCCTGAGTTGTAGTCATGAATCTCGGGGTAAAAGCCATAAATCCTTCGAAAAAGTCATAAATCCCTGAGTTCTATTCATGAATCTCTGGGTTAGAACCATAAATCCTTCGAAAAAGTCATAAATCCCTGAGTTCTATTCATGAATCTCTGGGTTAGAACCATAAATCCTTCGAAAAAGTCATAAATCCCTGAGTTCTATTCGTGAATCTCTGGGTTAGAACCATAAATCCTTCAAAAAAGTCATAAATCCCTGAGTTGTAGTCATGAATCTCGGGGTTTGAGCCATAAATCCTTCGAAAAAGTCATAAATCCTTGCGTTGTATTCATGAATCTCTGGGTTAGAGCCATAAATCCTTCGAAAAAGTCATAAATCCCTGCGTTGTATTCATGAATCTCTGGGTTAGAGCCACAAATCCTTCGAAAAAGTCATAAATCCCTGAGTTGTATTCATGAATCTCTGGGTTAGAACCATAAATCCTTCGAAAAAGTCATAAATCCCCGAGTTGTAGTCATGAATCTCGGGGTTAAAGCCATAAATCCTTCGAAAAAGTCATAAATCCCTGAGTTCTATTCATGAATCTCTGGGTTAGAACCATAAATCCTTCGAAAAAGTCATAAATCCCTGAGTTCTATTCATGAATCTCTGGGTTAGAACCATAAATCCTTCGAAAAAGTTATAAATCCCTGAGTTGTAGTCATGAATCTCGGGGTTAGAGCCATAAATCCTTCGAAAAGGTCATAAATCCTTGCGTTGTATTCACGAATCTCTGGGTTAGAGCCACAAATCCTTCGAAAAAGTCATAAATCCCTGCGTTGTATTCATGAATCTCTGGGTTAGAACCATAAATCCTTCGAAAAAGTCATAAATCCCTGAGTTCTATTCATTAATCTCTGGGTTAGAACCATAAATCCTTCGAAAAAGTCATAAATCCCTGAGTTCTATTCATGAATCTCTGGGTTAGAACCATAAATCCTTCGAAAAAGTCATAAATCCCTGAGTTGTAGTCATGAATCTCGGGGTTAGAGCCATAAATCCTTCGAAAATGTCATAAATCCTTGCGTTGTATTCATGAATCTCTGGGTTAGAGCCACAAATCCTTCGAAAAAGTCATAAATCCCTGCGTTGTATTCATGAATCTCTGGGTTAGAGCCACAAATCCTTCGAAAAAGTCATAAATCCCTGAGTTGTAATAATGAATCTCTGGGTTAGAGCCACAAATCCTTCGAAAAAGTCATAAATCCCTGAGTTGTATTCATGAATCTCTGGGTTAGAACCATAAATCCTTCGAAAAAGTCATAAATCCCTGAGTTGTAGTCATGAATCTCGGGGTTAAAGCCATAAATCCTTCGAAAAAGTCATAAATCCCTGAGTTCTATTCATGAATCTCTGGGTTAGAACCATAAATCCTTCGAAAAAGTCATAAATCCCTGAGTTCTATTCATGAATCTCTGGCTTAGAACCATAAATCCTTCGAAAAAGTCATAAATCCCTGAGTTCTATTCGTGAATCTCTGGGTTAGAACCATAAATCCTTCGAAAAAGTCATAAATCCCTGAGTTGTATTCATGAATCTCGAGGTTTGAGCCATAAATCCTTCGAAAAGTCATAAATCCCTGAGTTGTATTCATGAATCTCTGGGTTAGAGCCACAAATCCTTCGAAAAAGTCATAAATCCCTGAGTTGTAATCATGAATCTCTGGGTTAGAGCCACAAATCCTTCGAAAAAGTCATAAATCCCTGAGTTGTATTCATGAATCTCTGGGTTAGAACCATAAATCCTTCGAAAAAGTCATAAATCCCTGAGTTGTATTCATGAATCTCTGGGTTAGAACCATAAATCCTTCGAAAAAGTCATAAATCCCTGAGTTGTAGTCATGAATCTCGGGGTTAAAGCCATAAATCCTTCGAAAAAGTCATAAATCCCTGAGTTCTATTCATGAATCTCTGGGTTAGAACCATAAATCCTTCGAAAAAGTCATAAATCCCTGAGTTCTATTCATGAATCTCTGGGTTAGAACCATAAATCCTTCGAAAAAGTCATAAATCCCTGAGTTCTATTCATGAATCTCTGGGTTAGAACCATAAATCCTTCGAAAAAGTCACAAATCCCTGAGTTGTAGTCATGAATCTTGGGGTTAGAGCAATAAATCCTTCGAAAAGGTCATAAATCCTTGCGTTGTATTCATGAATCTCTGGGTTAGAGCCACAAATCCTTCGAAAAAGTCATAAATCCCTGAGTTGTAATCATGAATCTCTGGGTTAGAGCCACAAATCCTTCGAAAAAGTCATAAATCCCTGAGTTGTATTCTTGAATCTCTGGGTTAGAACCATAAATCCTTCGAAAAAGTCATAAATCCCTGAGTTGTAGTCATGAATCTCGGGGTTAAAGCCATAAATCCTTCGAAAAAGTCATAAATCCATGAGTTCTATTCATGAATCTCTGGGTTAGAACCATAAATCCTTCGAAAAAGTCATAAATCCCTGAGTTGTATTCATGAATCTCTGGGTTAGAACCATAAATCCTTCGAAAAAGTCATAAATCCCTGAGTTGTAGTCATGAATCTCGGGGTTAAAGCCATAAATCCTTCGAAAAAGTCATAAATCCCTGAGTTCTATTCATGAATCTCTGGGTTAGAACCATAAATCCTTCGAAAAAGTCATAAATCCCTGAGTTCTATTCATGAATCTCTGGGTTAGAACCATAAATCCTTCGAAAAAGTCATAAATCCCTGAGTTCTATTCGTGAATCTCTGGGTTAGAACCATAAATCCTTCAAAAAAGTCATAAATCCCTGAGTTGTAGTCATGAATCTCGGGGTTTGAGCCATAAATCCTTCGAAACGTCATAAATCCCTGAGTTGTATTCATGAATCTCTGGGTTAGAGCCACAAATCCTTCGAAAAAGTCATAAATCCCTGAGTTGTAATCATGAATCTCTGGGTTAGAGCCACAAATCCTTCGAAAAAGTCATAAATCCCTGAGTTGTATTCATGAATCTCTGGGTTAGAACCATAAATCCTTCGAAAAAGTCATAAATCCCTGAGTTGTAGTCATGAATCTCGGGGTTAAAGCCATAAATCCTTCGAAAAAGTCATAAATCCCTGAGTTCTATTCATGAATCTCTGGGTTAGAACCATAAATCCTTCGAAAAAGTCATAATTCCCTGAGTTCTATTCATGAATCTCTGGGTTAGAACCATAAATCCTTCGAAAAAGTCATAAATCCCTGAGTTCTATTCATGAATCTCTGGGTTAGAACCATAAATCCTTCGAAAAAGTCATAAATCCCTGAGTTGTAGTCATGAATCTTGGGGTTAGAGCCATAAATCCTTCGAAAAGGTCATAAATCCTTGCGTTGTATTCATGAATCTCTGGGTTAGAGCCACAAATCCTTCGAAAAAGTCATAAATCCCTGAGTTGTAATCATGAATCTCTGGGTTAGAGCCACAAATCCTTCGAAAAAGTCATAAATCCCTGAGTTGTATTAATGAATCTCTGGGTTAGAACCATAAATCCATCGAAAAAGTCATAAATCCCTGAGTTGTAGTCATGAATCTCGGGGTAAAAGCCATAAATCCTTCGAAAAAGTCATAAATCCCTGAGTTCTATTCATGAATCTCTGGGTTAGAACCATAAATCCTTCGAAAAAGTCATAAATCCCTGAGTTCTATTCATGAATCTCTGGGTTAGAACCATAAATCCTTCGAAAAAGTCATAAATCCCTGAGTTCTATTCGTGAATCTCTGGGTTAGAACCATAAATCCTTCAAAAAAGTCATAAATCCCTGAGTTGTAGTCATGAATCTCGGGGTTTGAGCCATAAATCCTTCGAAAAAGTCATAAATCCTTGCGTTGTATTCATGAATCTCTGGGTTAGAGCCATAAATCCTTCGAAAAAGTCATAAATCCCTGCGTTGTATTCATGAATCTCTGGGTTAGAGCCACAAATCCTTCGAAAAAGTCATAAATCCCTGAGTTGTATTCATGAATCTCTGGGTTAGAACCATAAATCCTTCGAAAAAGTCATAAATCCCCGAGTTGTAGTCATGAATGTCGGGGTTAAAGCCATAAATCCTTCGAAAAAGTCATAAATCCCTGAGTTCTATTCATGAATCTCTGGGTTAGAACCATAAATCCTTCGAAAAAGTCATAAATCCCTGAGTTCTATTCATGAATCTCTGGGTTAGAACCATAAATCCTTCGAAAAAGTCATAAATCCCTGAGTTGTAGTCATGAATCTCGGGGTTAGAGCCATAAATCCTTCGAAAAGGTCATAAATCCTTGCGTTGTATTCACGAATCTCTGGGTTAGAGCCACAAATCCTTCGAAAAAGTCATAAATCCCTGCGTTGTATTCATGAATCTCTGGGTTAGAACCATAAATCCTTCGAAAAAGTCATAAATCCCTGAGTTCTATTCATTAATCTCTGGGTTAGAACCATAAATCCTTCGAAAAAGTCATAAATCCCTGAGTTCTATTCATGAATCTCTGGGTTAGAACCATAAATCCTTCGAAAAAGTCATAAATCCCTGAGTTGTAGTCATGAATCTCGGGGTTAGAGCCATAAATCCTTCGAAAATGTCATAAATCCTTGCGTTGTATTCATGAATCTCTGGGTTAGAGCCACAAATCCTTCGAAAAAGTCATAAATCCCTGCGTTGTATTCATGAATCTCTGGGTTAGAGCCACAAATCCTTCGAAAAAGTCATAAATCCCTGAGTTGTAATAATGAATCTCTGGGTTAGAGCCACAAATCCTTCGAAAAAGTCATAAATCCCTGAGTTGTATTCATGAATCTCTGGGTTAGAACCATAAATCCTTCGAAAAAGTCATAAATCCCTGAGTTGTAGTTATGAATCTCGGGGTTAAAGCCATAAATCCTTCGAAAAAGTCATAAATCCCTGAGTTCTATTCATGAATCTCTGGGTTAGAACCATAAATCCTTCGAAAAAGTCATAAATCCCTGAGTTCTATTCATGAATCTCTGGGTTAGAACCATAAATCCTTCGAAAAAGTCATAAATCCCTGAGTTCTATTCGTGAATCTCTGGGTTAGAACCATAAATCCTTCGAAAAGTCATAAATCCCTGAGTTGTATTCATGAATCTCGAGGTTTGAGCCATAAATCCTTCGAAAAGTCATAAATCCCTGAGTTGTATTCATGAATCTCTGGGTTAGAGCCACAAATCCTTCGAAAAAGTCATAAATCCCTGAGTTGTAATCATGAATCTCTGGGTTAGAGCCACAAATCCTTCGAAAAAGTCATAAATCCCTGAGTTGTATTCATGAATCTCTGGGTTAGAACCATAAATCCTTCGAAAAAGTCATAAATCCCTGAGTTGTATTCATGAATCTCTGGGTTAGAACCATAAATCCTTCGAAAAAGTCATAAATCCCTGAGTTGTAGTCATGAATCTCGGGGTTAAAGCCATAAATCCTTCGAAAAAGTCATAAATCCCTGAGTTCTATTCATGAATCTCTGGGTTAGAACCATAAATCCTTCGAAAAAGTCATAAATCCCTGAGTTCTATTCATGAATCTCTGGGTTAGAACCATAAATCCTTCGAAAAAGTCATAAATCCCTGAGTTCTATTCATGAATCTCTGGGTTAGAACCATAAATCCTTCGAAAAAGTCATAAATCCCTGAGTTGTAGTCATGAATCTTGGGGTTAGAGCCATAAATCCTTCGAAAAGGTCATAAATCCTTGCGTTGTATTCATGAATCTCTGGGTTAGAGCCACAAATCCTTCGAAAAAGTCATAAATCCCTGAGTTGTAATCATGAATCTCTGGGTTAGAGCCACAAATCCTTCGAAAAAGTCATAAATCCCTGAGTTGTATTCATGAATCTCTGGGTTAGAACCGTAAATCCTTCGAAAAAGTCATAAATCCCTGAGTTGTATTCATGAATCTCTGGGTTAGAACCATAAATCCTGCGAAAAAGTCATAAATCCCTGAGTTGTAGTCATGAATCTCGGGGTTAAAGCCATAAATCCTTCGAAAAAGTCATAAATCCCTGAGTTCTATTCATGAATATCTGGGTTAGAACCATAAATCCTTCGAAAAAGTCATAAATCCCTGAGTTCTATTCATGAATCTCTGGGTTAGAACCATAAATCCTTCGAAAAAGTCATAAATCCCTGAGTTCTATTCATGAATCTCTGGGTTAGAACCATAAATCCTTCGAAAAAGTCATAAATCCCTGAGTTCTATTCGTGAATCTCTGGGTTAGAACCATAAATCCTTCGAAAAAGTCATAAATCCCTGAGTTGTATTCATGAATCTCGAGGTTTGAGCCATAAATCCTTCGAAAAAGTCATAAATCCCTGAGTTGTAGTCATGAATCTTGGGGTTAGAGCCATAAATCCTTCGAAAAGGTCATAAATCCTTGCGTTGTATTCATGAATCTCTGGGTTAGAGCCACAAATCCTTCGAAAAAGTCATAAATCCCTGAGTTGTAATCATGAATCTCTGGGTTAGAGCCACAAATCCTTCGAAAAAGTCATAAATCCCTGAGTTGTATTAATGAATCTCTGGGTTAGAACCATAAATCCATCGAAAAAGTCATAAATCCCTGAGTTGTAGTCATGAATCTCGGGGTAAAAGCCATAAATCCTTCGAAAAAGTCATAAATCCCTGAGTTCTATTCATGAATCTCTGGGTTAGAACCATAAATCCTTCGAAAAAGTCATAAATCCCTGAGTTCTATTCATGAATCTCTGGGTTAGAACCATAAATCCTTCGAAAAAGTCATAAATCCCTGAGTTCTATTCGTGAATCTCTGGGTTAGAACCATAAATCCTTCAAAAAAGTCATAAATCCCTGAGTTGTAGTCATGAATCTCGGGGTTAGAGCCATAAATCCTTCGAAAATGTCATAAATCCTTGCGTTGTATTCATGAATCTCTGGGTTAGAGCCACAAATCCTTCGAAAAAGTCATAAATCCCTGCGTTGTATTCATGAATCTCTGGGTTAGAGCCACAAATCCTTCGAAAAAGTCATAAATCCCTGAGTTGTAATAATGAATCTCTGGGTTAGAGCCACAAATCCTTCGAAAAAGTCATAAATCCCTGAGTTGTATTCATGAATCTCTGGGTTAGAACCATAAATCCTTCGAAAAAGTCATAAATCCCTGAGTTGTAGTCATGAATCTCGGGGTTAAAGCCATAAATCCTTCGAAAAAGTCATAAATCCCTGAGTTCTATTCATGAATCTCTGGGTTAGAACCATAAATCCTTCGAAAAAGTCATAAATCCCTGAGTTCTATTCATGAATCTCTGGCTTAGAACCATAAATCCTTCGAAAAAGTCATAAATCCCTGAGTTCTATTCGTGAATCTCTGGGTTAGAACCATAAATCCTTCGAAAAAGTCATAAATCCCTGAGTTGTATTCATGAATCTCGAGGTTTGAGCCATAAATCCTTCGAAAAGTCATAAATCCCTGAGTTGTATTCATGAATCTCTGGGTTAGAGCCACAAATCCTTCGAAAAAGTCATAAATCCCTGAGTTGTAATCATGAATCTCTGGGTTAGAGCCACAAATCCTTCGAAAAAGTCATAAATCCCTGAGTTGTATTCATGAATCTCTGGGTTAGAACCATAAATCCTTCGAAAAAGTCATAAATCCCTGAGTTGTATTCATGAATCTCTGGGTTAGAACCATAAATCCTTCGAAAAAGTCATAAATCCCTGAGTTGTAGTCATGAATCTCGGGGTTAAAGCCATAAATCCTTCGAAAAAGTCATAAATCCCTGAGTTCTATTCATGAATCTCTGGGTTAGAACCATAAATCCTTCGAAAAAGTCATAAATCCCTGAGTTCTATTCATGAATCTCTGGGTTAGAACCATAAATCCTTCGAAAAAGTCATAAATCCCTGAGTTCTATTCATGAATCTCTGGGTTAGAACCATAAATCCTTCGAAAAAGTCACAAATCCCTGAGTTGTAGTCATGAATCTTGGGGTTAGAGCAATAAATCCTTCGAAAAGGTCATAAATCCTTGCGTTGTATTCATGAATCTCTGGGTTAGAGCCACAAATCCTTCGAAAAAGTCATAAATCCCTGAGTTGTAATCATGAATCTCTGGGTTAGAGCCACAAATCCTTCGAAAAAGTCATAAATCCCTGAGTTGTATTCTTGAATCTCTGGGTTAGAACCATAAATCCTTCGAAAAAGTCATAAATCCCTGAGTTGTAGTCATGAATCTCGGGGTTAAAGCCATAAATCCTTCGAAAAAGTCATAAATCCATGAGTTCTATTCATGAATCTCTGGGTTAGAACCATAAATCCTTCGAAAAAGTCATAAATCCCTGAGTTGTATTCATGAATCTCTGGGTTAGAACCATAAATCCTTCGAAAAAGTCATAAATCCCTGAGTTGTAGTCATGAATCTCGGGGTTAAAGCCATAAATCCTTCGAAAAAGTCATAAATCCCTGAGTTCTATTCATGAATCTCTGGGTTAGAACCATAAATCCTTCGAAAAAGTCATAAATCCCTGAGTTCTATTCATGAATCTCTGGGTTAGAACCATAAATCCTTCGAAAAAGTCATAAATCCCTGAGTTCTATTCGTGAATCTCTGGGTTAGAACCATAAATCCTTCAAAAAAGTCATAAATCCCTGAGTTGTAGTCATGAATCTCGGGGTTTGAGCCATAAATCCTTCGAAACGTCATAAATCCCTGAGTTGTATTCATGAATCTCTGGGTTAGAGCCACAAATCCTTCGAAAAAGTCATAAATCCCTGAGTTGTAATCATGAATCTCTGGGTTAGAGCCACAAATCCTTCGAAAAAGTCATAAATCCCTGAGTTGTATTCATGAATCTCTGGGTTAGAACCATAAATCCTTCGAAAAAGTCATAAATCCCTGAGTTGTAGTCATGAATCTCGGGGTTAAAGCCATAAATCCTTCGAAAAAGTCATAAATCCCTGAGTTCTATTCATGAATCTCTGGGTTAGAACCATAAATTCTTCGAAAAAGTCATAATTCCCTGAGTTCTATTCATGAATCTCTGGGTTAGAACCATAAATCCTTCGAAAAAGTCATAAATCCCTGAGTTCTATTCATGAATCTCTGGGTTAGAACCATAAATCCTTCGAAAAAGTCATAAATCCCTGAGTTGTAGTCATGAATCTTGGGGTTAGAGCCATAAATCCTTCGAAAAGGTCATAAATCCTTGCGTTGTATTCATGAATCTCTGGGTTAGAGCCACAAATCCTTCGAAAAAGTCATAAATCCCTGAGTTGTAATCATGAATCTCTGGGTTAGAGCCACAAATCCTTCGAAAAAGTCATAAATCCCTGAGTTGTATTAATGAATCTCTGGGTTAGAACCATAAATCCATCGAAAAAGTCATAAATCCCTGAGTTGTAGTCATGAATCTCGGGGTAAAAGCCATAAATCCTTCGAAAAAGTCATAAATCCCTGAGTTCTATTCATGAATCTCTGGGTTAGAACCATAAATCCTTCGAAAAAGTCATAAATCCCTGAGTTCTATTCATGAATCTCTGGGTTAGAACCATAAATCCTTCGAAAAAGTCATAAATCCCTGAGTTCTATTCGTGAATCTCTGGGTTAGAACCATAAATCCTTCAAAAAAGTCATAAATCCCTGAGTTGTAGTCATGAATCTCGGGGTTTGAGCCATAAATCCTTCGAAAAAGTCATAAATCCTTGCGTTGTATTCATGAATCTCTGGGTTAGAGCCATAAATCCTTCGAAAAAGTCATAAATCCCTGCGTTGTATTCATGAATCTCTGGGTTAGAGCCACAAATCCTTCGAAAAAGTCATAAATCCCTGAGTTGTATTCATGAATCTCTGGGTTAGAACCATAAATCCTTCGAAAAAGTCATAAATCCCCGAGTTGTAGTCATGAATGTCGGGGTTAAAGCCATAAATCCTTCGAAAAAGTCATAAATCCCTGAGTTCTATTCATGAATCTCTGGGTTAGAACCATAAATCCTTCGAAAAAGTCATAAATCCCTGAGTTCTATTCATGAATCTCTGGGTTAGAACCATAAATCCTTCGAAAAAGTCATAAATCCCTGAGTTGTAGTCATGAATCTCGGGGTTAGAGCCATAAATCCTTCGAAAAGGTCATAAATCCTTGCGTTGTATTCACGAATCTCTGGGTTAGAGCCACAAATCCTTCGAAAAAGTCATAAATCCCTGCGTTGTATTCATGAATCTCTGGGTTAGAACCATAAATCCTTCGAAAAAGTCATAAATCCCTGAGTTCTATTCATTAATCTCTGGGTTAGAACCATAAATCCTTCGAAAAAGTCATAAATCCCTGAGTTCTATTCATGAATCTCTGGGTTAGAACCATAAATCCTTCGAAAAAGTCATAAATCCCTGAGTTGTAGTCATGAATCTCGGGGTTAGAGCCATAAATCCTTCGAAAATGTCATAAATCCTTGCGTTGTATTCATGAATCTCTGGGTTAGAGCCACAAATCCTTCGAAAAAGTCATAAATCCCTGCGTTGTATTCATGAATCTCTGGGTTAGAGCCACAAATCCTTCGAAAAAGTCATAAATCCCTGAGTTGTAATAATGAATCTCTGGGTTAGAGCCACAAATCCTTCGAAAAAGTCATAAATCCCTGAGTTGTATTCATGAATCTCTGGGTTAGAACCATAAATCCTTCGAAAAAGTCATAAATCCCTGAGTTGTAGTTATGAATCTCGGGGTTAAAGCCATAAATCCTTCGAAAAAGTCATAAATCCCTGAGTTCTATTCATGAATCTCTGGGTTAGAACCATAAATCCTTCGAAAAAGTCATAAATCCCTGAGTTCTATTCATGAATCTCTGGGTTAGAACCATAAATCCTTCGAAAAAGTCATAAATCCCTGAGTTCTATTCGTGAATCTCTGGGTTAGAACCATAAATCCTTCGAAAAGTCATAAATCCCTGAGTTGTATTCATGAATCTCGAGGTTTGAGCCATAAATCCTTCGAAAAGTCATAAATGCCTGAGTTGTATTCATGAATCTCTGGGTTAGAGCCACAAATCCTTCGAAAAAGTCATAAATCCCTGAGTTGTAATCATGAATCTCTGGGTTAGAGCCACAAATCCTTCGAAAAAGTCATAAATCCCTGAGTTGTATTCATGAATCTCTGGGTTAGAACCATAAATCCTTCGAAAAAGTCATAAATCCCTGAGTTGTATTCATGAATCTCTGGGTTAGAACCATAAATCCTTCGAAAAAGTCATAAATCCCTGAGTTGTAGTCATGAATCTCGGGGTTAAAGCCATAAATCCTTCGAAAAAGTCATAAATCCCTGAGTTCTATTCATGAATCTCTGGGTTAGAACCATAAATCCTTCGAAAAAGTCATAAATCCCTGAGTTCTATTCATGAATCTCTGGGTTAGAACCATAAATCCTTCGAAAAAGTCATAAATCCCTGAGTTCTATTCATGAATCTCTGGGTTAGAACCATAAATCCTTCGAAAAAGTCATAAATCCCTGAGTTGTAGTCATGAATCTTGGGGTTAGAGCCATAAATCCTTCGAAAAGGTCATAAATCCTTGCGTTGTATTCATGAATCTCTGGGTTAGAGCCACAAATCCTTCGAAAAAGTCATAAATCCCTGAGTTGTAATCATGAATCTCTGGGTTAGAGCCACAAATCCTTCGAAAAAGTCATAAATCCCTGAGTTGTATTCATGAATCTCTGGGTTAGAACCGTAAATCCTTCGAAAAAGTCATAAATCCCTGAGTTGTATTCATGAATCTCTGGGTTAGAACCATAAATCCTGCGAAAAAGTCATAAATCCCTGAGTTGTAGTCATGAATCTCGGGGTTAAAGCCATAAATCCTTCGAAAAAGTCATAAATCCCTGAGTTCTATTCATGAATATCTGGGTTAGAACCATAAATCCTTCGAAAAAGTCATAAATCCCTGAGTTCTATTCATGAATCTCTGGGTTAGAACCATAAATCCTTCGAAAAAGTCATAAATCCCTGAGTTCTATTCATGAATCTCTGGGTTAGAACCATAAATCCTTCGAAAAAGTCATAAATCCCTGAGTTCTATTCGTGAATCTCTGGGTTAGAACCATAAATCCTTCGAAAAAGTCATAAATCCCTGAGTTGTATTCATGAATCTCGAGGTTTGAGCCATAAATCCTTCGAAAAAGTCATAAATCCCTGAGTTGTAGTCATGAATCTTGGGGTTAGAGCCATAAATCCTTCGAAAAGGTCATAAATCCTTGCGTTGTATTCATGAATCTTTGGGTTAGAGCCACAAATCCTTCGAAAAAGTCATAAATCCCTGAGTTGTAATCATGAATCTCTGGGTTAGAGCCACAAATCCTTCGAAAAAGTCATAAATCCCTGAGTTGTATTAATGAATCTCTGGGTTAGAACCATAAATCCATCGAAAAAGTCATAAATCCCTGAGTTGTAGTCATGAATCTCGGGGTAAAAGCCATAAATCCTTCGAAAAAGTCATAAATCCCTGAGTTCTATTCATGAATCTCTGGGTTAGAACCATAAATCCTTCGAAAAAGTCATAAATCCCTGAGTTCTATTCATGAATCTCTGGGTTAGAACCATAAATCCTTCGAAAAAGTCATAAATCCCTGAGTTCTATTCGTGAATCTCTGGGTTAGAACCATAAATCCTTCAAAAAAGTCATAAATCCCTGAGTTGTAGTCATGAATCTCGGGGTTTGAGCCATAAATCCTTCGAAAAAGTCATAAATCCTTGCGTTGTATTCATGAATCTCTGGGTTAGAGCCATAAATCCTTCGAAAAAGTCATAAATCCCTGCGTTGTATTCATGAATCTCTGGGTTAGAGCCACAAATCCTTCGAAAAAGTCATAAATCCCTGAGTTGTATTCATGAATCTCTGGGTTAGAACCATAAATCCTTCGAAAAAGTCATAAATCCCCGAGTTGTAGTCATGAATGTCGGGGTTAAAGCCATAAATCCTTCGAAAAAGTCATAAATCCCTGAGTTCTATTCATGAATCTCTGGGTTAGAACCATAAATCCTTCGAAAAAGTCATAAATCCCTGAGTTCTATTCATGAATCTCTGGGTTAGAACCATAAATCCTTCGAAAAAGTCATAAATCCCTGAGTTGTAGTCATGAATCTCGGGGTTAGAGCCATAAATCCTTCGAAAAGGTCATAAATCCTTGCGTTGTATTCACGAATCTCTGGGTTAGAGCCACAAATCCTTCGAAAAAGTCATAAATCCCTGCGTTGTATTCATGAATCTCTGGGTTAGAACCATAAATCCTTCGAAAAAGTCATAAATCCCTGAGTTCTATTCATTAATCTCTGGGTTAGAACCATAAATCCTTCGAAAAAGTCATAAATCCCTGAGTTCTATTCATGAATCTCTGGGTTAGAACCATAAATCCTTCGAAAAAGTCATAAATCCCTGAGTTGTAGTCATGAATCTCGGGGTTAGAGCCATAAATCCTTCGAAAATGTCATAAATCCTTGCGTTGTATTCATGAATCTCTGGGTTAGAGCCACAAATCCTTCGAAAAAGTCATAAATCCCTGCGTTGTATTCATGAATCTCTGGGTTAGAGCCACAAATCCTTCGAAAAAGTCATAAATCCCTGAGTTGTAATAATGAATCTCTGGGTTAGAGCCACAAATCCTTCGAAAAAGTCATAAATCCCTGAGTTGTATTCATGAATCTCTGGGTTAGAACCATAAATCCTTCGAAAAAGTCATAAATCCCTGAGTTGTAGTCATGAATCTCGGGGTTAAAGCCATAAATCCTTCGAAAAAGTCATAAATCCCTGAGTTCTATTCATGAATCTCTGGGTTAGAACCATAAATCCTTCGAAAAAGTCATAAATCCCTGAGTTCTATTCATGAATCTCTGGGTTAGAACCATAAATCCTTCGAAAAAGTCATAAATCCCTGAGTTCTATTCGTGAATCTCTGGGTTAGAACCATAAATCCTTCGAAAAAGTCATAAATCCCTGAGTTGTATTCATGAATCTCGAGGTTTGAGCCATAAATCCTTCGAAAAGTCATAAATCCCTGAGTTGTATTCATGAATCTCTGGGTTAGAGCCACAAATCCTTCGAAAAAGTCATAAATCCCTGAGTTGTAATCATGAATCTCTGGGTTAGAGCCACAAATCCTTCGAAAAAGTCATAAATCCCTGAGTTGTATTCATGAATCTCTGGGTTAGAACCATAAATCCTTCGAAAAAGTCATAAATCCCTGAGTTGTATTCATGAATCTCTGGGTTAGAACCATAAATCCTTCGAAAAAGTCATAAATCCCTGAGTTGTAGTCATGAATCTCGGGGTTAAAGCCATAAATCCTTCGAAAAAGTCATAAATCCCTGAGTTCTATTCATGAATCTCTGGGTTAGAACCATAAATCCTTCGAAAAAGTCATAAATCCCTGAGTTCTATTCATGAATCTCTGGGTTAGAACCATAAATCCTTCGAAAAAGTCATAAATCCCTGAGTTCTATTCATGAATCTCTGGGTTAGAACCATAAATCCTTCGAAAAAGTCATAAATCCCTGAGTTGTAGTCATGAATCTTGGGGTTAGAGCCATAAATCCTTCGAAAAGGTCATAAATCCTTGCGTTGTATTCATGAATCTCTGGGTTAGAGCCACAAATCCTTCGAAAAAGTCATAAATCCCTGAGTTGTAATCATGAATCTCTGGGTTAGAGCCACAAATCCTTCGAAAAAGTCATAAATCCCTGAGTTGTATTCTTGAATCTCTGGGTTAGAACCATAAATCCTTCGAAAAAGTCATAAATCCCTGAGTTGTAGTCATGAATCTCGGGGTTAAAGCCATAAATCCTTCGAAAAAGTCATAAATCCATGAGTTCTATTCATGAATCTCTGGGTTAGAACCATAAATCCTTCGAAAAAGTCATAAATCCCTGAGTTGTATTCATGAATCTCTGGGTTAGAACCATAAATCCTTCGAAAAAGTCATAAATCCCTGAGTTGTAGTCATGAATCTCGGGGTTAAAGCCATAAATCCTTCGAAAAAGTCATAAATCCCTGAGTTCTATTCATGAATCTCTGGGTTAGAACCATAAATCCTTCGAAAAAGTCATAAATCCCTGAGTTCTATTCATGAATCTCTGGGTTAGAACCATAAATCCTTCGAAAAAGTCATAAATCCCTGAGTTCTATTCGTGAATCTCTGGGTTAGAACCATAAATCCTTCAAAAAAGTCATAAATCCCTGAGTTGTAGTCATGAATCTCGGGGTTTGAGCCATAAATCCTTCGAAACGTCATAAATCCCTGAGTTGTATTCATGAATCTCTGGGTTAGAGCTACAAATCCTTCGAAAAAGTCATAAATCCCTGAGTTGTAATCATGAATCTCTGGGTTAGAGCCACAAATCCTTCGAAAAAGTCATAAATCCCTGAGTTGTATTCATGAATCTCTGGGTTAGAACCATAAATCCTTCGAAAAAGTCATAAATCCCTGAGTTGTAGTCATGAATCTCGGGGTTAAAGCCATAAATCCTTCGAAAAAGTCATAAATCCTTGCGTTGTATTCATGAATCTCTGGGTTAGAGCCACAAATCCTTCGAAAAAGTCATAAATCCCTGCTTTGTATTCATGAATCTCTGGGTTAGAGCCACAAATCCTTCGAAAAAGTCATAAATCCCTGAGTTGTAATAATGAATCTCTGGGTTAGAGCCACAAATCCTTCGAAAAAGTCATAAATCCCTGAGTTGTATTCATGAATCTCTGGGTTAGAACCATAAATCCTTCGAAAAAGTCATAAATCCCTGAGTTGTAGTCATGAATCTCGGGGTTAAAGCCATAAATCCTTCGAAAAAGTCATAAATCCCTGAGTTCTATTCATGAATCTCTGGGTTAGAACCATAAATCCTTCGAAAAAGTCATAAATCCCTGAGTTCTATTCATGAATCTCTGGGTTAGAACCATAAATCCTTCGAAAAAGTCATAAATCCCTGAGTTCTATTCGTGAATCTCTGGGTTAGAACCATAAATCCTTCGAAAAAGTCATAAATCCCTGAGTTGTATTCATGAATCTCGAGGTTTGAGCCATAAATCCTTCGAAAAGTCATAAATCCCTGAGTTGTATTCATGAATCTCTGGGTTAGAGCCACAAATCCTTCGAAAAAGTCATAAATCCCTGAGTTGTAATCATGAATCTCTGGGTTAGAGCCACAAATCCTTCGAAAAAGTCATAAATCCCTGAGTTGTATTCATGAATCTCTGGGTTAGAACCATAAATCCTTCGAAAAAGTCATAAATCCCTGAGTTGTATTCATGAATCTCTGGGTTAGAACCATAAATCCTTCGAAAAAGTCATAAATCCCTGAGTTGTAGTCATGAATCTCGGGGTTAAAGCCATAAATCCTTCGAAAAAGTCATAAATCCCTGAGTTCTATTCATGAATCTCTGGGTTAGAACCATAAATCCTTCGAAAAAGTCATAAATCCCTGAGTTCTATTCATGAATCTCTGGGTTAGAACCATAAATCCTTCGAAAAAGTCATAAATCCCTGAGTTCTATTCATGAATCTCTGGGTTAGAACCATAAATCCTTCGAAAAAGTCATAAATCCCTGAGTTGTAGTCATGAATCTTGGGGTTAGAGCCATAAATCCTTCGAAAAGGTCATAAATCCTTGCGTTGTATTCATGAATCTCTGGGTTAGAGCCACAAATCCTTCGAAAAAGTCATAAATCCCTGAGTTGTAATCATGAATCTCTGGGTTAGAGCCACAAATCCTTCGAAAAAGTCATAAATCCCTGAGTTGTATTCTTGAATCTCTGGGTTAGAACCATAAATCCTTCGAAAAAGTCATAAATCCCTGAGTTGTAGTCATGAATCTCGGGGTTAAAGCCATAAATCCTTCGAAAAAGTCATAAATCCATGAGTTCTATTCATGAATCTCTGGGTTAGAACCATAAATCCTTCGAAAAAGTTATAAATCCCTGAGTTGTATTCATGAATCTCTGGGTTAGAACCATAAATCCTTCGAAAAAGTCATAAATCCCTGAGTTGTAGTCATGAATCTCGGGGTTAAAGCCATAAATCCTTCGAAAAAGTCATAAATCCCTGAGTTCTATTCATGAATCTCTGGGTTAGAACCATAAATCCTTCGAAAAAGTCATAAATCCCTGAGTTCTATTCATGAATCTCTGGGTTAGAACCATAAATCCTTCGAAAAAGTCATAAATCCCTGAGTTCTATTCGTGAATCTCTGGGTTAGAACCATAAATCCTTCAAAAAAGTCATAAATCCCTGAGTTGTAGTCATGAATCTCGGGGTTTGAGCCATAAATCCTTCGAAACGTCATAAATCCCTGAGTTGTATTCATGAATCTCTGGGTTAGAGCTACAAATCCTTCGAAAAAGTCATAAATCCCTGAGTTGTAATCATGAATCTCTGGGTTAGAGCCACAAATCCTTCGAAAAAGTCATAAATCCCTGAGTTGTATTCATGAATCTCTGGGTTAGAACCATAAATCCTTCGAAAAAGTCATAAATCCCTGAGTTGTAGTCATGAATCTCGGGGTTAAAGCCATAAATCCTTCGAAAAAGTCATAAATCCCTGAGTTCTATTCATGAATCTCTGGGTTAGAACCATAAATCCTTCGAAAAAGTCATAAATCCCTGAGTTCTATTCATGAATATCTGGGTTAGAACCATAAATCCTTCGAAAAAGTCATAAATCCCTGAGTTCTATTCATGAATCTCTGGGTTAGAACCATAAATCCTTCGAAAAAGTCATAAATCCCTGAGTTGTAGTCATGAATCTTGGGGTTAGAGCCATAAATCCTTCGAAAAGGTCATAAATCCTTGCGTTGTATTCATGAATCTCTGGGTTAGAGCCACAAATCCTTCGAAAAAGTCATAAATCCCTGAGTTGTAATCATGAATCTCTGGGTTAGAGCCACAAATCCTTCGAAAAAGTCATAAATCCCTGAGTTGTATTCATGAATCTCTGGGTTAGAACCATAAATCCTTCGAAAAAGTCATAAATCCCTGAGTTGTATTCATGAATCTCTGGGTTAGAACCATAAATCCTTCGAAAAAGTCATAAATCCCTGAGTTGTAGTCATGAATCTCGGGGTTAAAGCCATAAATCCTTCGAAAAAGTCATAAATCCCTGAGTTCTATTCATGAATCTCTGGGTTAGAACCATAAATCCTTCGAAAAAGTCATAAATCCCTGAGTTCTATTCATGAATCTCTGGGTTAGAACCATAAATCCTTCGAAAAAGTCATAAATCCCTGAGTTCTATTCATGAATCTCTGGGTTAGAACCATAAATCCTTCGAAAAAGTCATAAATCCCTGAGTTGTAGTCATGAATCTTGGGGTTAGAGCCATAAATCCTTCGAAAAGGTCATAAATCCTTGCGTTGTATTTATGAATCTCTGGGTTAGAGCCACAAATCCTTCGAAAAAGTCATAAATCCCTGAGTTGTAATCATGAATCTCTGGGTTAGAGCCACAAATCCTTCGAAAAAGTCATAAATCCCTGAGTTGTATTCATGAATCTCTGGGTTAGAACCATAAATCCTTCGAAAAAGTCATAAATCCCTGAGTTGTAGTCATGAATCTCGGGGTTAAAGCCATAAATCCTTCGAAAAAGTCATAAATCCCTGAGTTCTATTCATTAATCTCTGGGTTAGAACCATAAATCCTTCGAAAAAGTCATAAATCCCTGAGTTCTATTCATGAATCTCTGGGTTAGAACCATAAATCCTTCGAAAAAGTCATAAATCCCTGAGTTCTATTCGTGAATCTCTGGATTAGAACCATAAATCCTTCAAAAAAGTCATAAATCCCTGAGTTGTAGTCATGAATCTCGGGGTTTGAGCCATAAATCCTTCGAAAAAGTTATAAATCCTTGCGTTGTATTCACGAATCTCTGGGTTAGAGCCATAAATCCTTCGAAAAAGTCATAAATCCCTGCGTTGTATTCATGAATCTCTGGGTTAGAGCCACAAATCCTTCGAAAAAGTCATAAATCCCTGAGTTGTAGTCATGAATCTCGGGGGTTAAAGCCATAAATCCTTCGAAAAAGTCATAAATCCCTGAGTTCTATTCATGAATCTCTGGGTTAGAACCATAAATCCTTCGAAAAAGTCATAAATCCCTGAGTTCTATTCATGAATCTCTGGGTTAGAACCATAAATCCTTCGAAAAAGTCATAAATCCCTGAGTTCTATTCATGAATCTCTGGGTTAGAACCATAAATCCTTCGAAAAAGTCATAAATCCCTGAGTTGTAGTCATGAATCTCGGGGTTAGAGCCATAAATCCTTCGAAAAGGTCATAAATCCTTGCGTTGTATTCACGAATCTCTGGGTTAGAGCCACAAATCCTTCGAAAAAGTCATAAATCCCTGCGTTGTATTCATGAATCTCTGGGTTAGAACCATAAATCCTTCGAAAAAGTCATAAATCCCTGAGTTGTAATCATGAATCTCTGGGTTAGAGCCACAAATCCTTCGAAAAAGTCATAAATCCCTGAGTTGTAGTCATGAATCTCGGGGTTAAAGCCATAAATCCTTCGAAAAAGTCATAAATCCCTGAGTTCTATTCATGAATCTCTGGGTTAGAACCATAAATCCTTCGAAAAAGTCATAAATCCCTGAGTTCTATTCATGAATCTCTGGGTTAGAACCATAAATCCTTCGAAAAAGTCATAAATCCCTGAGTTCTATTCGTGAATCTCTGGGTTAGAACCATAAATCCTTCGAAAAAGTCATAAATCCCTGAGTTGTAGTCATGAATCTCGGGGTTTGAGCCATAAATCCTTCGAAAAGTCATAAATCCCTGAGTTGTATTCATGAATCTCTGGGTTAGAGCCACAAATCCTTCGAAAAAGTCATAAATCCCTGAGTTGTAATCATGATTCTCTGGGTTAGAGCCACAAATCCTTCAAAAAAGTCATAAATCCCTGAGTTGTATTCATGAATCTCTGGGTTAGAACCATAAATCCTTCGAAAAAGTCATAAATCCCTGAGTTCTATTCATGAATCTCTGGGTTAGAACCATAAATCCTTCGAAAAAGTCATAAATCCCTGAGTTCTATTCATGAATCTCTGGGTTAGAACCATAAATCCTTCGAAAAAGTCATAAATCCCTGAGTTGTAGTCATGAATCTTGGGGTTAGAGCCATAAATCCTTCGAAAAGGTCATAAATCCTTGCGTTGTATTCATGAATCTCTGGGTTAGAGCCACAAATCCTTCGAAAAAGTCATAAATCCCTGAGTTGTAATCATGAATCTCTGGGTTAGAGCCACAAATCCTTCGAAAAAGTCATAAATCCCTGAGTTGTATTCATGAATCTCTGGGTTAGAACCATAAATCCTTCGAAAAAGTCATAAATCCCTGAGTTGTAGTCATGAATCTCGGGGTTAAAGCCATAAATCCTTCGAAAAAGTCATAAATCCCTGAGTTCTATTCATGAATCTCTGGGTTAGAACCATAAATCCTTCGAAAAAGTCATAAATCCCTGAGTTCTATTCATGAATCTCTGGGTTAGAACCATAAATCCTTCGAAAATGTCATAAATCCCTGAGTTCTATTCGTGAATCTCTGGGTTAGAACCATAAATCCTTCAAAAACGTCATAAATCCCTGAGTTGTAGTCATGAATTTCGGGGTTTGAGCCATAAATCCTTCGAAAAAGTCATAAATCCTTGCGTTGTATTCATGAATCTCTGGGTTAGAGCCATAAATCCTTCGAAAAAGTCATAAATCCCTGCGTTGTATTCATGAATCTCTGGGTTAGAGCCACAAATCCTTCGAAAAAGTCATAAATCCCTGAGTTGTATTCATGAATCTCTGGGTTAGAACCATAAATCCTTCGAAAAAGTCATAAATCCCTGAGTTGTAGTCATGAATCTCGGGGGTAAAAGCCATAAATCCTTCGAAAAAGTCATAAATCCCAGAGTTCTATTCATGAATCTCTGGGTTAGAACCATAAATCCTTCGAAAAAGTCATAAATCCCTGAGTTCTATTCATGAATCTCTGGGTTAGAACCATAAATCCTTCGAAAAAGTCATAAATCCCTGAGTTGTAGTCATGAATCTTGGGGTTAGAGCCATAAATCCTTCGAAAAGGTCATAAATCCTTGCGTTGTATTCACGAATCTCTGGGTTAGAGCCACAAATCCTTCGAAAAAGTCATAAATCCCTGCGTTGTATTCATGAATCTCTGGGTTAGAACCATAAATCCTTCGAAAAAGTCATAAATCCCTGAGTTCTATTCATTAATCTCTGGGTTAGAACCATAAATCCTTCGAAAAAGTCATAAATCCCTGAGTTCTATTCATGAATCTCTGGGTTAGAACCATAAATCCTTCGAAAAAGTTATAAATCCCTGAGTTGTAGTCATGAATCTCGGGGTTAGAGCCATAAATCCTTCGAAAATGTCATAAATCCTTGCGTTGTATTCATGAATCTCTGGGTTAGAGCCACAAATCCTTCGAAAAAGTCATAAATCCCTGCGTTGTATTCATGAATCTCTGGGTTAGAGCCACAAATCCTTCGAAAAAGTCATAAATCCCTGAGTTGTAATAATGAATCTCTGGGTTAGAGCCACAAATCCTTCGAAAAAGTCATAAATCCCGGAGTTGTATTCATGAATCTCTGGGTTAGAACCATAAATCCTTCGAAAAAGTCATAAATCCCTGAGTTGTAGTCATGAATCTCGGGGTTAAAGCCATAAATCCTTCGAAAAAGTCATAAATCCCTGAGTTCTATTCATGAATCTCTGGGTTAGAACCATAAATCCTTCGAAAAAGTCATAAATCCCTTAGTTCTATTCATGAATCTCTGGATTAGAACCATAAATCCTTCGAAAAAGTCATAAATCCCTGAGTTCTATTCGTGAATCTCTGGGTTAGAACCATAAATCCTTCGAAAAAGTCATAAATCCCTGAGTTGTATTCATGAATCTCGAGGTTTGAGCCATAAATCCTTCGAAAAGTCATAAATCCCAGAGTTGTATTCACGAATCTCTGGGTTAGAGCCACAAATCCTTCGAAAAAGTCATAAATCCCTGAGTTGTAATCATGAATCTCTGGGTTAGAGCCACAAATCCTTCGAAAAAGTCATAAATCCCTGAGTTGTATTCATGAATCTCTGGGTTAGAACCATAAATCCTTCGAAAAAGTCATAAATCCCTGAGTTGTATTCATGAATCTCTGGGTTAGAACCATAAATCCTTCGAAAAAGTCATAAATCCCTGAGTTGTAGTCATGAATCTCGGGGTTAAAGCCATAAATCCTTCGAAAAAGTCATAAATCCCTGAGTTCTATTCATGAATCTCTGGGTTAGAACCATAAATCCTTCGAAAAAGTCATAAATCCCTGAGTTCTATTCATGAATCTCTGGGTTAGAACCATAAATCCTTCGAAAAAGTCATAAATCCCTGAGTTCTATTCATGAATCTCTGGGTTAGAACCATAAATCCTTCGAAAAAGTCACAAATCCCTGAGTTGTAGTCATGAATCTTGGGGTTAGAGCAATAAATCCTTCGAAAAGGTCATAAATCCTTGCGTTGTATTCATGAATCTCTGGGTTAGAGCCACAAATCCTTCGAAAAAGTCATAAATCCCTGAGTTGTAATCATGAATCTCTGGGTTAGAGCCACAAATCCTTCGAAAAAGTCATAAATCCCTGAGTTGTATTCTTGAATCTCTGGGTTAGAACCATAAATCCTTCGAAAAAGTCATAAATCCCTGAGTTGTAGTCATGAATCTCGGGGTTAAAGCCATAAATCCTTCGAAAAAGTCATAAATCCATGAGTTCTATTCATGAATCTCTGGGTTAGAACCATAAATCCTTCGAAAAAGTCATAAATCCCTGAGTTGTATTCATGAATCTCTGGGTTAGAACCATAAATCCTTCGAAAAAGTCATAAATCCCTGAGTTGTAGTCATGAATCTCGGGGTTAAAGCCATAAATCCTTCGAAAAAGTCATAAATCCCTGAGTTCTATTCATGAATCTCTGGGTTAGAACCATAAATCCTTCGAAAAAGTCATAAATCCCTGAGTTCTATTCATGAATCTCTGGGTTAGAACCATAAATCCTTCGAAAAAGTCATAAATCCCTGAGTTCTATTCGTGAATCTCTGGGTTAGAACCATAAATCCTTCAAAAAAGTCATAAATCCCTGAGTTGTAGTCATGAATCTCGGGGTTTGAGCCATAAATCCTTCGAAACGTCATAAATCCCTGAGTTGTATTCATGAATCTCTGGGTTAGAGCCACAAATCCTTCGAAAAAGTCATAAATCCCTGAGTTGTAATCATGAATCTCTGGGTTAGAGCCACAAATCCTTCGAAAAAGTCATAAATCCCTGAGTTGTATTCATGAATCTCTGGGTTAGAACCATAAATCCTTCGAAAAAGTCATAAATCCCTGAGTTGTAGTCATGAATCTCTGGGTTAGAGCCATAAATCCTTCGAAAAAGTCATAAATCCCTGAGTTCTATTCATGAATCTCTGGGTTAGAACCATAAATCCTTCGAAAAAGTCATAAATCCCTGAGTTCTATTCATGAATCTCTGGGTTAGAACCATAAATCCTTCGAAAAAGTCATAAATCCCTGAGTTCTATTCATGAATCTCTGGGTTAGAACCATAAATCCTTCGAAAAAGTCATAAATCCCTGAGTTGTAGTCATGAATCTTGGGGTTAGAGCCATAAATCCTTCGAAAAGGTCATAAATCCTTGCGTTGTATTCATGAATCTCTGGGTTAGAGCCACAAATCCTTCGAAAAAGTCATAAATCCCTGAGTTGTAATCATGAATCTCTGGGTTAGAGCCACAAATCCTTCGAAAAAGTCATAAATCCCTGAGTTGTATTAATGAATCTCTGGGTTAGAACCATAAATCCATCGAAAAAGTCATAAATCCCTGAGTTGTAGTCATGAATCTCGGGGTAAAAGCCATAAATCCTTCGAAAAAGTCATAAATCCCTGAGTTCTATTCATGAATCTCTGGGTTAGAACCATAAATCCTTCGAAAAAGTCATAAATCCCTGAGTTCTATTCATGAATCTCTGGGTTAGAACCATAAATCCTTCGAAAAAGTCATAAATCCCTGAGTTCTATTCGTGAATCTCTGGGTTAGAACCATAAATCCTTCAAAAAAGTCATAAATCCCTGAGTTGTAGTCATGAATCTCGGGGTTTGAGCCATAAATCCTTCGAAAAAGTCATAAATCCTTGCGTTGTATTCATGAATCTCTGGGTTAGAGCCATAAATCCTTCGAAAAAGTCATAAATCCCTGCGTTGTATTCATGAATCTCTGGGTTAGAGCCACAAATCCTTCGAAAAAGTCATAAATCCCTGAGTTGTATTCATGAATCTCTGGGTTAGAACCATAAATCCTTCGAAAAAGTCATAAATCCCCGAGTTGTAGTCATGAATCTCGGGGTTAAAGCCATAAATCCTTCGAAAAAGTCATAAATCCCTGAGTTCTATTCATGAATCTCTGGGTTAGAACCATAAATCCTTCGAAAAAGTCATAAATCCCTGAGTTCTATTCATGAATCTCTGGGTTAGAACCATAAATCCTTCGAAAAAGTCATAAATCCCTGAGTTGTAGTCATGAATCTCGGGGTTAGAGCCATAAATCCTTCGAAAAGGTCATAAATCCTTGCGTTGTATTCACGAATCTCTGGGTTAGAGCCACAAATCCTTCGAAAAAGTCATAAATCCCTGCGTTGTATTCATGAATCTCTGGGTTAGAACCATAAATCCTTCGAAAAAGTCATAAATCCCTCAGTTCTATTCATTAATCTCTGGGTTAGAACCATAAATCCTTCGAAAAAGTCATAAATCCCTGAGTTCTATTCATGAATCTCTGGGTTAGAACCATAAATCCTTCGAAAAAGTCATAAATCCCTGAGTTGTAGTCATGAATCTCGGGGTTAGAGCCATAAATCCTTCGAAAATGTCATAAATCCTTGCGTTGTATTCATGAATCTCTGGGTTAGAGCCACAAATCCTTCGAAAAAGTCATAAATCCCTGCGTTGTATTCATGAATCTCTGGGTTAGAGCCACAAATCCTTCGAAAAAGTCATAAATCCCTGAGTTGTAATAATGAATCTCTGGGTTAGAGCCACAAATCCTTCGAAAAAGTCATAAATCCCTGAGTTGTATTCATGAATCTCTGGGTTAGAACCATAAATCCTTCGAAAAAGTCATAAATCCCTGAGTTGTAGTCATGAATCTCGGGGTTAAAGCCATAAATCCTTCGAAAAAGTCATAAATCCCTGAGTTCTATTCATGAATCTCTGGGTTAGAACCATAAATCCTTCGAAAAAGTCATAAATCCCTGAGTTCTATTCATGAATCTCTGGGTTAGAACCATAAATCCTTCGAAAAAGTCATAAATCCCTGAGTTCTATTCGTGAATCTCTGGGTTAGAACCATAAATCCTTCGAAAAAGTCATAAATCCCTGAGTTGTATTCATGAATCTCGAGGTTTGAGCCATAAATCCTTCGAAAAGTCATAAATCCCTGAGTTGTATTCATGAATCTCTGGGTTAGAGCCACAAATCCTTCGAAAAAGTCATAAATCCCTGAGTTGTAATCATGAATCTCTGGGTTAGAGCCACAAATCCTTCGAAAAAGTCATAAATCCCTGAGTTGTATTCATGAATCTCTGGGTTAGAACCATAAATCCTTCGAAAAAGTCATAAATCCCTGAGTTGTATTCATGAATCTCTGGGTTAGAACCATAAATCCTTCGAAAAAGTCATAAATCCCTGAGTTGTAGTCATGAATCTCGGGGTTAAAGCCATAAATCCTTCGAAAAAGTCATAAATCCCTGAGTTCTATTCATGAATCTCTGGGTTAGAACCATAAATCCTTCGAAAAAGTCATAAATCCCTGAGTTCTATTCATGAATCTCTGGGTTAGAACCATAAATCCTTCGAAAAAGTCATAAATCCCTGAGTTCTATTCATGAATCTCTGGGTTAGAACCATAAATCCTTCGAAAAAGTCATAAATCCCTGAGTTGTAGTCATGAATCTTGGGGTTAGAGCCATAAATCCTTCGAAAAGGTCATAAATCCTTGCGTTGTATTCATGAATCTCTGGGTTAGAGCCACAAATCCTTCGAAAAAGTCATAAATCCCTGAGTTGTAATCATGAATCTCTGGGTTAGAGCCACAAATCCTTCGAAAAAGTCATAAATCCCTGAGTTGTATTCTTGAATCTCTGGGTTAGAACCATAAATCCTTCGAAAAAGTCATAAATCCCTGAGTTGTAGTCATGAATCTCGGGGTTAAAGCCATAAATCCTTCGAAAAAGTCATAAATCCATGAGTTCTATTCATGAATCTCTGGGTTAGAACCATAAATCCTTCGAAAAAGTCATAAATCCCTGAGTTGTATTCATGAATCTCTGGGTTAGAACCATAAATCCTTCGAAAAAGTCATAAATCCCTGAGTTGTAGTCATGAATCTCGGGGTTAAAGCCATAAATCCTTCGAAAAAGTCATAAATCCCTGAGTTCTATTCATGAATCTCTGGGTTAGAACCATAAATCCTTCGAAAAAGTCATAAATCCCTGAGTTCTATTCATGAATCTCTGGGTTAGAACCATAAATCCTTCGAAAAAGTCATAAATCCCTGAGTTCTATTCGTGAATCTCTGGGTTAGAACCATAAATCCTTCAAAAAAGTCATAAATCCCTGAGTTGTAGTCATGAATCTCGGGGTTTGAGCCATAAATCCTTCGAAACGTCATAAATCCCTGAGTTGTGTTCATGAATCTCTGGGTTAGAGCTACAAATCCTTCGAAAAAGTCATAAATCCCTGAGTTGTAATCATGAATCTCTGGGTTAGAGCCACAAATCCTTCGAAAAAGTCATAAATCCCTGAGTTGTATTCATGAATCTCTGGGTTAGAACCATAAATCCTTCGAAAAAGTCATAAATCCCTGAGTTGTAGTCATGAATCTCGGGGTTAAAGCCATAAATCCTTCGAAAAAGTCATAAATCCCTGAGTTCTATTCATGAATCTCTGGGTTAGAACCATAAATCCTTCGAAAAAGTCATAAATCCCTGAGTTCTATTCATGAATCTCTGGGTTAGAACCATAAATCCTTCGAAAAAGTTATAAATCCCTGAGTTCTATTCATGAATCTCTGGGTTAGAACAATAAATCCTTCGAAAAAGTCATAAATCCCTGAGTTGTAGTCATGAATCTTGGGGTTAGAGCCATAAATCCTTCGAAAAGGTCATAAATCCTTGCGTTGTATTCATGAATCTCTGGGTTAGAGCCACAAATCCTTCGAAAAAGTCATAAATCCCTGAGTTGTAATCATGAATCTCTGGGTTAGAGCCACAAATCCTTCGAAAAAGTCATAAATCCCTGAGTTGTATTCATGAATCTCTGGGTTAGAACCATAAATCCTTCGAAAAAGTCATAAATCCCTGAGTTGTATTCATGAATCTCTGGGTTAGAACCATAAATCCTTCGAAAAAGTCATAAATCCCTGAGTTGTAGTCATGAATCTCGGGGTTAAAGCCATAAATCCTTCGAAAAAGTCATAAATCCCTGAGTTCTATTTATGAATCTCTGGGTTAGAACCATAAATCCTTCGAAAAAGTCATAAATCCCTGAGTTCTATTCATGAATCTCTGGGTTAGAACCATAAATCCTTCGAAAAAGTCATAAATCCCTGAGTTCTATTCATGAATCTCTGGGTTAGAACCATAAATCCTTCGAAAAAGTCATAAATCCCTGAGTTGTAGTCATGAATCTTGGGGTTAGAGCCATAAATCCTTCGAAAAGGTCATAAATCCTTGCGTTGTATTTATGAATCTCTGGGTTAGAGCCACAAATCCTTCGAAAAAGTCATAAATCCCTGAGTTGTAATCATGAATCTCTGGGTTAGAGCCACAAATCCTTCGAAAAAGTCATAAATCCCTGAGTTGTATTCATGAATCTCTGGGTTAGAACCATAAATCCTTCGAAAAAGTCATAAATCCCTGAGTTGTAGTCATGAATCTCGGGGTTAAAGCCATAAATCCTTCGAAAAAGTCATAAATCCCTGAGTTATATTCATGAATCTCTGGGTTAGAACCATAAATCCTTCGAAAAAGTCATAAATCCCTGAGTTCTATTCATGAATCTCTGGGTTAGAACCATAAATCCTTCGAAAAAGTCATAAATCCCTGAGTTCTATTCGTGAATCTCTGGATTAGAACCATAAATCCTTCAAAAAAGTCATAAATCCCTGAGTTGTAGTCATGAATCTCGGGGTTTGAGCCATAAATCCTTCGAAAAAGTTATAAATCCTTGCGTTGTATTCATGAATCTCTGGGTTAGAGCCATAAATCCTTCGAAAAAGTCATAAATCCCTGCGTTGTATTCATGAATCTCTGGGTTAGAGCCACAAATCCTTCGAAAAAGTCATAAATCCCTGAGTTGTAGTCATGAATCTCGGGGTTAAAGCCATAAATCCTTCGAAAAAGTCATAAATCCCTGAGTTCTATTCATGAATCTCTGGGTTAGAACCATAAATCCTTCGAAAAAGTCATAAATCCCTGAGTTCTATTCATGAATCTCTGGGTTAGAACCATAAATCCTTCGAAAAAGTCATAAATCCCTGAGTTCTATTCATGAATCTCTGGGTTAGAACCATAAATCCTTCGAAAAAGTCATAAATCCCTGAGTTGTAGTCATGAATCTCGGGGTTAGAGCCATAAATCCTTCGAAAAGGTCATAAATCCTTGCGTTGTATTCACGAATCTCTGGGTTAGAGCCACAAATCCTTCGAAAAAGTCATAAATCCCTGCGTTGTATTCATGAATCTCTGGGTTAGAGCCACAAATCCTTCGAAAAAGTCATAAATCCCTGAGTTGTAATCATGAATCTCTGGGTTAGAGCCACAAATCCTTCGAAAAAGTCATAAATCCCTGAGTTGTATTCATGAATCTCTGGGTTAGAGTCACAAATCCTTCGAAAAAGTCATAAATCCCTGAGTTGTAATCATGAATCTCTGGGTTAGAACCACAAATCCTTCGAAAAAGTCATAAATCCCTGAGTTGTATTCATGAATCTCTGGGTTAGAACCATAAATCAATCGAAAAAGTCATAAATCCCTGAGTTGTATTCATGAATCTCTGGGTTAGAACCATAAATCCTTCGAAAAAGTCATAAATCCCTGAGTTGTAGTCATGAATCTCGGGGTTAAAGCCATAAATCCTTCGAAAAAGTCATAAATCCCTGAGTTCTATTCATGAATCTCTGGGTTAGAACCATAAATCCTTCGAAAAAGTCATAAATCCCTGAGTTCTATTCATGAATCTCTGGGTTAGAACCATAAATCCTTCGAAAAAGTCATAAATCCCTGAGTTCTATTCGTGAATCTCTGGGTTAGAACCATAAATCCTTCGAAAAAGTCATAAATCCCTGAGTTGTAGTCATGAATCTCGGGGTTTGAGCCATAAATCCTTCGAAAAGTCATAAATCCCTGAGTTGTATTCATGAATCTCTGGGTTAGAGCCACAAATCCTTCGAAAAAGTCATAAATCCCTGAGTTGTAATCATGAATCTCTGGGTTAGAGCCACAAATCCTTCAAAAAAGTCATAAATCCCTGAGTTGTATTCATGAATCTCTGGGTTAGAACCATAAATCCTTCGAAAAAGTCATAAATCCCTGAGTTCTATTCATGAATCTCTGGGTTAGAACCATAAATCCTTCGAAAAAGTCATAAATCCCTGAGTTCTATTCATGAATCTCTGGGTTAGAACCATAAATCCTTCGAAAAAGTCATAAATCCCTGAGTTGTAGTCATGAATCTTGGGGTTAGAGCCATAAATCCTTCGAAAAGGTCATAAATCCTTGCGTTGTATTCATGAATCTCTGGGTTAGAGCCACAAATCCTTCGAAAAAGTCATAAATCCCTGAGTTGTAATCATGAATCTCTGGTTTAGAGCCACAAATCCTTCGAAAAAGTCATAAATCCCTGAGTTGTATTCATGAATCTCTGGGTTAGAACCATAAATCCTTCGAAAAAGTCATAAATCCCTGAGTTGTAGTCATGAATCTCGGGGTTAAAGCCATAAATCCTTCGAAAAAGTCATAAATCCCTGAGTTCTATTCATGAATCTCTGGGTTAGAACCATAAATCCTTCGAAAAAGTCATAAATCCCTGAGTTCTATTCATGAATCTCTGGGTTAGAACCATAAATCCTTCGAAAATGTCATAAATCCCTGAGTTCTATTCGTGAATCTCTGGGTTAGAACCATAAATCCTTCAAAAACGTCATAAATCCCTGAGTTGTAGTCATGAATTTCGGGGTTTGAGCCATAAATCCTTCGAAAAAGTCATAAATCCTTGCGTTGTATTCATGAATCTCTGGGTTAGAGCCATAAATCCTTCGAAAAAGTCATAAATCCCTGCGTTGTATTCATGAATCTCTGGGTTAGAGCCACAAATCCTTCGAAAAAGTCATAAATCCCTGAGTTGTATTCATGAATCTCTGGGTTAGAACCATAAATCCTTCGAAAAAGTCATAAATCCCTGAGTTGTAGTCATGAATCTCGGGGTAAAAGCCATAAATCCTTCGAAAAAGTCATAAATCCCAGAGTTCTATTCATGAATCTCTGGGTTAGAACCATAAATCCTTCGAAAAAGTCATAAATCCCTGAGTTCTATTCATGAATCTCTGGGTTAGAACCATAAATCCTTCGAAAAAGTCATAAATCCCTGAGTTGTAGTCATGAATCTTGGGGTTAGAGCCATAAATCCTTCGAAAAGGTCATAAATCCTTGCGTTGTATTCATGAATCTCTGGGTTAGAGCCACAAATCCTTCGAAAAAGTCATAAATCCCTGAGTTGTAGTCATGAATCTCTGGGTTAGAGCCACAAATCATTCGAAAAAGTCATAAATCCCTGAGTTGTATTCATGAATCTCTGGGTTAGAACCATAAATCCTTCGAAAAAGTCATAAATCCCTGAGTTGTAGTAATGAATCTCGGGGTTAAAGCCATAAATCCTTCAAAAAAGTCATAAATCCCTGAGTTCTATTCATGAATCTCTGGGTTAGAACCATAAATCCTTCGAAAAAGTCATAAATCCCTGAGTTCTATTCGTGAATCTCTGGGTTAGAACCATAAATCCTTCGAAAAAGTCATAAATCCCTGAGTTGTAGTCATGAATCTCGGGGTTTGAGCCATAAATCCTTCGAAAAGTCATAAATCCCTGAGTTGTATTCATGAATCTCTGGGTTAGAGCCATAAATCCTTCGAAAAAGTCATAAATCCCTGAGTTCTATTCATGAATCTCTGGGTTAGAGCCATAAATCCTTCGAAAAAGTCATAAATCCCTGCGTTGTATTCATGAATCTCTGGGTTAGAGCCACAAATCCTTCGAAAAAGTCATAAATCCCTGAGTTGTATTCATGAATCTCTGGGTTAGAACCATAAATCCTTCGAAAAAGTCATAAATCCCTGAGTTGTAGTCATGAATCTCGGGGTTAAACCCATAAATCCTTCGAAAAAGTCATAAATCCTTGCGTTGTATTCATGAATCTCTGGGTTAGAGCCACAAATCCTTCGAAAAAGTCATAAATCCCTGCGTTGTATTCATGAATCTCTGGGTTAGAGCAACAAATCCTTCGAAAAAGTCATAAATCCCTGAGTTGTAATAATGAATCTCTGGGTTAGAGCCACAAATCCTTCGAAAAAGTCATAAATCCCTGAGTTGTATTCATGAATCTCTGGGTTAGAACCATAAATCCTTCGAAGAAGTCATAAATCCCTGAGTTGTAGTCATGAATCTCGTGGTTAAAGCCATAAATCCTTCGAAAAAGTCATAAATCCCTGAGTTCTATTCATGAATCTCTGGGTTAGAACCATAAATCCTTCGAAAAAGTCATAAATCCCTGAGTTCTATTCATGAATCTCTGGGTTAGAACCATAAATCCTTCGAAAAAGTCATAAATCCCTGAGTTCTATTCGTGAATCTCTGGGATAGAACCATAAATCCTTCGAAAAAGTCATAAATCCCTGAGTTGTAGTCATGAATCTCGGGGTTTGAGCCATAAATCCTTCGAAAAAGTCATAAATCCTTGCATTGTATTCATGAATCTCTGGGTTAGAGCCACAAATCCTTCGAAAAAGTCATAAATCCCTGCGTTGTATTCATGAATCTCTGGGTTAGAGCCACAAATCCTTCGAAAAAGTCATAAATCCCTGAGTTGTATTCATGAATCTCTGGGTTAGAACCATAATTCCTTCGAAAAAGTCATAAATCCCTGAGTTGTAGTCATGAATCTCGGGGTTAAAGCCATAAATCCTTCGAAAAAGTCATAAATCCCTGAGTTGTAGTCATGAATCTCGGGGTTAAAGCCATAAATCCTTCGAAAAAGTCATAAATCCCTGAGTTCTATTCATGAATCTCTGGGTTAGAACCATAAATCCTTCGAAAAAGTCATAAATCCCTGAGTTCTATTCATGAATCTCTGGGTTAGAACCATAAATCCTTCGAAAAAGTCATAAATCCCTTAGTTGTATTCATGAATCTCTGGGTTAGAACCATAAATCATTCGAAAAAGTCATAAATCCCTGAGTTGTAGTCATGAATCTCGGGGTTAAAGCCATAAATCCTTCGAAAAAGTCATAAATCCCTGAGTTCTATTCATGAATCTCTGGGTTAGAACCATAAATCCTTCGAAAAAGTCATAAATCCCTGAGTTCTATTCATGAATCTCTGGGTTAGAACCATAAATCCTTCGAAAAAGTCATAAATCCCTGAGTTCTATTCGTGAATCTCTGGGTTAGAACAATAAATCCTTCGAAAAAGTCATAAATCCCTGAGTTGTAGTCATGAATCTCGGGGTTTGAGCCATAAATCCTTCGAAAAAGTCATAAATCCCTGAGTTCTATTCATGAATCTCTGGGTTAGAACCATAAATCCGTCGAAAAAGTCATAAATCCCTGAGTTCTATTCATGAATCTCTGGGTTAGAACCATAAATCCTTCGAAAAAGTCATAAATCCCTTAGTTGAATTCGTGAATCTCTGGGTTAGAACCGTAAATCATTCGAAAAAGTCATAAATCCCTGAGTTGTAGTCATGAATCTCGGGGTTAAAGCCATAAATCCTTCGAAAAAGTCATAAATCCCTGAGTTCTATTCATGAATCTCTGGGTTAGAACAATAAATCCTTCGAAAAAGTCATAAATCCCTGAGTTCTATTCATGAATCTCTGGGTTAGAACAATAAATCCTTCGAAAAAGTCATAAATCCCTGAGTTCTATTCGTGAATCTCTGGGTTAGAACCATAAATCCTTCGAAAAAGTCATAAATCCCTGAGTTGTAGTCATGAATCTCGGGGTTTGAGCCATAAATCCTTCGAAAAGTCATAAATCCCTGAGTTGTACTCATGAATCTCTGGGTTAGAGCCATAAATCCTTCGAAAAAGTCATAAATCCCTGAGTTCTATTCATGAATCTCTGGGTTAGAACCATAAATCCTTCGAAAAAGTCATAAATCCCTGAGTTCTATTCATGAATCTCTGGGTTAGAACCATAAATCCTTCGAAAAAGTCATAAATCCCTGAGTTCTATTCATGAATCTCTGGGTTAGAACCATAAATCCTTCGAAAAAGTCATAAATCCCTGAGTTGTAGTCATGAATCTCTGGGTTAGAGCCACAAATCCTTCGAAAAAGTCATAAATCCCTGCGTTGTATTCATGAATCTCTGGGTTAGAGCCACAAATCCTTCGAAAAAGTCATAAATCCCTGAGTTGTAATAATGAATCTCTGGGTTAGAGCCACAAATCCTTCGAAAAAGTCATAAATCCCTGAGTTGTATTCATGAATCTCTGGGTTAGAACCATAAATCCTTCGAAGAAGTCATAAATCCCTGAGTTGTAGTCATGAATCTCGTGGTTAAAGCCATAAATCCTTCGAAAAAGTCATAAATCCCTGAGTTCTATTCATGAATCTCTGGGTTAGAACCATAAATCCTTCGAAAAAGTCATAAATCCCTGAGTTCTATTCATGAATCTCTGGGTTAGAACCATAAATCCTTCGAAAAAGTCATAAATCCCTGAGTTCTATTCGTGAATCTCTGGGATAGAACCATAAATCCTTCGAAAACGTCATAAATCCCTGAGTTGTAGTCATGAATCTCGGGGTTTGAGCCATAAATCCTTCGAAAAAGTCATAAATCCTTGCGTTGTATTCATGAATCTCTGGGTTAGAGCCACAAATCCTTCGAAAAAGTCATAAATCCCTGCGTTGTATTCATGAATCTCTGGGTTAGAGCCACAAATCCTTCGAAAAAGTCATAAATCCCTGAGTTGTATTCATGAATCTCTGGGTTAGAACCATAATTCCTTCGAAAAAGTCATAAATCCCTGAGTTGTAGTCATGAATCTCGGGGTTAAAGCCATAAATCCTTCGAAAAAGTCATAAATCCCTGAGTTGTAGTCATGAATCTCGGGGTTAAAGCCATAAATCCTTCGAAAAAGTCATAAATCCCTGAGTTCTATTCATGAATCTCTGGGTTAGAACCATAAATCCTTCGAAAAAGTCATAAATCCCTGAGTTCTATTCATGAATCTCTGGGTTAGAACCATAAATCCTTCGAAAAAGTCATAAATCCCTTAGTTGTATTCATGAATCTCTGGGTTAGAACCATAAATCATTCGAAAAAGTCATAAATCCCTGAGTTGTAGTCATGAATCTCGGAGTTAATGCCATAAATCCTTCGAAAAAGTCATAAATCCCTGAGTTCTATTCATGAATCTCTGGGTTAGAACCTTAAATCCTTCGAAAAAGTCATAAATCCCTGAGTTCTATTCGTGAATCTCTGGGTTAGAACCATAAATCCTTCGAAAAAGTCATAAATCCCTGAGTTGTAGTCATGAATCTCGGGGTTTGAGCCATAAATCCTTCGAAAAAGTCATAAATCCCTGAGTTCTATTCATGAATCTCTGGGTTAGAACCATAAATCCTTCGAAAAAGTCATAAATCCCTGAGTTCTATTCATGAATCTCTAGGTTAGAACCATAAATCCTTCGAAAAAGTCATAAATCCCTTAGTTGTATTCATGAATCTCTGGGTTAGAACCGTAAATCATTCGAAAAAGTCATAAATCCCTGAGTTGTAGTCATGAATCTCGGGGTTAAAGCCATAAATCCTTCGAAAAAGTCATAAATCCCTGAGTTCTATTCATGAATCTCTGGGTTAGAACCATAAATCCTTCGAAAAAGTCATAAATCCCTGAGTTCTATTCATGAATCTCTGGGTTAGAACCATAAATCCTTCGAAAAAGTCATAAATCCCTGAGTTCTATTCGTGAATCTCTGGGTTAGAACCATAAATCCTTCGAAAAAGTCATAAATCCCTGAGTTGTAGTCATGAATCTCGGGGTTTGAGCCATAAATCCTTCGAAAAGTCATAAATCCCTGAGTTGTACTCATGAATCTCTGGGTTAGAGCCACAAATCCTTCGAAAAAGTCATAAATCCATGAGTTCTATTCATGAATCTCTGGGTTAGAACCATAAATCCTTCGAAAAAGTCATAAATCCCTGAGTTCTATTCATGAATCTCTGGGTTAGAACCATAAATCCTTCGAAAAAGTCATAAATCCCTGAGTTCTATTCATGAATCTCTGGGTTAGAACCATAAATCCTTCGAAAAAGTCATAAATCCCTGAGTTGTAGTCATGAATCTCTGGGTTAGAGCCACAAATCCTTCGAACAAGTCATAAATCCCTGCGTTGTATTCATGAATCTCTGGGTTAGAGCCACAAATCCTTCGAAAAAGTCATAAATCCCTGAGTTGTAATAGTGAATCTCTGGGTTAGAGCCACAAATCCTTCGAAAAAGTCATAAATCCCTGAGTTGTATTCATGAATCTCTGGGTTAGAACCATAAATCCTTCGAAGAAGTCATAAATCCCTGAGTTGTAGTCATGAATCTCGTGGTTAAAGCCATAAATCCTTCGAAAAAGTCATAAATCCCTGAGTTCTATTCATGAATCTCTGGGTTAGAACCATAAATCCTTCGAAAAAGTCATAAATCCCTGAGTTCTATTCATGAATCTCTGGGTTAGAACCATAAATCCTTCGAAAAAGTCATAAATCCCTGAGTTCTATTCGTGAATCTCTGGGATAGAACCATAAATCCTTCGAAAAAGTCATAAATCCCTGAGTTGTAGTCATGAATCTCGGGGTTTGAGCCATAAATCCTTCGAAAAAGTCATAAATCCTTGCGTTGTATTCATGAATCTCTGGGTTAGAGCCACAAATCCTTCGAAAAAGTCATAAATCCCTGCGTTGTATTCATGAATCTCTGGGTTAGAGCCACAAATCCTTCGAAAAAGTCATAAATCCCTGAGTTGTATTCATGAATCTCTGGGTTAGAACCATAATTCCTTCGAAAAAGTCATAAATCCCTGAGTTGTAGTCATGAATCTCGGGGTTAAAGCCATAAATCCTTCGAAAAAGTCATAAATCCCTGAGTTGTAGTCATGAATCTCGGGATTAAAGCCATAAATCCTTCGAAAAAGTCATAAATCCCTGAGTTCTATTCATGAATCTCTGGGTTAGAACCATAAATCCTTCGAAAAAGTCATAAATCCCTGAGTTCTATTCATGAATCTCTGGGTTAGAACCATAAATCCTTCGAAAAAGTCATAAATCCCTTAGTTGTATTCACGAATCTCTGGGTTAGAACCATAAATCATTCGAAAAAGTCATAAATCCCTGAGTTGTAGTCATGAATCTCGGGGTTAAAGCCATAAATCCTTCGAAAAAGTCATAAATCCCTGAGTTCTATTCATGAATCTCTGGGTTAGAACCATAAATCCTTCGAAAAAGTCATAAATCCCTGAGTTCTATTCATGAATCTCTGGGTTAGAACCATAAATCCTTCGAAAAAGTCATAAATCCCTGAGTTCTATTCGTGAATCTCTGGGTTAGAACCATAAATCCTTCGAAAAAGTCATAAATCACTGAGTTGTAGTCATGAATCTCGGGGTTTGAGCCATAAATCCTTCGAAAAAGTCATAAATCCTTGCGTTGTATTCATGAATCTCTGGGTTAGAGCCACAAATCCTTCGAAAAAGTCATAAATCCCTGCGTTGTATTCATGAATCTCTGGGTTAGAGCCACAAATCCTTCGAAAAAGTCATAAATCCCTGAGTTGTATTCATGAATCTCTGGATTAGAACCATAAATCCTTCGAAAAAGTCATAAATCCCTGAGTTGTAGTCATGAATCTCTGGGTTAAAGCCATAAATCCTTCGAAAAAGTCATAAATCCCTGAGTTGTAGTCATGAATCTCGGGGTTAAAGCCATAAATCCTTCGAAAAAGTCATAAATCCCTGAGTTCTATTCATGAATCTCTGGGTTAGAACCATAAATCCTTCGAAAAAGTCATAAATCCCTGAGTTCTATTCATGAATCTCTGGGTTAGAACCATAAATCCTTCGAAAAAGTCATAAATCCCTGAGTTGTAGTCATGAATCTCTGGGTTAGAACCATAAATCATTCGAAAAAGTCATAAATCCCTGAGTTGTAGTCATGAATCTCGGGGTTAAAGCCATAATTCCTTCGAAAAAGTCATAAATCCCTGAGTTCTATTCATGAATCTCTGGGTTAGAACCATAAATCCTTCGAAAAAGTCATAAATCCCTGAGTTCTATTCATGAATCTCTGGGTTAGAACCATAAATCCTTCGAAAAAGTCATAAATCCCTGAGTTCTATTCGTGAATCTCTGGGTTAGAACCATAAATCCTTCGAAAAAGTCATAAATCCCTGAGTTGTAGTCATGAATCTCGGGGTTTGAGCCATAAATCCTTCGAAAAGTCATAAATCCCTGAGTTGTACTCATGAATCTCTGGGTTAGAGCCATAAATCCTTCGAAAAAGTCATAAATCCCTGAGTTCTATTCATGAATCTCTGGGTTAGAACCATAAATCCTTCGAAAAAGTCATAAATCCCTGAGTTCTATTCATGAATCTCTGGGTTAGAACCATAAATCCTTCGAAAAAGTCATAAATCCCTGAGTTCTATTCATGAATCTCTGGGTTAGAACCATAAATCCTTCGAAAAAGTCATAAATCCCTGCGTTGTATTCATGAATCTCTGGGTTAGAACCATAAATCCTTCGAAAAAGTCATAAATCCCTGAGTTGTAGTCATGAATCTCGGGGTTAGAGCCATAAATCCTTCGAAAATGTCATAAATCCTTGCGTTGTATTCATGAATCTCTGGGTTAGAGCCACAAATCCTTCGAAAAAGTCATAAATCCCTGCGTTGTATTCATGAATCTCTGGGTTAGAGCCACAAATCCTTCGAAAAAGTCATAAATCCCTGAGTTGTAATAATGAATCTCTGGGTTAGAGCCACAAATCCTTCGAAAAAGTCATAAATCCCTGAGTTGTATTCATGAATCTCTGGGTTAGAACCATAAATCCTTCGAAGAAGTCATAAATCCCTGAGTTGTAGTCATGAATCTCGTGGTTAAAGCCATAAATCCTTCGAAAAAGTCATAAATCCCTGAGTTCTATTCATGAATCTCTGGGTTAGAACCATAAATCCTTCGAAAAAGTTATAAATCCCTGAGTTCTATTCATGAATCTCTGGGTTAGAACCATAAATCCTTCGAAAAAGTCATAAATCCCTGAGTTCTATTCGTGAATCTCTGGGATAGAACCATAAATCCTTCGAAAAAGTCATAAATCCCTGAGTTGTAGTCATGAATCTCGGGGTTTGAGCCATAAATCCTTCGAAAAAGTCATAAATCCTTGCGTTGTATTCATGAATCTCTGGGTTAGAGCCACAAATCCTTCGAAAAAGTCATAAATCCCTGCGTTGCATTCATGAATCTCTGGGTTAGAGCCACAAATCCTTCGAAAAAGTCATAAATCCCTGAGTTGTATTCATGAATCTCTGGGTTAGAACCATAAATCCTTCGAAAAAGTCATAAATCCCTGAGTTGTAGTCATGAATCTCGGGGTTAAAGCCATAAATCCTTCGAAAAAGTCATAAATCCCTGATTTGTAGTCATGAATCTCGGGGTTAAAGCCATAAATCCTTCGAAAAAGTCATAAATCCCTGAGTTATATTCATGAATCTCTGGGTTAGAACCATAAATCCTTCGAAAAAGTCATAAATCCCTTAGTTCTATTCATGAATCTCTGGGTTAGAACCATCAATCCTTCGAAAAAGTCATAAATCCCTGAGTTGTAGTCATGAATCTCGGGGTTAGAGCCATAAATCCTTCGAAAATGTCATAAATCCTTGCGTTGTATTCATGAATCTCTGGGTTAGAACCATAAATCCTTCGAAAAAGTCATAAATCCCTGAGTTGTAGTCATGAATCTCGGGGTTAAAACCATAAATCCTTCGAAAAAGTCATAAATCCCTGAGTTCTATTCATGAATCTCTGGGTTAGAACCATAAATCCTTCGAAAAAGTCATAAATCCCTGAGTTCTATTCATGAATCTCTGGGTTAGAACCATAAATCCTTCGAAAAAGTCATAAATCCCTGAGTTCTATTCATGAATCTCTGGGTTAGAGCCACAAATCCTTCGAAAAGGTCATAAATCCTTGCGTTGTATTCACGAATCTCTGGGTTAGAGCCACAAATCCTTCGAAAAAGTCATAAATCCCTGCGTTGTATTCATGAATCTCTGGGTTAGAACCATAAATCCTTCGAAAAAGTCATAAATCCCTGAGTTGTAGTCATGAATCTCGGGGTTAGAGCCATAAATCCTTCGAAAATGTCATAAATCCTTGCGTTGTATTCATGAATCTCTGGGTTAGAGCCACAAATCCTTCGAAAAAGTCATAAATCCCTGAGTTGTAATAATGAATCTCTGGGTTAGAGCCACAAATCCTTCGAAAAAGTCATAAATCCCTGAGTTGTATTCATGAATCTCTGGGTTAGAACCATAAATCCTTCGAAGAAGTCATAAATCCCTGAGTTGTAGTCATGAATCTCGTGGTTAAAGCCATAAATCCTTCGAAAAAGTCATAAATCCCTGAGTTCTATTCATGAATCTCTGGGTTAGAACCATAAATCCTTCGAAAAAGTCATAAATCCCTGAGTTCTATTCATGAATCTCTGGGTTAGAACCATAAATCCTTCGAAAAAGTCATAAATCCCTGAGTTCTATTCGTGAATCTCTGGGATAGAACCATAAATCCTTCGAAAAAGTCATAAATCCCTGAGTTGTAGTCATGAATCTCGGGGTTTGAGCCATAAATCCTTCGAAAAAGTCATAAATCCTTGCGTTGTATTCATGAATCTCTGGGTTAGAGCCACAAATCCTTCGAAAAAGTCATAAATCCCTGCGTTGCATTCATGAATCTCTGGGTTAGAGCCACAAATCCTTCGAAAAAGTCATAAATCCCTGAGTTGTATTCATGAATCTCTGGGTTAGAACCATAAATCCTTCGAAAAAGTCATAAATCCCTGAGTTGTAGTCATGAATCTCGGGGTTAAAGCCATAAATCCTTCGAAAAAGTCATAAATCCCTGAGTTGTAGTCATGAATCTCGGGGTTAAAGCCATAAATCCTTCGAAAAAGTCATAAATCCCTGAGTTCTATTCATGAATCTCTGGGTTAGAACCATAAATCCTTCGAAAAAGTCATAAATCCCTTAGTTCTATTCATGAATCTCTGGGTTAGAACCATCAATCCTTCGAAAAAGTCATAAATCCCTGAGTTGTAGTCATGAATCTCGGGGTTAAAGCCATAAATCCTTCGAAAAAGTCATAAATCCCTGAGTTGTAGTCATGAATCTCGGGGTTAAAACCATAAATCCTTCGAAAAAGTCATAAATCCCTGAGTTCTATTCATGAATCTCTGGGTTAGAACCATAAATCCTTCGAAAAAGTCATAAATCCCTGAGTTCTATTCATGAATCTCTGGGTTAGAACCATAAATCCTTCGAAAAAGTCATAAATCCCTGAGTTCTATTCATGAATCTCTGGGTTAGAGCCACAAATCCTTCGAAAAGGTCATAAATCCTTGCGTTGTATTCACGAATCTCTGGGTTAGAGCCACAAATCCTTCGAAAAAGTCATAAATCCCTGCGTTGTATTCATGAATCTCTGGGTTAGAACCATAAATCCTTCGAAAAAGTCATAAATCCCTGAGTTGTAGTCATGAATCTCGGGGTTAGAGCCATAAATCCTTCGAAAATGTCATAAATCCTTGCGTTGTATTCATGAATCTCTGGGTTAGAGCCACAAATCCTTCGAAAAAGTCATAAATCCCTGAGTTGTAATAATGAATCTCTGGGTTAGAGCCACAAATCCTTCGAAAAAGTCATAAATCCCTGAGTTGTATTCATGAATCTCTGGGTTAGAACCATAAATCCTTCGAAGAAGTCATAAATCCCTGAGTTGTAGTCATGAATCTCGTGGTTAAAGCCATAAATCCTTCGAAAAAGTCATAAATCCCTGAGTTCTATTCATGAATCTCTGGGTTAGAACCATAAATCCTTCGAAAAAGTCATAAATCCCTGAGTTCTATTCATGAATCTCTGGGTTAGAACCATAAATCCTTCGAAAAAGTCATAAATCCCTGAGTTCTATTCGTGAATCTCTGGGATAGAACCATAAATCCTTCGAAAAAGTCATAAATCCCTGAGTTGTAGTCATGAATCTCGGGGTTTGAGCCATAAATCCTTCGAAAAAGTCATAAATCCTTGCGTTGTATTCATGAATCTCTGGGTTAGAGCCACAAATCCTTCGAAAAAGTCATAAATCCCTGCGTTGCATTCATGAATCTCTGGGTTAGAGCCACAAATCCTTCGAAAAAGTCATAAATCCCTGAGTTGTATTCATGAATCTCTGGGTTAGAACCATAAATCCTTCGAAAAAGTCATAAATCCCTGAGTTGTAGTCATGAATCTCGGGGTTAAAGCCATAAATCCTTCGAAAAAGTCATAAATCCCTGAGTTGTAGTCATGAATCTCGGGGTTAAAGCCATAAATCCTTCGAAAAAGTCATAAATCCCTGAGTTCTATTCATGAATCTCTGGGTTAGAACCATAAATCCTTCGAAAAAGTCATAAATCCCTTAGTTCTATTCATGAATCTCTGGGTTAGAACCATCAATCCTTCGAAAAAGTCATAAATCCCTGAGTTGTAGTCATGAATCTCGGGGTTAGAGCCATAAATCCTTCGAAAATGTCATAAATCCTTGCGTTGTATTCATGAATCTTTGGGTTAGAACCATAAATCCTTCGAAAAAGTCATAAATCCCTGAGTTGTAGTCATGAATCTCGGGGTTAAAACCATAAATCCTTCGAAAAAGTCATAAATCCCTGAGTTCTATTCATGAATCTCTGGGTTAGAACCATAAATCCTTCGAAAAAGTCATAAATCCCTGAGTTCTATTCATGAATCTCTGGGTTAGAACCATAAATCCTTCGAAAAAGTCATAAATCCCTGAGTTCTATTCATGAATCTCTGGGTTAGAGCCACAAATCCTTCGAAAAGGTCATAAATCCTTGCGTTGTATTCACGAATCTCTGGGTTAGAGCCACAAATCCTTCGAAAAAGTCATAAATCCCTGCGTTGTATTCATGAATCTCTGGGTTAGAACCATAAATCCTTCGAAAAAGTCATAAATCCCTGAGTTGTAGTCATGAATCTCGGGGTTAGAGCCATAAATCCTTCGAAAATGTCATAAATCCTTGCGTTGTATTCATGAATCTCTGGGTTAGAGCCACAAATCCTTCGAAAAAGTCATAAATCCCTGCGTTGTATTCATGAATCTCTGGGTTAGAGCCACAAATCCTTCGAAAAAGTCATAAATCCCTGAGTTGTAATAATGAATCTCTGGGTTAGAGCCACAAATCCTTCGAAAAAGTCATAAATCCCTGAGTTGTATTCATGAATCTCTGGGTTAGAACCATAAATCCTTCGAAGAAGTCATAAATCCCTGAGTTGTAGTCATGAATCTCGTGGTTAAAGCCATAAATCCTTCGAAAAAGTCATAAATCCCTGAGTTCTATTCATGAATCTCTGGGTTAGAACCATAAATCCTTCGAAAAAGTCATAAATCCCTGAGTTCTATTCATGAATCTCTGGGTTAGAACCATAAATCCTTCGAAAAAGTCATAAATCCCTGAGTTCTATTCGTGAATCTCTGGGATAGAACCATAAATCCTTCGAAAAAGTCATAAATCCCTGAGTTGTAGTCATGAATCTCGGGGTTTGAGCCATAAATCCTTCGAAAAAGTCATAAATCCTTGCGTTGTATTCATGAATCTCTGGGTTAGAGCCACAAATCCTTCGAAAAAGTCATAAATCCCTGCGTTGCATTCATGAATCTCTGGGTTAGAGCCACAAATCCTTCGAAAAAGTCATAAATCCCTGAGTTGTATTCATGAATCTCTGGGTTAGAACCATAAATCCTTCGAAAAAGTCATAAATCCCTGAGTTGTAGTCATGAATCTCGGGGTTAAAGCCATAAATCCTTCGAAAAAGTCATAAATCCCTGAGTTGTAGTCATGAATCTCGGGGTTAAAGCCATAAATCCTTCGAAAAAGTCATAAATCCCTGAGTTCTATTCATGAATCTCTGGGTTAGAACCATAAATCCTTCGAAAAAGTCATAAATCCCTTAGTTCTATTCATGAATCTCTGGGTTAGAACCATCAATCCTTCGAAAAAGTCATAAATCCCTGAGTTGTAGTCATGAATCTCGGGGTTAGAGCCATAAATCCTTCGAAAATGTCATAAATCCTTGCGTTGTATTCATGAATCTCTGGGTTAGAACCATAAATCCTTCGAAAAAGTCATAAATCCCTGAGTTGTAGTCATGAATCTCGGGGTTAAAACCATAAATCCTTCGAAAAAGTCATAAATCCCTGAGTTCTATTCATGAATCTCTGGGTTAGAACCATAAATCCTTCGAAAAAGTCATAAATCCCTGAGTTCTATTCATGAATCTCTGGGTTAGAACCATAAATCCTTCGAAAAAGTCATAAATCCCTGAGTTCTATTCATGAATCTCTGGGTTAGAGCCACAAATCCTTCGAAAAGGTCATAAATCCTTGCGTTGTATTCACGAATCTCTGGGTTAGAGCCACAAATCCTTCGAAAAAGTCATAAATCCCTGCGTTGTATTCATGAATCTCTGGGTTAGAGCCACAAATCCTTCGAAAAAGTCATAAATCCCTGAGTTGTAATCATGAATCTCTGGGTTAGAGCCACAAATCCTTCGAAAAAGTCATAAATCCCTGAGTTGTATTCATGAATCTCTGGGTTAGAACCATAAATCCTTCGAAAAAGTCATAAATCCCTGAGTTGTAGTCATGAATCTCGGGGTTAAAGCCATAAATCCTTCGAAAAAGTCATAAATCCCTGATTTGTAGTCATGAATCTCGGGGTTAAAGCCATAAATCCTTCGAAAAAGTCATAAATCCCTGAGTTATATTCATGAATCTCTGGGTTAGAACCATAAATCCTTCGAAAAAGTCATAAATCCCTTAGTTCTATTCATGAATCTCTGGGTTAGAACCATCAATCCTTCGAAAAAGTCATAAATCCCTGAGTTGTAGTCATGAATCTCGGGGTTAGAGCCATAAATCCTTCGAAAATGTCATAAATCCTTGCGTTGTATTCATGAATCTCTGGGTTAGAACCATAAATCCTTCGAAAAAGTCATAAATCCCTGAGTTGTAGTCATGAATCTCGGGGTTAAAACCATAAATCCTTCGAAAAAGTCATAAATCCCTGAGTTCTATTCATGAATCTCTGGGTTAGAACCATAAATCCTTCGAAAAAGTCATAAATCCCTGAGTTCTATTCATGAATCTCTGGGTTAGAACCATAAATCCTTCGAAAAAGTCATAAATCCCTGAGTTCTATTCATGAATCTCTGGGTTAGAGCCACAAATCCTTCGAAAAGGTCATAAATCCTTGCGTTGTATTCACGAATCTCTGGGTTAGAGCCACAAATCCTTCGAAAAAGTCATAAATCCCTGCGTTGTATTCATGAATCTCTGGGTTAGAACCATAAATCCTTCGAAAAAGTCATAAATCCCTGAGTTGTAGTCATGAATCTCGGGGTTAGAGCCATAAATCCTTCGAAAATGTCATAAATCCTTGCGTTGTATTCATGAATCTCTGGGTTAGAGCCACAAATCCTTCGAAAAAGTCATAAATCCCTGAGTTGTAATAATGAATCTCTGGGTTAGAGCCACAAATCCTTCGAAAAAGTCATAAATCCCTGAGTTGTATTCATGAATCTCTGGGTTAGAACCATAAATCCTTCGAAGAAGTCATAAATCCCTGAGTTGTAGTCATGAATCTCGTGGTTAAAGCCATAAATCCTTCGAAAAAGTCATAAATCCCTGAGTTCTATTCATGAATCTCTGGGTTAGAACCATAAATCCTTCGAAAAAGTCATAAATCCCTGAGTTCTATTCATGAATCTCTGGGTTAGAACCATAAATCCTTCGAAAAAGTCATAAATCCCTGAGTTCTATTCGTGAATCTCTGGGATAGAACCATAAATCCTTCGAAAAAGTCATAAATCCCTGAGTTGTAGTCATGAATCTCGGGGTTTGAGCCATAAATCCTTCGAAAAAGTCATAAATCCTTGCGTTGTATTCATGAATCTCTGGGTTAGAGCCACAAATCCTTCGAAAAAGTCATAAATCCCTGCGTTGCATTCATGAATCTCTGGGTTAGAGCCACAAATCCTTCGAAAAAGTCATAAATCCCTGAGTTGTATTCATGAATCTCTGGGTTAGAACCATAAATCCTTCGAAAAAGTCATAAATCCCTGAGTTGTAGTCATGAATCTCGGGGTTAAAGCCATAAATCCTTCGAAAAAGTCATAAATCCCTGAGTTGTAGTCATGAATCTCGGGGTTAAAGCCATAAATCCTTCGAAAAAGTCATAAATCCCTGAGTTCTATTCATGAATCTCTGGGTTAGAACCATAAATCCTTCGAAAAAGTCATAAATCCCTTAGTTCTATTCATGAATCTCTGGGTTAGAACCATCAATCCTTCGAAAAAGTCATAAATCCCTGAGTTGTAGTCATGAATCTCGGGGTTAGAGCCATAAATCCTTCGAAAATGTCATAAATCCTTGCGTTGTATTCATGAATCTTTGGGTTAGAACCATAAATCCTTCGAAAAAGTCATAAATCCCTGAGTTGTAGTCATGAATCTCGGGGTTAAAACCATAAATCCTTCGAAAAAGTCATAAATCCCTGAGTTCTATTCATGAATCTCTGGGTTAGAACCATAAATCCTTCGAAAAAGTCATAAATCCCTGAGTTCTATTCATGAATCTCTGGGTTAGAACCATAAATCCTTCGAAAAAGTCATAAATCCCTGAGTTCTATTCATGAATCTCTGGGTTAGAGCCACAAATCCTTCGAAAAGGTCATAAATCCTTGCGTTGTATTCACGAATCTCTGGGTTAGAGCCACAAATCCTTCGAAAAAGTCATAAATCCCTGCGTTGTATTCATGAATCTCTGGGTTAGAACCATAAATCCTTCGAAAAAGTCATAAATCCCTGAGTTGTAGTCATGAATCTCGGGGTTAGAGCCATAAATCCTTCGAAAATGTCATAAATCCTTGCGTTGTATTCATGAATCTCTGGGTTAGAGCCACAAATCCTTCGAAAAAGTCATAAATCCCTGCGTTGTATTCATGAATCTCTGGGTTAGAGCCACAAATCCTTCGAAAAAGTCATAAATCCCTGAGTTGTAATAATGAATCTCTGGGTTAGAGCCACAAATCCTTCGAAAAAGTCATAAATCCCTGAGTTGTATTCATGAATCTCTGGGTTAGAACCATAAATCCTTCGAAGAAGTCATAAATCCCTGAGTTGTAGTCATGAATCTCGTGGTTAAAGCCATAAATCCTTCGAAAAAGTCATAAATCCCTGAGTTCTATTCATGAATCTCTGGGTTAGAACCATAAATCCTTCGAAAAAGTCATAAATCCCTGAGTTCTATTCATGAATCTCTGGGTTAGAACCATAAATCCTTCGAAAAAGTCATAAATCCCTGAGTTCTATTCGTGAATCTCTGGGATAGAACCATAAATCCTTCGAAAAAGTCATAAATCCCTGAGTTGTAGTCATGAATCTCGGGGTTTGAGCCATAAATCCTTCGAAAAAGTCATAAATCCTTGCGTTGTATTCATGAATCTCTGGGTTAGAGCCACAAATCCTTCGAAAAAGTCATAAATCCCTGCGTTGCATTCATGAATCTCTGGGTTAGAGCCACAAATCCTTCGAAAAAGTCATAAATCCCTGAGTTGTATTCATGAATCTCTGGGTTAGAACCATAAATCCTTCGAAAAAGTCATAAATCCCTGAGTTGTAGTCATGAATCTCGGGGTTAAAGCCATAAATCCTTCGAAAAAGTCATAAATCCCTGAGTTGTAGTCATGAATCTCGGGGTTAAAGCCATAAATCCTTCGAAAAAGTCATAAATCCCTGAGTTCTATTCATGAATCTCTGGGTTAGAACCATAAATCCTTCGAAAAAGTCATAAATCCCTTAGTTCTATTCATGAATCTCTGGGTTAGAACCATCAATCCTTCGAAAAAGTCATAAATCCCTGAGTTGTAGTCATGAATCTCGGGGTTAGAGCCATAAATCCTTCGAAAATGTCATAAATCCTTGCGTTGTATTCATGAATCTCTGGGTTAGAACCATAAATCCTTCGAAAAAGTCATAAATCCCTGAGTTGTAGTCATGAATCTCGGGGTTAAAACCATAAATCCTTCGAAAAAGTCATAAATCCCTGAGTTCTATTCATGAATCTCTGGGTTAGAACCATAAATCCTTCGAAAAAGTCATAAATCCCTGAGTTCTATTCATGAATCTCTGGGTTAGAACCATAAATCCTTCGAAAAAGTCATAAATCCCTGAGTTCTATTCATGAATCTCTGGGTTAGAGCCACAAATCCTTCGAAAAGGTCATAAATCCTTGCGTTGTATTCACGAATCTCTGGGTTAGAGCCACAAATCCTTCGAAAAAGTCATAAATCCCTGCGTTGTATTCATGAATCTCTGGGTTAGAGCCACAAATCCTTCGAAAAAGTCATAAATCCCTGAGTTGTAATCATGAATCTCTGGGTTAGAGCCACAAATCCTTCGAAAAAGTCATAAATCCCTGAGTTGTATTCATGAATCTCTGGGTTAGAACCATAAATCCTTCGAAAAAGTCATAAATCCCTTAGTTCTATTCATGAATCTCTGGGTTAGAACCATCAATCCTTCGAAAAAGTCATAAATCCCTGAGTTGTAGTCATGAATCTCGGGGTTAGAGCCATAAATCCTTCGAAAATGTCATAAATCCTTGCGTTGTATTCATGAATCTCTGGGTTAGAACCATAAATCCTTCGAAAAAGTCATAAATCCCTGAGTTGTAGTCATGAATCTCGGGGTTAAAACCATAAATCCTTCGAAAAAGTCATAAATCCCTGAGTTCTATTCATGAATCTCTGGGTTAGAACCATAAATCCTTCGAAAAAGTCATAAATCCCTGAGTTCTATTCATGAATCTCTGGGTTAGAACCATAAATCCTTCGAAAAAGTCATAAATCCCTGAGTTCTATTCATGAATCTCTGGGTTAGAGCCACAAATCCTTCGAAAAGGTCATAAATCCTTGCGTTGTATTCACGAATCTCTGGGTTAGAGCCACAAATCCTTCGAAAAAGTCATAAATCCCTGCGTTGTATTCATGAATCTCTGGGTTAGAACCATAAATCCTTCGAAAAAGTCATAAATCCCTGAGTTGTAGTCATGAATCTCGGGGTTAGAGCCATAAATCCTTCGAAAATGTCATAAATCCTTGCGTTGTATTCATGAATCTCTGGGTTAGAGCCACAAATCCTTCGAAAAAGTCATAAATCCCTGAGTTGTAATAATGAATCTCTGGGTTAGAGCCACAAATCCTTCGAAAAAGTCATAAATCCCTGAGTTGTATTCATGAATCTCTGGGTTAGAACCATAAATCCTTCGAAGAAGTCATAAATCCCTGAGTTGTAGTCATGAATCTCGTGGTTAAAGCCATAAATCCTTCGAAAAAGTCATAAATCCCTGAGTTCTATTCATGAATCTCTGGGTTAGAACCATAAATCCTTCGAAAAAGTCATAAATCCCTGAGTTCTATTCATGAATCTCTGGGTTAGAACCATAAATCCTTCGAAAAAGTCATAAATCCCTGAGTTCTATTCGTGAATCTCTGGGATAGAACCATAAATCCTTCGAAAAAGTCATAAATCCCTGAGTTGTAGTCATGAATCTCGGGGTTTGAGCCATAAATCCTTCGAAAAAGTCATAAATCCTTGCGTTGTATTCATGAATCTCTGGGTTAGAGCCACAAATCCTTCGAAAAAGTCATAAATCCCTGCGTTGCATTCATGAATCTCTGGGTTAGAGCCACAAATCCTTCGAAAAAGTCATAAATCCCTGAGTTGTATTCATGAATCTCTGGGTTAGAACCATAAATCCTTCGAAAAAGTCATAAATCCCTGAGTTGTAGTCATGAATCTCGGGGTTAAAGCCATAAATCCTTCGAAAAAGTCATAAATCCCTGAGTTGTAGTCATGAATCTCGGGGTTAAAGCCATAAATCCTTCGAAAAAGTCATAAATCCCTGAGTTCTATTCATGAATCTCTGGGTTAGAACCATAAATCCTTCGAAAAAGTCATAAATCCCTTAGTTCTATTCATGAATCTCTGGGTTAGAACCATCAATCCTTCGAAAAAGTCATAAATCCCTGAGTTGTAGTCATGAATCTCGGGGTTAGAGCCATAAATCCTTCGAAAATGTCATAAATCCTTGCGTTGTATTCATGAATCTTTGGGTTAGAACCATAAATCCTTCGAAAAAGTCATAAATCCCTGAGTTGTAGTCATGAATCTCGGGGTTAAAACCATAAATCCTTCGAAAAAGTCATAAATCCCTGAGTTCTATTCATGAATCTCTGGGTTAGAACCATAAATCCTTCGAAAAAGTCATAAATCCCTGAGTTCTATTCATGAATCTCTGGGTTAGAACCATAAATCCTTCGAAAAAGTCATAAATCCCTGAGTTCTATTCATGAATCTCTGGGTTAGAGCCACAAATCCTTCGAAAAGGTCATAAATCCTTGCGTTGTATTCACGAATCTCTGGGTTAGAGCCACAAATCCTTCGAAAAAGTCATAAATCCCTGCGTTGTATTCATGAATCTCTGGGTTAGAACCATAAATCCTTCGAAAAAGTCATAAATCCCTGAGTTGTAGTCATGAATCTCGGGGTTAGAGCCATAAATCCTTCGAAAATGTCATAAATCCTTGCGTTGTATTCATGAATCTCTGGGTTAGAGCCACAAATCCTTCGAAAAAGTCATAAATCCCTGCGTTGTATTCATGAATCTCTGGGTTAGAGCCACAAATCCTTCGAAAAAGTCATAAATCCCTGAGTTGTAATAATGAATCTCTGGGTTAGAGCCACAAATCCTTCGAAAAAGTCATAAATCCCTGAGTTGTATTCATGAATCTCTGGGTTAGAACCATAAATCCTTCGAAGAAGTCATAAATCCCTGAGTTGTAGTCATGAATCTCGTGGTTAAAGCCATAAATCCTTCGAAAAAGTCATAAATCCCTGAGTTCTATTCATGAATCTCTGGGTTAGAACCATAAATCCTTCGAAAAAGTCATAAATCCCTGAGTTCTATTCATGAATCTCTGGGTTAGAACCATAAATCCTTCGAAAAAGTCATAAATCCCTGAGTTCTATTCGTGAATCTCTGGGATAGAACCATAAATCCTTCGAAAAAGTCATAAATCCCTGAGTTGTAGTCATGAATCTCGGGGTTTGAGCCATAAATCCTTCGAAAAAGTCATAAATCCTTGCGTTGTATTCATGAATCTCTGGGTTAGAGCCACAAATCCTTCGAAAAAGTCATAAATCCCTGCGTTGCATTCATGAATCTCTGGGTTAGAGCCACAAATCCTTCGAAAAAGTCATAAATCCCTGAGTTGTATTCATGAATCTCTGGGTTAGAACCATAAATCCTTCGAAAAAGTCATAAATCCCTGAGTTGTAGTCATGAATCTCGGGGTTAAAGCCATAAATCCTTCGAAAAAGTCATAAATCCCTGAGTTGTAGTCATGAATCTCGGGGTTAAAGCCATAAATCCTTCGAAAAAGTCATAAATCCCTGAGTTCTATTCATGAATCTCTGGGTTAGAACCATAAATCCTTCGAAAAAGTCATAAATCCCTTAGTTCTATTCATGAATCTCTGGGTTAGAACCATCAATCCTTCGAAAAAGTCATAAATCCCTGAGTTGTAGTCATGAATCTCGGGGTTAGAGCCATAAATCCTTCGAAAATGTCATAAATCCTTGCGTTGTATTCATGAATCTCTGGGTTAGAACCATAAATCCTTCGAAAAAGTCATAAATCCCTGAGTTGTAGTCATGAATCTCGGGGTTAAAACCATAAATCCTTCGAAAAAGTCATAAATCCCTGAGTTCTATTCATGAATCTCTGGGTTAGAACCATAAATCCTTCGAAAAAGTCATAAATCCCTGAGTTCTATTCATGAATCTCTGGGTTAGAACCATAAATCCTTCGAAAAAGTCATAAATCCCTGAGTTCTATTCATGAATCTCTGGGTTAGAGCCACAAATCCTTCGAAAAGGTCATAAATCCTTGCGTTGTATTCACGAATCTCTGGGTTAGAGCCACAAATCCTTCGAAAAAGTCATAAATCCCTGCGTTGTATTCATGAATCTCTGGGTTAGAGCCACAAATCCTTCGAAAAAGTCATAAATCCCTGAGTTGTAATCATGAATCTCTGGGTTAGAGCCACAAATCCTTCGAAAAAGTCATAAATCCCTGAGTTGTATTCATGAATCTCTGGGTTAGAACCATAAATCCTTCGAAAAAGTCATAAATCCCTGAGTTGTAGTCATGAATCTCGGGGTTAGAGCCATAAATCCTTCGAAAAGGTCATAAATCCTTGCGTTGTATTCACGAATCTCTGGGTTAGAGCCACAAATCCTTCGAAAAAGTCATAAATCCCTGCGTTGTATTCATGAATCTCTGGGTTAGAGCCACAAATCCTTCGAAAAAGTCATAAATCCCTGAGTTGTAATCATGAATCTCTGGGTTAGAGCCACAAATCCTTCGAAAAAGTCATAAATCCCTGAGTTGTATTCATGAATCTCTGGGTTAGAACCATAAATCCTTCGAAAAAGTCATAAATCCCTGAGTTGTAGTCATGAATCTCGGGGTTAAAGCCATAAATCCTTCGAAAAAGTCATAAATCCCTGAGTTGTAGTCATGAATCTCGGGGTTTGAGCCATAAATCTTTCGAAAAGTCATAAATCTCTTAGTTGTATTCATGAATCTCTGAGTTAGAGCCACAAATCCTTCGAAAAAGTCATAAATCCCTGAGTTGTAATCATGAATCTCTGGGTTAGAGCCACAAATCCTTCGAAAAAGTCATAAATCCCTGAGTTGTATTCATGAATCTCTGGGTTAGAACCATAAATCCTTCGAAAAAGTCATAAATCCCTGAGTTGTATTCATGAATCTCTGGGTTAGAACCATAAATCCTTCGAAAAAGTCATAAATCCCTGAGTTGTAGTCATGAATCTCGGGGTTAAAGCCATAAATCCTTCGAAAAAGTCATAAATCCCTGAGTTCTATTCATGAATCTCTGGGTTAGAACTATAAATCCTTCGAAAAAGTCTTAAATCCCTGAGTTCTATTCATGAATCTCTGGGTTAGAACCATAAATCCTTCAAAAAAGTCATAAATCCCTGAGTTCTATTCATGAATCTCTGGGTTAGAACCATAAATCCTTCGAAAAAGTCATAAATCCCTGAGTTGTAGTCATGAATCTCGGGGTTAGAGCCATAAATCCTTCGAAAAGGTCATAAATCCCTGCGTTGTATTCATGAATCTCTGGGTTAGAGCCACAAATCCTTCGAAAAAGTCATAAATCCCTGAGTTGTAATCATGAATCTCTGGGTTAGAGCCACAAATCCTTCGAAAAAGTCATAAATCCCTGAGTTGTATTCATGAATCTCTGGGTTAGAACCATAAATCCTTCGAAAAAGTCATAAATCCCTGAGTTGTAGTCATGAATCTCGGGGTTAAAGCCATAAATCCTTCGAAAAAGTCATAAATCCCTGAGTTCTATTCATGAATCTCTGGGTTAGAACCATAAATCCTTCGAAAAAGTCATAAATCCCTGAGTTGTATTCATGAATCTCTGGGTTAGAACCATAAATCCTTCGAAAAAGTCATAAATCCCTGAGTTGTAGTCATGAATCTCGGGGTTAGAGCCATAAATCCTTCGAAAAGGTCATAAATCCTTGCGTTGTATTCACGAATCTCTGGGTTAGAGCCACAAATCCTTCGAAAAAGTCATAAATCCCTGCGTTGTATTCATGAATCTCTGGGTTAGAGCCACAAATCCTTCGAAAAAGTCATAAATCCCTGAGTTCTATTCATGAATCTCTGGGTTAGAGCCACAAATCCTTCGAAAAAGTCATAAATCCCTGAGTTGTATTCATGAATCTCTGGGTTAGAACCATAAATCCTTCGAAAAAGTCATAAATCCCTGAGTTGTAGTCATGAATCTCGGGGTATGAGCCATAAATCCTTCGAAAAAGTCATAAATCCCTGAGTTGTAGTCATGAATCTCGGGGTTAAAGCCATAAATCCTTCGAAAAAGTCATAAATCCCTGAGTTCTATTCATGAATCTCTGGGTTAGAACCATAAATCCTTCGAAAAAGTCATAAATCCCTGAGTTCTATTCATGAATCTCTGGGTTAGAACCATAAATCCTTCGAAAAAGTCATAAATCCCTTAGTTCTATTCATGAATCTCTGGGTTAGAACCATAAATCCTTCGAAAAAGTCATAAATCCCTGAGTTGTAGTCATGAATCTCGGGGTTAGAGCCATAAATCCTTCGAAAAGGTCATAAATCCTTGCGTTGTATTCATGAATCTCTGGGTTAGAGCCACAAATCCTTCGAAAAAGTCATAAATCCCTGCGTTGTATTCATGAATCTCTGGGTTAGAACCATAAATCCTTCGAAAAAGTCATAAATCCCTGAGTTGTAGTCATGAATCTCGGGGTTAGAGCCATAAATCCTTCGAAAATGTCATAAATCCTTGCGTTGTATTCATGAATCTCTGGGTTAGAGCCACAAATCCTTCGAAAAAGTCATAAATCCCTGCGTTGTATTCATGAATCTCTGGGTTAGAGCCACAAATCCTTCGAAAAAGTCATAAATCCCTGAGTTGTAATCATGAATCTCTGGGTTAGAGCCACAAATCCTTCGAAAAAGTCATAAATCCCTGAGTTGTATTCATGAATCTCTGGGTTAGAACCATAAATCCTTCGAAAAAGTCATAAATCCCTGAGTTGTATTCATGAATCTCTGGGTTAGAACCATAAATCCTTCGAAAAAGTCATAAATCCCTGAGTTGTAGTCATGAATCTCGGGGTTAAAGCCATAAATCCTTCGAAAAAGTCATAAATCCCTGAGTTCTATTCATGAATCTCTGGGTTAGAACTATAAATCCTTCGAAAAAGTCTTAAATCCCTGAGTTCTATTCATGAATCTCTGGGTTAGAACCATAAATCCTTCGAAAAAGTCATAAATCCCTGAGTTCTATTCATGAATCTCTGGGTTAGAACCATAAATCCTTCGAAAAAGTCATAAATCCCTGAGTTGTAGTCATGAATCTCGGGGTTAGAGCCATAAATCCTTCGAAAAGGTCATAAATCCTTGCGTTGTATTCATGAATCTCTGGGTTAGAGCCACAAATCCTTCGAAAAAGTCATAAATCCCTGAGTTGTAATCATGAATCTCTGGGTTAGAGCCACAAATCCTTCGAAAAAGTCATAAATCCCTGAGTTGTATTCATGAATCTCTGGGTTAGAACCATAAATCCTTCGAAAAAGTCATAAATCCCTGAGTTGTAGTCATGAATCTCGGGGTTAAACCCATAAATCCTTCGAAAAAGTCATAAATCCCTGAGTTCTATTCATGAATCTCTGGGTTAGAACCATAAATCCTTCGAAAAAGTCATAAATCCCTGAGTTGTATTCATGAATCTCTGGGTTAGAACCATAAATCCTTCGAAAAAGTCATAAATCCCTGAGTTGTAGTCATGAATCTCGGGGTTAGAGCCATAAATCCTTCGAAAAGGTCATAAATCCTTGCGTTGTATTCACGAATCTCTGGGTTAGAGCCACAAATCCTTCGAAAAAGTCATAAATCCCTGCGTTGTATTCATGAATCTCTGGGTTAGAGCCACAAATCCTTCGAAAAAGTCATAAATCCCTGAGTTCTATTCATGAATCTCTGGGTTAGAGCCACAAATCCTTCGAAAAAGTCATAAATCCCTGAGTTGTATTCATGAATCTCTGGGTTAGAACCATAAATCCTTCGAAAAAGTCATAAATCCCTGAGTTGTAGTCATGAATCTCGGGGTATGAGCCATAAATCCTTCGAAAAAGTCATAAATCCCTGAGTTGTAGTCATGAATCTCGGGGTTAAAGCCATAAATCCTTCGAAAAAGTCATAAATCCCTGAGTTCTATTCATGAATCTCTGGGTTAGAACCATAAATCCTTCGAAAAAGTCATAAATCCCTGAGTTCTATTCATGAATCTCGGGGTTAAAGCCATAAATCCTTCGAAAAAGTCATAAATCCCTGAGTTCTATTCATGAATCTCTGGGTTAGAACCATAAATCCTTCGAAAAAGTCATAAATCCCTGAGTTCTATTCATGAATCTCTGGGTTAGAACCATAAATCCTTCGAAAAAGTCATAAATCCCTGAGTTCTATTCATGAATCTCTGGGTTAGAACCATAAATCCTTCGAAAAAGTCATAAATCCCTGAGTTGTAGTCATGAATCTCGGGGTTAGAGCCATAAATCCTTCGAAAAGGTCATAAATCCTTGCGTTGTATTCATGAATCTCTGGGTTAGAGCCACAAATCCTTCGAAAAAGTCATAAATCCCTGAGTTGTAATCATGAATCTCTGGGTTAGAGCCACAAATCCTTCGAAAAAGTCATAAATCCCTGAGTTGTATTCATGAATCTCTGGGTTAGAACCATAAATCCTTCGAAAAAGTCATAAATCCCTGAGTTGTAGTCATGAATCTCGGGGTTAAACCCATAAATCCTTCGAAAAAGTCATAAATCCCTGAGTTCTATTCATGAATCTCTGGGTTAGAACCATAAATCCTTCGAAAAAGTCATAAATCCCTGAGTTGTATTCATGAATCTCTGGGTTAGAACCATAAATCCTTCGAAAAAGTCATAAATCCCTGAGTTGTAGTCATGAATCTCGGGGTTAGAGCCATAAATCCTTCGAAAAGGTCATAAATCCTTGCGTTGTATTCACGAATCTCTGGGTTAGAGCCACAAATCCTTCGAAAAAGTCATAAATCCCTGCGTTGTATTCATGAATCTCTGGGTTAGAGCCACAAATCCTTCGAAAAAGTCATAAATCCCTGAGTTCTATTCATGAATCTCTGGGTTAGAGCCACAAATCCTTCGAAAAAGTCATAAATCCCTGAGTTGTATTCATGAATCTCTGGGTTAGAACCATAAATCCTTCGAAAAAGTCATAAATCCCTGAGTTGTAGTCATGAATCTCGGGGTATGAGCCATAAATCCTTCGAAAAAGTCATAAATCCCTGAGTTGTAGTCATGAATCTCGGGGTTAAAGCCATAAATCCTTCGAAAAAGTCATAAATCCCTGAGTTCTATTCATGAATCTCTGGGTTAGAACCATAAATCCTTCGAAAAAGTCATAAATCCCTGAGTTCTATTCATGAATCTCGGGGTTAAAGCCATAAATCCTTCGAAAAAGTCATAAATCCCTGAGTTCTATTCATGAATCTCTGGGTTAGAACCATAAATCCTTCGAAAAAGTCATAAATCCCTGAGTTCTATTCATGAATCTCTGGGTTAGAACCATAAATCCTTCGAAAAAGTCATAAATCCCTTAGTTCTATTCATGAATCTCTGGGTTAGAACCATAAATCCTTCGAAAAAGTCATAAATCCCTGAGTTGTAGTCATGAATCTCGGGGTTAGAGCCATAAATCCTTCGAAAAGGTCATAAATCCTTGCGTTGTATTCATGAATCTCTGGGTTAGAACCATAAATCCTTCGAAAAAGTCATAAATCCCTGAGTTCTATTCATGAATCTCTGGGTTAGAACCATAAATCCTTCGAAAAAGTCATAAATCCCTGAGTTCTATTCATGAATCTCTGGGTTAGAACCATAAATCCTTCGAAAAGTCATAAATCCCTGAGTTCTATTCATGAATCTCTGGGTTAGAGCCACAAATCCTTCGAAAAAGTCATAAATCCCTGCGTTCTATTCATGAATCTCTGGGTTAGAACCATAAATCCTTCGAAAAAGTCATAAATCCCTGAGTTCTATTCACGAATCTCTGGGTTAGAGCCACAAATCCTTCGAAAAAGTCATAAATCCCTGCGTTGTATTCATGAATCTCTGGGTTAGAGCCACAAATCCTTCGAAAAAGTCATAAATCCCTGAGTTGTAATCATGAATATCTGGGTTAGAGCCACAAATCCTTCGAAAAAGTCATAAATCCCTGAGTTGTATTCATGAATCTCTGGGTTAGAACCATAAATCCTTCGAAAAAGTCATAAATCCCTGAGTTGTAGTCATGAATCTCGGGGTTAAAGCCATAAATCCTTCGAAAAAGTCATAAATCCCTGAGTTCTATTCATGAATCTCTGGGTTAGAACCATAAATCCTTCGAAAAAGTCATAAATCCCTGAGTTCTATTCATGAATCTCTGGGTTAGAACCATAAATCCTTCGAAAAAGTCATAAATCCCTGAGTTCTATTCGTGAATCTCTGGGTTAGAACCATAAATCCTTCGAAAAGGTCATAAATCCCTGAGTTGTAGTCATGAATCTCGGGGTTTGAGCCATAAATCCTTCGAAAAGTCATAAATCCCGGAGTTGTATTCATGAATCTCTGGGTTAGAGTCACAAATCTTTCGAAAAAGTCATAAATCCCTGAGTTGTAATCATGAATCTCTGGGTTAGAGCCACAAATCCTTCGAAAAAGTCATAAATCCCTGAGTTGTATTCATGAATCTCTGGGTTAGAACCATAAATCCTTCGAAAAAGTCATAAATCCCTGAGTTGTATTCATGAATCTCTGGGTTAGAACCATAAATCCTTCGAAAAAGTCATAAATCCCTGAGTTGTAGTCATGAATCTCGGGGTTAAAGCCATAAATCCTTCGAAAAAGTCATAAATCCCTGAGTTCTATTCATGAATCTCTGGGTTAGAACCATAAATCCTTCGAAAAAGTCATAAATCCCTGAGTTCTATTCATGAATCTCTGGGTTAGAACCATAAATCCTTCGAAAAAGTCATAAATCCCTGAGTTCTATTCATGAATCTCTGGGTTAGAACCATAAATCCTTCGAAAAAGTCATAAATCCCTGAGTTGTAGTCATGAATCTCGGGGTTAGAGCCATAAATCCTTCGAAAAGGTCATAAATCCTTGCGTTGTATTCATGAATCTCTGGGTTAGAGCCACAAATCCTTCGAAAAAGTCATAAATCCCTGAGTTGTAATCATGAATCTCTGGGTTAGAGCCACAAATCCTTCGAAAAAATCATAAATCCCTGAGTTCTATTCATGAATCTCTGGGTTAGAACCATAAATCCTTCGAAAAAGTCATAAATCCCTGAGTTCTATTCATGAATCTCTGGGTTAGAACCATAAATCCTTCGAAAAAGTCATAAATCCCTGAGTTCTATTCATGAATCTCTGGGTTAGAACCATAAATCCTTCGAAAAAGTCATAAATCCCTGAGTTGTAGTCATGAATCTCGGGGTTAGAGCCATAAATCCTTCGAAAAGGTCATAAATCCCTGAGTTCTATTCATGAATCTCTGGGTTAGAACCATAAATCCTTCGAAAAAGTCATAAATCCCTGAGTTGTAGTCATGAATCTCGGGGTTAGAGCCATAAATCCTTCGAAAAGGTCATAAATCCCTGCGTTGTATTCATGAATCTCTGGGTTAGAGCCACAAATCCTTCGAAAAAGTCATAAATCCCTGAGTTGTAATCATGAATCTCTGGGTTAGAGCCACAAATCCTTCGAAACAGTCATAAATCCCTGAGTTGTATTCATGAATCTCTGGGTTAGAACCATAAATCCTTCGAAAAAGTCATAAATCCCTGAGTTGTAGTCATGAATCTCGGGGTTAAAGCCATAAATCCTTCGAAAAAGTCATAAATCCCTGAGTTCTATTCACGAATCTCTGGGTTAGAACCATAAATCCTTCGAAAAAGTCATAAATCCCTGAGTTGTATTCATGAATCTCTGGGTTAGAACCATAAATCCTTCGAAAAAGTCATAAATCCCTGAGTTGTAGTCATGAATCTCGGGGTTAGAGCCATAAATCCTTCGAAAAGGTCATAAATCCTTGCGTTGTATTCACGAATCTCTGGGTTAGAGCCACAAATCCTTCGAAAAAGTCAAAAATCCCTGCGTTGTATTCATGAATCTCTGGGTTAGAGCCACAAATCCTTCGAAAAAGTCATAAATCCCTGAGTTCTATTCATGAATCTCTGGGTTAGAGCCACAAATCCTTCGAAAAAGTCATAAATCCCTGAGTTGTATTCATGAATCTCTGGGTTAGAACCATAAATCCTTCGAAAAAGTCATAAATCCCTGAGTTGTAGTCATGAATCTCGGGGTATGAGCCATAAATCCTTCGAAAAAGTCATAAATCCCTGAGTTGTAGTCATGAATCTCGGGGTTAAAGCCATAAATCCTTCGAAAAAGTCATAAATCCCTGAGTTCTATTCATGAATCTCTGGGTTAGAACCATAAATCCTTCGAAAAAGTCATAAATCCCTGAGTTCTATTCATGAATCTCTGGGTTAGAACCATAAATCCTTCGAAAAAGTCATAAATCCCTTAGTTCTATTCATGAATCTCTGGGTTAGAACCATAAATCCTTCGAAAAAGTCATAAATCCCTGAGTTGTAGTCATGAATCTCGGGGTTAGAGCCATAAATCCTTCGAAAAGGTCATAAATCCTTGCGTTGTATTCATGAATCTCTGGGTTAGAGCCACAAATCCTTCGAAAAAGTCATAAATCCCTGCGTTGTATTCATGAATCTCTGGGTTAGAACCATAAATCCTTCGAAAAAGTCATAAATCCCTGAGTTGTAGTCATGAATCTCGGGGTTAGAGCCATAAATCCTTCGAAAATGTCATAAATCCTTGCGTTGTATTCATGAATCTCTGGGTTAGAGCCACAAATCCTTCGAAAAAGTCATAAATCCCTGCGTTGTATTCATGAATCTCTGGGTTAGAGCCACAAATCCTTCGAAAAAGTCATAAATCCCTGAGTTGTAATCATGAATCTCTGGGTTAGAGCCACAAATCCTTCGAAAAAGTCATAAATCCCTGAGTTGTATTCATGAATCTCTGGGTTAGAACCATAAATCCTTCGAAAAAGTCATAAATCCCTGAGTTGTATTCATGAATCTCTGGGTTAGAACCATAAATCCTTCGAAAAAGTCATAAATCCCTGAGTTGTAGTCATGAATCTCGGGGTTAAAGCCATAAATCCTTCGAAAAAGTCATAAATCCCTGAGTTCTATTCATGAATCTCTGGGTTAGAACTATAAATCCTTCGAAAAAGTCTTAAATCCCTGAGTTCTATTCATGAATCTCTGGGTTAGAACCATAAATCCTTCGAAAAAGTCATAAATCCCTGAGTTCTATTCATGAATCTCTGGGTTAGAACCATAAATCCTTCGAAAAAGTCATAAATCCCTGAGTTGTAGTCATGAATCTCGGGGTTAGAGCCATAAATCCTTCGAAAAGGTCATAAATCCTTGCGTTGTATTCATGAATCTCTGGGTTAGAGCCACAAATCCTTCGAAAAAGTCATAAATCCCTGAGTTGTAATCATGAATCTCTGGGTTAGAGCCACAAATCCTTCGAAAAAGTCATAAATCCCTGAGTTGTATTCATGAATCTCTGGGTTAGAACCATAAATCCTTCGAAAAAGTCATAAATCCCTGAGTTGTAGTCATGAATCTCGGGGTTAAACCCATAAATCCTTCGAAAAAGTCATAAATCCCTGAGTTCTATTCATGAATCTCTGGGTTAGAACCATAAATCCTTCGAAAAAGTCATAAATCCCTGAGTTGTATTCATGAATCTCTGGGTTAGAACCATAAATCCTTCGAAAAAGTCATAAATCCCTGAGTTGTAGTCATGAATCTCGGGGTTAGAGCCATAAATCCTTCGAAAAGGTCATAAATCCTTGCGTTGTATTCACGAATCTCTGGGTTAGAGCCACAAATCCTTCGAAAAAGTCATAAATCCCTGCGTTGTATTCATGAATCTCTGGGTTAGAGCCACAAATCCTTCGAAAAAGTCATAAATCCCTGAGTTCTATTCATGAATCTCTGGGTTAGAGCCACAAATCCTTCGAAAAAGTCATAAATCCCTGAGTTGTATTCATGAATCTCTGGGTTAGAACCATAAATCCTTCGAAAAAGTCATAAATCCCTGAGTTGTAGTCATGAATCTCGGGGTATGAGCCATAAATCCTTCGAAAAAGTCATAAATCCCTGAGTTGTAGTCATGAATCTCGGGGTTAAAGCCATAAATCCTTCGAAAAAGTCATAAATCCCTGAGTTCTATTCATGAATCTCTGGGTTAGAACCATAAATCCTTCGAAAAAGTCATAAATCCCTGAGTTCTATTCATGAATCTCGGGGTTAAAGCCATAAATCCTTCGAAAAAGTCATAAATCCCTGAGTTCTATTCATGAATCTCTGGGTTAGAACCATAAATCCTTCGAAAAAGTCATAAATCCCTGAGTTCTATTCATGAATCTCTGGGTTAGAACCATAAATCCTTCGAAAAAGTCATAAATCCCTTAGTTCTATTCATGAATCTCTGGGTTAGAACCATAAATCCTTCGAAAAAGTCATAAATCCCTGAGTTGTAGTCATGAATCTCGGGGTTAGAGCCATAAATCCTTCGAAAAGGTCATAAATCCTTGCGTTGTATTCATGAATCTCTGGGTTAGAACCATAAATCCTTCGAAAAAGTCATAAATCCCTGAGTTCTATTCATGAATCTCTGGGTTAGAACCATAAATCCTTCGAAAAAGTCATAAATCCCTGAGTTCTATTCATGAATCTCTGGGTTAGAACCATAAATCCTTCGAAAAGTCATAAATCCCTGAGTTCTATTCATGAATCTCTGGGTTAGAGCCACAAATCCTTCGAAAAAGTCATAAATCCCTGCGTTCTATTCATGAATCTCTGGGTTAGAACCATAAATCCTTCGAAAAAGTCATAAATCCCTGAGTTCTATTCACGAATCTCTGGGTTAGAGCCACAAATCCTTCGAAAAAGTCATAAATCCCTGCGTTGTATTCATGAATCTCTGGGTTAGAGCCACAAATCCTTCGAAAAAGTCATAAATCCCTGAGTTGTAATCATGAATATCTGGGTTAGAGCCACAAATCCTTCGAAAAAGTCATAAATCCCTGAGTTGTATTCATGAATCTCTGGGTTAGAACCATAAATCCTTCGAAAAAGTCATAAATCCCTGAGTTGTAGTCATGAATCTCGGGGTTAAAGCCATAAATCCTTCGAAAAAGTCATAAATCCCTGAGTTCTATTCATGAATCTCTGGGTTAGAACCATAAATCCTTCGAAAAAGTCATAAATCCCTGAGTTCTATTCATGAATCTCTGGGTTAGAACCATAAATCCTTCGAAAAAGTCATAAATCCCTGAGTTCTATTCGTGAATCTCTGGGTTAGAACCATAAATCCTTCGAAAAGGTCATAAATCCCTGAGTTGTAGTCATGAATCTCGGGGTTTGAGCCATAAATCCTTCGAAAAGTCATAAATCCCGGAGTTGTATTCATGAATCTCTGGGTTAGAGTCACAAATCTTTCGAAAAAGTCATAAATCCCTGAGTTGTAATCATGAATCTCTGGGTTAGAGCCACAAATCCTTCGAAAAAGTCATAAATCCCTGAGTTGTATTCATGAATCTCTGGGTTAGAACCATAAATCCTTCGAAAAAGTCATAAATCCCTGAGTTGTATTCATGAATCTCTGGGTTAGAACCATAAATCCTTCGAAAAAGTCATAAATCCCTGAGTTGTAGTCATGAATCTCGGGGTTAAAGCCATAAATCCTTCGAAAAAGTCATAAATCCCTGAGTTCTATTCATGAATCTCTGGGTTAGAACCATAAATCCTTCGAAAAAGTCATAAATCCCTGAGTTCTATTCATGAATCTCTGGGTTAGAACCATAAATCCTTCGAAAAAGTCATAAATCCCTGAGTTCTATTCATGAATCTCTGGGTTAGAACCATAAATCCTTCGAAAAAGTCATAAATCCCTGAGTTGTAGTCATGAATCTCGGGGTTAGAGCCATAAATCCTTCGAAAAGGTCATAAATCCTTGCGTTGTATTCATGAATCTCTGGGTTAGAGCCACAAATCCTTCGAAAAAGTCATAAATCCCTGAGTTGTAATCATGAATCTCTGGGTTAGAGCCACAAATCCTTCGAAAAAATCATAAATCCCTGAGTTCTATTCATGAATCTCTAGGTTAGAACCATAAATCCTTCGAAAAAGTCATAAATCCCTGAGTTCTATTCATGAATCTCTGGGTTAGAACCATAAATCCTTCGAAAAAGTCATAAATCCCTGAGTTCTATTCATGAATCTCTGGGTTAGAACCATAAATCCTTCGAAAAAGTCATAAATCCCTGAGTTGTAGTCATGAATCTCGGGGTTAGAGCCATAAATCCTTCGAAAAGGTCATAAATCCTTGCGTTGTATTCATGAATCTCTGGGATAGAGCCACAAATCCTTCGAAAAAGTCATAAATCCCTGAGTTGTATTCATGAATCTCTGGGTTAGAACCATAAATCATTCGAAAAAGTCATAAATCCCTGAGTTGTAGTCATGAATCTCGGGGTTAAAGCCATAAATCCTTCGAAAAAGTCATAAATCCCTGAGTTCTATTCATGAATCTCTGGGTTAGAACCATAAATCCTTCGAAAAAGTCATAAATCCCTGAGTTCTATTCATGAATCTCTGGGTTAGAACCATAAATCCTTCGAAAAAGTCATAAATCCCTGAGTTCTATTCTTGAATCTCTGGGTTAGAACCATAAATCCTTCAAAAAAGTCATAAATCCCTGAGTTGTAGTCATGAATCTCGGGGTTTGAGCCATAAATCCTTCGAAAAAGTCATAAATCCTTGCGTTGTATTCATGAATCTCTGGGTTAGAGCCATAAATCCTTCGAAAAAGTCATAAATCCCTGCGTTGTATTCATGAATCTCTGGGTTAGAGCCACAAATCCTTCGAAAAAGTCATAAATCCCTGAGTTGTATTCATGAATCTCTGGGTTAGAACCATAAATCCTTCGAAAAAGTCATAAATCCCTGAGTTGTAGTCATGAATCTCGGGGTTAAAGCCATAAATCCTTCGAAAAAGTCATAAATCCCTGAGTTGTAGTCATGAATCTCGGGGTTAAAGCCATAAATCCTTCGAAAAAGTCATAAATCCCGGGGGTTCTATTCATGAATCTCTGGTTTAGAACCATAAATCCTTCGAAAAAGTCATAAATCCCTGAGTTCTATTCATGAATCTCTGGGTTAGAACCATAAATCCTTCGAAAAAGTCATAAATCCCTGAGTTCTATTCATGAATCTCTGGGTTAGAACCATAAATCCTTCGAAAAAGTCATAAATCCCTGAGTTGTAGTCATGAATCTCGGGGTTAGAGCCATAAATCCTTCGAAAAAGTCATAAATCCTTGCGTTGTATTCATGAATCTCTGGGTTAGAGCCACAAATCCTTCGAAAAACTCATAAATCCCTGCGTTGTATTCATGAATCTCTGGGTTAGAGCCACAAATCCTTCGAAAAAGTCATAAATCCCTGAGTTGTATTCATGAATCTCTGGGTTAGAACCATAAATCCTTCGAAAAAGTCATAAATCCCTGAGTTGTAGTCATGAATCTCGGGGTTAAAGCCATAAATCCTTCGAAAAAGTCATAAATCCCTGAGTTCTATTCATGAATCTCTGGGTTAGAACCATAAATCCTTCGAAAAAGTCATAAATCCCTGAGTTGTAATCATGAATCTCTGGGTTAGAGCCACAAATCCTTCGAAAAGGTCATAAATCCTTGCGTTGTATTCACGAATCTCTGGGTTAGAGCCACAAATCCTTCGAAAAAGTCATAAATCCCTGCGTTGTATTCATGAATCTCTGGGTTAGAACCATAAATCCTTCGAAAAAGTCATAAATCCCTGAGTTGTAGTCATGAATCTCGGGGTTAGAGCCATAAATCCTTCGAAAATGTCATAAATCCTTGCGTTGTATTCATGAATCTCTGGGTTAGAGCCACAAATCCTTCGAAAAAGTCATAAATCCCTGCGTTGTATTCATGAATCTCTGGGTTAGAGCCACAAATCCTTCGAAAAAGTCATAAATCCCTGAGTTGTAATAATGAATCTCTGGGTTAGAGCCACAAATCCTTCGAAAAAGTCATAAATCCCTGAGTTGTATTCATGAATCTCTGGGTTAGAACCATAAATCCTTCGAAGAAGTCATAAATCCCTGAGTTGTAGTCATGAATCTCGTGGTTAAAGCCATAAATCCTTCGAAAAAGTCATAAATCCCTGAGTTCTATTCATGAATCTCTGGGTTAGAACCATAAATCCTTCGAAAAAGTCATAAATCCCTGAGTTCTATTCATGAATCTCTGGGTTAGAACCATAAATCCTTCGAAAAAGTCATAAATCCCTGAGTTCTATTCGTGAATCTCTGGGATAGAACCATAAATCCTTCGAAAAAGTCATAAATCCCTGAGTTGTAGTCATGAATCTCGGGGTTTGAGCCATAAATCCTTCGAAAAAGTCATAAATCCTTGCGTTGTATTCATGAATCTCTGGGTTAGAGCCACAAATCCTTCGAAAAAGTCATAAATCCCTGCGTTGCATTCATGAATCTCTGGGTTAGAGCCACAAATCCTTCGAAAAAGTCATAAATCCCTGAGTTGTATTCATGAATCTCTGGGTTAGAACCATAAATCCTTCGAAAAAGTCATAAATCCCTGAGTTGTAGTCATGAATCTCGGGGTTAAAGCCATAAATCCTTCGAAAAAGTCATAAATCCCTGAGTTGTAGTCATGAATCTCGGGGTTAAAGCCATAAATCCTTCGAAAAAGTCATAAATCCCTGAGTTCTATTCATGAATCTCTGGGTTAGAACCATAAATCCTTCGAAAAAGTCATAAATCCCTTAGTTCTATTCATGAATCTCTGGGTTAGAACCATCAATCCTTCGAAAAAGTCATAAATCCCTGAGTTGTAGTCATGAATCTCGGGGTTAGAGCCATAAATCCTTCGAAAATGTCATAAATCCTTGCGTTGTATTCATGAATCTCTGGGTTAGAACCATAAATCCTTCGAAAAAGTCATAAATCCCTGAGTTGTAGTCATGAATCTCGGGGTTAAAACCATAAATCCTTCGAAAAAGTCATAAATCCCTGAGTTCTATTCATGAATCTCTGGGTTAGAACCATAAATCCTTCGAAAAAGTCATAAATCCCTGAGTTCTATTCATGAATCTCTGGGTTAGAACCATAAATCCTTCGAAAAAGTCATAAATCCCTGAGTTCTATTCATGAATCTCTGGGTTAGAGCCACAAATCCTTCGAAAAGGTCATAAATCCTTGCGTTGTATTCACGAATCTCTGGGTTAGAGCCACAAATCCTTCGAAAAAGTCATAAATCCCTGCGTTGTATTCATGAATCTCTGGGTTAGAACCATAAATCCTTCGAAAAAGTCATAAATCCCTGAGTTGTAGTCATGAATCTCGGGGTTAGAGCCATAAATCCTTCGAAAATGTCATAAATCCTTGCGTTGTATTCATGAATCTCTGGGTTAGAGCCACAAATCCTTCGAAAAAGTCATAAATCCCTGCGTTGTATTCATGAATCTCTGGGTTAGAGCCACAAATCCTTCGAAAAAGTCATAAATCCCTGAGTTGTAATAATGAATCTCTGGGTTAGAGCCACAAATCCTTCGAAAAAGTCATAAATCCCTGAGTTGTATTCATGAATCTCTGGGTTAGAACCATAAATCCTTCGAAGAAGTCATAAATCCCTGAGTTGTAGTCATGAATCTCGTGGTTAAAGCCATAAATCCTTCGAAAAAGTCATAAATCCCTGAGTTCTATTCATGAATCTCTGGGTTAGAACCATAAATCCTTCGAAAAAGTCATAAATCCCTGAGTTCTATTCATGAATCTCTGGGTTAGAACCATAAATCCTTCGAAAAAGTCATAAATCCCTGAGTTCTATTCGTGAATCTCTGGGATAGAACCATAAATCCTTCGAAAAAGTCATAAATCCCTGAGTTGTAGTCATGAATCTCGGGGTTTGAGCCATAAATCCTTCGAAAAAGTCATAAATCCTTGCGTTGTATTCATGAATCTCTGGGTTAGAGCCACAAATCCTTCGAAAAAGTCATAAATCCCTGCGTTGCATTCATGAATCTCTGGGTTAGAGCCACAAATCCTTCGAAAAAGTCATAAATCCCTGAGTTGTATTCATGAATCTCTGGGTTAGAACCATAAATCCTTCGAAAAAGTCATAAATCCCTGAGTTGTAGTCATGAATCTCGGGGTTAAAGCCATAAATCCTTCGAAAAAGTCATAAATCCCTGAGTTGTAGTCATGAATCTCGGGGTTAAAGCCATAAATCCTTCGAAAAAGTCATAAATCCCTGAGTTCTATTCATGAATCTCTGGGTTAGAACCATAAATCCTTCGAAAAAGTCATAAATCCCTTAGTTCTATTCATGAATCTCTGGGTTAGAACCATCAATCCTTCGAAAAAGTCATAAATCCCTGAGTTGTAGTCATGAATCTCGGGGTTAGAGCCATAAATCCTTCGAAAATGTCATAAGTCCTTGCGTTGTATTCATGAATCTCTGGGTTAGAACCATAAATCCTTCGAAAAAGTCATAAATCCCTGAGTTGTAGTCATGAATCTCGGGGTTAAAACCATAAATCCTTCGAAAAAGTCATAAATCCCTGAGTTCTATTCATGAATCTCTGGGTTAGAACCATAAATCCTTCGAAAAAGTCATAAATCCCTGAGTTCTATTCATGAATCTCTGGGTTAGAACCATAAATCCTTCGAAAAAGTCATAAATCCCTGAGTTCTATTCATGAATCTCTGGGTTAGAGCCACAAATCCTTCGAAAAGGTCATAAATCCTTGCGTTGTATTCACGAATCTCTGGGTTAGAGCCACAAATCCTTCGAAAAAGTCATAAATCCCTGCGTTGTATTCATGAATCTCTGGGTTAGAGCCACAAATCCTTCGAAAAAGTCATAAATCCCTGAGTTGTAATCATGAATCTCTGGGTTAGAGCCACAAATCCTTCGAAAAAGTCATAAATCCCTGAGTTGTATTCATGAATCTCTGGGTTAGAACCATAAATCCTTCGAAAAAGTCATAAATCCCTGAGTTGTAGTCATGAATCTCGGGGTTAGAGCCATAAATCCTTCGAAAAGGTCATAAATCCTTGCGTTGTATTCACGAATCTCTGGGTTAGAGCCACAAATCCTTCGAAAAAGTCATAAATCCCTGCGTTGTATTCATGAATCTCTGGGTTAGAGCCACAAATCCTTCGAAAAAGTCATAAATCCCTGAGTTGTAATCATGAATCTCTGGGTTAGAGCCACAAATCCTTCGAAAAAGTCATAAATCCCTGAGTTGTATTCATGAATCTCTGGGTTAGAACCATAAATCCTTCGAAAAAGTCATAAATCCCTGAGTTGTAGTCATGAATCTCGGGGTTAAAGCCATAAATCCTTCGAAAAAGTCATAAATCCCTGAGTTGTAGTCATGAATCTCGGGGTTTGAGCCATAAATCTTTCGAAAAGTCATAAATCTCTGAGTTGTATTCATGAATCTCTGAGTTAGAGCCACAAATCCTTCGAAAAAGTCATAAATCCCTGAGTTGTAATCATGAATCTCTGGGTTAGAGCCACAAATCCTTCGAAAAAGTCATAAATCCCTGAGTTGTATTCATGAATCTCTGGGTTAGAACCATAAATCCTTCGAAAAAGTCATAAATCCCTGAGTTGTATTCATGAATCTCTGGGTTAGAACCATAAATCCTTCGAAAAAGTCATAAATCCCTGAGTTGTAGTCATGAATCTCGGGGTTAAAGCCATAAATCCTTCGAAAAAGTCATAAATCCCTGAGTTCTATTCATGAATCTCTGGGTTAGAACTATAAATCCTTCGAAAAAGTCTTAAATCCCTGAGTTCTATTCATGAATCTCTGGGTTAGAACCATAAATCCTTCGAAAAAGTCATAAATCCCTGAGTTCTATTCATGAATCTCTGGGTTAGAACCATAAATCCTTCGAAAAAGTCATAAATCCCTGAGTTGTAGTCATGAATCTCGGGGTTAGAGCCATAAATCCTTCGAAAAGGTCATAAATCCCTGCGTTGTATTCATGAATCTCTGGGTTAGAGCCACAAATCCTTCGAAAAAGTCATAAATCCCTGAGTTGTAATCATGAATCTCTGGGTTAGAGCCACAAATCCTTCGAAAAAGTCATAAATCCCTGAGTTGTATTCATGAATCTCTGGGTTAGAACCATAAATCCTTCGAAAAAGTCATAAATCCCTGAGTTGTAGTCATGAATCTCGGGGTTAAAGCCATAAATCCTTCGAAAAAGTCATAAATCCCTGAGTTCTATTCATGAATCTCTGGGTTAGAACCATAAATCCTTCGAAAAAGTCATAAATCCCTGAGTTGTATTCATGAATCTCTGGGTTAGAACCATAAATCCTTCGAAAAAGTCATAAATCCCTGAGTTGTAGTCATGAATCTCGGGGTTAGAGCCATAAATCCTTCGAAAAGGTCATAAATCCTTGCGTTGTATTCACGAATCTCTGGGTTAGAGCCACAAATCCTTCGAAAAAGTCATAAATCCCTGCGTTGTATTCATGAATCTCTGGGTTAGAGCCACAAATCCTTCGAAAAAGTCATAAATCCCTGAGTTCTATTCATGAATCTCTGGGTTAGAGCCACAAATCCTTCGAAAAAGTCATAAATCCCTGAGTTGTATTCATGAATCTCTGGGTTAGAACCATAAATCCTTCGAAAAAGTCATAAATCCCTGAGTTGTAGTCATGAATCTCGGGGTATGAGCCATAAATCCTTCGAAAAAGTCATAAATCCCTGAGTTGTAGTCATGAATCTCGGGGTTAAAGCCATAAATCCTTCGAAAAAGTCATAAATCCCTGAGTTCTATTCATGAATCTCTGGGTTAGAACCATAAATCCTTCGAAAAAGTCATAAATCCCTGAGTTCTATTCATGAATCTCTGGGTTAGAACCATAAATCCTTCGAAAAAGTCATAAATCCCTTAGTTCTATTCATGAATCTCTGGGTTAGAACCATAAATCCTTCGAAAAAGTCATAAATCCCTGAGTTGTAGTCATGAATCTCGGGGTTAGAGCCATAAATCCTTCGAAAAGGTCATAAATCCTTGCGTTGTATTCATGAATCTCTGGGTTAGAGCCACAAATCCTTCGAAAAAGTCATAAATCCCTGCGTTGTATTCATGAATCTCTGGGTTAGAACCATAAATCCTTCGAAAAAGTCATAAATCCCTGAGTTGTAGTCATGAATCTCGGGGTTAGAGCCATAAATCCTTCGAAAATGTCATAAATCCTTGCGTTGTATTCATGAATCTCTGGGTTAGAGCCACAAATCCTTCGAAAAAGTCATAAATCCCTGCGTTGTATTCATGAATCTCTGGGTTAGAGCCACAAATCCTTCGAAAAAGTCATAAATCCCTGAGTTGTAATCATGAATCTCTGGGTTAGAGCCACAAATCCTTCGAAAAAGTCATAAATCCCTGAGTTGTATTCATGAATCTCTGGGTTAGAACCATAAATCCTTCGAAAAAGTCATAAATCCCTGAGTTGTATTCATGAATCTCTGGGTTAGAACCATAAATCCTTCGAAAAAGTCATAAATCCCTGAGTTGTAGTCATGAATCTCGGGGTTAAAGCCATAAATCCTTCGAAAAAGTCATAAATCCCTGAGTTCTATTCATGAATCTCTGGGTTAGAACTATAAATCCTTCGAAAAAGTCTTAAATCCCTGAGTTCTATTCATGAATCTCTGGGTTAGAACCATAAATCCTTCGAAAAAGTCATAAATCCCTGAGTTCTATTCATGAATCTCTGGGTTAGAACCATAAATCCTTCGAAAAAGTCATAAATCCCTGAGTTGTAGTCATGAATCTCGGGGTTAGAGCCATAAATCCTTCGAAAAGGTCATAAATCCTTGCGTTGTATTCATGAATCTCTGGGTTAGAGCCACAAATCCTTCGAAAAAGTCATAAATCCCTGAGTTGTAATCATGAATCTCTGGGTTAGAGCCACAAATCCTTCGAAAAAGTCATAAATCCCTGAGTTGTATTCATGAATCTCTGGGTTAGAACCATAAATCCTTCGAAAAAGTCATAAATCCCTGAGTTGTAGTCATGAATCTCGGGGTTAAACCCATAAATCCTTCGAAAAAGTCATAAATCCCTGAGTTCTATTCATGAATCTCTGGGTTAGAACCATAAATCCTTCGAAAAAGTCATAAATCCCTGAGTTGTATTCATGAATCTCTGGGTTAGAACCATAAATCCTTCGAAAAAGTCATAAATCCCTGAGTTGTAGTCATGAATCTCGGGGTTAGAGCCATAAATCCTTCGAAAAGGTCATAAATCCTTGCGTTGTATTCACGAATCTCTGGGTTAGAGCCACAAATCCTTCGAAAAAGTCATAAATCCCTGCGTTGTATTCATGAATCTCTGGGTTAGAGCCACAAATCCTTCGAAAAAGTCATAAATCCCTGAGTTCTATTCATGAATCTCTGGGTTAGAGCCACAAATCCTTCGAAAAAGTCATAAATCCCTGAGTTGTATTCATGAATCTCTGGGTTAGAACCATAAATCCTTCGAAAAAGTCATAAATCCCTGAGTTGTAGTCATGAATCTCGGGGTATGAGCCATAAATCCTTCGAAAACGTCATAAATCCCTGAGTTGTAGTCATGAATCTCGGGGTTAAAGCCATAAATCCTTCGAAAAAGTCATAAATCCCTGAGTTCTATTCATGAATCTCTGGGTTAGAACCATAAATCCTTCGAAAAAGTCATAAATCCCTGAGTTCTATTCATGAATCTCGGGGTTAAAGCCATAAATCCTTCGAAAAAGTCATAAATCCCTGAGTTCTATTCATGAATCTCTGGGTTAGAACCATAAATCCTTCGAAAAAGTCATAAATCCCTGAGTTCTATTCATGAATCTCTGGGTTAGAACCATAAATCCTTCGAAAAAGTCATAAATCCCTTAGTTCTATTCATGAATCTCTGGGTTAGAACCATAAATCCTTCGAAAAAGTCATAAATCCCTGAGTTGTAGTCATGAATCTCGGGGTTAGAGCCATAAATCCTTCGAAAAGGTCATAAATCCTTGCGTTGTATTCATGAATCTCTGGGTTAGAACCATAAATCCTTCGAAAAAGTCATAAATCCCTGAGTTCTATTCATGAATCTCTGGGTTAGAACCATAAATCCTTCGAAAAAGTCATAAATCCCTGAGTTCTATTCATGAATCTCTGGGTTAGAACCATAAATCCTTCGAAAAGTCATAAATCCCTGAGTTCTATTCATGAATCTCTGGGTTAGAGCCACAAATCCTTCGAAAAAGTCATAAATCCCTGCGTTCTATTCATGAATCTCTGGGTTAGAACCATAAATCCTTCGAAAAAGTCATAAATCCCTGAGTTCTATTCACGAATCTCTGGGTTAGAGCCACAAATCCTTCGAAAAAGTCATAAATCCCTGCGTTGTATTCATGAATCTCTGGGTTAGAGCCACAAATCCTTCGAAAAAGTCATAAATCCCTGAGTTGTAATCATGAATATCTGGGTTAGAGCCACAAATCCTTCGAAAAAGTCATAAATCCCTGAGTTGTATTCATGAATCTCTGGGTTAGAACCATAAATCCTTCGAAAAAGTCATAAATCCCTGAGTTGTAGTCATGAATCTCGGGGTTAAAGCCATAAATCCTTCGAAAAAGTCATAAATCCCTGAGTTCTATTCATGAATCTCTGGGTTAGAACCATAAATCCTTCGAAAAAGTCATAAATCCCTGAGTTCTATTCATGAATCTCTGGGTTAGAACCATAAATCCTTCGAAAAAGTCATAAATCCCTGAGTTCTATTCGTGAATCTCTGGGTTAGAACCATAAATCCTTCGAAAAGGTCATAAATCCCTGAGTTGTAGTCATGAATCTCGGGGTTTGAGCCATAAATCCTTCGAAAAGTCATAAATCCCGGAGTTGTATTCATGAATCTCTGGGTTAGAGTCACAAATCTTTCGAAAAAGTCATAAATCCCTGAGTTGTAATCATGAATCTCTGGGTTAGAGCCACAAATCCTTCGAAAAAGTCATAAATCCCTGAGTTGTATTCATGAATCTCTGGGTTAGAACCATAAATCCTTCGAAAAAGTCATAAATCCCTGAGTTGTATTCATGAATCTCTGGGTTAGAACCATAAATCCTTCGAAAAAGTCATAAATCCCTGAGTTGTAGTCATGAATCTCGGGGTTAAAGCCATAAATCCTTCGAAAAAGTCATAAATCCCTGAGTTCTATTCATGAATCTCTGGGTTAGAACCATAAATCCTTCGAAAAAGTCATAAATCCCTGAGTTCTATTCATGAATCTCTGGGTTAGAACCATAAATCCTTCGAAAAAGTCATAAATCCCTGAGTTCTATTCATGAATCTCTGGGTTAGAACCATAAATCCTTCGAAAAAGTCATAAATCCCTGAGTTGTAGTCATGAATCTCGGGGTTAGAGCCATAAATCCTTCGAAAAGGTCATAAATCCTTGCGTTGTATTCATGAATCTCTGGGTTAGAGCCACAAATCCTTCGAAAAAGTCATAAATCCCTGAGTTGTAATCATGAATCTCTGGGTTAGAGCCACAAATCCTTCGAAAAAATCATAAATCCCTGAGTTCTATTCATGAATCTCTGGGTTAGAACCATAAATCCTTCGAAAAAGTCATAAATCCCTGAGTTCTATTCATGAATCTCTGGGTTAGAACCATAAATCCTTCGAAAAAGTCATAAATCCCTGAGTTCTATTCATGAATCTCTGGGTTAGAACCATAAATCCTTCGAAAAAGTCATAAATCCCTGAGTTGTAGTCATGAATCTCGGGGTTAGAGCCATAAATCCTTCGAAAAGGTCATAAATCCCTGAGTTCTATTCATGAATCTCTGGGTTAGAACCATAAATCCTTCGAAAAAGTCATAAATCCCTGAGTTGTAGTCATGAATCTCGGGGTTAGAGCCATAAATCCTTCGAAAAGGTCATAAATCCCTGCGTTGTATTCATGAATCTCTGGGTTAGAGCCACAAATCCTTCGAAAAAGTCATAAATCCCTGAGTTGTAATCATGAATCTCTGGGTTAGAGCCACAAATCCTTCGAAAAAGTCATAAATCCCTGAGTTGTATTCATGAATCTCTGGGTTAGAACCATAAATCCTTCGAAAAAGTCATAAATCCCTGAGTTGTAGTCATGAATCTCGGGGTTAAAGCCATAAATCCTTCGAAAAAGTCATAAATCCCTGAGTTCTATTCACGAATCTCTGGGTTAGAACCATAAATCCTTCGAAAAAGTCATAAATCCCTGAGTTGTATTCATGAATCTCTGGGTTAGAACCATAAATCCTTCGAAAAAGTCATAAATCCCTGAGTTGTAGTCATGAATCTCGGGGTTAGAGCCATAAATCCTTCGAAAAGGTCATAAATCCTTGCGTTGTATTCACGAATCTCTGGGTTAGAGCCACAAATCCTTCGAAAAAGTCATAAATCCCTGCGTTGTATTCATGAATCTCTGGGTTAGAGCCACAAATCCTTCGAAAAAGTCATAAATCCCTGAGTTCTATTCATGAATCTCTGGGTTAGAGCCACAAATCCTTCGAAAAAGTCATAAATCCCTGAGTTGTATTCATGAATCTCTGGGTTAGAACCATAAATCCTTCGAAAAAGTCATAAATCCCTGAGTTGTAGTCATGAATCTCGGGGTATGAGCCATAAATCCTTCGAAAAAGTCATAAATCCCTGAGTTGTAGTCATGAATCTCGGGGTTAAAGCCATAAATCCTTCGAAAAAGTCATAAATCCCTGAGTTCTATTCATGAATCTCTGGGTTAGAACCATAAATCCTTCGAAAAAGTCATAAATCCCTGAGTTCTATTCATGAATCTCTGGGTTAGAACCATAAATCCTTCGAAAAAGTCATAAATCCCTTAGTTCTATTCATGAATCTCTGGGTTAGAACCATAAATCCTTCGAAAAAGTCATAAATCCCTGAGTTGTAGTCATGAATCTCGGGGTTAGAGCCATAAATCCTTCGAAAAGGTCATAAATCCTTGCGTTGTATTCATGAATCTCTGGGTTAGAGCCACAAATCCTTCGAAAAAGTCATAAATCCCTGCGTTGTATTCATGAATCTCTGGGTTAGAACCATAAATCCTTCGAAAAAGTCATAAATCCCTGAGTTGTAGTCATGAATCTCGGGGTTAGAGCCATAAATCCTTCGAAAATGTCATAAATCCTTGCGTTGTATTCATGAATCTCTGGGTTAGAGCCACAAATCCTTCGAAAAAGTCATAAATCCCTGCGTTGTATTCATGAATCTCTGGGTTAGAGCCACAAATCCTTCGAAAAAGTCATAAATCCCTGAGTTGTAATCATGAATCTCTGGGTTAGAGCCACAAATCCTTCGAAAAAGTCATAAATCCCTGAGTTGTATTCATGAATCTCTGGGTTAGAACCATAAATCCTTCGAAAAAGTCATAAATCCCTGAGTTGTATTCATGAATCTCTGGGTTAGAACCATAAATCCTTCGAAAAAGTCATAAATCCCTGAGTTGTAGTCATGAATCTCGGGGTTAAAGCCATAAATCCTTCGAAAAAGTCATAAATCCCTGAGTTCTATTCATGAATCTCTGGGTTAGAACTATAAATCCTTCGAAAAAGTCTTAAATCCCTGAGTTCTATTCATGAATCTCTGGGTTAGAACCATAAATCCTTCGAAAAAGTCATAAATCCCTGAGTTCTATTCATGAATCTCTGGGTTAGAACCATAAATCCTTCGAAAAAGTCATAAATCCCTGAGTTGTAGTCATGAATCTCGGGGTTAGAGCCATAAATCCTTCGAAAAGGTCATAAATCCTTGCGTTGTATTCATGAATCTCTGGGTTAGAGCCACAAATCCTTCGAAAAAGTCATAAATCCCTGAGTTGTAATCATGAATCTCTGGGTTAGAGCCACAAATCCTTCGAAAAAGTCATAAATCCCTGAGTTGTATTCATGAATCTCTGGGTTAGAACCATAAATCCTTCGAAAAAGTCATAAATCCCTGAGTTGTAGTCATGAATCTCGGGGTTAAACCCATAAATCCTTCGAAAAAGTCATAAATCCCTGAGTTCTATTCATGAATCTCTGGGTTAGAACCATAAATCCTTCGAAAAAGTCATAAATCCCTGAGTTGTATTCATGAATCTCTGGGTTAGAACCATAAATCCTTCGAAAAAGTCATAAATCCCTGAGTTGTAGTCATGAATCTCGGGGTTAGAGCCATAAATCCTTCGAAAAGGTCATAAATCCTTGCGTTGTATTCACGAATCTCTGGGTTAGAGCCACAAATCCTTCGAAAAAGTCATAAATCCCTGCGTTGTATTCATGAATCTCTGGGTTAGAGCCACAAATCCTTCGAAAAAGTCATAAATCCCTGAGTTCTATTCATGAATCTCTGGGTTAGAGCCACAAATCCTTCGAAAAAGTCATAAATCCCTGAGTTGTATTCATGAATCTCTGGGTTAGAACCATAAATCCTTCGAAAAAGTCATAAATCCCTGAGTTGTAGTCATGAATCTCGGGGTATGAGCCATAAATCCTTCGAAAAAGTCATAAATCCCTGAGTTGTAGTCATGAATCTCGGGGTTAAAGCCATAAATCCTTCGAAAAAGTCATAAATCCCTGAGTTCTATTCATGAATCTCTGGGTTAGAACCATAAATCCTTCGAAAAAGTCATAAATCCCTGAGTTCTATTCATGAATCTCGGGGTTAAAGCCATAAATCCTTCGAAAAAGTCATAAATCCCTGAGTTCTATTCATGAATCTCTGGGTTAGAACCATAAATCCTTCGAAAAAGTCATAAATCCCTGAGTTCTATTCATGAATCTCTGGGTTAGAACCATAAATCCTTCGAAAAAGTCATAAATCCCTTAGTTCTATTCATGAATCTCTGGGTTAGAACCATAAATCCTTCGAAAAAGTCATAAATCCCTGAGTTGTAGTCATGAATCTCGGGGTTAGAGCCATAAATCCTTCGAAAAGGTCATAAATCCTTGCGTTGTATTCATGAATCTCTGGGTTAGAACCATAAATCCTTCAAAAAAGTCATAAATCCCTGAGTTCTATTCATGAATCTCTGGGTTAGAACCATAAATCCTTCGAAAAAGTCATAAATCCCTGAGTTCTATTCATGAATCTCTGGGTTAGAACCATAAATCCTTCGAAAAGTCATAAATCCCTGAGTTCTATTCATGAATCTCTGGGTTAGAGCCACAAATCCTTCGAAAAAGTCATAAATCCCTGCGTTCTATTCATGAATCTCTGGGTTAGAACCATAAATCCTTCGAAAAAGTCATAAATCCCTGAGTTCTATTCACGAATCTCTGGGTTAGAGCCACAAATCCTTCGAAAAAGTCATAAATCCCTGCGTTGTATTCATGAATCTCTGGGTTAGAGCCACAAATCCTTCGAAAAAGTCATAAATCCCTGAGTTGTAATCATGAATATCTGGGTTAGAGCCACAAATCCTTCGAAAAAGTCATAAATCCCTGAGTTGTATTCATGAATCTCTGGGTTAGAACCATAAATCCTTCGAAAAAGTCATAAATCCCTGAGTTGTAGTCATGAATCTCGGGGTTAAAGCCATAAATCCTTCGAAAAAGTCATAAATCCCTGAGTTCTATTCATGAATCTCTGGGTTAGAACCATAAATCCTTCGAAAAAGTCATAAATCCCTGAGTTCTATTCATGAATCTCTGGGTTAGAACCATAAATCCTTCGAAAAAGTCATAAATCCCTGAGTTCTATTCGTGAATCTCTGGGTTAGAACCATAAATCCTTCGAAAAGGTCATAAATCCCTGAGTTGTAGTCATGAATCTCGGGGTTTGAGCCATAAATCCTTCGAAAAGTCATAAATCCCGGAGTTGTATTCATGAATCTCTGGGTTAGAGTCACAAATCTTTCGAAAAAGTCATAAATCCCTGAGTTGTAATCATGAATCTCTGGGTTAGAGCCACAAATCCTTCGAAAAAGTCATAAATCCCTGAGTTGTATTCATGAATCTCTGGGTTAGAACCATAAATCCTTCGAAAAAGTCATAAATCCCTGAGTTGTATTCATGAATCTCTGGGTTAGAACCATAAATCCTTCGAAAAAGTCATAAATCCCTGAGTTGTAGTCATGAATCTCGGGGTTAAAGCCATAAATCCTTCGAAAAAGTCATAAATCCCTGAGTTCTATTCATGAATCTCTGGGTTAGAACCATAAATCCTTCGAAAAAGTCATAAATCCCTGAGTTCTATTCATGAATCTCTGGGTTAGAACCATAAATCCTTCGAAAAAGTCATAAATCCCTGAGTTCTATTCATGAATCTCTGGGTTAGAACCATAAATCCTTCGAAAAAGTCATAAATCCCTGAGTTGTAGTCATGAATCTCGGGGTTAGAGCCATAAATCCTTCGAAAAGGTCATAAATCCTTGCGTTGTATTCATGAATCTCTGGGTTAGAGCCACAAATCCTTCGAAAAAGTCATAAATCCCTGAGTTGTAATCATGAATCTCTGGGTTAGAGCCACAAATCCTTCGAAAAAATCATAAATCCCTGAGTTCTATTCATGAATCTCTGGGTTAGAACCATAAATCCTTCGAAAAAGTCATAAATCCCTGAGTTCTATTCATGAATCTCTGGGTTAGAACCATAAATCCTTCGAAAAAGTCATAAATCCCTGAGTTCTATTCATGAATCTCTGGGTTAGAACCATAAATCCTTCGAAAAAGTCATAAATCCCTGAGTTGTAGTCATGAATCTCGGGGTTAGAGCCATAAATCCTTCGAAAAGGTCATAAATCCTTGCGTTGTATTCATGAATCTCTGGGTTAGAGCCACAAATCCTTCGAAAAAGTCATAAATCCCTGAGTTGTATTCATGAATCTCTGGGTTAGAACCATAAATCATTCGAAAAAGTCATAAATCCCTGAGTTGTAGTCATGAATCTCGGGGTTAAAGCCATAAATCCTTCGAAAAAGTCATAAATCCCTGAGTTCTATTCATGAATCTCTGGGTTAGAACCATAAATCCTTCGAAAAAGTCATAAATCCCTGAGTTCTATTCATGAATCTCTGGGTTAGAACCATAAATCCTTCGAAAAAGTCATAAATCCCTGAGTTCTATTCTTGAATCTCTGGGTTAGAACCATAAATCCTTCAAAAAAGTCATAAATCCCTGAGTTGTAGTCATGAATCTCGGGGTTTGAGCCATAAATCCTTCGAAAAAGTCATAAATCCTTGCGTTGTATTCATGAATCTCTGGGTTAGAGCCATAAATCCTTCGAAAAAGTCATAAATCCCTGCGTTGTATTCATGAATCTCTGGGTTAGAGCCACAAATCCTTCGAAAAAGTCATAAATCCCTGAGTTGTATTCATGAATCTCTGGGTTAGAACCATAAATCCTTCGAAAAAGTCATAAATCCCTGAGTTGTAGTCATGAATCTCGGGGTTAAAGCCATAAATCCTTCGAAAAAGTCATAAATCCCTGAGTTGTAGTCATGAATCTCGGGGTTAAAGCCATAAATCCTTCGAAAAAGTCATAAATCCCGGGGGTTCTATTCATGAATCTCTGGTTTAGAACCATAAATCCTTCGAAAAAGTCATAAATCCCTGAGTTCTATTCATGAATCTCTGGGTTAGAACCATAAATCCTTCGAAAAAGTCATAAATCCCTGAGTTCTATTCATGAATCTCTGGGTTAGAACCATAAATCCTTCGAAAAAGTCATAAATCCCTGAGTTGTAGTCATGAATCTCGGGGTTAGAGCCATAAATCCTTCGAAAAAGTCATAAATCCTTGCGTTGTATTCATGAATCTCTGGGTTAGAGCCACAAATCCTTCGAAAAACTCATAAATCCCTGCGTTGTATTCATGAATCTCTGGGTTAGAGCCACAAATCCTTCGAAAAAGTCATAAATCCCTGAGTTGTATTCATGAATCTCTGGGTTAGAACCATAAATCCTTCGAAAAAGTCATAAATCCCTGAGTTGTAGTCATGAATCTCGGGGTTAAAGCCATAAATCCTTCGAAAAAGTCATAAATCCCTGAGTTCTATTCATGAATCTCTGGGTTAGAACCATAAATCCTTCGAAAAAGTCATAAATCCCTGAGTTGTAATCATGAATCTCTGGGTTAGAGCCACAAATCCTTCGAAAAAGTCATAAATCCCTGAGTTGTATTCATGAATCTCTGGGTTAGAGCCATATTAATATAAAATCCTTCGATAAAGTCATAAATCCCTGAGTTGTAATCATGAATCTCTGGGTTAGAGCCATAAATCCTTCGAAAAAGTCATAAATCCCTTCGTTGTATTCATGAATCTCTGGGTTAGAGCCACAAATCCTTCGAAAAAGTCATAAATCCCTGAGTTGTAGTCACGAATCTCGGGGTTAGAGCCATAAATCCTTCGAAAAATGTCATAAATCCATGAGTTGTAGTCATGATCCCTGGGTTAGAGACATAAATCCTTCAAAAAAGTCATAAATCCCTGAGTTGTAATCATGAATCTCTGTGTTAGAGCCATAAATCCTTCGAAAAAGTCCTAAATGCCTTAGTTGTAGTCATGTATCTCTGGGTTAGAGCCATATAAAATTCTTCGAAAAAGTCATAAATCCCTGAGTTGTAGTCATGAATCTCTTGGTTAGAGCCATAATTTTAAATCCTCCGAAAAGGTAATAAATTCCTGAGTTGTATTCATGAATCTCTGGGTTAGAACCATAAATCCTTCGAAAAAGTCATAAATCCCTGAGTTCTAGTCATGATTCTCCGGATTAGAGCCATAAATTCTTCGAAAAAGTCATAAATCCATGAGTTGTAGTCATGAATCCCTGGGTTTGAGGTATAAATCCTTCGAAAAAGTCATAAATCCCTGAGTTGTAGTAATGCATCCCTGTGTTAGAGCCATAAATCCTTCAAAAAAGTCATAAATCCCTGAGTTGTAGTCATGAATCTCTGGGTTAGAGCCATAAATACTTCGAAAAAGTCATAAATCCCTGAGTTGTAATCATGAATCCCTGGGTTAGAGCCATAAATCCTTCGAAAAAGTCATAAATCCCTGAATTATAGTCATGAATCCCTGTGTTAGAGGCAAAGATCCTTCGAAAAAGTCATAAATCCCTGAGTTATATCATGAATCCCTGTGTTAGAGGCAAAGATCCTTCTAAAAGGTCATAAATCCCTGAGTTATAGTCATGAATCACTGGGTTAGAGCCATAAATCCTTTCGAAAAAGTAATAAATCCCTGAGTTGTAGTCATGAATCCCTGGGTTAGAGGCATTAATACTTCGAAAAAGTCATAAGTCTGGGTTGTAGTCATGAATCCCTGTGTTAGAGGCATAACTTATGGAACCCATTCTGCAAGGAATCAACTTCAATGGCAAAGGCAGTATACATCTCCATTCTCGTAAAGAGTTTCTCAAAAAGTTTATATATTGCTGGTAGCAGAGTAATTGCTCTGCAGCTATCAAAAGAATCTTTTGGTTTAGGGTGTCCCTTATATAAAGATATTATACAGCTAAACTGAGCTCCAGGTGGTATATGTTCAAACTGGAAAAAGTAGTTGCACAAGGTAGCAATGCAGCGGGCAAGAGCCTCGCCACCAAAAATAATAAGCTCATAATTTACACCATCTATACCAACTGCTTTGTTGAGGTTTAAAGTACGACAAAGAGGTGTGATTTTCTCCATGTTAGTTGGAAAGGTTAACAATCCGTCTAATGGGCATGTTGAAGTTTTCATCGACATTGACAGAGATAAACTTATTGTCTAAAAACTTCTTAAATGATTTGGCACGCGCATCATCACACTGGAGGCTTGCATTAAAGTCGCCCATAAAAACAACTTTGCCGTTAACGCTATATGGATCACGGAGGTCAATCAACTTCTGGATGTACTCCCGGAAACATCCTACAGTATATAGTTCGTGGACGGAAGATAAACTTGGAATATGACAATATATATCCTTCCCATGTTTACTTGTATACCGATATTGCGATCATCATTTATATCAAGCGGCGTTACTCTGCCTCCGTACCTATCACGATTCCACATAATGGATACACCACCAGAGTAACACCCGCGCTTCCAAGGGAGACGTTGAGAAAAATCGCTAACAGCATAAAAGTAATATTTTGAGTTAATGTGGCGAAAGTAATGTAAATCTGCATCGCATAACAAGTGTTCGGACTGTTCGCTGATGCCACAGATATCCAGGTTCAGTTTATCAAGAAAATTACTGAGATAACACGCAGACAAAAGAATTCCAGTCGCGTTCCAGGTGCCAAGAGAAAGCATTGTGTGGATCAAGACACTTTGCACCAGTGGAAAATCATATCTGTGAGCCACCGTAGGAAGTTCATCCTGCTTTGATAAATACTGAAGATGTGACACAGAATAATAGCGACCAAATAAATATCAAATACATGTAACAAAGTAACAATTCTGCACTTATTTGCCTTCATGTCTCGCTGGGGAATGAGAAACTGTTAAAAGAGAGGTAACTCCATTATGTGATGGAGTTGACTAGAGTACTGTCCCGTTGGTTTTGTCGTTTTGTAAAGTTGATGAGCAACCCACTCTTTGCACCGAACGTCGGCGGGCCAAAAGTGATGTTCCAGAACGTCACCTACGTTATCTACGCACACATTGATTCTTGCCGAGGTGTAACTAGAACGTCGTGTTCTGAAAATGCGGATGATGTTGTACGGAATGTATGGAATCCTATTAGGGCCACTTGCTAATGCCCTTTTCGGCGCGCGCCGAAATCGACAAAAAGTGCGCCATTAGTAACGCGCCGAAAGCGACAAAAATTGCGCCATTAGCGCATGTTTCGTCGCGCGCCGAAAGCGCAACAAGCTACAAAATGGGCGCCGTAATGGCGCACATTTAGTCGCTTTCGGTGCACCGAAACATGCGCTAATGGCGCATTTGTTGTCGCTTGTGTCGCTTTCGGCGCGCGCCGAAAGCGACAAAAAGTGCGCACCGAAAGCGACAAAAAGTGCGGCGTTACGGCGCACATTTTGTCGCTTTCGGTGCTTTCGGCGCGTTACTATTGGCGCACTTTTTGTCGCTTTCGGCGCGCGCCGAAAGCGCCATTAGCAAGTGGCCCTAATAGGATTCCATACATGACAATAAAATCATTTATATCTATATTTGCCAATGCCTGTCTGTCTGTCTGTGTTCTATATAAATCCACAGGGGACCATCTAGATGGCACCAGATGGGTCTACTAGGGTTAATTTTTTAAAAGAGAAAGATAATGGTAAGGGTTAGGATTTTCTAAAGGGAGATAAGTTATCTCGTTTAAACGAGATAGTTATAATACAACAGTTACTAGTGGCCAGTCCAGTTGCACCGGGAATAGATAGGGAACAACTTGTACCCACCAACACCCAGACGCCGTTGTTGTCATGGGCAGAAAAGGGGGAGAGGCAGAATTAGTTTTTTCCCGATTGCCACGAAACTTATATATATTCATCCCCATGAAATAAGGAATGTGATGGTGTGGTTTAAATATGCCAATAGTGGCGCCGTTCGAGTTAGGGATGCACGGAAAGGGAGAGGGGCACACAAATTATAAACTAAGTTTAGCGCCGGGGGACCATCTAGATGGCACCAAACGGTCTACTGGAGGTAACTTTTTCAAGAAAGATAATGGTGCGGGTTAGAATTTTCTAAAGTGACGCCTTTTGTCAGGGGCAGAAAGGGGGAAACATCGGCACCAAAATTTTAGCGCCGATTTCCACCACATTGATATATATTCAGCTTCATTTGAATATCTCTGACCATAATTATGCCAGGCATTGCCAGCCCTATTAAAGCTTTCCCATCACAAGCAAGTATTCATAAGTACATGTAAGTAGACATTTGCCCTCTCAAGACAACTGCTTTGTATCCATTATGTTATCCGTCCTAAAACTGCCTTAATTATTATAATTTCTTATAATATCATATAATAATATTATGAATGTTATTTTTGAATTTGCTTTCATCTGTGTGTAGTTTGATTATGCACTACATGTTACCCCTCGGGGTCCTTTATGGTAATAAATTCTATTCTATTCTATTCTTCTCTATGATACAAGGAATCTAATTGTGCGATTTAAAGACTCCAAATTGCTGTCGTTTGGATGAAAGATTGTGGGAGGGGCACTCAATTTGATAAGAATGGGTTTAGTCGCCTATTGTCACCACACCTATACAATATCATCCCCATGATACGAGGAGTCTAATGGTGTGGCTGAAATCTGTCAAAAGTGGCGTCATTCGAGTCAGGGTTGAACTGAAAGGTAGAGGGCACCAAAATTGATACACAATAAATTTAGCGCCAATTTCCACCAAAGTGATACGCATTCTTATCCATAATACGAGGAGTCTGATCGTATGATTTAAAGACGCCAAGTTGGTGCTGTTTGTGTGAGAGATGGGGTTAGCGGGCACTAAATTTTATCAAAATTGGTTTACCAAACTTATCAATAATCATCTCCATGATATCAGGAGTCTAATTGTGTGGTTTAAGGATGTCACAAGCTGTCACAAGTGGGACCATTCGAGTCAGGAACAAATATGAACAATATGTCTAGCGCTGATTTCCAACAGATTCAGGGGGGGGGAAATGCAGACACGGGGTGGAAAAAACTGTTTTCTTCGGTTTGGGTACCCCCCCCCCCCCCCCAAACAGCAAAAACTGCAGTTTTTTTTCCACTGACCATTGCCCCCCCCCCCCCCCCCCCCCCGAAAAATCAAATCTACCCCAGCCGGACAACAACTCGGTTTGACCGGAAACCGAAAAAAACACCGGAGCATACAATTCACGAGAAGGTGCTTGGTAACTTAGTTTAGATTATTATGACTAAAATGGTCATTGTCTACCAGTAGAACGCAGATTTGTACCTCGTGATGTCATGAAAAAGATGCAAATGAGATGAGTGAGATACCAGCATATAACTGTTTTCTGATACCATTGGAGGAGAAATTGTTTAATACATGGGATAGTTCTGCAGTAAAAATTTGCCAGATAAGCGATCGCAGGGTAGAATTCTGCATTCGACTGGTAGACACTGACATAGTCGGCATTATTAAGAGGGTTAATGGGGTCAATATCACATGTAAACCAAGACAGTGGTTATCCAAAATTGTTTTAGATGGATTGTACTACTCATGTATATATGATTTGGATATTAAGGTTAATCCATATTCTATAAAATGAGAGAAAATTGAAGTTGTGAGTCTGAAAATACATATTTGGAAAAAAATTACATGCAAATATTTTCCGACAACCCCCTCCCCTAAATGAATAAGGACAAAATTTACGTGTAAATTTTTGACGCCTATGTACCCCCCCCCCCCCCCCCCCACCACCCGGTACGTTGTGTCCCGCAGTTTTTTTTCCGCCCCCCCCCCCCCCCTGATACGAGAAATCTAATCGTGTGGTTGAGATATACTGGTGCCGTTTGGATGAGAGATATGGGGCCATAAATTTGATACGAATTTGTATACTCGCCAATTTTATACAAAAACTTATACAAAATCATCCACACGGTATGAGGAGTCTAATGGGGTGGCTTAAAGCTGTCAAAAGTGGCGTCATTCGAGTCAGGGCTGCACTGAAAGGGAGAGGGGCACCAACATTGATAAAAATAAATTTAGCGCCAATTTCCACCAAATTGATACACATTCTTATCCATGATACGAGATATCCAATCATGTGATTTAAAGACGATATATTGGTGCTGTTTGTGTGAGAGATGGTGTGGGTGTTGGGTGGGCACTCAATTTGATAAAAAAAAATTGTTTAGTCGCCGATTAGCACCAAACTTACAAATATTTATCTCCATGATATCAGGAGTCTAATTGTGTGGTTTAAATATGTCAAATGTGGTGCCATTCGAGACAGGGGTCCACAGAGGGTGAGCGAGACACAAAAATTGATAAACAATTTGTTTAGCGCCGATTTCCACCAGACTGATACATATTCTTCTCCGTGATACGAGGAATCTAATCGTGTGGTTTAAATACGCCAGATATGGGGGCCCTAAATTTGATACGTGTTTGTATACTCGCCAATTTTCAACAATTTTATATATATTCATCTCCATAATGAGTCTAAGTTTGTGGTTTAATGATGTCAAATATGGCGCCGCTTGAGTCCGAAATAGGGACGGGCGGGTCACCACAAATGATAGAAGTATGTTTAGTGCCAATTAACATCAAATTCATACACGTTCTTCTCAAATGATACGAGGAATCAAATCGTGCGTGTTAAAAACGTCACATTTGGTGCCTAGATATATTTGCAAATATATGTCTGTCTATATGTGTTCTATATATAACTTCACGGGGTACAATCGAGGTGGCACCAAGGCGTTCTAACAGTGGTAACTTTTACGGGGAAGATAATGGTGCATGTTAAAATATTAGAATAGCTCATGTTAATATTATAGCACAATTAGTTCGGCCGCCAGGTCACGGATGCGTGTTTTGGCGTATAAAGTTTTTTTCTCTGCGGATTTTGTAAATTCAGGTATCCGACATCAAGATTTTATCGGCTGGCCATCTGTCAGCCTTGAGAATTTTTTTTTATAGCGCCCTAAAAAGTATACCCCCTACCCCAATTTTTTTCACAGACGTAAAACCAGTTACTTGGGATTAATTCCAAACTCACATGACTAATCTAGTAAAATATATATTTTTTCATGAAGCTAAGGTATAATGACACTATTTTGGCCCAAAATTTAAACTCACCATACAAGATGGCCACAAAAATGGCTGCCGGAAGTTGAAAATATGACATTTTTTCACATATATCTTCTAGATCAGTTCATGATGTTTGGAACTGGTTGAGTAATATGACGTTATTTTGTATTTTTTATATTAACTGATCATTGTAGCAATTATATATGCCATTATTGGGTTCCTATCCGCTTGTAATCCCTCAAAAATTCGATTTTACAGAAAGCGGTATAAAATTTCACAAAAAAATCACAACTTGGATTCTAGTCATATAGTCGGATTCCTTATGTCATTTTGCATTTTTAGTTTGTTAAAAGCGATCTGAAAACGGATTATGTATGCCTAGTAGGTGTGTTTTCAGGATTCACTTGTTTCCATTCTTGAATTTTGGCCGGTCTGCCTAAATCGGGGTCAACATAATTTAGAGAGCGTTTCGTATTTACATAAAACGATAGATGGTGCCATCTGACGTATGGTGATCGGTGCGATTTGAAACTTCTCCAAACTACTATAGATATGACTGTTACATGTATTTTTGAAAATTTTGATGTGATCGGTTAATTCGTTTTGGCTACAGTTGTGATAAAAATTTAACACTGAACCCTATGGGGATTCTAGTACTTTGGATAAATGGCGCCATTTTGTGTATTGTGATATGCGCGTACTGATATTTCTAAAAAATACTAAGTATGAAACACAGACGTAGTTTTTAAAAGGAAGGATGTGATCAGATGATTCTTGATGGGTACAGTTGCGATCAAAATTTAACACTTAACCCTATGGAGAATTTCGTGTTATGCTCATACGTTAATTGTAATATCACTTATTGTCAATCGTGCGCAACTATATATGTAGACTAACACTCATGTTTTACCCACTGTAACTATCCGTGATTTAATAGATGCAATACATGATATAGTTATGCATCATGATACAGTAATTGGAAAAAGTAAGTGTCGAATGGTTTTGTAATTTCGATAATTGAATCAAACGAAAATATTCACAACAAGACTGTTCACGATGTGATTACATATTATATTATTGTTTTATTTGATACTTGTCTGTCTTGTTGTCCACTGACAAGTTTTTAAAACCACATCGTTGATCATAACGGGATGTAGTGTCACAAATACACAGGTATATAGCTGGTAGTTGTTCGTTGTCATTAACTCAATCGTTGTCATCGGAGTCTATCCCACATGCACTGAGAGAATCTGTGTTTTCGCAGGATTTGTGCTACTGATAAATGGACATTTCGGTGCAGCTGAGATCTTTAATGTAGCGGTATAGGCTTTGCTTTCGCACTTCCCACATCAGTTACATTTGACCAACTTCAGTACAGCGACTGAAACCCAACATTCACCATCAACATTCTGACCACAGTTAATTTCCACGCTTCGTGTATAGCTGTGAAAATCAAGTAAATTCGAATTTCCACTAAAGTAGAGCTTAATGTGTAAAATAGATATCAACCATAGTTGCATTTTCCTGCAAATTCCCAGTAGGGGCTTAGTAACCGTTACTAAGGAGCTATCGGGACCGGTGGCAAAGTCTCCCGATCTTACAATGATCAGTGGCCTATGAAGAGCATGGCTGCATTGTTTTAGACATACATGTGCCCAACTTTGAACAAAACCATCACCATGTGATTAGACACTGACTAAATTAAGGCAATACCAATGAATGATTAGTACACCATTGTGGCATTTGATTAGCAACCGTTGCTAACCTTAAATAAGACATATGGTTCACTTTGACGGCCAGGTATATCTCAAATTTCACATTTGGGTATTAACTGCATCGGAAATGCAAACGTTGAATTACGACCCTGTCAGCTACAATTACAATTTCCAGTGAATTCCCTGTAATTTCCTAGACTAAGTTTCTCGATCTTATAATGATCAATGGCCCATGGGGCACTAACATGTCCAGTTTCATATATGTGTCACCATTTGAACATAACCAATACCATCCGACTATAGACACTATCTAATTTACGGGAAAATACCACGGCCCAGAATGTTGATCGGATCAAAGCCAAGTATATATTATTGGGGAGAATGATCCATTAAGCCTAATTCGATGGTTTGTTCACAACAGATGGAGTCATGATACATTATGAAGGATGATAGAAGGGTCCCCTCAACTATGTTCTTCGACACAGTATTGTCCCCGCACTGTGTCACTTGCATCTTGTTGTGCTGTACTATATATAAGACCAAGCAAATAATGCACACATATATCTTCTTATAAATAAATTATCTCTTAGAAAGTGTCCAGAGATGTCTTGCCTATTTATACTGACAATTTATTTGTATTCTTGTGGCAAAGGATTTGAGGGAGCGATTTGTTATGTTGACTAAGGTGTTAATTTAGTATGTGAAACATGTATGCCGGGGAATGTATCGAGTAGACAGAGAACGTGTTTTCTTTATCATCAGATGAACATAATTTAAACTCCCAATTTTGATAAACCCCGACCAGGAATTATAGAACAACCATCTATATATGCCCAGCAATATTTAGCAATACATATGGACATGATAACATTTTTTAACAATACCACCCTATCCACATGTATGGCTAAACATATCATTGGTATAGATGAGTTGTTGTAGTTGTTACATTGATGCTGGTCGGGTTTCTCCAAATTTAATACTAAAACAGAATGATCCATAAGCTACGGTGGCTGGTTTAGGACATGGTAAATTGTTTTTTATTTAATTTCGTGGCCACGAAATACTAATTCGTGTCCACGAAATTACTAATTCGTGGCAACAAACTACTAATTCGTGGCGAATTATAACTGATTGACCTTTGCATATATCCAGATACCTTTACGGTTGGATAGGATAGGATAGGATATTTTATTTCAATATACACATATTAATACACAATACATTTGACAAATATTGTATTGTATATTCGAGGGGGTGGCATAGTCAGGATAGACTGCCTTAGGGTATGGTTACACATGATGATGTTTTAGAAACTATGCGTACGATCGCAGAGAAGCTACAATAAACCCCTTATGGCGTGGGACCCCGGGCTCTATGGGGATATGCACGTCCGATATAAACTAGCACAGAGAGAACGGGGAAACACGGGTCAGGTGGCTCCAAGAAAAACTGAATATTCATTAGTTTTTACCACAAGGGATCGAATGGGAATGACATATCACTCGGCATATATATTGACCGATTTAAGTCAAATAAGGGGTTTTGTAGGGTGGGCCCAAAAACAAACTTATAAATATTCACCCTTTCAACCATACCCGATCCAAAATGGTCGCAGCTGAGAAGGGGCCAAATAGGGTACACATTATTTCTCGGTCACTTGACCGATATAGATCCAAATAAAGGGTGTTGTACGGTAGCTCACAAAGCAACCTAAATTTTCACACCTTCAGCCCAATCGAGCGAACATGATAAATGATCAGAGGGGTCCATATATGGTACCATGCAATTGCAGTTGTAGGGTGACCCCTGATGAGACAAACTAAATATTCACCCGCTTTCACCATCCCCGATCCAAAATGGCCGCCCCAGATGGTTCAAATATGGCACCTATATATACAATTTCTCGACCCCTTAACCGTTTGATGTGGTAGAATTGGTGCTGTAGGGTGGCCCCGGGTTGGTGAAAGGGGTGATACTTAATTTGTTTTACGGGCCACCCTACAACACCCTTTATCTCAAATCGCCGTGGCTCATGCCAAGATGGTGGACAACTACAACCAGATCATCTCTATCTGCTTCCATTACAACAATGGGACTGACGATCGTATATCACAATTAGTTATTTCGTGGCCTCGAATTAGTTATTTCGTGGCCACGAAATAAAAAAGTTAGCACACAACTCCGTATTATGCGGTACTTCGTCCTGGCAATAAACATTAATTTTGTCAATTGATGAAAAAACAATCAATCAATTTTACAACGAAATCCTGAAACTGTAGTCATGATAAACATTACATTTGTAGAATAGTGGACATTATCACTGAAACACGTGACTGTGATGTATATGATTGATGTGAACCACATTTTTATCACCTACTGTATCTGGTGGCCTGACTATATTGCAAGTTAATTTGGCAAAATCACATGTAGTTACGATATATTACATGTAAGAGCCATGCATATATGATAGCCATTAAGTTCCACCAATGTGAACATTTGAGTAAATTGTCAAACTCTATATAGGGTCCAACGTTAGTTTTGTTCGCAACTGTAGTACACTTTCCGCGGAGACTTATCTGACGACATCTTTCTTAAAAATAATTTCAACTCGCACAATTCATGAAAAGGCTAATCGTGTTAGTTAATATCTGTATAATCAGGAAACGCTCTTTAAATTTTTAAAACCGTCCAAACAATTTGTTTCCACTAAAATGTCAGACTGGAAACAAGTAGACTCTGAAAGTAGACCGCTATATTTGATACTTTTGTTAATTTCAACTCGCACATCCACCAGAAGGTCAGTTATGAGGATTAATATTTGTATAATAAGCAAACGCTCTTTAAATTCTTAAAACAGTCCAAAAACACTTTTTTCCAATAAATTTTCAACTAGACACAGGTAAACTCTGAAAGTAGACACGCTATTGATAAATAAACCGTTCGCATGTCGTTTTAGACAATCCGAAATTGCGCGACCGTTGTTTTCGACCAAAGGAATATGGCTTGTGAAATCAGTGAGGGTGGGGGTAGGGTTAGCTTTTCTGTGATATCTTTACCAAAAATCGATGTATCGAAGTTTTGTTTGTGGCATATGATCAAGATATCCTTGTAGATTGTTCATGTTCGTCTATATGGGATCTAGCTGATTTTAAGAATATACAATGCCTTAATATTTGGGAAAGAAAATTGAAAATGCAATCATAAATACAATTCATCTGATGATTTTATGATAAAATTCCACATTAAGATATGTAATTAAGTAATTTGTGGCAAGATCTCTCCATGTTTTTCGATTTCTAAGAACAAAGAAAGCCACTTACCGAACTTGCTATGCGTAATAGCATGTTTTTATTACCTGGTGGATGGGGGAAAAATAGAGGGGTATACAAACAAAAGCCTCACACAAACCTGTTTCCACTAAAATATCAAGCTGGAAACAGGTAGATTCTGAAAATAGACACACTGGTGGTATAGAAACTGTTCTCATATCGCTTTTAACATTCCGAAAACGCGCGACCATTTTTTTCGACATAAGGAATCCGACTAACATTTCAACAAGACATGAACAGAAGGTTGCAATTAAGTGAGGCATACCATTACCTATGAATATTCCAACTCACTGGAACCAAAATTCTTACTTTGGCTCAAAATGGCTGCCACAATGGCCGCCAAAATATGGAAAATGGTAAATATTGCCCTAGGGAGTCCTGCAATCGCTTACAAGTTGTGGTTGATGAAATTAGCTATTATGCCTTCTATACATTGCATACTAACATGTCTGCTGCACCATGGTATATTGTTACTGTTATCACCACTGACATCACCAAAAATATTGGATTTTTCTCTCAAAAACTTGACTCACTTGGTTATTATACGTGTTAGTTAATTAACTGACAACTAAATGTTCTATTATGGTTGTCCCAGTTCCGAATGGGGCATGACAAATTCATTTTAAAGTATGGAAATTTGCGGAGAACCTCTTTTGTGCTTCTGACCATATTATTGAAAGGAAATGGGCAGAACTTTGAGACGGAACTGAGATGAACCATAATATGTGGCTCTTCTGGTCCATTATGATAAACCAATATCAACTGGATACAGGATGGTTGCCAAGATGGTAGCCAGGGAGTTACTCTATGTGAAGTGGATAGGTATACATGGAGTTAATGTATGTCATGAATGATGTGAATATGTATACAATGATTGACTATCTGGTTATGAGTGTGTTGTCCATAGTGAGATGTATGGGTATACAGGGAGAGGTCATGGCCATGTGTGGGGTGAATCGGTATGCATTGAGTGACTGTATGGTGTATGGTTGTGTGTATCCTGTACGGGTGCACCTTGTGTGCCTGTATGAACATTGATGTGGTGTATGGATGTAGCTACATGGTCATCTATGTATTGATTATGTATATATGGAGTGACTGTAAGGTCATGGGTGGGATGTACATGTGTTTCTGTATGCTCACGAATGGGGTGTGTGGATAAATAGTGAGTGATTTTATGGTTAGGGGTAATGTGTATGGTTTACATATTCACCTCACCATTGGCCATATCACTCACTGTATCCTTATTTGTCACACCATAGCCGAATAGTCACTAAAGATATACTAATACACCCCAGCCATGTCAGTATAGTTACTCCATGTGAGCATATGCACATCACCCATGGCCATATAGCCACTCGCTATATACACATACACCTCGACCATGACCATATATCTACACGATTGTATATCCGCATAACCTACACATGACCATACTGCCACGAGTCGCCAAGCAGGAACACCAGGTATACTCACACACCTGACACATGACCATTTAGTCACTTCCTGCATAGATATTCATTACATTGATGATCATAGGTCACTCCTTGTATACCTACTCATCTCACCATTGACCATACAGTCACTACCTGTATACATATTCCACACACAGCCATATAACCACTCGATATATACATATGAAGCTCATCCTAGACCATAGAGTCACTCCAGGTATACATATGCACCTCACCACTGGCCATTCAGCCATTCCAGATATACAAAAACCCGCACACACGACCACTCATACCATCCATACTTGCATATACACCTCACACATGACAATTCAGCAACGCACTGTATAACCATACACGCCATCCATGACCATACAGCTAATCCCTACACACCCACCAATGATAATACATCCACGATATATATACATATATATCCCATCCGTTACAAGGACACTTCCTATATACCCACACGATAACGTCCACCCAGCTTACTCCAGGTATGCATATAGACTTCAATCATGACAGTACAGTCATTCCATGTATACCACACACATTACCCGTAACCATAAAATTACTGACTATTTATCCACACACCCCATCCATGATCATACAGAAAACACATGTGCATCCCACCCATGACCTTACAGTCACTCCATATATACATAATCAGTACATAGATGACCATGTAGCTATATCCATACACCACATCAATGTCCATACAGGCACATCGGATGCACCCGTACGGGATAGACACAACCATACACCATACAGTGACTCCATGCATACCGATACACCCCACACCTGACCATGACCTCCCTGTATACCTATAAATATCACTATGGACAACACAAGCATAACCATATAGTCACTCATTGTATACATATTCACATCATTCGTGACATACACTAACTCCATGTATACCTATTCACCTCACCTATGATCATAGCGTAACTCCCTGTCTACCATCTTGGTATCCATCCTGTGTCCAGTTGATATTGGTTTATAATAATGGACCAGAAGAGCCAATCCAATAATTATGGTAATGTCAGTGGTTAGATTTGTAACACTCAACCAATGTGCATCAAAAATGTTATAATTTAATGTATATAAGACAGAACATACAATTTTATTCATCGACAACTTATAAGCGATTACATGGCATGCTGGGCCAACATTTCCCCAGGTTTTGGTCGCCATTTTGGCAGCCATTTTCAGACCAAGTGACAATTTTGGTTCCATTGAGTTGAAATATTCATAGCCATGGTATGCCTCACTTAGTTTGCACAATTTTGTCCATTTCTTGTTAAAATTATGACTAGAATCCTAATGGTGATTTTTGGTGAAATGTCATACCAAGTTCTGTAAAATATAATGTTTGAGGGATTGGAAGGGGTTTGGATCTCATGAATGGCTTATTTCATTGCTCCAATGATCAGTTAATATGAATAGTACAAAAATAAAGTCACAAATATGAACCATTTCCATACAGCAGAAACTGATCTAGAAGATATTAGTGAAAAAACGTAAAATGTTCCACTTACGGCTACCATTTTGACAGCCATCTTGGACGGAGTTCCAATTTGACCCTAAAAATGTGGCATTATATCTCGCAGAATCATACTTAATGTATATGCCAAATTTTAAATCACATATTTCATGGTAAGATTAATTGCGACATTTAATAAATTATACCATCGTGAAACACTCTTTAAATTTGGAATTTTTTAAGTGAAATTTCATCGTGGCCCCATATCTAATATCAATTAGTATGTGAATATGTACATATGTGCAAAGTTGCATACTTTAGTCACAATTTGAGCAATTGACTTGAAAATTGGACTTAATCAACTCCACTAGTGGTACAAGTTTTTACAGCTGTCTTGTGGCCATTTCGGTCATTTTGACCACCATCTTTTTTTCGTCCTGACTTCTCAAATTTCCGAAGGCTGGTGGCAGTTCAGTCGGTGGATTTTATAGAAGTGCACCCCAGATCACCAGATTCCGATGAGAAAAAAATTGTATTGCCAAAATCATGTATTGTTGGTTTGGATGCCCTGTTAATGGGTTAATTGATCTTATTCCGAATGCTATAAATAGCTCAAATTGTGTCAGACTGGAATGCCATCCAGCTGTCCACCAATCAAAATACGCCATTGATGCGCCCTATTCCTCGTGCACCTTCGTAAACAAATCGTGGTATGGAGGCGAAAGGTTTGTTATTTCGGATGTTTTCCCAACATTTCAGTATCTTCAGTACGTTTTACAACTGCATGCAAACGTGGGGTATATTAGATATCACTTTTAATTGATGTGGCGTTACTGTCATTGCCGATGTAAGATTAGAAAACAGTTAAAAACTTCCGATGTCACAGGTTTTTTCCCCCCGGAATGAGGGTGACACAGCAAATGATTGAAATTGAATGAAGTGATTGTGGCGGGAATAAGAATAAAACAAAATGGCTAAGAGATAAAATTCAATTAAAAAAGCAACTATTCTACATAATTTTGAAATTTATTGAATATTTGTTAAATGTAAATCATATTAAATTTTACTGTACTTGAATACTTGAGTTGAACAAGCACCAGTTTTGAAAACTTCTTTATTTGCAAGTTCGGCTAATGTAATGGCATACAGGATGGTATCACACCCCCCCCCCCCCCACTTTCGGTACGCCGGAATTCAGGGTGTTTTGAAGCCGTACGCGGGATTCATTCCCCGGAATTAACTGGTATTCGGGTTCAAGCAAAACATCTTTGACGCAGGTTTTGATTGCGCAAAATAATATTTTGTGCTAGTTATCTGTATGAAATTCATGAATGAGTAGGTAGAATAGCTTCTTGGGCATATTCGTCCACCATGCCATCATAAAGACTATTAAAGTATCATTAATCGTATCATAACAGCCTCATAACGCCCATAATACTCTACTCCAATATCATGTCAGGTATATTAAATGGATCATTAAATGTGTCTATGTAACTTCTGCTTGTATCTGTCTGATATTAAAACAGTCAATTTGTATGTCATTTATCGCATATTATTTCTTAACATGTATTCAGGATTCACCCCCCAAAATTAACTGGTATTCAGGGGGGGGGGGGGGGTGATACCCTCATACAGTACTGCGTCACGCAGATACTGGAATTATAGTTATACCTTGTAGTAACCTACCTCCCAGGGGCGTAGGAACGGGAGGGGAGTAAGGGGGGTAAATATCCCCCCCCCCCCCCCCCCCCCCCCCCAAATTTCCAGAAAATTCCCTGCATGGCCCGATTTCTATGCCTAAACCACTTGGGAATTACGCAATTTGTAAACAAATACTACAATTCCCTGCATGGCCCGGATAGATTTGTCTGGTGTATCCATGAGAATTAAAGTACTATACTAATCAGTTAATAATTTATTTGGCCGCAAAGTCGACCCAACGAAGCAAGATCCACAGACACAAAGAACACATGCAGTCCAAATACAAACAAGACAAATAATAAGCGACACATGTTAAAACAATACACATGCTACATATGTAAGTGATTTGACAAACTCAAACTAAATAAATACACACATGGACACACACATAAACATAATAAATAAGCAAGCAACGGAAGGACATGCAACAGTTAATCAATTCATGCAATACTCTGTTCATTGTGCCAATTCTATTTACACCAACTTTACTGACTTCAAAGCCGCTGGTACACGATAAGCGCACTGGTATGAATTTACCATTGCTTTCAATTCAAAACTGACTATAATAGCCATCAACAGATTATCTCATTTTGTGAATATACAATCTACCCTTAATTGGGTGGGAGGGCTTGGGAAAAAAATTTACTAGCCCTGTTAGGCTCTCAAATCGGAAGACCTTGCTTCGTTGGAGTCAATTTACTAAATGACAATACAATGAATTCGCGCGAAAAAGGTGTGATAGCTCGTTAATTAACTGCGCCAATAATTTCCTCGATAGAGCAACCAATGAGCGAATGAATAGCGCTCTCTTATTGGATATGCAAATGAGGGTTTCTCTATCTGTGGATTAGCGACACTAGTCTTGTCAGGTACCTCTCTGATTTTATTTCTATGCCTAAAACACTTGGGAATTACGCAATTTGTAAACAAATACTACAATTCCCTGCATGGCCCGGATAGATTTGTCTGGTGTATCCATGAGAATTAAAGTACTACTAATCAGTTAATAATTTATTTGGCCGCAAAGTTGACCCAACGAAGCAAGATCCACAGACACAAAGAACACATGCAGTCCAAATACAAACAAGACAAATAATAAGCGACACATGTTAAAACAATACACATGCTACATATGTAAGTGATTTGACAAACTCGAACTAAATAAATACACACATGGACACACACATAAACATAATAAATAAGCAACTGAAGGACATGCAACAGTTAATCAATTCATGGAATACTCTGTTCATTGTGCCAATTCTATTTACACCAACTTTACTGACTTCAAAGCCGCCAAGCCGAAGGCCGCCAAAATTATTTCAAAATTAAGAGATCATATAGGGCAGAAATAACCCACTCCGAGAAAACCAAGTCAGAGTTGGAATCAGGTCGAGAAACTCTATCTCTGAATGACCACAAACGCAATGCCCTTGTGAAATCATATCAACTCGTAGTGGACCATTTCTTGCTCATCTTATATGATGCTGATTTATTGATTAGTAAATTCATATGTTGACTGTATCGAGAATTAAAGTCAGATTTTCGCGTACTATCATGACCATGTATCGTGTGTTGAATGTTCGTATAGAACAGACCGACTATGACTACTCTTCTGAAAACTGAAGTGAAAATAAGAGATCTGGAGGACTCTACATTATAGGATGAGATTTGGGCAAGGCAGTGTCATACCGACTGAAACTTCACTCTAATCTATTAACCACCTGTATGAGGAATGATCTTAAACGACGAGTGCCTTTAAAATTGAGGTGTAACCCATCATCTGCATATAACTCGTCTTTGGGAGCCCCTTTCCCATAAAAAATGCTATAGGTTTTGAGAAAGTGCATTTGGTTATGCACACAGATGTTACATAATTTTTTGTTTATGTTTTTGACCCTATCTCCCAGGGTTTCAATGTCTTTTGGTCGAGGAATGATTGCTGACATGATGATCTTGCTGGATGTGTCCTTGTAGGTGGCCTTTATTAACTCTTTATATTGAATTTGGAATTGTTTGTCTGACATGCTCGAATCTTCTATGTTGTTGGTGCCAACATGATAAATGATATGAGAAAAGGTAGCGAGGTTAGTACCTTGGAGTTTTCTGCTACGTACTCTTGATGTGAGTTTGCCAATATCTATACCTCTGAATGGAAGGAACTCCAGATTATTAATGTCAGCTACATATTTACATATGGAGTCAGATACCAATAGTACCTTTCTGTTCCTTTTAGGCCTAAAAAAAAAAGACGTTTGTTTCCGCTAACCCGACCGACCCTATTTTAAACCCCCGACCCTAAACTTTTTATTGCCATTGCAAAAACCAAAAAAATCGGACCAAAAAAAAATAAAAAATTATTGAATTTTTTTTTTTTTTTCAATTTAGGTCCCAATTCATATCATAACAAGATGCAAAACATTAATATATTTATATATATTGCCATAAGAAATTTAAGTTTACAAAAAGATTTAAGATTAACAGTTGGAATCATACCGTACTGTAAAGTATGTTTGGCTTTATCTAGCTTTCATCTGTGAAAACTTCAAATAGTTTGAGTTCAGGTTTGTTATCATTCAGCCTTCAGACTTCAGGAACATTAACAATTTGATCAAATCAACCTGGTTATCAGGTGGGATATCATAATACCAAATGAAAAATTAACATAGAGATTAGTACTATAAATAGTAATTACTAACTTAATAGACATTGTTTCTGTACTACATGATCATAGTCCATTGAAACAAAAGATATCTGACAATATCGTATAAGCATTTCCAATCCATACATATAAAACAAGAGATCGACTGTCGTCCGGTGCATACCCTCTTAGCGCATACCGCCTGATGTGGGCATATCTATAACTTATGATTGCTATACTCAGACAGATGGACCCAAAAAAATAGCATTTTCATGTAAACAAAGATGAATAACTATAAAAAAAAAACAAAAAAAAACAGTTGAATGTGCCATTAAATGTCCTCATAGTGGTGAACATCCATAAAAAATTTCATTGAGATCTGAGCATTACTGTTCAAGTTATGACCTCAGAACAGACGTCGGATGGACCAAACAGCCAACATTTCCAGAAAAACAAAGATGAATATCTCTAGAATGGAAAAGCGGAACAGAACAATGGAACCCTCTATTGAATGTCCTCATAGTAGTGATCATCCGTACCAAATTTCATTGAGATCCCAGCACAACTGTTGAAGTTACGACATGAACAGACACCAGACGGACCAAAAAGCCAATATTTCCAGATAAACAAAGATGTATAAGTCTAGAATGGAAAATTTGAACAAAACGATGGAACCCTCTTTTTAATGTCCTCATAGTAGTGAACATCCATACCAATTTTCATTGAGATCCCAGCACAACTGTTGAAGTTACGACATGAACAGACCCCAGACAGACCAAAATGCCAACATTTCCAGATAAACAAAGATGAAACACTCTAGAATGGAAAATCCGAACAAAACGATGGAACCCTCTATTTAATGTCCTCATAGTAGTGAACATCCAATCCATACCTAATTTCATTGAGATCCGAGTACTACTGTTCAAGTTATGACATGAACAGACATCGGACGGACGTATGGATGGACGCACGGACAGACAGGTGCAAAACAGTATACCCCCCTTTTTTTTTTTAAAGGGGTATAAAAAATTTCCAAAGTTATGTTTGAGAAACTTGATCAAATTGACCTCTCGGTAAAATTCAAAATACTGACTCTGCCCTAGATTAGCTCTAAATGCAATGGATTTTCACAAATTTTCCAGGGTGAGAACCCCCACCATCAGCAGGGGGGGGGGGGGGTCACCCCTCCCAAACCTTCCTCCGCTCAGGCCTTCAGGTTATGCCTTTGGCATATCAATATCATTGCCCAAAAAATACCTAGATCCTTCACTGAATGTGGAGGAGAAGGTGGTGTTCTGAAGCCATCATTAAGAGATCGGTACAAGACGGTCACTCCAATATGTGAACAGTGCAGTGGTGCTGGACTGACTCCAGTTGTCGCCAGACCATATGGGAAATATTAGGATTATCAAAGACTATATTAGTATATAGACTAGTATATATGTAAATATTAAAGCATATGTAAGATTGAATTGGAGTTTATAGTTTCTCTGTCATCTGGGTTAACATGATTGGGACTTAGAAGTGCATAGTTTGGGTTATTGACAAGTATTATACAGTTATTTATAAAGATACTGAGAAAAAAAAAAGTTAACCAAAAAAAAAATGTTAAGCCCATGTTGCTCCACCCCTTCTAAAACTGTGCGTTGAAAACAACTTTGGATCGAGCCCTATATTTTTTATCTCCTTTCTAATTCTATTCTGAAATTCTGAATAAGTGATCGCTCTACCACTTGCTTTGTTCAGGAAGGCCGGATCTGACTGTCCCCCTGGTACCAATCTAACCATGTTTGTGTAGGCGTACACTGGGCACAGGATGGAATGAGGAATTGAAATGACAGGTAACTTTAGCAATTTCTGTCCGAACTGAATGGTTTTACTCCATCTTATGGTTACCACTAACACATCATGATCCTGCAATATATCACCGCGAGTCAGCTGGTGAGCTGGATTGAATTGGTTAGCCGATTCCGGGACTAGGTTAGATTTTCGCAGCATCAGAAAAAATGCAAGCAAGGACATGCTCCAAAATGTGGCATCTGTTGCTTTGTTGAGGTCGAGATGTTGCACGATTTTTAATAGGAGCTGAGGAGTGATTGGTTCAGCCTGCTTAATGAGATGCGGGTTTGCCCTAGCTGATCCCTTAAACATGAGTTTTAACTCAAATGAATCAAAATTCTCAACACTCATGTCTATTCTGATGTGTAAATATTTAACTCCACTAATGTAATTTTTAATTGAGTCGGTGGATTCAAAGGATCGGCTTAGAAATTCTGAATAGAGAAGTAAGGTTTCCAAGCTGGCTGGAAACGGTTTTCGCTTGAAGTAGGTGCAAAATGATAAATATGCCTTCCATTGAATTTCGTGGTTTCTATTTGTTCCTTCTGCAAAGGCTTTCTTCATTGACTGTTTGGCGTCACTCTTTAACTGCGAAAGGTCAAGGCCTACTAGTACAATAAAATCACCAGTTATGAAGAAATTGAAAGAGTTCCGTTTTTAATTCAATATGCGAAAGTTCCATATGTAACGTTTCTAGTTTAAAGGAGCTTTGGTGATGAGGATCATCGTTCCACCTTGATAAATGATCAGCCAGTCTATTTTCACACCCTTTTACATGAACCAATCTGATTTCAAATTCACCAAGAGCTGCTATAAAACAAATTTCTCTTAAACAAGATTGTAGGAAGGCATTTCTTGTTGATCCCTTATTAACAATTGCCACAGAAGTTTGATTGTCACAATTCATCTGAACTCTTCTACCCTTCAGTCTATCTTTCCACACCTTAAGGGATACAACAATTGCCAACATTTCCAATTCACATTAATGTGCAGAGACTGCTGAAGGATGTATTGTGGAAACAATGCATGGAAATATTGATTACAACCGAGTGCACCACACGCTGACAGTGTGGCATCTGATGAAATGATTTCATCGGGTTGTGACCAATCTTCCCATGGCATCATGGAAACCCCATTGTATAAGGGGAGGAAACGTTTCCACCAAAATAAATCCTTCTTCGCGAACTCTGGAATGTCCAAGGAAATACTCTTGTCTGCCTGAAATAATCTCAACCATCCGAGAATTCTTGAAATAAAAACTCTACTAGTACCAGGTCTCACGCAACCTGCTACAAATTGAAGTTTCCCCACAAGTGATTGGACCTCCCTCAAAGTGCCCTTTGTTCGTCCCAACCACCTGGTAACCAACTCTCTTACCTCATCCAACCTGTCCTGTGTTATACTGAGCGAGAGATCAATAGAATTAAAAAGAATTCCTAGAAAAACCATTTCTGTTTTAGGTGGACAAGATTTTTCCTTGGCTTCCAAGAGACCCCAATTTCTTAAAGTTTCCAGCAAAGTGACAAAGGCTTCTGATGCATATTCTGACGTCTGGGCACCAGCCAGATCATCAATATAGTTAATAATTGGACAATGCGCCATTTTGACAGAATAGGCAAGAGCATTGGTCACTCTCTGGCAAATGGCTGCTGCTGATCTCAGTCCCATACTTAGGACGAGGTCACAATAAATATTTCCATCTATTTTGAAGCAACTAAATTGATATCCCTTGGGTCTATATATATTTGTCTATAGGCTCTCTGTAAATCAACTTTATACATTTTGGCTCCAATGCCAGCTATCCTGATAAGCTATTCTAAATCATCCACAGTTGGATAAGTCAAATTAACCCTCTCCCCAAGATATTCATCCTTTGGAATCCCATCATTGACAGCGTTTCCCGGTGGGAAGCTTAAATCAAGAATGACTTTCCTTTTGGATGAATTGCCTTTGGGAACAGTGTTAAGTGGGCTTATTTCGATATGCTCGAAGGAATCTGGTGGCAAAGGACCTAGAATTGAATGATAATTAACTTCTTTTTCTAAGTACTTCCTAAGGTCCATTGGATACTCTAGCCCCTTTATGGTTTATTTGGAAAGGTAATTTCTCTACATCTCTATTACCAGTATAGCCTATGGGAAATCCAAATTCCAAAAATTCTACAACTCTAAAATCTTTATAATTCCTAAGCATTTGTTTGATATTATCCAGTTTCAAATGGGTTTTCAATGGTATCCTACAGCCTTCAAAATTATATTTCCCTGAATCTGAAATTACCTTGTGTATATCTAAAATGTGGCCCTGGAATGAATGATCATTTGGAGAAGGAGGAATTTGTGTTGGTGCTGCCAGATTCTTTTTCTCTTTATGAGCTCTATCTAATTTAGAGAGTGTTGTCTGACAACTTCCAACAGAGACTTCCTCTAGCTCCGAAATGAACACCTTAGCCAATGGATTCAATGTCACCTCTTTAACCTCAACAATGTTGTTGTTAACTGAATGTTCTTGATTCATTTCCACTTCTGACAAAGAATTTTTTTTGGTCGAAACAGGCGTGTTTCTCATGCACGTTGAAGTTTTTGAATCTGACTTACTGATATTGAGACCATTCTTTGTCATATACTCAGGATAAAACATATTTGCTGCTGGATTTAATTCCGCAGTCTAAGTGTGAACATTTTCCATCTAGTCACCATTTTTTAATAAAGGGACACATGTTGGATGACTGCGTGAAAGGCCTTTTCTCTTCTGACTTGCCAACAAGTGGCACAAAAATGTTCCAATGACCTTGATTGCCCCCTAATGAATCCAGGATGTGGAGCCTGTGAAAAACTCTTCCCCTGTTGAACATTGAACAGAACCAAGGTCCCTGTGGCAACGACTCATGACTAACTCTAGAATTTTGACCTTGACTTGATTGAGAGGGCAGAGGGTCACCAATGCTAGAGTTACCCCACTTAGGTCTATAATTTTGACTTTGCGATGACGGAGCGTCACCAACCGAGTTACCCCACTTAGATTTAGTCCTAACATGTTTAGGCGTTTCAATAATAGCAGGTTCGTCTGTCCATGTATTTGCCCCTAACTCTACTCTACGGAGCCAGTCTCCATAAAATGTTAATAAGGCCTTCCATTCATATGTTGTATAATAATACACAATCTTAGTGAGCAAACTTAATCTACCTCTCCTTTCAATTTCATGAATTCCTGCTCGCTGGATGGTCTCCAGTTCCCCCGCAACAAATTGTTGGAAGGACAAGTCTTTGAATGCTATGTCCAGTCCTTCCCAGGAGGAAAACACAACAAGAGCACTTATTTGCTCCCGCAATTCATAAGACGGGTGTAATTGCACCCTGTAATATAATCACAAGTTGGGTGTTTCTCAAACAAAATGTCATAATGGGACATATATGTACACATACATGTAGTCCCACTTTCACATGCCCATAATTGAATTGAAACAGAAGAGGATAAAAATAAAACTTCAAATAGTTCAATATTGAATCAATGATTACAGTCACCATAATCATTTTGATAAGAGGGACAAGTGCACACTTTAGCACCCGTGAATTGAAAATTGCGAGTGAACGGGTGCGAGAGCAATCGCTCCTGTCTCCTGAGAAGGACTGCTATGTCCATTCCCACATACTCATGTTGTAATGATGCATGAGGGAAAATTTGAGGGAATTGAACTCTATCACTTGCTCTAGACTCTATTCCAGACCTGAAAGCCACCCTCGAACTTGAAGCATGCAACTTTGTTGACTTTTCATGCATTTCTTGTGACTGTGAACAATGTTCAATTTCATCAGTAAAACCACCCGACTCGTAAGATAAAAGTTTGTTGAACTGGGAGTCAACTTTCTTGTATTGGTAAAATTTCACACTTCCTCAAGTCATCTAAATTCAGTTTTGACTTTGTTGAAAATTTAATTTGCGGACCCCTGTTCTAATCTTACCTCTCACTCTGTCTGAGTCGGATTGTATGCTGCTCAGCTCCTCTCTCAGACGATTCATTTCCAGCAGTTTCTTTTCGTCTGCCAATACGAGCTTCGCCTCCTTTACCTTGAATCGCAGTCTTTCAATCTCATCGTCGTCATCCCAATCGTCGCCATGTTTGTTTGCCGTGGCGCCGACAAGACCCTCTAATCCGTCATCTTTCTTCTCAAACGTGAAACCATCCAGGTCTAATCGATCCTGAGTCATTGAACCAGTTCCTTTTTCATTATTTGTCAACTTATTAGAATGTTTTCCTTTATGGAGTGCGTCATAATCTACTACTTTGGTTTCCCTTCTGGATCGAGATCTTGGCGGTGATAGCGACATACTGGTTATGACAACGCTGCTTCTCTGCACAACTCGGTCGTTTCAATCAAATCAAAAAAATATTTACTAGCCCTGTTAGGCTCTCAAATCGGAAGACCTTGCTTCGTTGGAGTCAATTTACTAAATGACAATACAATGAATTCGCGCGAAAAAGGTGTGATAGCTCATTAATTAACTGCGCCAATAATTTCCTCGATAGAGCAACCAATGAGCGAATGAATAGCGCTCTCTTATTGGATATGCAAATGAGGGTTTCTCTATCTGTGATTAGCGACACTAGTCTTGTCAGGTACCTCTCTGATTTGATTTCTATGCCTAAACCACTTGGGAATTACGCAATTTGTAAACAAATACTACAATGGTCAACATGCACTTAAACCGTCTGTATTTCTTATTTATTCAATCACATTAACCAATCACATTGTCCACCCGCACAGTTTGCCATAAAATAGATAGTATACTCTATAGGAAATAGTGTCTTATATATAGTATCACGCGGTTGGGGGTCATTCTTTAAATCTGGTTTCATACACAGTATGCGTTCTCTTGGTATGGAAAAACGAGTATGCGTTTTTGCTCAATTACGTTGCGGATGAAGAACCACTTAAGGTCCACTATGAGTCAAGACCATTTGAATCACTTGATGGTGTGTGACATATATTGAGAACGACTTGACAATATCGACTTGAAAGTGGATTCAAATGAATTTGTTCATGGGAATGATGCTCGTCTGGATATGTTTGGAATTGTTTGACATTTAATGGACAACTATTGTACATTCATACTTATATGAACGAGAGACAGAAATTGTTTTCTTCGCAATTAAAATCAATATGAAATTAATTTGTTTGTTGAAGTCTTAAGTACCGGTACAGTTGTAGTCAGAATAAGTGTTAATTTAAGCGATGGAATAATGTTAATTATTTTTATAGTTTTAGTCCGAAATATGGTACCCTCTCTCATGCTCTCCCCTTGATACCCCCCCAATATTTATAGCTTCCTACGCCCCTGCTACCTCCCCCTTATGGGAAGCCAAATTGACATTTAATAAATAATTGACCTTAAGCGCAATAAGGAATCTCTAATTGCGCTTAAGCGCAATAAGGGAAAATCTTAAATATCTAATTACGCTTTAAAAGCGCAATAAGGAATATTCTGATTTCTTAAGTGCAATAAGAGCTAATTGTGCTTTTAAAAGCGCAATTAAAAATCTTCCTCATTGCAATCAAGCGCAATTAGCCACATTACATAAACTCCCTGTAATTCAAATGGTGTAGTCCATAGTGGGTGGAGTTTATTAGTGACTGTCCATATGTAGGCCTATTCAGATTCTACTCTTTGCAGAGGGGTAATCTCATTTGGGAGATATTAATTATGCTTAACCGTAATAAGGATGTAATTGCACTTAAGCACAATAAGGAATCCCTAATTGCGTTTAAGCTCAATATTAAAGGGAAAATCTAATTGAGCTTTAATAAGCGCAATAAGGAATATCTAAACATGGGGTTAAAATGGCCTTCCATATATGTACATCCAAAATATGACTGGGAGTCTGGGATTATTCTTACTTGTGTACCACATACTTCCCCCCTCCCCTTGGGGCTAGGTGACTAGGTGTGACAGTTATGTAATTAATCCCTGCATTTCCTCAATTTCCCTGGTAATACTGCATGGGTAGCTTATAGTATGTTCACTATATTGGCTATGGGTCGTAAATCATTGTAATGAAGGACTTAAGGTCAGCAGATTTATATATAATGTTCACAAATTTTAGTTAGATGTTGCATGCAGTGCCATGCACCATACTTTTGATTTTGAAGTTTAAGATTTATAATTGCAGTAATTTGAACCATTTTGTGGAATTTAAACTCAACTTCAAAATAGAAATATACTATACCTCATGATCATAGTCTACATGTTAAATTTCAATTGTATGAGTTACTACTAATAGCCAAACTTGCAAAGCAAAATTAAACCGAAGATTCAGTGTTTTTTTTCACCCAAACTTGATCACAAATTTATGAAAACGTCTAGATGTTACGTTCATTCGTTATGAATCATAGTGTTATCGTAGAATGATTAACTATACTAAATTTAGTAATTGATTGGTTGAAATCACAGCAGTTCATCAAATTAAACCAATCAGAGCATGGCTTACAGTCTGAGGCTAGGTTACGGAGGTCAGTCATTTCACTTCCGCCAACATTTGTGTCAAAGGTCAAAGTGTGAGCTCACAGAAACAAATGAAATTTACAGATTTACTTCCGATAACACTTCGTAAGCATTCACAGCTTACAGAAACGAACGAGGGGACCCGATTGACTTCGTATGGTAACTGGAAGCGGAACTGTATCGTAGTGTATCGAAATTACAGTCAAATGAATCTCGTTTAGAATCGTGAATGACGAATTGCGATGAATCAAAATCGCGATGAATCGTTACAGGCCTACCCCGGATACCTCTTTCCCCCACCCAAAATCCTGACTTGCCGTTTCAGATTCATGACTGTATAAAGCAAAATATAAAGCATAAAACACCAGTTATTTAAGCCTTGTTGGAGGGGGGTGTACATGTAGATATTCAGCCTTGTTGGAAGGGGCCTCAGGGGTGTTTGGATATTCAGCCTTGTTGGAGGGGGTGTATGTATTCAGCCGTGTTGGAGGGGGGGCGGTGTAGATATTCAGCCTTGTTGGAGGGGGTGTAGATATTCAACCTTGTTGGGGGGGGGGTGTAGATATTCAGGTGGAGATATCCTGTTGTACGGTTATATTAAAAGTTATAAATTAAATTTATTTTTCTTCAGAAAAAAGTATCGGAGAAGTATCTTTGGAGTCCAGCAATTTTGATACACACATTGTAACATCAGTCTATGATAGTTTCAAAGATGTTGGGTCGAGGATAAAATTCAGAACCATAAATGCCAAGAAAATTGAAAACCAGCTGTTAACTGAACAGGTAATGATGGGTCTTGTGATTATTGATACATGTACTTTATGTTTTATTGTGTACACAATTTAACCTTTTCATGACGGGAGCTGCGCTAGTGCAGTGTTAAAGATCACGTGCTAGTGCATTCTCTTATACATGTATATGCTAGTCTCCCATAGGGAGCCTCACATATATAAGAGAATGCACTGGCTTACAAGGTCAATGCAAATATTGGTAGGCTAATGTATTTTTATGTGTACCTATACCATGTATGGTACACATAATGCCGACATCCGGATCAACCATCCGTCGTTCGTCCGTCCGTCTGTCTGGCCGTCTGTCCGTCTGTCCGTAGACACTTGCTATCCGATTCAATTACTTGAATATTTTTTATCGGATCGTGTTAAAATTTTATGTGCATGTTTAGGATAACACACTCCTCACCTGTATTGGTATTGATCGGTTGATCGGTTTAGAAATTATTAACACTTTGCATCCGCACATAGTCATGTTCTATCCGATGCCATAACTTAAGTATTTTTTGACCGATTGTGTTCATATTTGATATGTAGGTTTATGATGACACACCCCTCACCTGTATAGTTTTTTCGTATCGATTGGTTGATCGGTTTAGAAAATAATTAACCCTGCACACAAATGCTATCTAATGCATCTAAGTCAAACAATTTTCTTCTGATATGCCTCATATTTCTTACCTAGGTTTTCTTAGCACGTTCTTTATCTGTATGGTTTTTGGTATCGTTTAGTTAACCCTTTCTGCTCTTGTTTTTAAATAGAATTCATCCAAGCTGTGTTGACTTAAATATTTTTCATCTGATCAGCACCAAATTTGGTACACCTGGTCCTCACCCCGAATTACAGATCAGGTTCAAATTTGAGTTTGATCTGGTATATTTTAACAGAGTTATGGCCATTTAAAATTCAAGTAGCTGATAATCTAATTAATGCCTGCAGGCACTGTTAGCTTAGAAGAGGAGATCTTATTACACAGCCAGTGTCTTATTGGAAATGAGTTTTGTTTAGCTTGACATTAGATAAATACCATGGCTCACAGAGTCAAATCTCTTTAGACACATCACAGTGATAGTGGTTCTCTCCTGTATGGATCAGAACACCTGATCAAACAAATCTCTCAACACTAATAAAATTTCTCTCCCCTGACTCTCAGACTCTATCACACACAGTGTGCTAGCATTTCTAAAACATTGACAAAACCATGATTGATGACTCTCTGGTCCATTCTGTGTTCTGTACAAAATTAATTTAACCCCTTTGTTGAAACAGGTTCATGACATTGGAGACTGACTTATCGTATGGGTTTCTAAATCCAATGACATGCTTTTATAGACTGTTTGTGTTTATCAGTTCATTATTTTGGGTAAGATTAACCCCATTCTATCCGATTTTATATCCATTGATTATGTTTATAGTTCTTGGCATAGTTTATGATAACACACCCCTAACCTGCACATTGAGGGTCATTTGGTTTATTTGCTCAAAAATATTAACATCCTCCACCAATCCTGTTGACACAATGTGATAACTAAATATTTTTCACTTGATCACTATATAAATAATTGCATCCATGTTAATGATGAAACATTCTTCACCTGTATAAATTTTGGTATCGATTGAATGATTTTGATAATATAATAACAGTAACTTCAATTATATTTCCGCTGTTTAGATACATTATATCTTTCCAATGATCAGCTTAGAAGAAAATTAACCCACCCCATTCCATAGTCATACAGTATGCTATTCAATGTAATGAATCTAATATTTTCAATCTGACCAATCTCATATCCTACCTCTAGCTATCTGAAAATTCTGCATAAAAACATTTTATATCCAATCATTATCAATTATTTTATATCCAGGTCTATACATCCCTCACTTGTATAGTTGTTCAGGTATTGATTAGTTTTTGAATCGGGAACTATTAACTCTTTTGTCCCATCTAAATGATCCCAAGAATTTTTAATATGCAGCTAACACAAAACATAATAAAAAAAAATAACAATATTAAAAAAATCATAATATGTTATGTCTCACATTCCAGTGTAATAAGCAAATAAATAATTATTTTGTCTTTAACTGCTATGGTGCTTCTCTCTGACTATGGATTGAGCTTAATTAGCTTTATCACTCTATAAGATATATCTGTGTTGAAGTGACTTAATAGGTTGAAATGGAATGCCACATCCGTGTTCCTATTGTGTTTATGTAAGCAAGGTGCCCAATAAGTCTGATTCCACTTGTGACCTTAATAGTAAGGTGTCAATTATTGAAACTTTTGCACTCGTGAAAAGGTTGGTGTAAGGATTTATTAAAATAGCTAATCGGTATCGCCAAGGTATGGGTTAAACATCTGCCGATCACGATCGGCCTCTCGTCTTATAAATGCGAGCCTCCCTATGGGAGACTCGCATATATAAGAGAATGCATTCGCAAAATTTCAGAAGCTCCAGTCATGGAAGGGATAAAAAGCCACATGCTACTTGACCTTCAAAATACACTTACATGTACATGTAATAATATTTGCTTTTTAATTTTTGCTGACTTGAAATAGGTAGATACATGTATATATATACAGCCCTGGGAATTAGCCTAGGCAATAGGCAATGTCTAGGTAAAAGCAGAGGCAAAATCAATTTGCCTAGGCAATTATATTTCCTAGGTAAATTAAGTTCATTGGGTTACTAAAATTGATTTGTGTCTATAAGAAATAGAACCTTTTTAGCCAAAATGACTTCCTTAAAGGTGGATTATCTCTTTGTAAACATGTATTATATAGTTACCGGGGTATAAAATATTAGATTTGAATCGTAGACTCCTGTCCGGAAATGCTTCTATTGATTAATATTAATTTTATTTCGAATATTTTCTGGTCTAAACAGGTGTGTTTGTTCAGCTAACGAACAATAGTGGTTACTGTTAACAGAGACCAGAAATTATATTGTGGAATTTTGTCACAAATAAACGTTAATTATACTCATTATCGCTTATATCTGTGGAACAAAACAATAAAAACAACCAATCTGTGACATTTGACATTCGTTGCGTAGCCGTAGGAACAGCCCAGTGCTCTATATCGCAATACGGTCTCATCCGAATGGTCGGTTCTAAAAATAGTAATATAAACGGGCCCGATTTAATATTCGAAATAAAATCAATATTAATTGATAGAAGCTTTTCCGGACATAGGTCTTCAGTTCATATCTATTATTTTAGACACACGCAACTATTTAAAATTTGTTATTTAAAGAGATAATCCATCTTTAAATCACTCTTTACATATATTGTCCTACCATTGTTTCCATGGCACTAGCTGGGCCATTAACTAGCAACCCGGAATAAGGACACTTGTTTTGGAGATAATTTGTGTTGAGTAATGGCCTGGAAATAATGTTCCCCAAAATACCTAAGCATTTCAGATTATTATTGAATCATATTGATTTGAAATGGCAATATTGTTGCAAAATTGCCTTGGTAAAATCTGTTTTTGCCTAGGCCGATTTCTTTCACCTAGGCAACTATATTGCCCAGGCAAATTTTCCTTAAATACCAGGGCTGTATATATATATATATATATATATATATATATTTAGATATATAAATACTTGCATTACCTTTCTACAAACTTTATATCTCCCAGAATGACATAAACACATTGAAGTCAGAATAATACAACTTGAGCATGAGTTTGGGTTCGCGTAATTGCTGCACCATTTGTATTTATAGAAGATTCCAGAATCGGAAATGGAATAATGTGCGACTGTCCACAAAACATATATTGCATTATCTTAACTCAAAGCTATTTTAACCCTTTACCCAACAAACCGGCCAAAACCGGCCAAATAAAGCTTCAACAGCCTAAAATAACTTCGGTCTGTCTCAATAGAACCATACACATATGGATATCATTGGAACCGGCTCCTTGACCACATTGTGATAGTTACAGTTATGCCCTGTGCCAATGCATTCTCTTATATATGCGAGTCGACCATAGGTCGCCTCGCATATATAAGAGAATGCATTGGCCTAAACAAAATATTTTTTAACACTTTTTACCATTTTTTCTTACATTCTTTAACAATTTTATAATTTTTAATGTGTTAAGCCAATGCATTCTCTTATATATGCGAGGCGACCTATGGTCGACTCGCATATATAAGAGAATGCATTGGCACAGGGCCCTTCTGTTGGGTAAAGGGTTAACCGACACAAACAAAACAATCTTAAATTTACTGAAAAATGTCAGAAACAATTTTTTGTTCAGTGCTATATTCACATGTTTGCTCTGAAATTTCCACGTAGGTATGTTTGAGATACTAGTAACTTTTGCCAATATTTTTTTTAATAATTTTAACGACCCGTTTAAATTTAACCTCTTCTATCCAGCTTATTAATCCTTTCTTTACTGAATGGATTCTCCCACTCAGTTATAAAAGAATACATTAAAATGGTCTATTATTCATCTGGAGGGGTTTTCAAAGAAAATAAGCAGATAATACAAGTACAGAAGGAATCCTATTTATTTGATGCCTCCAAATCTATTATATATTTTGGAACTTCTGTCTGTCTCCATGTGGTTATGTGTGTGTGTTATAGACTCTAAAACTGCTTGACCGATATCTCCAATTTCACGTGAGATCATGTCCTTGACCTCATTCATATGATCACAAGGGCATGTTTCTGGACCGATCGAACAATAGTTTGTCCAGACAGTTTATTCTGCCCATCACAAAGAAATCCTTAAATAGCCCGGACGAAGTCGGGCACATCAGCTATTATATATAAAAATTTCAATTTAGAAAACTTAATTTTTAATGATTGAAACTATGACCGTATAAATGCTGAGATGGTATCCCTTCAAGCCTGAGTTTAGTGTGCCTGTCATTTGTAGAATGAGGTCCCCAGAGGGTGAATTTAGTGACTCTATCCCGCATAGTTGGCTAGCATCACCAAATTCACCCTCTGGGGACCTCATTCTGCTTAGGCCTCATCTTCTATGGGAGACAATTTCGAGACATAGAATCAGATTGAAGTTCCAATGGTGAATATTGGAGGTATGCCCATTGGGAACCTCGATTGTGCAATGTGTCGTCTGCCAATTTGGGAATACAGAGAAACTAAACTAAAAAAGAAATGGAATCTATGTGAAGAAGTTTCTATAGAAATTTGATAATAAAGAAACTTTCCAGAATAGATGAGACCTAAGCAGAATGAGTTCCCCAGAGGGTGAATTTGGTGATATATGCGGGATAGCATCACTAAACTCACCCTCTGGGGACCTCATTCTGCAAATGACAGGCACACTAAACTCAGACTTGTATCCTTAGTCCTCTTTCTTTTCAGTATGAGAAGAGAAAGGCTGAACTGCAATTATTGGGAGGCGACATTCAAGAAGAACATGCTTTCTTGTTACTAGGAAACGGCGCAAATGTAAACACACAATACTAGTAACAGTGAGCACTGGAATTCTGAAGACTCTTTATATGGTTTGGAGAATTTTATGAAGTAATTCACAGGAGAAGAAGGGTTTGTTAGAAATCTGAAGGCGTTTTATGAGGCTGATAGTGAGAGAACATGCATTTTTTCTGAATGTTTTTAAATGTCTTCAAGGAATGACTTGGAGTACAAAGTTTGGTTCTTTATATGTCAACCCTCTCAATCTAATGTTTACTAATGGTTACTCCACCCGTTCAAAACATGGGAACTTTTTGATGTTCTGACCTATTCTGACTGGGAACATTTTATCATTGAACAAACAATGCAGCGAATATATTTCTTTGTTAATACTTGTTCCTTAATAATCTATTTCACAGTAGAGTGGTCCCAGGTCGAGATTGCATGATAAGAGAATGCACTGGCACAGGATTTTTAATGCTGCACCAGTGCAGCTCCCATCATGAAAGGTTTAAATTCACTGTTATTCTTTTTATCTGGACTATGATCACAACTTCGTCTGGTTAGTTTTTACGCCACTTTTGTGGTGGGGTATGTTTCGCCAACAGCCTTTTATAATTATCAACTAATATTTTTTGCTAATTCCAGCTGGAACAGATTTGCAAACATGGAGTGGAAATTGGAAACCTCAGAAGTTCTTACCTCGGTGATCCAAGCAAAGGTACCTCTCATTATGGCTGTCATGATTCATCCTGATTCCGATGCATCACATTATAAAGTTCTTCATGATGCAATGCATCGTATTGGGAGGGTGCGATGCGATGCAAAAACAATTCATGTTTGCAGAGTTATAATTAGTCAAAAATTCAAACTTTTCAACTCAAAACTTCCCATCTGGGCAGATCTGGGTACTGTATTAGCTATTATAGTCTAATTCTAATACCTGGCCATGAATTTTTTGTCATTTTAGTTAGGTCTTGTAATTTACTTCAATGAACATGAACACTGATTAGAATATACCTTAGTTGTTCATCTAGTTTTCACAGCCGTCAGTTGCCAAAAAATTGCACTGCGAGTGCATCTCATCATGATAGTAAAATTTAGATTCGCATCACATTGTTAAGGTCTGAATCGCTGCAGCCCTACGGTCCTACCTCATTTGTTTCCACCTCACATGACTGAATATTCAGGGCTTGAGCTATTAGTTGGCCTATTGCTAAATTAAATAATTACCTGTAATTATACCCGCAGAATTGGGGTGGGGGTATACTTGATTGACTTTGTTCGTCTGTCCATCTGTCTGTCTGGACATATATCACAGCTACCTATGTATTACCAGCAGTGTATTTACTACTGACAGTCTTCCGATGACTTTCAATGTATTGTAGACTTATAAAACATTGAAGTAGTAGCACACATGTTTTACAGTAATGCCCTAAATAATCGACTCCTTATTGCTTATTGCCATTCATCGGAAAGCTCTCAATTTTTTACCTCTGCCTAACCGTACCAAATGATCTACTGCTTTCTCGAGAGAGAAAGGAAACCAAAAAAAATGGTAACAAACCATATTTCTGACTAAATCCTGAAAAATTACCCATAATTCTGTGGTTAAGGAGTCGATTATTTAGGGCATTACTGTAAAACATGTGTGCTCCTGCTTCAATGTTTTATAAGTCTACTGTATTTATTCTGTATACTTCTTTGATCTTTCAGGTGTTCAATTAAGCAGACATGCTGACCTTCTAGGGCCGACTCAATTGACGAACCAACAATGTGTTCAAGTTATGGTTCTCAAGGTTGTGAAGGTCAGTCTAAAGGGCTACATAATCAAGCCTGAAAATAGTCTGTCTGTCATTTGCAGAATGAGGTCCCCAGAGAGTGAATTTCGATGCCATCACCAAATTCACTCTCTAGGGACCTCATTCTACTTAGGCCTCATCTTATGGTATCAATAGTCTCAAATTAACAATGTTGTAGTAACGTTTTCCCTTCTATTCAGTTTCTATCCCTAATTTACAGAAGATAAAATGCATAACCAAGGTGGCTAATGGGTGAACATCACCAACTTCAACTGGGGAACTTCAGTCTGATACAAGGTCTCCCATAGCATTTGAGGCCTAAGCAGAATGAGGTTTCCAGAGTTTGAATTTGGTGACGCTACCCACTGTGTGGGATAGCATCACTAAATACACCCTCTGGGGATCTCATTTTGCAAATGACAGACACTCTATTTGCAGGCTTGGGTGGACCATTTATGGGACCATATCCTATTTTACTCAACAGAATATAGGCAACAAATGAATGACTTTGAGCCATGGATTAGTGCAAGTACACTCATGTGCTCTATGAATGATGCAAACAACACGGTAATTCTAATGAAAATTAGTTCATATTGAATAAAATTTGGTTTGGAAATTCAACAAGGGTGCCCAGTGACATTGTTTGCAATTTTCGTTTTGGAGTTATCTTTCTTGATTTCCTAGAAATAAGGTTTTATTTTGTCTGTCTGCTATGGGTTATAGGATCTCAATACAATTTGGTGTGGACATTTATAATTAGAGTTTGTGTTTGAGTTAACACTGGTAATGAACTCTGTGTTTCAGGGTAGGACCAAAGCTGTTTGAATTAACATTGGAAATGAACGCTGTGTTTCTGGGTATGAACTAAGCTGTTTGTATTAACACCGGTAATGAACTCTGTGTTTCAGGGTAGGACCAAAGCTGTTTGTATTAACACCGGTAATGAACTCTGTGTTTCAGGGTAGGACCAAAGCTGTTTGTATTAACACCGGTAATGATCTCTGTGTTTCAGGGTAGGACCAAATCTGTTTGTGTTAACACTGGTACAGACTGCGCTGCCTTGGAACCAGATGTTGATTGTCATATATCGGATGGTGCATTGGACGGAACACAGTCAGAAGAGCATCTGTTTTACTCCAGTCAGGTATAATTTAACCTTTCTACAGTAATGCCCTAAATAATCAACTCCTTAACCACAACAGAATTATGGGTAATTTTACCCATAATTCTGGTGTGGTTAAGGAGTCGATTATTTAGGGCATTACTGTAATTTAATTATAAGCTGTCAATCCACTGAATACTATCAAGCAATTTGTTGTCGCACATTTAGCAATTAAGGTTATTTCTCGATAACCTAAATTTCTTGGTTATTTTTGTTCCAGAAATGGTAGCAGCATCTAGTTATATGACCATGCCTATATACCGAGTGCTTAAATATGTATATGAAAACTATTCGATACGTTCGATGAAAAACATGGCCACCGGCAGCCATTTTGAATTTTACTCTTTGTATGACTATATCCTTTGGCACACCCTTCAGTAACAAATCTCATCTGACCATCACCAAACTTCATATGGATCTTCAGAGTGATCTCTAGATGGGAGCCATCGATTAATCCGAAATTTGTTTAAAAACATGGCCGCCAGCAGCCATCTTGGATTTAAAATTTTAATCGATCGGCACAGCCTGCAGCTCGCATTTATTGGAGAATTGATTTGAAAATTGACAGGCATGTTTGGGATCACCTCTAGATGGGAGCCATCGAATTTGAAATTTTTTTGATGAAATACGTGGACGCCGGCAGCCATCTTGGATTTTAATCTTTGCATGACTAAATCCTTTAGCACACCCTACAGACCACATCCCTCATCCGATCATCACCAAACTTTATATGGATCTTCATGATAACTTCTAGATGAGAGCCATCAATTTTTCCAGAAATTCGTAGAAAAACATTTCAATCCATCTCCAATCCTGCAGCCCACATTATTGGTGAAATGTTTGAAATGAACATAATTTCATCTACACAATACAAGACCTTTACTGTAAGTTTTTGGCTTTCCTTCTTCATTATTCTATTCATTGCACAGCAAAAAAATCAACTCGTTCTCAAGTTGAGCTACAGTGTCACTGACACTTTCATTTTTGTTTCCCCTGACCCTACCTACTTTATATATTTTATGGGATTTTCCAGAGATTTTTAATAAAAAATTTCAATCTAGATGATCTTAAATCTTTAGTAGACCAGTCCTTCCCAATTTTTAATTCATGGTTGTTCGCACTCGTCTCTCTCGTCAAATGTTCATGGTCACTGTAATCGTTTATTCAATATTGAACTATTTGAAGATATATTTAGAAACTTTCAAATCTCCAATTATGGGCATGCGAAAGTGTAACTGGACATAGTTCTATTCCACAATGACATTTTGTTTGAGAAAAACCCAACTTATATTACTGGCGCAGTTACATCCGTCTTTTGAATTGCAAGAGTAAATAACTGCTCTTCCTGTGTTTTCCTAGTGGTTAGGACTGATTGACTAATTGAAATGTATTGAAATTTTTTTTTTCTTTTAACATAGCATCAAAGAATTATGCTACATTACTGTAATGGAGAGATTTTCAATCTAAAGCCCCCTATTTCTTTCCTTCAGTTTTACTTATTAACCCATCCATGACTGGAGCTTCCTGAAATTTTGCGAAAACCCTGTGCCATGTGAGTCACCCATAGGGAGACTGATATATAAGAGAATACATTGGCCTAACAATATTTACACTGACCTTGTAAGCAAGTGCATTCTCTTATATATGCGAGGCTCCCTATGGGAGAGTCTCATGTATAAGTTAATGTACTGGCACAGAGTCTTTAATGCTGTGCCAGCGCAGCTCCCGTCATGAAAGGATTAAGAGATGTATTTGTTTTAGCTGTATCTGTATGAACTCGGAGCAATCGAACCTATGAGGCATCCCCACCATATTCTCCCGTGTGCTGTGCTGGAAATGGAATATAGAGAAACAGATGAAGAAGTGGAAGAAACAAGGTGACCTTGAACCACTAATCACTTCTGGTCATCAACTAACGCCACACCAATATTAAGTCTGGAAATAGTGTGTCTGATATTTGCAGAATGAGGTCCCCAGAGGGTGAATTTGGTGACGCTTTTGTAGTACCATTGCTAACTTTACCATTCATTCTGCTATGGGAGACCTAGAATCAGAATTGGTGATGTTCACCCATTAGTCACCTCGATTATGCATTTTATCTTCTGCAAATTAGGGGATATAGAAACTGAACAGAAGGGAAAATGTAAATAAAAACAATGTTAATTTGAGACAATAGATAGTTCTTAGAAGATGAAGTCTAAGCAGAATGAGGTCCCCAGAGGGTGAATTTGTATTTTTAATATTGGTAATGCTAGCCCGATAGCCTGGTTTATGAACATTTGTGTAGAAAAAAGTAACTGCAGTTAGGCAGTGGAACTGCGGTGTAGTTGCCATTGGTCTACTGTGGCAATGCTAACCGCATCGCGGTTAAATGAACGCTTGTTGTTGCCAATATAAGGGGGTAGTTTCAACTGAATTGAATGAAATTTGGTATGTGAGTTAACTAGCCCAAAATAGAGTTCAAATTTAGATTTCCCCTCCCATTTTCACCAGAATTATAGCCCTTTGTTGGAATTACCATGGGCATATTTTGCCACGCCCCAACGATGTTGTTGCTACTATATGTGGAATAACAGGCTATTAAATTGATTTTGCTTTATTATATAAAAGTGAACAAATCTTTTTCAGAACTGCATGCTTGAAAGGCTGAGGTGAAATTTGGCAGGGAGAGCTGATGGATTGAGGGGGACTTGAGAGCATTTTCCCTCCAATAAAATCACTAAAATTTCTAAGATCTTCAAGTTTTTTTAAACATCTTAGCCTGGTAACCTATTAGCCTGGTAACCTCTTAGCCTGGTTAAAAGGATAGAAGCTATTGGACTTAACAATTGTCCTCGAAATATTTCACTTTCACTTATGATAATGATAAGCTATTCTGGCTGTGGAATTAAAATCGGTTATAAAAGTTGCCGTAGGAACACTTGATCCATATATTTTGAGATAATGTTTGTAGTCTAATATTTAGTGAATATTAACATTTCTATTTTCCATGTTCTTCTTTGCAGTTTTCCCGTGACAAGCATATCTGTCTGTTCTAATTCTTTGGTGCAAAATGTCAAAACGGAACCTAATAATACCACGACTAATATCAAAACAGGGCATGCTAGTACCGAGATCTGTGATAAAACAGAGCCTATTGGTAACCAGATGAATAGCGGAACACATTCTAATTGTCCCAGGATAAACATTAAAAAGGAACCTAATGCTACCCAGGTGAACAGTGGAACTGAATCTAGTTGTAAAAGGATAAACATTAAAACAGAGCCCTTCGCTACTGATGTGATTTGTGAAACAGCAAATTCTACTAGGACACACATAAAAACAGAACCAACTGGTACCGAGGTGGATGGTAAAACAGATTCTAATCGTTCTGATCTGAGTTGTGAAACAGACTCAAATTCTACTAGGACGCACATAAAAACAGAACCAACTGGTACCGGGGTGGATGGTAAAACAGATTCTAATCGTTCTGATCTGAGTTGTGAAACAGACTCAAATTCTACTAGGACGCACATAAAAACAGAACCAACTGGTACCGAGGTGGATGGTAAAACAGATTCTAATCGTTCTGATCTGAGTTGTGAAACAGACTCAAATTCTACTAGGACGCACATAAAATCAGAACCAACTGGTACTGAGGTGAATGATAAAACAGATTCTAATTGTTCCGATGTGAATGGAAAAACAAATTCAAATTGTGCCAGGACCATCTTAAATACAGAACTAATTGGTACCGAGGTGGTTGGTATTGGTAAAACAGATTCTAATCGATCCGATGTGAATGGTGAAACAGATTCAAATCGTGCCAGGATGCACATGAAAACAGTACTAAATAGTACCGAGTTGGATGGTAAAATAGATTGTAATCGTTCAGATGTGAATGGCGAAACAAATTCCATTGACAATCAAACAGAACCAATTGGTACCGAGATGGATGGTACAACAGATTCTATTCGTTCCGATGTGAATGGTGAAAATATTTCAAGTTCTACTGCAATGGACAGTAAAACAGATTCTTGTTGTAGCAGGACAAACGGTAGAACAGATTCTAATTGTACTGGGCCGAACATTGGAACAAAATCTTACTGTGCTGGGGCGAATGGTAAAACGGAGCCACATCTAGTTTGGTCAGGCAACCTGAGTGTTAATAGGATGGTGGCGTCTGAAGTTCAGATGTTCTCATCGATCGGAGTTCTGAAGCCAATGAGAATGTATGCTTTATTATCACCAAATCACTTAATAGGCTATTAAAATAAATACCTTTGTTTTTCAAGCGATTATATACGGAAGATAGGATGAGGCAGGGAGGCCTTTTTATTCTTCTCAAGAATTATAAAAAAATTAATAAACATATTGATAATTTAATGGAACAACATCCAAGGAGGCTATAGAAAATACGCGCTTTTTGAAAAAAAAGGGATGTATTATGTTATTAGTCTGTCTGTCCGTGCATCAGTTGAAATTTGGAATGTGGATTTACTAGAACAAAATACAGATCAAGTTCGATTTTTGGGTTCCACCCGCTAATTTTCACTAGAGCTATGGCTCTTTCTGTTATAATTTGCATTCAATTTTTTTTCGTTTCCGAATGATACATACATGTATAGTAACTCTGAACAAAATGGAATCATATTTGGTATTGGGTTTACTAGCCCAAAATGCAGGTCAAGATCGATTTTTGTGTTCCACCTGCCAATTTTTCCCAAGGTTATGGTTCTTGATTGGAATTACCATTGGTGTATTTTGCCACACCCTAGTGATGCTCTTGTTACCATTACATATTTAACAGAAACATATTTAAATTTCTGATTTTGGATAAGTGATTTTTTCACTCTTTTTAACTCTTGAAAAACATCTGGGCGCTTTGTCAGATGTATCGTGATGGACAACATATAAACTGTTGTTTTGATTTTTATTTCAACTAGTTTCACATCTTCCCCACAATGGGGTTTGCAACTATTTCGTATAATCATAAAACTCTCAAAACAGACTGATGTTTATGTGGCTGATTCTGTTTTAACATTCTCAGAGGTGACAGTTTAGATATCACAAACAAGGCACCATCAGAGTTAGTGAAAAGCCGGCTGTTGACGAACATTCAGTCCATCCCAAAGAACAGTGAGTTGAAGCTCGGAGAGAAATATCTCAGCTACTGTGAGTTACGACCTTCTGCTGGTCGACACGAGGAGGCCTTCATCAAGATCATTAATTACCTCAATCGACACAGTGCTGTGAGTACTTAACCCTTCTGCTGGTAAACACGAGGAGGCCTTCATCAAGATCATTAATTACCTCAATCGACACAGTGCTGTGAGTACTTAACCCTTCTGCTGGTAAACACGAGGAGGCCTTCATCAAGATCATTAATTACCTCAGTCGACACAGTGCTGTGAGTACTTAACCCTTCTGCTGGTAAACACGAGGAGGCCTTCATCAAGATCATTAATTACCTCAGTCGACACAGTGCTGTGAGTACTTAACCCTTCTGCTGGTCGACACGAGGAGGCCTTCATCAAGATCATTAATTACCTCAGTCGACACAGTGCTGTGAGTACTTAACCCTTCTGCTGGTCGACACGAGGAGGCCTTCATCAAGATCATTAATTACCTCAGTCGACACAGTGCTGTGAGTACTTAACCCTTCTGCTGGTAAACACGAGGAGGCCTTCATCAAGATCATTAATTACCTCAGTCGACACAGTGCTGTGAATACTTAACCCTTCTGCTGGTAGACACGAGGAGGCCTTCATCAAGATCATTAATTACCTCAGTCGACACAGTGCTGTGAGTACTTAACCCTTCTGCTGGTAAACACGAGGAGGCCTTCATCAAGATCATTAATTACCTCAGTCGACACAGTGCTGTGAGTACTTAACCCTTCTGCTGGTCGACACGAGGAGGCCTTCATCAAGATCATTAATTACCTCAGTCGACACAGTGCTGTGAGTACTTAACCCTTCTGCTGGTTGACACGAGGAGGCCTTCATCAAGATCATTAATTACCTCAGTCGACACAGTGCTGTGAGTACTTAACCCTTCTGCTGGTAGACACGAGGAGGCCTTCATCAAGATCATTAATTACCTCAGTCGACACAGTGCTGTGAGTACTTAACCCTTCTGCTGGTAAACACGAGGAGGCCTTCATCAAGATCATTAATTACCTCAGTCGACACAGTGCTGTGAGTACTTAACCCTTCTGCTGGTCGACACGAGGAGGCCTTCATCAAGATCAATAATTACCTCAGTCGACACAGTGCTGTGAGTACTTAACCCTTCTGCTGGTAAACACGAGGAGGCCTTCATCAAGATCATTAATTACCTCAGTCGACACAGTGCTGTGAGTACTTAACCCTTCTGCTGGTCGACACGAGGAGGCCTTCATCAAGATCATTAATTACCTCAGTCGACACAGTGCTGTGAGTACTTAACCCTTCTGCTGGTCGACACGAGGAGGCCTTCATCAAGATCATTAATTACCTCAGTCGACACAGTGCTGTGAGTACTTAACCCTTCTGCTGGTCGACACGAGGAGGCCTTCATCAAGATCATTAATTACCTCAGTCGACACAGTGCTGTGAGTACTTAACCCTTCTGCTGGTAAACACGAGGAGGCCTTCATCAAGATCATTAATTACCTCAGTCGACACAGTGCTGTGAGTACTTAACCCTTCTGCTGGTAGACACGAGGAGGCCTTCATCAAGATCATTAATTACCTCAGTCGACACAGTGCTGTGAGTACTTAACCCTTCTGCTGGTCGACACGAGGAGGCCTTCATCAAGATCATTAATTACCTCAGTCGACACAGTGCTGTGAGTACTTAACCCTTCTGCTGGTCGACACGAGGAGGCCTTCATCAAGATCATTAATTACCTCAGTCGACACAGTGCTGTGAGTACTTAACCCTTCTGCTGGTAAACACGAGGAGGCCTTCATCAAGATCATTAATTACCTCAGTCGACACAGTGCTGTGAGTACTTAACCCTTCTGCTGGTCGACACGAGGAGGCCTTCATCAAGATCATTAATTACCTCAGTCGACACAGTGCTGTGAGTACTTAACCCTTCTGCTGGTCGACACGAGGAGGCCTTCATCAAGATCATTAATTACCTCAGTCGACACAGTGCTGTGAGTACTTAACCCTTCTGCTGGTCGACACGAGGAGGCCTTCATCAAGATCATTAATTACCTCAGTCGACACAGTGCTGTGAGTACTTAACCCTTCTGCTGGTAAACACGAGGAGGCCTTCATCAAGATCATTAATTACCTCAGTCGACACAGTGCTGTGAGTACTTAACCCTTCTGCTGGTAAACACGAGGAGGCCTTCATCAAGATCATTAATTACCTCAGTCGACACAGTGCTGTGAGTACTTAACCCTTCTGCTGGTAAACACGAGGAGGCCTTCATCAAGATCATTAATTACCTCAGTCGACACAGTGCTGTGAGTACTTAACCCTTCTGCTGGTAAACACGAGGAGGCCTTCATCAAGATCATTAATTACCTCAGTCGACACAGTGCTGTGAGTACTTAACCCTTCTGCTGGTCGACACGAGGAGGCCTTCATCAAGATCATTAATTACCTCAGTCGACACAGTGCTGTGAGTACTTAACCCTTCTGCTGGTAAACACGAGGAGGCCTTCATCAAGATCATTAATTACCTCAGTCGACACAGTGCTGTGAGTACTTAACCCTTCTGCTGGTAAACACGAGGAGGCCTTCATCAAGATCATTAATTACCTCAGTCGACACAGTGCTGTGAGTACTTAACCCTTCTGCTGGTAAACACGAGGAGGCCTTCATCAAGATCATTAATTACCTCAGTCGACACAGTGCTGTGAGTACTTAACCCTTCTGCTGGTAAACACGAGGAGGCCTTCATCAAGATCATTAATTACCTCAGTCGACACAGTGCTGTGAGTACTTAACCCTTCTGCTGGTAAACACGAGGAGGCCTTCATCAAGATCATTAATTACCTCAGTCGACACAGTGCTGTGAGTACTTAACCCTTCTGCTGGTAGACACGAGGAGGCCTTCATCAAGATCATTAATTACCTCAGTCGACACAGTGCTGTGAGTACTTAACCCTTCTGCTGGTCGACACGAGGAGGCCTTCATCAAGATCATTAATTACCTCAGTCGACACAGTGCTGTGAGTACTTAACCCTTCTGCTGGTCGACACGAGGAGGCCTTCATCAAGATCATTAATTACCTCAGTCGACACAGTGCTGTGAGTACTTAACCCTTCTGCTGGTAAACACGAGGAGGCCTTCATCAAGATCATTAATTACCTCAGTCGACACAGTGCTGTGAGTACTTAACCCTTCTGCTGGTAAACACGAGGAGGCCTTCATCAAGATCATTAATTACCTCAGTCGACACAGTGCTGTGAGTACTTAACCCTTCTGCTGGTAAACACGAGGAGGCCTTCATCAAGATCATTAATTACCTCAGTCGACACAGTGCTGTGAGTACTTAACCCTTCTGCTGGTTGACACGAGGAGGCCTTCATCAAGATCATTAATTACCTCAGTCGACACAGTGCTGTGAGTACTTAACCCTTCTGCTGGTCGACACGAGGAGGCCTTCATCAAGATCATTAATTACCTCAGTCGACACAGTGCTGTGAGTACTTAACCCTTCTGCTGGTCGACACGAGGAGGCCTTCATCAAGATCATTAATTACCTCAGTCGACACAGTGCTGTGAGTACTTAACCCTTCTGCTGGTCGACACGAGGAGGCCTTCATCAAGATCATTAATTACCTCAGTCGACACAGTGCTGTGAGTACTTAACCCTTCTGCTGGTCGACACGAGGAGGCCTTCATCAAGATCATTAATTACCTCAGTCGACACAGTGCTGTGAGTACTTAACCCTTCTGCTGGTAAACACGAGGAGGCCTTCATCAAGATCATTAATTACCTCAGTCGACACAGTGCTGTGAGTACTTAACCCTTCTGCTGGTAAACACGAGGAGGCCTTCATCAAGATCATTAATTACCTCAGTCGACACAGTGCTGTGAGTACTTAACCCTTCTGCTGGTAAACACGAGGAGGCCTTCATCAAGATCATTAATTACCTCAGTCGACACAGTGCTGTGAGTACTTAACCCTTCTGCTGGTCGACACGAGGAGGCCTTCATCAAGATCATTAATTACCTCAGTCGACACAGTGCTGTGAGTACTTAACCCTTCTGCTGGTCGACACGAGGAGGCCTTCATCAAGATCATTAATTACCTCAGTCGACACAGTGCTGTGAGTACTTAACCCTTCTGCTGGTAAACACGAGGAGGCCTTCATCAAGATCATTAATTACCTCAGTCGACACAGTGCTGTGAGTACTTAACCCTTCTGCTGGTAAACACGAGGAGGCCTTCATCAAGATCATTAATTACCTCAGTCGACACAGTGCTGTGAGTACTTAACCCTTCTGCTGGTCGACACGAGGAGGCCTTCATCAAGATCATTAATTACCTCAGTCGACACAGTGCTGTGAGTACTTAACCCTTCTGCTGGTAAACACGAGGAGGCCTTCATCAAGATCATTAATTACCTCAGTCGACACAGTGCTGTGAGTACTTAACCCTTCTGCTGGTAAACACGAGGAGGCCTTCATCAAGATCATTAATTACCTCAGTCGACACAGTGCGGTGAGTACTTAACCCTTCTGCTGGTAAACACGAGGAGGCCTTCATCAAGATCATTAATTACCTCAGTCGACACAGTGCTGTGAGTACTTAACCCTTCTGCTGGTCGACACGAGGAGGCCTTCATCAAGATCATTAATTACCTCAGTCGACACAGTGCTGTGAGTACTTAACCCTTCTGCTGGTAAACACGAGGAGGCCTTCATCAAGATCATTAATTACCTCAGTCGACACAGTGCTGTGAGTACTTAACCCTTCTGCTGGTAAACACGAGGAGGCCTTCATCAAGATCATTAATTACCTCAGTCGACACAGTGCTGTGAGTACTTAACCCTTCTGCTGGTCGACACGAGGAGGCCTTCATCAAGATCATTAATTACCTCAGTCGACACAGTGCTGTGAGTACTTAACCCTTTGAGTGCCAGGGGCCGATATTATCGGCCCTAAACCTACACAATAAGTCTGTTAAAGAATATAATAAAATATATTAAAATTGTAAAAAATTGTAAAAAAAAAATAAAATAAAAAATTCTTAGGCCAATGCATTCTCTTATATATGCGAGGCGATTTATGGTCGACTCACATATATAAGAGAATGCATTGGCACAGGGTATATGGGTTGATACAAAAATCGGACCTGGCACTCAAAGGGTTAACCCTTTCATGACTGGAGCTTCCTGACATTTTGCGAAAACCCTGTGCCTATACATTAACTTATATATAATCGAGTCTCCCAAGGAGCTTCACCTTTTTAAGAGAATACATTGGCCTAACAATATTTAACTTGACCTTGTAAGCCAGTGCATTCTCTTATATATGCGAGGCTGCCTATGTGAGATTCGCATATATATATTCGCATATATAAGAGAATGCATTGGCACATGATCTTTAATTTGCTGCATCAGCGCAGGTCATAAATGGGTTAAAGCAACAAAATAATCACTGATCACTAATTATCGACACAGTGCTGTGGGTTCTTAACCCTTTCTTCATCAAATGGATTCTCCCACTCCGTTATAAAAGTGTACATTGGAATTGTCTATTATTCATCTGGAGGGATATTCAGGTAACAAAGCAGATGACAGACATGCAAAAAGACAATACAAGTGCACATTAGATTTCTATTAATTTGTGGGAAATGTTTGGATAATAAGTTCAACAAACGATCAATGGAGTTCTCCTCCCTCAATTAAATCAGAATTATATTGACCTATGGTCGTTTGTTGAACTTATTATCTGAACATTTCCTATGGGATAACTATTCGTCAATGATGCTAGTATAGAAATGTTTAAATTTATTAACCGAACATTTCCTAAGGGAACTACCTGTCAATGATGCTAGTATAGAAAGGGTTAAACTAATTATCCAAACATTTCCTAAGGGAACTACTCGTCAATGGTGCTAGTATAGAAAGGGTTAAACTAATTATCCGAACATTTTCAAAGGGAACTACTCGTCAATGATGCTAGTATAGAAAGGGTTACTCTAATTATCCGAACATTTTCAAAGGGAACTACTCGTCAATGATGCTAGTATAGAAAGGGTTAAACTAATTATCCGAACATTTCCTAAGGGAACTACTTGCCAATGATGCTAGTATAGAAAGGGTTAAACTAATTATCCGAACATTTCCTAAGGGAACTACTTGCCAATGATGCTAGTATAGAAAGGGTTAACTACATTCTCTTATATATGCGAGGCTCCCTGAGTGACTCTCATATATAAGAGAATGCACTGGCCCATGATCTTTCATGCTGCACCAGCGCAGCTCCCGTCATGTAAGTGTTAATCTCAAAATAATGTACACATAATTAGGCAGGATCGATATTGAGATATAACCTACATGGAATATTTCTGACCAAACTTCTTAAATGGCACTGAGAAATGTGTTTATTTTTTATGCTGGAGGAAAAAAGAGCCCCATTTAGTCTCCAAAGTGGTAATTTCTATGATTTGAATAATCTTCCTCAGACATATAAAGTTCATATATAACTATTTCACGTATGTTTGGACATAATTTGATCCCCATAACTGGACAGGAATGTGACAAATGTGAGAATTACTATAATTGGAGGCTTCAAAAAAGAGGAAGTTAAAAAAAACTTATGTCAACTATCTAAGCATTACTAGTAATTGGGGGTATGTATTTAGTTATGAGCCAAAAATTTGAACGATGTAGCTCAATTGGCTGACAGTCATAAGTTGGAGCTGAACTTTGTTATTTGGCAATTCAATTTAATAACTTTGAGAGCCGTATTTGTTTTTCACTTTCGACTTGAGTTTCATTGTTTCTGATACTCATTTCAGATCGCTATTGTAAAACTAGAAGATAAATGTCGACTGCTGTTGCTTCCAGATTGTGAACTTTCACAAAAACTTGGTATGTTTACCTTCATCACAAAGATTAAAGTTCGTATTTTGGTGTTACAAACATCAAGTTCATGTATTTCAAACCAAATAAAATTTTGGTTAGTGTTATTTTCTGTGTTGTTGGGCATCAAATTTACATATCTGTCCCCTGAAAATTTTTGGGGAACTGCACATCTGTTTCTGGATGATAACTTTAGTTGTAGTTATCTGATTGCTTTGAAATTTTGTATGACCAAATAACTCTTTAGTCTTATCCAACAGGGTGGGGTGGGGAGGGGAATTGTGATGGACCAGAAATGGGGGACGAATATGCATAATATCACGGGTTGTGACCATCAATGCCTACCAGAGTTATGGGCCCTGTTCGACTTTATGAAATTCAGTCTGTACAAAGTTTTTGCAATATACATGTAAGTTAAGTGTTGGTTGTCGAATTTTGATGTGGTTTGGTATGGTGATGGACCAGAATGAAGAATTGAATGTCATTTCTCAATGCATCTGAATGCATCACATTATTTCAGTTCATCTATTTGTAAGTGATAACAGTGTACAATTAGTATTTTAGTTTAGTCTTGTTGAGCAGTCAAGCTCCAAGATAAAGTTAGGAAATTCAATGAGAATAGCGTCACCTTCAGTTGGGATTGTCTGAGCAGTAAACAGTAATGGTCATTCATCATAACCAATTCAGTTTTATTTGGATAATTGTTGCAATTTAACATTACTTGCAATCATTCAAGATGAGAAATAACCAGAAGGAATGAATTTGATTACATGCCAGAACAAGACAGTATTTCAGACATTAGAAATTTATGAGATACCCTTTTCAATTTCATGTTATGCAACAATCAGGTTAATGATATCTAGTCATTGAGTATTCACCATGTAGTATCCAATTTGTGATACAGTTTTTTTGTTTTATTACTTTTATTCAGGTAATACAACTGGGTAATATATTAATTTTGTTACGAAATATTTCTTCCGTTGATCATAAGTTTCCTGAACGCTATTACGGTGGTCCACTGTGAAGTGGTCCGGGATCCTGTGAAATCCAGAATGTTGCTAAATCTGAGGCTAAAGAGTCACTTTAGCTGCCTATATAGCCCTATACCAACAAGCATGGCACTAACATGCTTACAAACAACATTACATGGCCAGTACTTGTAAATTGTTTGAAAAAACCCATTTTGGACAAAAATTACAAGCACAATTTTTTCGGCCTCTGGGCCACCCACCCACCCCGGCCCTATATACAGAATTTTTTTGCGGACCCCCCCCCCCCCTGACATGCGATGAAATTTTGCGTCTGTCAATTTGTGATTCAGAAACGTAAATAGTTGGATGCAAAGTTTAATTGATTCAAGGGTTGTTCCCAGAATTTTTCATTTCTTAAAAAGCCATCGGTCAAATAGAGCCACCTTGTTCTTGCGATACGTGGCCTTCTTTTCTCTTAAAATTGAGTGCTACATTTATTCTTCAAAAATATTTCAGGGCTAACAAAGACTTTAACTTACAATGTGGTGCTACATTGTATATTCATATCCAGTTGCTCAGCTAGAAAAAGACTGGACACATTCTGTATGTATTCAAGGAGTAATCTTTATTATAATATGTTTGCTTGGTCTTCTGGCTATAAACCTCACCGACGCTCTGCATCGATCGTTGTTAATACAGTAGAACAGGGTGGATCATCTGCCATTTCTGATTTCCAGGTAGAATTCTGCCCGGGACTAAAATGGGACAGTTCAGGCTGATTGGCAGTCTCTTCAAAAAGCCAACGACAATCTGAGGCAATTGCAAATTTATAGCTTGGTTTACAAACCCTTTCTGCAACTTTTTCTTCAATATTTAAAAAAAATATATATAAAGGATCTACAACGAGTTCCCAGCTTATAGCGGAATTTACAAAACGAGTCCATTAAGGCTCGGTCCAGACCTAATTTACTGGACGAGTTTTGTAAATTTCTCTATAAACTGGGGACGAGTTGTAGATTCTATTTATTACATGATCCAAAACCTCGACAAAACATACTTAAATCAACAAATGGGACCTGAAACTAACATCGGCTTTCATAAGGCATGTGATGACGTATCACGTAACTATTTGTTGTTTGCCCGCATAAAGAAATAGTCCTAGATAAATAAAGACTCTTTGGCGTATTAAATGGCGTATATTTAATGACATAACTTTTCAAACTCTTCACTCATTATAGTTGATTGAAAGATATTGGATGCCATAGTATATTTAGACGTAGTGTATGGAATGCGAGCAGACGACAACCCGGAAGTCAAAGGTCACCTGGCACTATTTCCTGTTATTAAACGTTTAATATAGCAATTTATAGAATGGGTTTATTGAATGGAATAAGGGTAGGATCATGTAATAAATAACTTTTTTTTATGATTGGTTTATGATCACACTGATTCAACTATGAAGCAGGGACAAAGAAAATATATATATGGCAGAGTCTATTTTTATCTTTCGCCTTCTTTTCCATTTTTAGCTCAACTTTACTTTGTAAAGTTTGAGCTATTGCCATGGCTTTGTCGTCCGTCGTCCGTGTGTGCGTGATTTGTCAACAATACAGGCTACAGGTCGTACCTTTGGTCGGATCATTATGAAATTTGTCATAGCTGTTGACATCAACATTTAGACCGGAATGATTCATTTTGGGGTCATTCGGAAAAAAAAAAATGGATTTCAAAATGCAATCCATTAGCACGGGCTACAGGCCGTACTGTTGTCTGATCGTCATGAAATTTGTCATGGATGTTAATATTGACATGTAGATGGGAACGAGTAATTTTGGGGTCATTCGGCCAAAAAAATGGCCGCCGGCAGCCATCTTAGATTTGACTCTTTGTATGACTAAATCCTTTAGCACGGGGCTACAGGTCGTACCTTTAGTCTGATCATCATAAAATTTGTCATGGATGTTAACAATGACATGTAGATGGGAACGAGTCATTTTGAGGTCATTCGACCAAAAAACCTGGCCGCCAGCAGCCATCTTGGATTTTACTCATTGTATGACTGAATCCTTTAGCACGGGCAACAGGTCGTACCTTTAGTTTGATCATCATAAATTTTGTCATGGATGTTAATAATGACATGTAGATGGGAACGAGTCATTTTGGGGTCATTCGGCCAAAAAACATGGCCGCCAGCAGCCATCTTGGATTTTACTCTGTGTATTACTAAATCATTTACTGCTCATTTTTTACACTCCTTTTTAATCTCTCTATTCATTGCTCATCACAAAAAATTACCTTTACAAAGTTGAGCTACAGTGTCATTGACACTTTCATTTTTGAGTATTATGGAAAGAAATATAGAAATAATCGAGGGACACAAACAACATGTTGGCCTTGAGCTCTGTCCAGCCTTGAAATAGTGTGTCTGACATTTGCAGAATGAGTTACCCAGAGGGTGAATTTAGTGACGCTATCCCACACAACGGGCTAGCATCATCAAATTCACCCTCTGTAGTCTGTAGACCTCATTCTGCTTAGGCCTCATCTTCTGGGAATTATCGATAGTTTCAAATTAGCATTGCTTTTAGTTACTTTTCCCCTTGTTATCAGTTTCTATATCCCCTAATTTGCAGAAGATAAATGCATAATCAAGGTATCTAATGGGTGAACATCACCAACTTCAATTTGGGAACTTCAATCTGTTACTAGGTCTCCCATAGCAATTGAGGCCTAAGCAGAATGAGGTTCCCAGAGGGTAAATTTGGTGTTGCTACCCCACCGTGCAGGAATCTGTAGCTCTCACACCCGTATGCACTCGCATTTTTTAGTTCACAGGTGCTAAAATTTGCATTCATCCCTCTTGTCATAATGTTTTTGGTCACTGTAATCGTTTAATTTCAAAATTGAACTATTTAAAGGTACATGTATATTTAGAACCTTCCCATCTCAGTTAAATTATGGTCATGTGAAAGTAGCTGGACATAGGTCTATCCCACAATGATATTTTATTTTCGAAAAAACAACTTACGATTGATTATATTGTGGGTGTAATTACACCCGTCTTTTGAATTGCGAGAGCAAACATGTGCTCTCGCTGTGTTTTCCTCGTGAGAAGGAAGGACTGTCAAGGCTTGAAATAGTGTGTCTGTCATTTGCAGAATGAGGTTCCCAGAGGGTGAATTTAGTGATGCTACCCCGCATAGCGGGCTAGCATTACCAAATTCACCCTCTGGGAACCTCATTCTGCTGAGGTGTAAGCAGAATGAGGTCCCCAGATGGTGAATTTGGTGATGCTAGTCCGCAATGCGGGGTAGCATCACTAAATTCACCCTCTGGGGACCTCATTCTGCAAATGACAGGCACATTATTTCAAGGCTTGAAGGACTGTCAAGGCTTTTCTCTATCCTCAGTCATCGTTCCAGAACTAAACATTACACTCGTTCAGATGAAGGACTGCAATTTCAGATTTGTTCGCATCGATCTGGAACACAAATAAAATTCCAAACACAGAAGATGCCACAGTGAAACTGAGTAGCGTTATGTTGAAGAAAATTGAATCGAGTCTGTTCCGTAGCAAACAATCCCAACCAGGTTTTGATGCTGATACTTCGTTCTCTCCAGTATCGTCTTGTGGTTCGTCGTTATCTTGTTTCTTAACTTGTGTGATAAACAAACATAACCTCAAAAGAAACTTGTTTATTCGGTCGAGATTTGATATCATGATAGTTATAATAACCGACGCTCCGCTCTGGCATAACAACATGGTGATAAATACCTCAAGATAGCAAATGTTGTCTCCATTGGCCGGCAATACCGTCGATATCACATTAAGGAAAATGGCAAACGACAGAAAAACTGTTATAGCGTAAGAGATTCGTTCTCCAGATTCCAGTGGAATGTTGAAAGTGAAAATATTCAAAATGCTAAGAATGATTAACGGAACGATAGTGTTCAACATCATGAATAACGGCCTTCTTGTGAGTTTGATTTTAAACACATAGAACTGTCCTTCCAGAGCCTTTGAAGCATAGACCTCTGATTGGACTTCCCAAACACTATTTTCCGATATCAGACAATTGAGATTACTCTTGCTCTGATTTTTATATATGAATCGTGTGTTGATTTGACTCCAGCCATTTGACCAATCCTCAAAAATCAGGTAGCATATTTGAGTGTCAAACGGGAAGTAAGATATATGTACATTACAGTCGCTCTTGAAAGTTGATCCTGGATGCCATTCAATGTGTCCAGTATTCTTGACTCTTACAGTGGGTGTGGAATCATAGATGTTTATTTTAGATTCTAGGAAATTGGTTAATACTATGTCTGGTATCCACATGTCTTTGCTTGGTACGACCATCTGGTGAATCCCGGCATAATCACTGCTGTTCCACTGAAGAGAATGATCCCTCCATATTACTCGCATAAATCCCGTCGTCCATAACACCTGGTTGATTTCGTCGAGCTTGAACACTTTCATGAGATAGAAGTCAACATCAAGGAACAAAGTGTATTGTCCCTTACTCACTGGGATAAATTTTGACGTATAGTTACGAAACACATCGTTGTAAAGTGTCCTGACAGGATTGTCCCCTCGTACATGAATATGTGCGACTAATGTAAGATAAACGGTGAACCACACTAGGTTTAACATTTTTTCCAAATATAGTGTTTCCAGCAGCTCTCCTTGTTCTCTGGATAGAGAAATTTGCTAAATGCCCTTCACTCCAATGATAGAATATTCCAGTGATAATGTTTTTCCAATGATTTTAATCTTTATTCTTTGGCTTGTGGTCATATTATAGTTGTTATTAATGTAACCAAAACCATGAATTATAACACATCCAATCAGTCTTCAACTGACAATGACAGAAATTACTGCAACAGGTTTACCAGTTTTCCAAATATTGTGTTTCCAGCAAATATCGGCTGAATGCCATTTTTCTCAGTGGTGGAATATTCCTGCAAAAGAGTTTTTCCGATTGAGTTTACCGATTTGTGATTCTTGATTCCTTTCCTTATCTTTATGCTATAGTCAACTGCTATAGTTGCAACTAATGTAAGCAAAACAATGAACAACAGCATTAAAACTTCAAATCGCAATGATAGAAATTTCCACAGCAGAAATAGCAATATTTCCAAAATATTAATGACTCCTTCCCTTATCTTTATGCTCTAGTTTTAACTAATGTAAGCAGGTTGAGTACCATTTAAACATTAAATTGCAAAACACAGAAATTTCCGTAGCAGGTTTGAGTTTAACAGGTTTTTTTTCCGAATATAGTGTCGGCAGCAGCTATCATTATTCTATAGAGAGAGACTTACGAAGTGTGGCTTAATCTCAACTGATACAGCGTGACGAACAGTTCCGTTGTGGCAGAATTGTTTGCCGACCTCCACCTGTCTTATTGCATTTTTGTATTGATTTTCCTCATATTAATATTACTGGGGTTTGATTGTCACTTTGAATTAACCAAGCAACCATCACTTCCAGTGATTCCTCCTTATTAATATAGATGGGGTTTGATTGTCACTTAGTACTAACAATGCAAACAAGCTTCTAGTGAAATACTGAGTGATGAGGCCATAGAAAATTAATTATTTGATCAGGGAAATTAGAGTTTGTAAATATATGAACTCCCTTTTTAGCTCACCTAAGACGAAGTCTCCGGTGGAGCTATAGTCATCATTCCTTGTCTGTCATCCATCCATCGAGCCGTCCCTCCCATCCATCCATCCATCCGTCCATCAACAATTCTTTGAACATCTTCTTCTTTAGATCCATAGGACCGAATGGGTTCATATTAGGTGTGGATGTTCCCTAGGTGACTGGTATTCAGATTTGTTCAAATGAGGTCACTGGGTCAATTAGTTGCGAATCCAGGGCCATAACTCTTTCCCTCCATAGTAATTCTTAAAACGACTTCTTCTCAAGTAGCATTGTGCCAAATGGGTTCATATTTGGTATGAAGTGTCCTTGGGTGACTGGGGTTCAGATTTGTTCAAATGAGGTCACTGGGTCCAATGTGGGCGGAGCCAGGGACATAACTAAAAAAAATCTTCTTTTTTTTTTAGATTTAACTCCTTGCTCAATTAAAAAAAAAATTAAATTTTTTTTTTAAATTTATTTATTTCAAAAGTGGTTTTTTAAAGTTAATTATTAAAGACACAAATATTAATGAAGCCCATCACCCTTGCCCATTGGTGCTTCTAGCATCTCTGTTGTCAAACACTTGTTTTAAATTTATTTCAGTCACAATACAATACACCCTGTGCAAATGCTAGAATCTATCTATTTACACTGAAAATGAGGGCTGCAACGTATCAGCCCACCTCACGATTCGATACGTATCACAATTTTTTGCAACGATACGATACGTATCGCGATACATTCCAGACCAGTTTACAACTTTTGATCGTTCTGTTGCATTATAATAAATAGCCATTATGTGTACTATTATTCATCCATGTACTGGAATTATGACCACACTTGATGTTATACCATCTCGGCACCCTGTAGGCTGTACAGTTATTTGGCAATCAAAGATTCCTAAGGCTGAAGGGATCACTCTCACCAAAAAAAGTGCTGAAGGGTGCACATGTTTTGAGATATCCTTCTGAGTAAGCTTTAGTTTTTGCGTACGTCATGATTTCTGTAAGAGGATAATTCCTAATTTCTTTTATCATTATGTTCCAAATTCCAATGAAAATTAAACTTAACTGAAAACAAACTGCTTTAGGGCATCAGACTTTCAACTTGAACGCACGAAACACAAAGTGCTTCCACACCGGCGATTTAAACTTCGCCAGTGCCCCGACAATTTTTTCGAGTTATCTCGCCAGGCCCGTCTCCGACCGGCTGAGAACTTTGATCATTCGATACTTCCGACATGTTAATTTGTTAATTTTATTGATTTTAAATGTCAAATATATTCAAAGGACCCTCGCGATAGCAGAAGAACAATTTTGATTGGTTAACAGAAAAGGAAAATACGGAATCATTAAGGTTACAACCAATGAAAAGTGTCCTCTCAGAGAGCTTGGTCGACAAAAATGCGGATCGAAAACTTACCGAAATAATTACGAAACGAACCGCGTATCGCACCACCGGTAAACATCGCGATTCACCGAAACCGCGGTGAATCGATGCAGCCCTCAGTAAGGCCAGTGTGCTCTGTTGATAATTATCCACATGTCAAATATGACAGTGTAGTATCAACAAGCACACAGCTCTCTCTACCCAGACCAGAGAGGTTTTGTTTTGGTAATTAATTTTGAAATTGAATGTCAAATGTTATCCCAGGAGCCTTCAGTCTCTACTCATATTACTGGTATAGGAATTTGTTCAAATGGTGGGTCTGTCGAAATAGGTCATTTATACAGTTTTAACACTTCCTTATAGTGAATTAATTTCTACCCTATGAATTGTTCTGTAGTCTGTGTGTACCACCTTTTGTTGATTGAGACTATTTCTAATAGAGACAGCTTTATGAGTTTAAGAATCAGCCACTCACTCCAAAAACTGGGGTTCAGATTTGTTAAAATTGGGTCACTGGGACAAACATGGGCAGAGCCAGTGTCAATATTTAAAAAAAATAAATAAATTGAGATTAAAGTTTTTAGAATTAACTCCTTGCTCAATTAACCCTTTTCCCAACAGCACCTGTAGTTACACCACGTCATATAGCCAACGTCACCAGGTATGAAGGTAATTACGTTAGCCAACAGGTATTTGACGTTATAACATAATTGGGTGTTTTCCCCCAAACTGACCACAGCATGCACCATGTGTATCATCAGATATGCAACAACAAACATGCTCTCATTTAATGAATAGTTGTTGGTATATGATAATGGAGACATAAACCAGTAGTCAAACTAAATATGTGTCCAAAAACAACTGTTTTATCTTTATTTTATCAGACATGTGAGTAAAAAAATACTCAGTTTATGCTAATTTATGGCACTGTTTGAAAATATAAACTTACGACCTAAGAAATAATACATAATCCAATATAAATATAAATTTCAAGTTGACATTATGTGACATAGATTACCCTCGCGATCACGCATCACGCAACCAACAAGGAAGCGTCTCTGACTACAAATTCAGTCTTCATCGCGACCACGTGTTTCTATTTCGTTTGTTTACATTTTGTTGGCAAAAACAGTATTCTAAGTCAACATTTCGCAAATCTAAAGCCTAGCAATGGAAAAAAAGGTTTAATATGTGGCCTTAATTATCTTAACCATCAGCAGAACAAACACAATCAATGTAAGTCGTCAGTATTCATCTTTATTCGCGTTTCAAATTCGAGTGTTAAAAATGCAAATATTAAATAACTTTTTTTTTTATAAATATTTTTTATTGAAAATTTATTACGTTGTAAGAACGTACTGACTATTGTAGTCTTCCGAGTCCATGGCTTCTCCGTCTTTACAGTCTGGTGAGCGACCCCCACAGTCATTGACTGTCTTGTTACTACCCTCTGACAGACACACTGTTTGCAGATTTGATAATATCTGCTGTATTTAACTCTTCGGTTCCTTAATGGATTCTGACACTCGATTCCATTGCATTATTTGAAAATGAGAAGCAACAAATTGACTCTTTGTGGCTTTGTTACATAGTTTTTGTCCCTGGGGTGTTTTTATTGTTAACAGAATTGCATCATTGTGCAGTCTGTTGATGACTCGGGTTCCATTAGTACGTGATTACCTTGGTGAATTACTGGTTATGACCCATTAGTGCTTTCCCATTTAGAACCACTAAAAGCTAATGACATCCGACATGTATATTGTAACACGGGGTGCAAATATACAAAGTTCTCCATGGTCATGTATCAGTAACATTATTATCTCAATATTGTAATAATATTCATGGCATGCTGGGAATGTCATGAGAAGTGAGGGTCAGCCTTAAACCACTGGTGTGCACACAAGCGATACATTTTCTTAGTTACATATTGTGGATGATGCCATATTAAAGGGTGATAAAAAATTATAAGTCAACCAAATAGAAAGAGGCACAATAAAGTGGCATAGAAGATAAACAACAGACACAGATAAATAGTTTATTGTACAGAGATTCTGACCTGTGAATGTCGCTAGGCAGTGTGAGAGTGCACAATGAACTATTTTAGAGAAAGAATTACCACAACCAGGCTGAAATGTGTCACAATTACAAAGTTGGGTGTGCCAGAAAATAAAAGTAGACTCCGGTGGTCGTCAGACGCGCACATGGGTTATATAATAGACAGAATGAGACTATTATTATGAGATGGTTTTCTGTTTGAATGCTGCTATTTAAATCCTGTATAAAAAAAAATTCACTGACAAATGTCCAGGAATGCGTGATTTTTAATTGAATATAGTTTATTACATTTTGCGAATAATTGATAGTATTTTGTTTTGCATGACTAAATCCTTTGGCATGGGCTACAAGTCATTCCTTTGGTTGGATCATTATGAAATTTGTCATGGCTGTTGACATTGACATGTAGATGGGAACGAGTAATTTTGGGGGTCATTTGGCAAAATAAGAATGGCAGCCAGTGGCCATCTTGGATTTCAAAACTCAATCCATTAGCTACAGGCTGGCGTGTTCATCTGATCATCATGAAATTTGTCATGGATGTTAACATTGACATGGAGATGGGAACGAATCATTTGGCCATAAAACAGGGCCACGACAACCATCTTGGATTTTAATCTTTGCCTGGCTAAATCGCTTGGCACGGGCTACAAGTCATACCTTTGGTCGGATCATTATGACATTTGTCATTGATATTGACATTATTGCTAAAAAATAATGATTTTATAACAAGGTCAAAAGCCTCTGAGCAGACGGGGAGATTGACAACCCAATTTTTTTTCGGTAGAATTCTGTAGTTTCCGATATGATACCTCGACTTTGATTCATTCAATTTCGCCAAGTTATATGTCAAACGAAAGGGAATTTTATTGCCAATAAGACACATCGGAGGATATTTTTGCTGCAATTATCGATTTCTAGAATTTATTAGGGCTTTTGATAGTTTGTATGGTTTAGGCCAAAATCGATCATTTGAACTTTGTCACTGGTGTAGTCTATATTGGTATATTCGTAATTTTCCCCAGGAGCCTGTGATTTTAGCGGTGGAAGAAATCCACACGCTAATGGCTAATCTAACAGTGATTTCAGTGGTTGATAAATTTGTCAATCATGTGAGGCAAACCACTGGCGAGTAACTGGCAACTCCATCAGATAACGATTTCGAGTTACAAAGTCCGTGATGGAAATATGTGGATTTGAGCCCTCATCGCCAGCACTGGACGGCGAGACGGCTTGGAGTTGTAGCCTTAACCGTCTGAGTCAACGAGGCCACCTAATGATAGTATGAATACGATATTACCTGAAAAGCACATATGTGCGAGCTGAGCGTATATTTATACACATCACATAAAGAGTGTGCGATAACCAAAACACTCATTACTGTGATGATTTTTTTGGGAGATTGATACACTCTGACCCATTCAATACCAAAATTATGAGTGGCGCGAGGATTAGCGAGCGCTATAACAGCATGTTGTTAACAACATGGTACAGTATTAACCAAAGTTCACTATGGGGTATCTCCCCGTGTTTAATGTTTTGCTTATCGCACACTTTTTACGTACTGTACTGTAACATAACATGGCCTTTGTTTACTAACACTGCATACGATCTTGACAATAACATGCTATTTATGCGATATTTTTTATTGGTATACGAACATAATCTGTCTATAGTTTAATAGTCTTTCTGTTGGTGGTGGTTTTAACCCTTTACCCAACAAACCGGCCAAATAAAGCTTCAACAGCCTAAAATATCTTCGGTCTGTCTCAATAGAACCATACAAATATGGATATCATTGGAACCGGTTCATTGACCACATTGTGATGGTTACAGTTATGCCCTGTGCCAATGCATTCTCTTATATATGCGAGTCGACCATAGGTCGCCTTGCATATATAAGAGAATGCATTGGCCTTGGCATTGGCCTTTCTACATTCTTTGACAATTTTATCATTTTTTAATATGTGTTAAGCCAATGCATTCTCTTATATATGCGAGGCGACCTATGGTCGACTCGCATATATAAGAGAATGCATTGGTACAGGGCTGTTCTGTTGGGTAAAGGGTTAACGGATATGACTATCATCGCGAAGGCCATCCATATCTTTATTACTCATTGACTCGTCCAATGATTTGGAATCCTAGCTTATGCACTATTATCTGTTCGTCTGTTTGCACTATTATCTGTTCGTCTGTTTGCACTATTATCTGTTCGTCTGTTTGCACTATTATCTGTTCGTCTGTTTGCACTATTATCTGTTCGTCTGTTTGCACTATTATCTGTTCGTCTGTTTGCACTATTATCTGTTCGTCTGTTTGCACTATTATCTGTTCGTCTGTTTGCACTATTATCTGTTCGTCTGTTTGCACTATTATCTGTTCGTCTGTTTGTCGTCTGCTCATATTTCCTGAACAATATCCCCCAAATGAATATTAGACCATTCCAATGTATACTTTCATGGCTGAATCCAATTAGGAGCAAAAGGGTTAATACAGAAACCAATTCCGTCGGAATGATAATGACTATTATTTTTTTACGCCTGTTATTAAAAAACGGGACGTATTATTATATTGGTCTGTCCATCCATCTGTCCGTCTGTTTGCTTTTTTCGTTTCCAAGTGATAACTTTTGTAAGTCGGAACTGAATTGAATGAAATCTGGTATGTGGGTTCACAAGAAAAAAATACAGGTTGAATTTGGGTTATGCCGCCAATTTTCACTGGAGTTGTGGCCATTTTTGTTGGAATTTGCACTCTTATTTTCATTTCCGGATGATAACTTTAGTAACTCTGAACTGAATGGAATGAAATTTGGTATGTGAGTTGACCATCCCAAAATAGAGGTTCGAATTTGGGTTCTGCCCTAAAATATTTATATATATTTTAATATATAGTGGAATTACCACAGCATATTTTGCCATGCCCTAGCAATGCTCTTGTTGTTCCCCAAAATTTTCGGAGGACATTTGTAATCAGCTGCGTCCGTCCGGAGTTATAACTCCAGTAATGATCATCCAATTTGATTGAAACTTGGTATGTAGGTGTCTCAACCAAGAACACAGGTTCTCTGCAATTCTGGGTTTGATCCGATGTTATTTTATGGAGTTATTTCCCTTTTTCAACTTTTTTTTTACTTAGAAAATTTCTCACTTTTTCAGTTTCCTGATGATATCTCAAGTTTGGATCCTTGAATTGCAAATACCGTTTTTATGTGGATCAGTCATATCAAGATACAGATTGAGTTCGAATTTGAGTTTGATCTGATGATTACGATAACTCAAGTTTGGACTGTTCTAGGGTCCTGCGAATATTCGAGATTCGATTCGAAAGTCAAATTTGATTCGAATTCGAGTCGAAATTGCTAACTCGAAATTTCGAATATACATTGATGGAAAAGTAGGCTGTTTACGGACAAGTACACAAGTCGATCTTAGCTGTTTTTGTGCCATTTAATTACAGAAAATGATGTATATATGCACCTTATAATTCTTATTGTACATCGCGATTATATATATTAAATATAAGTATAGCCAGCAATTAGCCACTATAGAACTACATAATTCTGAACGCGTGAATTCTAGCTTTGAACATGGTAGCCAAAAGCTCGGAGATCACCGATGGACCGTCAACGCGCGTGAATAATAATAGCTATGAGACTGAGCAACCGCTAGCGTTATCCGCCGTTTATCCGTCTCAGATTATGCATTACCGGTATGTAGTATAGCTGAGAATTTACACAACACGTGTTCCCGGCATCGAAAAGTGCATTTTGGCGATGTTTTGTTTTGGGGTTTACTTTCAATTTCGGAGCGTTCTTCGACCCTTGACAAAATGTCGTCGTTATTCATGTTTATTTTAAATATGATACAGCTGCAGGTAGTGCAGGGAATTACATGTGAGATGAATGCAACCTGATGTATAAATCGCAGGCATCTGTGACAATGACCCATCTATGGAATCATCTGTCCAAGAATCATCTAGCACTACATAAACAGGCTACCCTGCGACTGTTGTTGCATCTTCAAGTTTATAACAACGGGTGAATCCGAATGTCGATTTGCAATTTTGCATTTACATGCAAACTGTACAAATTTTGCGTGATTTTAGTTCTGATAATCTGTTTAGTGATTTTTATGTGTACCCATACCATGTATGGTACACATAATGCCGACGTCCGGATCAACCATCCGTCGTTCGTCCGTCCGTCTGTCCGTCTGTCTGTCTGTCCGTCTGTCCGTAGACACTTGCTATCCGATTCATTTACTCGAATATTTTTTATCGGATCTTGTTTAAATTTTATGTGCATGTTTATGATGACACACTCCTCACCTGTATAGTTTTTGGTATCGATCGGTTGATCGGTTTAGAAATTATTAACACTTTGCATCCGCACATAGTCATGAGCTATCCGATGCTATAACCAAAGTATTTTTTGTCTGATTGTTTTCATATTTGATATGTAGGTTTATGATGACACACCCCTCACCTGTATAGTTTTTGGTATCGATTAGTTGATCAGTTTAAAAAATAATTAACCCTTCACACACATGCTATCCAATGTAATAAGTTGAACATATATCTTCTGATCTGCCTCATATTTCTTACCTAGGTTTTTCTTAGCACGGTCTTCATCTGTATGGTTTTTGGTATCATTTAATTAACCCTTTTCACTCTTAATGTTTACTTAGAACTCACGCAAGCTGCTATGACTCAAAACATTTTTCATCTGATCTGCACCAAATTTGGTACATGTGGTCCTCACCCCAAAATACAGATCAAGTTCAAATTTGGGTTTGATCCGATATATTTTAACAGAGTTATGGCCCTTTATAATTCAAGTGACTTATAATGTAGTTCCATGAAATACACTGGTATATGGTCGAATGGTGGACAACTCTATTGGAAATATAATGATAGCATTCCCTGGTGTATGCCCATGTAGATTGTAAACAGCTCATGAAATGATTAATTGCTATTTAGCTATGGTCAAGTGGTTAGATGGATACCAAGATAAACAAACAATATTATACTGATGGCTGGTTAATTGTCAAATTTGATAAATGACACCAGGCTCTTGTTTATCTAATTTTGAAATTTCATTACAGGCTGCCTGATAATTGACCCATGACCTACACAATTGTCTGCATATTCCATTGATATGCTTAGAAAATAATTAACCCTTTCCAAGTTTCCAACAGATTTATGCTTTAATGCACATGGGCTCTTCCTCATATGTCTTATCTTGGGTTATCTTCACACTATTAACTTCTATGGATTGTGGAATTGATTAATTGATTTTTGAAAAATATATTAACCCTTCAGACACATTCTTTTGATATTACATTAAAATAATGGCTAATAGCCAATATAATTGTTATATGCAATAGGTTACAAGCAGATAAATCTTCATTATTGTTTGTATTATGCAGAAACATATTAAATGAACCCTCTTTTTGAATCAGGTTCATTAGTTAATGAACGTTCAATAAGACACCAATTGAATATGCTTACAGATTATAGGTGATGCATTATTTTGAAAATCAATATGGCAGATAATATTGCCAGGAACCTTATTTTCCCATCTGTTCATATTGTCATGGTTGACTGAATTTTGGGGACCACAGAGTGCTTAAAAGATTAACAGTGAAGGTTATGTGTTTTAGTCTGCAAGCTACTTGTAAAATATTGTTATGTCTTGAAACCATTTGATTCAGTGTTACATTCCTTTATATTAACTATGGTAATCTTTTCGATTTAGGGATCATTGGGGCCAGCATCCGCACCATATAATGGCTGTATAACATGGCTCTATAACATTATATAGATAACATTTTTGAATTATACTGTATAAACTACATGCATTTTTGACATGATTGATAAACAAATAACAACTGGGAAGAATGGGGGGGGGGGGGGGGGGGGTCATTAAAGTTCAAATTAAATATGAGATGGAATCCCACATGTTGTTCTATGCAGTCTGGCTTGTCAACTAATTATTAATTATAATTTCTCTTTAGAAGTGAATGAGATTTGAATAGCTGGTAGTTTTGTTTCCAATGAGCTAACTTCAACTTATAAACATATTCTCAGAAATAACTAAACCCTTGGATCTCACATAGATAGGTTCTTGGATGAATAAGGATAGAGTTATTAGATTTAGAAACCCCCCCCCCCCCCCTTCGCAACCGCAAATACTTTAACCCCTTCTTAAGACAAATTATTTGAGCTATTGAATTCAAGATGGTGCTGATATATGGATACCTGTGTTCATATCTTTGATAAATTATCAGTTATAGCTAATCGCTATCGCCCGGTATGGGTTAAACATCTGCCGATCGTGATCGGCCTCTCGTTTATTAATCGTCGTGACGGCCGCATGGACGTTTTTAAAACTGCCTTTTTTTCTCGACAATTATCATTTGAAGTTAATAGTATTGCAAACGACGGTTCATCGCCACATAAGTTATGATGGAACTTCGTGCATGTAGTTGATAGAATGTTTCACAAAACGTCTAATTGTTGACAAAACATGCCCAATTGAGAATGCAACACAGATATGATTCGATTCGATATTCGATTCGATTTCCAGAATTCGATTCGATCAAATTCTCCAATTCGCAGGACCCTAGACTGTTCAATTGCAAATACCGTTTTATTGTGAGTCACTGATATCAAAATACAGGTCAAGTTCAAATTTGAGTTTTATCCAATGATTTTTCTCAGATTTATGGGCCTTTCGACTTTGAAAACATTTTTTATAATTTTCTGTATGAGGGTACCTTCATGGTGTAATCAACTCCTCCTACAGTTTTGATCGTAGATATTTGAAACTTCAGAGTATTGTTACCCACATATTGGAGATGTGCAACATGTATATAGAATTATTAACCCTTTCGACTTAGAACATTTCAACATTTTTAAAAATTTCTTTAACAAAGCTGCATCGACTTGCCATGTTTTCTGGGGACACTGTGGTCGGCTGACCTTTTATTATTTTCTGTTTTACAGACAGGAAGGCTTATGGTGATGATTATACACATGACAGCATTTATGATAAGATGCCGGATGATAGCACCGGGCCAGCCGATAACATGCCCGATGATAGCACAGGGCCCGCTGGCAGCGTCTGCAGTAGTACACCCAATAACAACAGTTCAAAGTCGTGTCAGAAACTCATTGATGAATCGCCTATCGGCCCCCAAAATGATGGTTAGTACTAAAATTGTAATCTTTAGAGAGCTATCCAATTTCCCCGGACATGTTAATTTTGTTGGAAATATATGGAAAAGAATTTTTTCAAAATCATTTGGAAGTTCCATACACCATTGTACCCCATTGTGATATACCTGCATGCCATGAATATTATGAGAATTAGATTTGAACACAATAGAATAACCAATAGAATGAATAATATTCATGTACTAGCTGAAATGTCGGTGGGCTCTGCGGCCCCTGGGCTGAACACAGGGGCCTATTTATTTGTATTTTCATGTAATTAATCCACATACTAAAAAATATCCTGATTTCAATTGATAACAGTTTTGCGGGTAAATAAGAGGGGTTATTTATCAATGCCTCATCGATATTCTTGTTTTAATAATTATCTCTTGACTCTTGCAGGCTACCCAAGAGATTTATCCAGCCAGTGTTCTCTCAATGAGAAACCTGAACATAGAGAATCAACACCGGTCTCTAGCAATCAGATATCAGAATCAACACCAGACTCTACCAATCGAGTATCAGAATCAACACCGATGTCAAGTCAACAAAGTTTATACATCACTAAGGACTTCTGCTCTTCTGAATCACCTTTCATTCCTAATCGCCCCGAACTTAGTCTCTCAAACTTGCATGAAGCATATGAATTTGAAATGAAACAGCATAAGAGACTCATGTATGATAATATGATGGTTAATATTGGTAGCTTAGTTCAACACAGGACTGTTTCTGTTGACCTTGACAAGATGAGGTCAGATAATTCTTATGTGTACTCGGTGTCCAAGAAGAAATGGGAGCCGAAAGCCAACTACAGTCAGTCCGATGTTGAGAGTAAGAGTGATGCGGACGAGGTCAAGGTCACAGAATGTGTGCAGGTTGATGAATCTTGCGATGGCGATTCAGAGTTCAGGAAGAAAAAGAAGAAAAAGAAACGACGTTCGGATTATTCTAGTATGAGCGGAGTTTCTGTCAGTGAATTGGATGGAGAAGTTATCAAGTCGTTGAAATCTCCGACATCGCTCAAGGGTCATCACAAAGGAAAATCTGAAAAGTCGTCCCATCACAAGGACAAACAACGAAAATATCACCACAAACACGAGGATAAACAACGAAAATCTCACTGCAAACACAAGGATGAATCGGCAAAATCTCATAAAGACAAAGTGGAAAAATCTCCTGTTTTCAATGAGGAACCAGAGAAATCTCCACAAAAGTCCCCCTTTCCGTCTCCCCTGTTGAAATCCAAAAGTGACGATGTATTGGATTCCTCTGAGAACTCTGATGTGCAATTTCAAAAACCAGATAAATCGCCCTCTTTGAGTTTGAAGTCTCCAGCTGGCAAAGTTAAAGATGCGTCTGTGAAACCGAGTGACCTGCATAAGAAATCTCCAAAACCATCCAGGTATGTCAAAATTACACGAGAAAATTGTCTAACTTTGCTTGTCTTGGAAGTATTTAGGGATTTAACCCTTTACCCAACAGAACGGCCCTGTGCCAATGCATTCTCTTATATATGCGAGTCGACCATAGGTCGCCTCGCATATATAAGAGAATGCATTGGCTTAACATATTAAAAATGATAAAATTGTCAAAGAATGTAGAAAAATATTATAAAAATTGTTAAAAAATGTAAGAAAAAATGGTAAAAAGTGTTAATTTTTTTTTTTTAGGCCAATGCATTCTCTTATATATGCGAGGCGACCTATGGTCGACTCGCATATATAAGAGAATGCATTGGCACAGGGCATAACTGTAACCATCACAATGTGGTCAATGAACCGGTTCCAATGATATCCATATTTTATGGTTCTATTGAGACAGACCGAAGATATTTTAGGCTGTTGAAGCTTTATTTGGGCGTTTTTGGCCGTTTTGTTGGGTAAAGGGTTAACAGGGTTAAAGGGGTTTCTGCTGGGGTTAGATTGGGAACCTTTTTTATTCCTATCTTGATGTTGGCGAGAAACGATAATAAAATGTACTTCTAATATAATTCAGAATTCACGAGATCATCAGTCCCGAGAATTGAGGAAAAATGCATTGGCAATATGTTTTCCTACATGGAAGCAATCGGACTTGGCAAAAACTTATTTTACTTGGCAATTTGGAACAATATTGCCCTTTCAAATCAATAATATTACAACCCAGGTATGCTATCCTATCATGATCAGTATTTAAAGAATTTATAGACAATACTCAATGCTTTACCTATGTCCTTGTTAACTTCAGTGCAAGTTCTCACCTTTAACTGCAGTTTCGCTCTTTTAACCGACCTAATGCGAAGCACATACGTATCAGTGGCTCGCAGCCGAAATTAGCTGTGTGTGCAGTTTGCAGAAACGTCGCGCTCATTGGCAATTCTTGGCAGTATTTAATAGTAAGGGCATGTTTATAACTACATTGGGACGAAAGACCGCATGAGTATTCCTTGTATATATGAAATAAAACATGGAACTTTGACAGTTTATAATTGTTTAGAATGGATGTAAAGTAGTCATCATAATTTTGCATTTATCACTTGTTTACCTGGATGTAATATAGGGCGCATATATCAACGATTAATCGACTAACCTTCAACTATAACGGTTGATTTGTCGATTCTGAAAACTCTTAGCTGTGGCAACCTTAAAAGGAAGTCATTTTGGCGGCCAAAGAGGTTGTATTTTTGATTGACACAATGAAATTTTAGTAACCCAATGAACTTACCTACAGTAATGCCCTAAATTATCGACTCCTTAACCACAGCAGAATTATGGGTAACTTTTCAGGCTTGTTGCCATTCATCGGAAAGCTCTCCGTGAGAGCTTTCCGATGAATGGCAACAAGCCATATTTCCGACTAAATCCTGAAAAGTTACCCATAATTCTGCTGTGGTTAAGGAGTCGATTATTTAGGGCATTACTGTAGTCATTGCCTATTGTCCAGGCTAATTCCCAGGGCTGCGGGACATGTTTCTTCTTGATAAAATTGACTGTTACTTATGTTTTTCCCAGTCAAATCATGTGCCCATCCGACTATCCTTGTTAACACAGAAAGAATCAATGTAAATCAATATTTTAACAATATGGTCATGTGGAACAGAGACAACGAGTTGGGGTAAAATAGTCAGAATGTACAATATCTCACTCGAGTACTGTCTATAACTCTTTGTATACCATGTAGGATCTATAATTTGATTTAGTTGTAGGATCTATAATTTGTAGGTATTATATGAGAAAAATTCAAAATAAATTGATTTTAATAATAGGTTTTCCGGACAGGTGTCCTCGATTCATATCTATTATTTTATACCCCGAAATCTATTTAAAACTTGGTGGAAAGGGATACACTCCCAAGCCTTGAAATAGTGTCTATCATTTGCAGAATGAGGTCCCAGAAGATTAGGCCTAAGCAGAATGAGGTCCCCTGAAGGTGAATTTAGTGATGCTATCCTGCACAGTGGGCTAGCATCACCAAACTCACCCTCTAGACACCTCATTCTACTTAGGCCTTCTCTTCTTGGAAATTACTATTGTTTTTAGTTACTTTTTCCCTTCTGTTCAGTTTCCATATACCCTAATTTTCAGAAGATAATATGCATAATCGAGGTCACTATTGGGTGAACATCAACAACTTCAACTGGAGAACTTCAATCTGATCCTAGATCTTCCATAGCAGTTGAGGCGTACGTAGAATGAAGTTCTTAGAGAGTGAATTTGGTGATGCTAGCCCACCGTGCAGGATAGCTTTACTATATTCACCCTTTGGGGGGACCTCATGGAAATGTCAGACACACTCTTTCCAAGCTTGTTGCTTTCTGGCATACTTCAACATATGAAAAAGTCATCAACTGCTATGGGAGACAAGCCTTGAAATAGCGTGTCTGTCATTTGCAGAATGAGGTCCCCAGAGGGTGAATTTAGTGATGCTACCCCGCATAGCGGGTTAGCATCACCAAATTCACCCTCGGGGAACCTCATTCTGCTGAGGTGTAAGCAGAATGAGGTCCCCAGAGGGTGAATTTGATGATGCTAACCCGCTATGCGGGGTAGCATCACTAAATTCACCCTCTGGGGACCTCATTCTGCAAATGACAGACACACTGTTTCAAGGCTTGATGGGAGACCTACATGTAGGATCAGATTGAAGTTACCTAGTTGAAGTTGTTGATGTTCACCCATTGGTCACCTCGATTATGCATTTTTGGGGATATAGAAACTTAATAGAAGGGGGATATGTAACTAAAAACAATGTTAATTTGTGACTATAGATACTTCCCAGAAGATGAGACTAAAGCAGAATGCAGTCCCGAAAGGGTGAATTTGGTGATGATAGCCTGCTGTGTGGAATAGCATCACTAAATATCCCTCTGGGGACCTCATTCTGCAAATGACACACATACTTTTTCAAGGCTTTTACACAATCTTAAAATAGAAATCATCTCCAAGTTAATAAAAAAAATGTTTACAAAATGAGCCACTGTATCGTATCCTTAGGTAATTTTGTCAACGAATATTTCCTGTGCCTCATGGTAAATATTCATTCACACAAAGACAATCATTATTTTTCAGCTCAAAGTGTGAGTCTCTCCCATCCAAGAAACTGACACATCCATGGGACGACATGATTGATAAAAAAACGGAAGCAGCAAAGGGTATGCACACTAGTAAAACCTCTGCACACACTACAGTAAAACATCTCTGCACACTACCCACAACGAGGCTCCAACATCATGTCTGTTTAAAAATATAAACGGCCCACATAATGTTTGAGCCCAATTTTGTGTCAATTTCCACTTGTCGTTAAGTATGGTCCTCGAGTAGTCAACTTCAAAGCATGCATTATCTATATAATAGAGCCATAATATTATGATAAATTCAGAGAACTTTTTCTATTTCAACTTTGGGGTCTGGCTGCCAATTTATACTGTTTTTTATGTTGACTGAATGGAATGAAATTTGGTATTTATGTTAAGAACCATGACATATAGGTCATGTTTGATTCAAAACCATGAAATACAGGTCATGTTTGATTTGATACCATGAAATGCAGGTCATATTTAATTTAAAACCATGCAATGCAAGCCATGTTTGATTTTGAACCATGAAATACAGGTCATGTTTGATTTTGAACCATGAAATACAAGTCATGTTTGAGTTGAGACCTAAGCAGAATGAGTTCCCCAGAGGGTGAATTTGGTGATGATAGCCCACTGTGCTGGATAGCATCACTAAATTCACCCTCTTGGGACTTCATTCTGCAAATGACAGCGACACTATTTCAAGGCTTGAACGTAGCTGTGCTCGTGTATAAAGTCATCAGCTGAACTTCCCTACTTATAAGGCCAGATAGACAAATTTGTTTGTTTCTCAGGAGAAATGAACTATTTTGTTGATCTGGCCCAAAAAAATGGGGGAAAAAATCATCAAGTTATTAAAGGGCCACTTAATTTTCGAGTCACCGATTATTTTTGTCCCCCGAAAAATTTATTTTCGGGGGACTATAGAAACGGGGTCCGTCCGTTCGTACGTCCGTTCGTTCGTTCGTCCGTCCGTCACACTTTTGAGTACCTTCATTGTGTAATCATCTCCTCCTACAGATTTCATCCCAGAGATTTGAAACTTCAGAATATTGTTGCCCATATATTGAAGATGTGCAACATGTATATAGATGACGGAAATTTGTTTTTTTGACAGAGTTATTAACCCTTTTCGACTTAAAAATTTCAACATTTTTAATAATTTTCTGTATGAGGGTACCTTCATGGTGTAATCAACTCCTCCTACAGTTTTGATTGTAGATATTTGAAACTTCAGAGTATTGTTATCCACATATTGGAGATGTGCAACATGTATATAGACGACGGAAAAATTATTTTTTTACGGAGTTATTAACCCTTTTCGACTTAGAAAATTTCAACATTTAAAAAAATTTCTTTAACAAAGCTGCATCGACTTGCCACTTTTTCGGGGGACACTGTGGTCAGCTGACCTTTTATTTTTTTATAGCCTTGATATACGGTTTTAATATCAATCTATTAAAATATGATTAAAATTCTATAATTTATCACCATTTGAATCGTCAGTGTCTCGGAAGATGCCCATAGAGAAATAGGAAACAGCTGAAATCATAGAATGATTTCCCCCGTTATGGCTCCTGGAATGCAACAGAATTCAAACAAATAATGTATTTTCAATGGAAGGGGAATAACACTATAATTTAAGACATAGAGTTATTGCCTCCTTTCCATTCAAAATAATGAAACTTGATCACAGAACCCAAGTCGATATCTGAAGAAAAAGAAAAAACAAGTTCACAGTTTATTACACCGAATAAGTTGATAATACATGTTTTGGAGCTTTCTTTTTCAAATGATATATAATATGGCATATATTTTATATAATGTGATCTGGGGGTTCATTGGTATATAATATGGCATATATTTTATATAAAATTATCTGGGGGTTTGAAAATTAAGTGGGCTAAAATGAATCTGTCTGTTGTAGATTAAGATCTTTCTCTGGTTAATCCTTTATATACTAAATGAATTCTCCCAGTCAGTTAAAACTGTATATCGGAATGATCTATTATTGTTTTGCAGGGATGTACAGGTAATATAAGCCGACTACAGAAGGAGTCCTATTTATTGAGGGAAATGTTTAGATAATAAGTTCAGCAAATGACCTGTGTATTACTCGTCAATAATGCTTTAGTATAGAAAGGGTTAATCATATTATCTGAACATTTCCTATGGGATAACAACTCGTCAATAATGCTTTAGTATAGAAAGGGTTAATCATATTATCTGAACATTTCCTATGGGATAACTCGTCAATAATGCTTTAGTATAGAAAGGGTTAATCATATTATCTGAACATTTCCTATGGGATAACAACTCGTCAATCATGCTTTAGTATAGAAAGGGTTAATCATATTATCTGAACATTTCCTATGGGATAACAACTCGTCAATGATCGTTTAGTATAGAAAGGGTTAATCATATTATCTGAACATTTCCTATGGGATAACAACTCATCAATGATGCTTTATTATAGAAAGGGTTAATCATATTATCTGAACATTTCCTATGGGATAACTACTCATCAATGATGCTTTAGTATAGAAAGGGTTAATCATATTATTTGAACATTTCCTATGGGATAACAACTCGTCAATGATGCTTTAGTATAGAGAGGGTTAATCATATTATCTGAACATTTCCTATGGGATAACAACTCGTCAATGATGCTTTAGTATAGAAAGGGTTAATCATATTATCTGAACATTTCCTATGGGATAACAACTCATCAATGATGCTTTATTATAGAAAGGGTTAATCATATTATCTGAACATTTCCTATGGGATAACAACTCGTCAATGATGCTTTAGTATAGAAAGGGTTAATCATATTATTTGAACATTTCCTATGGGATAACAACTCGTCAATGATGCTTTAGTATAGAGAGGGTTAATCATATTATCTGAACATTTCCTATGGGATAACAACTCGTCAATGATGCTTTAGTATAGAAAGGGTTAATCATATTATTTGTACATTTCCTATGGGATAACAACTCATCAATGATGCTTTATTATAGAAAGGGTTAATCATATTATCTGAAAATTTCCTATGGGATAACAACTCGTCAATGATGCTTTAGTATAGAAAGGGTTAATCATATTATTTGAACATTTCCTATGGGATAACAACTCGTCAATCATGCTTTAGTATAGAAAGGGTTAATCATATTATTTGAACATTTCCTATGGGATAACAACTCGTCAATGATGCTTTAGTATAGAAAGGGTTAATCATATTATCTGAACATTTCCTATGGGATAACTACTCATCAATGATGCTTTATTATAGAAAGGGTTAATCATATTATCTGAACATTTACTATGGGATAACAACTCATCAATGATGCTTTATTATAGAAAGGGTTAATCATATTATCTGAACATTTCCTATGGGATAACAACTCGTCAATGATGCTTTAGTATAGAAAGGGTTAATCATATTATTTGAACATTTCCTATGCGATAACAACTCGTCAATGATGCTTTAGTATAGAGAGGGTTAATCATATTATCTGAACATTTCCTATGGGATAACAACTCGTCAATGATGCTTTAGTATAGAAAGGGTTAATCATATTATCTGTACAATACCTATGGGATAACAACTCGTCAATGATGCTTTAGTATAGAAAGGGTTAATCATATTATCTGAACATTTCCTATGGGATAACAACTCGTCAATGATGCTTTAGTATAGAAAGGGTTAATCATATTATCTGAACATTTCCTATGGGATAACAACTCGTCAATGATGCTTTAGTATAGAGAGGGTTAATCATATTATCTGAACATTTCCTATGGGATAACAACTCGTCAATGATGCTTTAGTATAGAAAGGGTTAATCATATTATCTGTACATTTCCTATGGGATAACAACTCATCAATGATGCTTTATTATAGAAAGGGTTAATCATATTATCTGAAAATTTCCTATGGGATAACAACTCGTCAATGATGCTTTAGTATAGAAAGGGTTAATCATATTATTTGAACATTTCCTATGGGATAACAACTCGTCAATCATGCTTTAGTATAGAAAGGGTTAATCATATTATTTGAACATTTCCTATGGGATAACAACTCGTCAATGATGCTTTAGTATAGAAAGGGTTAATCATATTATCTGAACATTTCCTATGGGATAACTACTCATCAATGATGCTTTATTATAGAAAGGGTTAATCATATTATCTGAACATTTACTATGGGATAACAACTCATCAATGATGCTTTATTATAGAAAGGGTTAATCATATTATCTGAACATTTCCTATGGGATAACAACTCGTCAATGATGCTTTAGTATAGAAAGGGTTAATCATATTATTTGAACATTTCCTATGCGATAACAACTCGTCAATGATGCTTTAGTATAGAGAGGGTTAATCATATTATCTGAACATTTCCTATGGGATAACAACTCGTCAATGATGCTTTAGTATAGAAAGGGTTAATCATATTATCTGTACAATACCTATGGGATAACAACTCGTCAATGATGCTTTAGTATAGAAAGGGTTAATCATATTATCTGAACATTTCCTATGGGATAACAACTCGTCAATGATGCTTTAGTATAGAAAGGGTTAATCATATTATCTGAACATTTCCTATGGGATAACAACTCATCAATGATGCTTTTGTATAGAAAGGGTTAATCATATTATCTGAACATTTCCTATGGGATAACAACTCATCAATGATGCTTTAGTATAGAAAGGGTTAATCATATTATCTGAACATTTCCTATGGGATAACTACTCATCAGGGTTAATATCACTTCTCGTTGTAGTTTTGGAATCGATGTTCTTTAAGACGGGTGGAGCTTCATTTAAAATTCCTAAACTCAACAAGGATGAAGCAGGTCTTAGAAGCCGGGACTCATATCGGCTAAAAGGTGAGAAGAGTCCTAGTGTAGAAAAATGCAAGATTGATGGTTCAACGAAGACCTCATCTGGTGGTAAAACAGCACCATCTGGTGGTAAAACAGCGCCATCTGGTGGTAAAGCAGCAAAGCAAGAGAATAGTGGAACACAGAAAGCCTGTAAATCTCAGATTGACTCGAAATTCCGAAGGATTAAACGCGTTGAGAGCTCCGATCAGTCGGAATCAGAATGTGAAGTTTCCGATGTTAGTGCTGATGTCAGCAATAAAGTGGATCATGATGACAGCAGTGATGACGACATGGACAAGGATCCGGCAGAACGGGATCATAATGACAGCACTGATGACGACATGGACAAGGATCCGGCAGAACGGGATCAGCTCACTGGCCTCGCCGAGAGTGATATGAAAATGTAAGTTTTGCAAAGTTCTACTCTTGGGCTCCAAATAAACATGCATGCACGTTTATTATTTTCTTGGGAAATTTCCCCCCTGCACAGTGCTTATTTGGGTCTGCACGTTTATTAATTTTGAGGCTATGAAAATTGAAATCAGCACAAACTCAAGATTTCTATATGACTTATAATGATTCCGATACCAAAATGATGAGTTTATATCTTTTATAAACAAATATATATGACACACATGTGAACATTTAAATACTGAATAAAACACCACATGACACATACCATACTACCGGTATGTTGATTCCTATACTTGACCTACCGGTACACGAACTGTAAAAATAATATGTTTAACAGTTGATGTTTTGCTTGCTCAGAGTTTCCCCTGCACTATTATTTGGGTCTGCACTTTTATTAACTTTCAATGGAATTTCCCCCCTGCACTATTATTGGGGCCTGCACTTTTATTTGGAGCCCGAGAGTATAGTGCTCCCAGTTAAATGGACATCTAGTTTTTATACACCGCTTTGAAAATTGTTTAAGTTATTGGTCCGGTCATTGCTTTTTAACTCAACTTTACTTGTAAAGTTTGCCATGGCTTGGTATCCGTTGTCCGTGTGTGTGAGGAGATGTCCATCAACAATATTTGGTCGGATCATTATGAAATTTGTCATGGCTGTTGACATTGACATGTAGATGGGAACGAGTCATTTTGGGGTCATTCAGCAAAATAACATGGCCACCAGCTGCCATCTTGAATTTCAAAATTCAATTCATCATTCCATTTATTGCTCACCACAAAATTTAACTTCTTCGCAAAGTTGAGCTACAGTGTCATGGACACTTTCATTTCGTTTCCGGATAACAACTTTGGTAAGTCTGATCTGAATGGAATGAAATTTGGGATTTGGGTGTACTGGTACAAAAGACAGGTCAAGTTCAAATTCGGGTTCCGCCTGCCAATTTTCAGCAGAGTTATGGCCCTGTTAGTTGGAATTTGCTCTCAATTGTCGCTTCTGGATGATAACTTTAGTAAGTCTGAACTGAATGAAATTAAATTAGGTATGTGAGTTACTAGCACAAAACACAAGTCAAGTTCAAATTTGGGTTTCAAATTTTAATCCATCGGCACGGCACACCCTGCAGGTCGAATTTATCGGAGATTTATTTTGAAAATTATAGGCATGTTCAGGGTCACCTTTATTTGGGAGCATCGAATTTGAATGATTTTTGATGAATGCATTATTCATTTGGATCTTCGAGGTGACCAATAGATGGAAGTCAACTTACTGGCTGGGTGGCCATCTTGGATTTCAAAATTAATCCATTGACGCGGGCTACAGGCCATACTGTTTGTATGATCATCTTAAAATTTGTCATGAATGTTGACATTTACATGTAGATAGGAACGAGTCATTTTAGGATCATTCGGCCAAAAAACATGGCCGCTGGTGGCCATCATTGATTTTACTCTTTGCATCACTAAATCCTTTGACACGGGCTACAGACCACATCCCTGATCCGATCATCACCAAACTTCATATGGATCATCGGGGTGACCTCTAGATGGGGAACGAGTCATTTTGGGGTCAATTGGCCAAAAAACATGGCAGCCATATTGGATTTTACTCTTTACATCACTAAATCCTTTGACACACCAAACTTCATAAGGATCATCGGGGTGACCTCTTGATGGGAACGAGTCATTTTGGGGTTAATCGGCACCAATGGCTATTTTGGATTTTACTCTTTGTATGACTAAATATTTCTACAAAATCCATTAGCATGGGTTATAGACCGATCTGTTTGTTTGATCTTCATGAAATTTGTCATGGATGTTGACATTGACATGTAGATGGGAACGAGTCATTTTGGGGTCATTCGGCAAAAAAACATGGGCCCTGGTGGCCATCTTGGATTTCAAATTTGAATCCATTGGCGCGGGCTACAGGCCGTACTGTTTGTCTGATCATCATCAAATTTGTCATGCATGTTGAAATTTACATGTAGATGGGAACGAGTCATTTTAGGATCATTCGGCCTAAAAGCATGGCCGCCAGCGGCCATCTTGCATTTTACTCTTAGGATCACTAAATCCTTTGACACACCCTACAGACCATTAAATTATTCCCCTACCTAAGTTGAGCTACAGTGTCATTTTCATTTTCCTAATTTCGTTAAAAAAATGAAATCTTGGATTTCACTCTTGAATCCATCAGCTCGCCATACATTCTAGATGGGATCTACCGAATTGAATGATATCAATAAAAAACATAGCTGCAGCCATCTTGAATATTACTCTTAGCGTCAATAAATTCTTAAACACCAACAACATTTTTCATACAATTGATCCCAAACCTTCATATGGCTTTTCACGGGTTGATCTCTGCTATTACTTAAACATTAAATTTCCGCATTCCTTTTTCCGCCATTGACTGCAATGTAGGGTTGGGAGGTATTGACGTTTTTTAAAACCGCGATTTTCCCAAAGTAACACCGCGATATATGGTTTTATTGAATATTATTTTACTATTGAAAAATATCACGTAAAATCAAATTTTAAACGAGAGATATAACACTCTGGGTTTTCGTTATTAGGGATTAAAATTCTACACACTATCGCCAGGCAGTAAATGATAAACTATTCTCAGAATGGCATGTGTCCATTATATAAAGTTCCTGCATTCTGGAATACGCAACAACATTGAGTGAATTACAGGGTCAAGTTATCCTGATCACTCCATTGTTTACATTTCAGCACGCGATTCACATTCCCGTGATGTCATAGCTAAGCACGTGCTCATAGGTTGATAGAGGACCTAGTAGAATTGGACCAAGATGGTTCATTCTGGGCTGTCTGCAGTCTATCACACACAATGAATTACGGAACATTTTTAATTAACTTTTGAACACGGTATTCAGTTAAGGGGGAGAACTTTATTCATCTATTATCATAATAATGAAATAATAATAGCAAGGTGAAACGGAAGGGAGACAATGCAGCTCAACTATATTTAAAATTGGGGTTGATGGTAGCAAGGTTACGTCCCAAGTGATATACTTCGACCAACACCTGCGGGTCATGTTCTGCGTCTGGAAATACTCAATGGCGGGCTAGTTGAATGAATGTCACGGATTTGTCTGTCAACCTGAGTCAAATTTTAAGATATAATTGAACGACAAATACCGCCGAGTCGTGAGTCGAAAGTTTGGATAAAGTATCGCTCGTGACGTTACACGCTATCAGGTTGAATTCGGAAGAAGATAGTCCATCGCTCTACTTCAGCCCAAAATACAACCATTGCGTCATTGGTTACAATTGAATACAACAGAGACATAATATGGGAGCGACCGATAAAGGCTGCTTTCAATCAGCGGTCTGTTAAAGTATTCAACTCAGTATTGGATTGTAATTTGAAACCGTCTTTTGAGGTGATAAAATTGCGGTTACGATATATTGAATTTTTATTTTACACACGGTTTCAATATGGTTTTTCTTTTCCAAACCGACTATAGTCAATATATTGAAATACCACCCAGCCCTACTGCAATGTATGATATCATCTCCTCTCAAAGTTGAGCTACAGTGTCATTGACACTTTCATTGAGATGTTCAGTAAACGACATATTTTTGAAATATAAATACTGATGAGCTTTCTGTCTGTCTGCCTGTCTGCTCAGATATCTTAGCCCTGGGTTATCGATTCTCAATAAAATTTGTACGAAGGTTACCCATCACAAGGCCTTTCACTAGAGGGGGGCAATGCTGTTTTTCTCATTTTCTGTTTTTAGTGTTATCATTCTTTATTTATTTATAATTGATGGTTTTCTGTCAATCTTCAGATATCTCAGCCATGGGTTATCGGATCTCAATAAATTACGTATGGATGTTGACCATCAGATGGACTTTTAATGAAATATTAAATGGTATAAATATTCGCATATTCTCTTTAATTGCTTTAAATTCGTTCTGTTCTGCACATGTTTCATTTTTCACATCATGGTGGTATTCCAGCATCGGAAGTGCAATCTCCTGTTTATAATCAAGGATTAGTTGGTTATCTGGTAATCCTGTCATTATTCTTTGATAGTGATAATTTCAGACTCAGCCAGCTCGGATCAGTGATGATGAAGGTCACTACTAGTAATGGCTTCAAGGACGATGAAGCTGGAGGCCGAGATTCTCAGGACAGCACTGCTGGCAGTGAACGCAAATATTCGCAAGATATTACGACTGACGAGGAACATGCTGAGTTTATCGTCGTCGATAGTGTTGCTGGAGACAGTCACATTTTCTCAGATGGTCAGGAGGCAGCAGAGGGCAAAGGTCAAACTACTGAGAATAACTTGAAAAACCTCACTAATATCGTTGAAAGAATGGCATCGAGCGCTAAAGAACTGAGTAAGCTTGATGCCGATGTTGCCCTGGATAAGGTAAGGCCAAAAAAAAAAAGGTTTTGGTTCTCAGGCCCCGCCGCATTGAATAAAAAGGGCCGCATTAGGCCTTTTTATTGCAATGCCTGATGTTATGACAAAAAAACTTACGAAAAAATTAATTTGAAGAAAAAAAAAAATTATAATTTGTTTGGATTTTATAAACATGTCCATAGTAGATATGTGTTGAATATTAGTGTGCATTGAGCTCTAACATGTAATGTGCTAAAAGTGACTTGCAGGCTTACAACATGAAGTAGATGACTACAATTAAGAAAATAATTAGCTAATCCTCATGCTCTTCTTACAATTAGTCATTGTGAAATAACTTACACTAATTGTAACTCCATACAATTGAAAGGCACAGGATTAAATCCAGATCACATATTAGATTGGGGAGGTATCTGTTTTTAGACAACAATAACAGTAGTTAATGTCAGGGGCAATATATAATGTTAGGTAATCCAGGGTTTCCGCCAAGGGGAAATTAATGAGTCCGTTTTGGGGAAACGCATAACGCGATGGGACGACCATGGTTCGTTCCGGCGGGCGAATTTTTTTTATTTGACACTGAATAGTAGCCATTTCCTTGCACCTGAGTGTCACACAAAGCAATCCAAAGCTACGTATATTACGCAAGTCGATCATTTTCCGTGGGTGCATTAATTCTGTTGATCGTATCCAGATAATTAATCATGTAATTAGTAATTACGCACGTAAGACTGCCGTCTGATTGAAGACTAATGAGACTATATCAAGCTACAACTTAGTGTTTAAAAATTTATAACTTACAATAAGATTCCGACAGGTATAATGAAACTAAACACTAAAAAGCATCTATCCAATACTACCTAGCTGGGATAATTGAATTAAGTATTTCCTAGAATTTCAAGTAGCTTCCGTGAAAAAGAAACTGATTTTTCCATGTATTCTTTCAATCGTAAAACTATGTGCGCTGTGACGTCATATATACTGCAGGGTTTGTCTGCAGGAGATATTTATAGCGGCGAAATACGAATGTTAGTGAAATCATTCAAACTCGGAACGCGTAGCTTGTCAATAGTCTGTATTAATTAGTTAAATAACAGTTACTGATGACCGCTGCTATAGAGTTTTAGCCAACGTGTTATAAAATATAATTGAGTTTTGGCGGGAAATGGGAACATGTGAGCCGTTGTTTGTGTTTGGGGACCCAGGCGGGATAACGAAACTATTATGGACCGTACTTTGACTTTATCTCCATATTGGGTGGGGGTATGTTTTTTGTGTTTATCCTCCATGCATGTTATATGGGTCAAATAAATGGTGTTGTCACTATGAATTCCCGCTATAAAGAATGATTTGGGACAGGTTCCGTATTATAACAGTACGATAGCACGGGATCTCAGAGGTAGATACCTCCTTTGGTAGGAGAACCGCCTGTTGGCGTATGTTGATCCCTACTCTTCCTAACTCAGCAATTCGGCATTCTTTGATCAAATTATGTAATCGTACGATAGCACGGGATCTCCGAGCGTGAGTAGTTTCAACCACAGAAATCCCGTGCGAAGTAATATCCGTACTCAGCAGTCCGACATTCTTTGATGTTACTGCGACATTTATTACGCTGTATATGACGTCGCTATTTCAATGCACACCAAACATTACGTTGTAGTTTTGGCCCTTTGATTTCAAAGGGTTACGCTGTACCGGTAAAGTACTGTACTCAATTAACCCGTTTTTTACCAGTATTCTGTTCAATCCCCCGAACTCCCGTTGCAGCCGGATTTTTTATGACATATTGCTACTGACTTTTGGTACATGTATGAATCAAAAAGATCATCTGCGAGGGGAATGGGTCCGTGGGACGGACCCGTAGCTGGCCTGTCGGAATCCCTGGTTATTCCCAGTCTTACACTGGTAGTACAATGTCATTTTTATATCAGATTAAATGAGTTAATATGCATATAAACAGTTCCCTCTACATTTCTGGTTATTACTAGACAGAGGAAGGTATCTTTGTCCATGCTTACTATGTGTAGAAAAAAATAAGAATAAAACCCTCCCTCCCTCATTGATTTGAAAAAAAAAATTGGCCGAGAACCATAACTCTTTTTTTGTTTGGCCTAATATTATAATCTTTTCATTCTATATAAAAAAAAACCTGTGTTTCTTGTTGCATGCCCAAAATAATTTGGGCGTTGACTTTCAGTATTTTAATTTTGTATTATATATCGTTTTTCTAGCTAAATTGCTGGAGAAAGTAGAAGGGTTGTCCCGTAATGAATAAAAAATGAGGAATAACTTTCATTACTAATATACCTCAGTATCTACTATCTATCTACGCCCAATATTAAACAACAACAACATTCTCTTATTATATATGCAAGTCTCCCATAGGGAGCCTCGTATATATTAGAGAATACATTGGCCTAATAATATTTACATTGATCTTGTAAGCCAGATGGGAGACTCACATATATAAGAGAATGCACCGACACAGGATCTTTAATGTTGCACCAGTGTAGCTCCCGTCATGAAAGGGTTATATATAAATTTATTCAGAAAAATTAATGAACATCATACATGCCGACATCTATGCTCTCAATCTATGACATGGCAGCTGCATATTGTTTTTCTGATATATTTTGATTCTCAAGAGAAGCCATCTGTGCCTCATGTTTTTCTCAGAAAGATTTTTATGGATGTCAAGCTAAAAGCAAGTTCTATGTTCAAAGGCTAACATTCCATTTTTGCATGGATTGAATGAAAGACATATTATTTGGGTGCATGGAACTGATATTAAGTTAGTATTCGTACTATTATAACTGAATGAATGTTGCATTCAACTAACATCGCTGAAAATCTCATGCAAATCGACCATACTACTCCAAAGAAAACAACGTCTGAACTATGCTCAATTGTAAATATTTACTTCTCTGTTCAGGGTGCAACTATCGGAGATAAACTAAGGAAAACGATTCTGTCATCAGGAGTCATTGCTTTAAGTTAATATATAAGAATGGCCATATGTGTTGTCAATTTGGGTTAATATACGTAAAAAGAACTAATGAGCAAGAATATTCTCCGTTTTTATTCGATCACCAGAGTGTTTCACATCACTTTAAGGCTTTTCCTTATTCTCAAATCTCTGAATATTAAACTAAAAAATTAGGCTTATTGCTAAAGATGGTTTATTGTGTTTATACTATTTCAACTTGTGATTTTACAGGAGAATGTAGTTTTGCAGAAACATGCAAAACCAAAGAATGCAGAGAATCGACAGGACAGACAGTATCACCCTTATAGCCGAAAGCCACCCCAACCATCGTGGTCATTTGACACCCCTTATGAGTGAGTATAGACGAAAGCCACCCCAACCATCATGGTCATTTGACACCCCTTATGAGTTAGTATAGCCGAAAGCCACCCCAACCATCGTGGTCATTTGACACCCCTTATTAGTGAGTAAATCGACAGTACCATCCTTATAGCCGAAAGCCACCCCAACCATCGTGGTCATTTGATAACCCTTATGAGTGAGTATAGCCGAAAGTCACCCCAACCATCGTCATTTAACACCCCTTATAACTGAGTATGGCCGAAAGCCACCCCAACCATCGTGGTCATTTGATAACCCTTATGAGTGAGTATAGCCGAAAGCCACCCCAACCATCGTCATTTAACACCCCTTATGACTGAGTATGGCCGAAAGCCACCCCAACCATCGTGGTCATTTGACACCCCTTATGAGTGAGTATAGCCGAAAGCCACCCCAACCATCGTCATTTAACACCCCTTATGACTGAGTATGGCCGAAAGCCACCCCAACCATCGTGGTCATTTGATACCCTTATGAGTTAGTATAGCCGAAAGCCACCCCAACCATCGTGGTCATTTGACACCCTTATGAGTGAGTATAGCCGAAAGCCACCCCAACCATCGTGTTCATTTGACACCCTTATGAGTGAGTATAGCCGAAAGCCACCCCAACCATCATGGTCATTTGACACCCCTTATGAGTGAGTATAGCCGAATGCCACCCCAACCATTGTGGTCATTTGACACCCCTTATGAGTGAGGCTAATGGGGTCGTTGTCGTAACGTTTTATACATAGATACACACCGTGTGCATTTCTGTATACATAAATGCACACCAGTCTCGCGCAGTGTCACGTGACAGGGGTCATTGACGTAGTATTTTCTACATAAATGCACACGTGTTGATATTTTATGTAAGTTCATTCTTCCGTTCATCGATCAAACAACCATGCAGTTCTTTCGGTCCCTGTTTAATATAAGATCAATATGTGACCGATGATCAATTTTATTGCAGTTTCGTCATTGTGATAAAAGAATGACTTATCAGAACTTCGGAAGAAAAATAGTTATGAAGCAGACGGCAATTATTTATGGCAACATTTCAATCTCACACCCACTGAGACTGGTGTGCATTTATGTATACATAAATGCACACATAAAACGTTACGACAACGACCCCATTAGCATGAGTGAGTATGGCCGAAAGCCACCCCAACCATTGTGGTCATTTGACACCCCTTATGAGTGAGTATAGCCAAAAGCCACCCCAACCATTGTGGTCATTTGACACCCCTTATGAGTGAGTAATCTCCTTATCTCTAATTCATCAAAATTTTCTGAAAAATAATATAACTGTGTTTCAGGATCATTTACAATATTAAAGTATGCATGTTGAGTACACGATATAAAATCTTTCACCTCAGTAATTATCCTGGGTGAATTTAAAATTAGAAGGTACAGGGTTCTTACGCAAAAGGAGAACCCTTATTCCATTCAATAAACCCATTCTATAAATTGTGATATTAAACGTTCGTTTAATAACAGGAAATCGTGCCAGGTCACCTTTGACTTCCGGTTTGTCGTCTGTTTACATTCCGTACGCTACGTCTCAAAATAGTATGGCTTCCAAAATTTTTCCAACAAACTATTAACGAATGAAGAGTTTGAAAAGTTATGTCATCAAATATACTCCATTAAATATGCCAAAGATTCATTATTTATCTGGGATAAAGTATGATTTAAGTATGTTTTGAATCATGTAATAAATAGAATCTACAACTCCAGTAAATTAGGTCTGGACCTCGACAAAGGCTCAGTCCAGACCTAATTTACTGGACTCGTTTTGTAAATTCCGCTATAAACTGGGGACTCGTTGTGGATCCTCTATTTATCACAGTACCAAGTTTATACCCCCACGTTTTAAAAGACAAAATGCGGGGAATATGGGATTGTCTGTGTAACTGCCCATATGCTTGGATATCAGGCATGGTTTTTCTGATGTCAATGAAATTTGGTATGTAGCTTCGCCATGCATAGGGAGTGTCCATGAGGTTGTTAGCATTTTTCATTCTAAGGTTATTCATCTTTTTCTTCTTTATTTATTTTCACCAGTATATGTCTCTTTGTTGGAACCATGCTCTTATTTTTTTCCAGGAACTTACAAGATCTGCTTAAGAACTTGACGACATCATCTTATCGGAGAAAGTGTCAACAGGGACAGATTAATGTTAAAGTAACTCCTACCTATGGAAGATTCTGTAAATACAAGTTCCGGCGATCACTTATAGAGTTTGACGACGCTGCGAGTGATGAAGATACAAGGTATATTTATACACCAACTTTTTTGTAGAAAAATGGGTATATCAGATTGACTCTGACAGCCATCTCGGATTTCACATTTGAATCCATCAGCTCACGCTGCAGCCCACATTAATGGAGAAATCGTTTGAAAATTTAAAAGCAATGTTAAGGACCATCTCTAGATGGGAGATATTTATTTTTGAACGATTTTCTATAAAAAAAATGGCCACTGGCAGTTATTTTTGATTTTACTCTTTGCATGACTAAATCATTTGGTACCTCCTCAGGTTGAGCTACAGTGTCATTGACAAGTTATGGTCCTTGTATCTCTGATCTTAGATGGAATGTAAATGATGTTTGGTATATATAATGCTACACGTTTTGTTCGTTCATCACTGGTCAGATTAAGACATCTTTCAAATTAAGCGGGGAGATATTCTGTTCGGTGCACTTATACATCTGGCAATAGTGGCTTCCGTCTTGGCATATATCTCAGTCAAAGTTGATCAGATATGAATGAAATTTGGTATGGAGGTTAGACTTCATAAGAGGGACCAATGACGTTCACATGTTCCATTCCAGAGTTCGCCTTTTTTGTTTATTTGGAAATTTTATGTCTGTCCACTCAGATATCTTGCCTGTCATATCAAGTTCAGTACCTGTCATGGATTTTAAATGTAAACCGCTGTAAACTGAGCTTCTTTTACACTTTCAAAACCCCTGTACCCCAATATAATGTCAGTATTATTACGTTCTTAGGGAGCGGAGAAAATGTAATCTCTCGCGATTGGTGTTCAACCAGTGGTTCAGCAATTATTTTTTTGTCGCCAGTATGTTCATTCGGCACATCTCGGGTAGGCTCTTGAGTTTTGACACGTGCATATGTAATGGCATTACATGACTCAGGTGCGGTGGTAGATATCTACAGCAGGATGGAAGTCGCCAAATTAGAATGAGCAGTCGAACATGTGCAGTCACTACTCACTATATTTAATTACGAAAATAAATAAACACACATGGTTACTAGTTTGAAAACATGCACAATTTTAAAACTAAGCTCATCACACAAATGGTGCCAGTCAAGATGACAGGTGCAAATAGATTTGTACCGGATATTAAGGTGTTTTGCGTTGGCCAATGACCGTGTCCAACCAGTTGTTTGCAGGCTTGAATGATGTTTGCATTTTCCATTCAAGAGTTATTCTTCATTTTCCTAGAAATAATTGTTAATTGTCCTTCCGTTTCACAGTGATGGGTTGGTTATAAAATCTCAATGAAATTTGGTATGGATATTTACTAATGAAGAGCTGTTCTGAAAGGTACTAAGCTCATATTTCATAGTCTCTCTACCACCTCTAATATTATATCATGGTCTTTCAGATGTTTATAATTTAAATAGCTAGTGAATACAAACTATGCACCTGTAGCCATTTGAAATGTCTTTGAAGTGAATTAAATACCAAAATATAATAACTACGTATAATAATAATTAAAATAATGTTATCTTTCAGAGGGAAAAACATTCACTGTACACCAGGAGATATACCCAATTTAGAAGAAAGGAAGAAAAAAGCTGAGCTTGCAGAGGCATTGTTTGCTGAAGAGAATTCTGCAAAAAAGGCAGGTAGTTCGAGTGGTTCAGTGAAGGCAACGAGAATGGAATGAGTACTAGTTTATTATTGATTACGCAGGTAGTTCAAGTGGTTCAATAGAGGCAGCAAGAATGGAATGAGTACTAGTTTATTAATGATTACGCAGATTAATTCATGAGTAAGTAAGTACTTAGTAAGTTTCATGCTGGCCTGAACATTCTTTTGGGCAATTTTTTTGCCATTTCTGAATTGTTTTTGGCCATTTTTCTGAATCTTTTGCCAATTTGAAAAACCAAAATATGGGATCATCAAGAAAACCGAAACTAAAACAAAAATATAAAGAAACACGCTCAAAAATAACTGATAAATTTCGACTTGTATAAAAGTGATGTGGAAATATGCGTGGATTGGAACCCAAAAACTGAAAGATCTACCGTAATGTATATCAACATAAATTAGCACTCATTCATCTACATTGTCTTATTTTGAAACCACAAAGCAATAAAGAATTATCACTTGATAAAGAAAGTACACCGTTCCAGTAGCTATTAAATCATCATTGTTTTACGATAAGAAATCATGTGTGACTTTTGATAAATTGTTAATCATACACAGGCAAGCAACTGTTGATTACCTGTCAACAAATTAAGGGTTTCATTGAAATCTGGTGATAATTTAACCCTTTACCCAACAGAACGGCCCTGTGCCAATGCATTCTCTTATATATGCGAGTCGACCATAGGTCGCCTCGCATATATAAGAGAATGCATTGGCTTAACACATATTAAAAATGATAAAATTGTCAAAGAATGTAGAAAAATATTATAAAAATTGTTAAAAAATGTCAGAAAAAATTATAAAATTGTTAAAGAATGTAAGAAAAAATGGTAAAAAGTGTTAAAAAATGATTTTTTTAGGCCAATGCATTCTCTTATATATGCGAGGCGACCTATGGTCGACTCACATATATAAGAGAATGCATTGGCACAGGGCATAACTGTAACCATCACAATGTGGTCAATGAACCGGTTCCAATGATATCCATATTTGTATGGTGTTATTGAGACAGACCGAAGATATTTTAGGCTGTTGAAGCTTTATTTGGGCGTTTTGTTGGGTAAAGGGTTAAGAGGTTATTGCTGACTATAGCCTTCATACTCTCTAGACTATTATTCATTCCTAAAATAACTTAAATTTCAGAAATGTGTGGGTATATTCATTAAAGGTCTACTTAATTAATCATTGGTGTTGTGAAAGCAAAGTTAATACAACTTGTTTTAGCGATGGAAGTTGTATAACTCTATATTGTAGTTGGCTTATGAATGGTGCTATGGTAAAAAAGTAGGTAGATTCGAAATCGGAAGTGATAAATTTTCTATCACTGGAACATCTGGGCCACAGCTGTTATGTCTCATGCTGGAACTTATCTTTCTTGCCATATTTTAAGACATTGTTCATCAGCTAACTTGTATATTAATACAGCCCTCATAATTTGGCTTTGGCAATTAGCAATGCCGAAGCCATTTGCTGAAGCAAACTTTGCCACGGCAAAGGGTTGCCAAACAATCTGAATTAAGAGGGCTGATTAATAGCTTTATATGGTTATAATTGGGAGTGCCATTATTATTTGGGTCTTTAAATGCATGTTGTTTCCAAGCCTTGAAATAGGGTGTCTGTCATTTGCAGAATGAGGTCCCCAGAGGGTGAATTTAGTGATGCTACCCTGCATAGCGGGCTAGCATCACAAAATTCACCCTCGGGGAACCTCATTCTGCTGAGGTGTAAGCAGAATGAGGTCCCCAGAGGGTGAATTTGGTGATGCTAGCCCGCTATGCGGGGTAGCATCACTAAATTCACCCTCTGGGGACCTCATTCTGCAAATGACAGACACCCTATTTCAAGGCTTGGTTGTTTCTTCATTTATATGTTTGTTATGATGCTAACTGACAAAATATTTCTAGTCAATGCACCTATTTATCCACCGCTCACTACCTCTATTACCTTCATAGAGCCTGCCTTATAAATGTTATGTTTATTCGTCAATGTAGTTTGATTGGGCCAATGTAGCTCTGTCAGGTAGGTATTACTTTCATGACTTAATTATATATGCAAATTGTTCATGTAACTAGTGACATCAACCACCCTAAATGACATCATTGAGATTTTGGACATTTTTATCATCCATAAATCACTGTAATTGATAACAAAAATTGTAAAGGGATATGTCATTTCGCTCTAAAACATCTATAAACCATTAGAACAAGGCCAGCTTATAACAACTATAAAAAAAACAACAAACTATATCGAGCTACACTCGGGTTTGCTCAGGTCATCAATGCTGTGAATACATGGATATAGTTTGCTTGACCTCATGTTACATAATCAATTATTACATGGCTGGATCTAACTCTGTAGGTTAGGTAACTGACTCAGCTGAGTTGAATATTTAACAAGGTTGCCTCAGGGAAATGATTGTTATCAACATATTTATATTGACATGTTCTACACTGCTGCAACCGTCTTTATTTGTCCTTATTATCAGGGACTGATCTAGGGTTTGAGTTTGGCATACGTTGTTGCGCTGGTGCTATTCCTTACCCCACTATATTCACATAGAAAACAGCATACCATTGTGTAGCTACAATTCATTTCAATAGGTACATAACATATATAATGTAAAGTTTGCATATAATTGCACCATTGTGTATGTCAAATTAGATTCTAGATCTTTTGGCAATAAAGTCTCTTTAATAGCACGCCCATTTCCATTGACTGATGACTATTTTCATATTGGCACCATTATGTGAAAAATCAAGTTATAGATCTAGAATCTAATGATAAATCGTGTTACAAATGTACAATCTGACTCAGATCGATCAGACTGGAGGCTATTATCAGTTGTCTTGATCAAATTGTTTACAATTAGTTTGGATGCCCAAACTTCAGGTGACCAAATCCTTTTAAAGTTTCCAAAATAGGGTTCGATCAGTCCCTGTTCATATAACTCATTCAGTGCCCTAATTTACGGTCTGTAGAGTGCCAGGGGGCGATGAGATCGGCCCTAAAAAAAAAAAAATTATAGATTTTTTGTTTTGGGGTTGAATATTTTTTGGGTATGCTTAAAGGTACTCAACCCGTAAAGAGGGTCCCCATCTCAACAGATTCCAACAACAACAATCCGATCAGAGGGTCCTATATTACTATTTCTTTGGCTTTGGGGGTAAAAAATATTTGATTCGAGTCGAGGAACCCATCAAACAAAGCTCAGAGTTATTAGATATTGATTTTTCAAATTTGTTATGTTCTCGAGATGAGTACTGATAACTGCCGTAATCTGCTCTGGATGTGTACTCCAAATCTATTCAAACAGACAAGGATGAATAACTCTAAAATCAAGTGGTAATTTTAACGCAATTTTGATTGAGTTCTGGGCCAGATAGTATTCCCGATAATGAAAAATAATAGATTTCTAAAATCGATATCTAACAAATCTGAGCTTTGATGGGTGACTTCCTCGACTCGAATCAAATATTTTTGACCCCCGAAGCCATTGAAATAGTAATTGAGAGGAGTTTTATCGGGTTGAGTACCTTTAAGCATGCTATTGAGAATTTAAAAACAAACTGGATAAGTCCTTAGGGGCATGTTATAACTCAAAACTATCACCAAGTATTCATAGTAATAATTTTGATGCCCATGGAAAATGTAAGATTCCCTGGCCCTAAACCTACAAAATAAGCCTGGCACTGAAAGAGTTAATGATTAGGACTTATCTTGGCAGGCTAGGTAGCCTTCATCCCATATCGATACAGATATTTATATTTTGCTGGTTGGGCGACGTTGACTTAAGTTATTAAGAGATTGTGCTCAAAAGTTATTAAGAAATTGTGCTCAAATTATTAAGAAATTATGCTCAAATTATTCAATACATGTTTCAAATTTCTCTCACCATTTTTGGGTTGGCTCTAGTTTTGTCTGATTCCTTAATGTTTTTACAGACGAAATTCACCTCTGTCATTTTGAAATTACAATTCATATTATTATAAACTTATAACCTGACACGGAAGTCAACCAATAGTGACTAAATTAGTGCTGGGCGGTATATGCATATAACATACTGCAGTAACTCTAAAATCACACTGCAGTATACCTTATTACTGATTATTTCCTAACTGAAGGCAGCTTTCCACAAAAAAAAAAGAAACCAGATCAAATCTCACACTAACAAGATAGGCCTAATTGTAATTTGGAAATTAATTTTATTTAAGTCACTAAGCCAATGTCTGTTGGCTCATAATACATATGCAGAAGTGTACAGCATGTGAATGTGGTGACTGTTATTACATGAATTTGTTATGTTGTATTTTTACAACAAAAGCAGTCAGTAATTAACTTTTAATAAAAATTTACTCTACTAGTAAACAGAACAAAATAATCAAATTAGCCTTGACTACAATCATTGTTGAGCTGTAATATGTGGTTTTGCCTTCAAAATATTCGTGATAACCGTGACTTTGGTGTACGATTAAAAACAAAATCGACTGTAACGGTGACGGTATTGAAATTCTTAATGATTATAATTGGTATTCCAAAATACCGTCCAGCACTAGACTAAATCTTGATGGTCTCTAAGCATGGATATAGTATGTCTGACATTTATAAAATGAGGTCCCCCAGAGGGTGAATTTAGTGATGCTATCCCATACAGCAGGCAAGCATAATCAAATTCACCCTCTGTGAACCCCATTCAGCTTAAGCCTCAACTGCTATGGGAGACCTAGGATCAGATTGAAGTTCCCCAGTTGAAGTTGGTGATGTTCACCCATTAGTCACCTCAATTATGCATTTTATCTTCTGCAAATTAGGGGATATAGAAACTGAACAGAGGGGGAAAGTAATTAAAACAATGTTAATTTGAGGCTAAATGTACTTTCCAGAAGATGAGGCCTAAGCAGAATGAGGTCCCGAGAGGGTGAATTTGGTAATGCTAGCACACTGTGTGGGATAGTGTAATATAATTCACCCTTTGGGGACCTCATTCTGCGAATGTCAGACACACTATTTCCAGACTTGATGCCACCTAAGGCCAGATAAACAAAATATTTCTTTTCTCAGGGAATATTGTTTACAAAGTGACGAGGGAGACGGGTACTTTTATTCATTATTTATTTCAAGTTATTTATGTGAGGAGGCATTTGAGATATTTATTTATAGTCCCATATTCACCAAACATGGGCAATATACTGAATCAGAACTGATTCACATCAGAATTACCTTAATTTCAAACCCAAAGATTTATATTACAAGTTTAATGTGGATACAATATTACTCATATTTACATAAAACTTCATCAATATTTTGATCTAACAACAGTCTCTAAATGAGCAAAAGTATAAAATTTTATGCAGCAGGCATTGGCTTGGTTATAACATGATCCTACCCTTATTCCATTCAATAAACACATTCCATAAATTGTCACGTATGAACCGTTGCGTAACGGGAAATAGTGCCAGAAGTACCAAAATGTATTATTGTTGCGGAAACGTGACCTTTGACTTCTGGTTTGTTCACATTCCATACACTATTATACTATGGCTTCCAATATTTTTCCAACAACTCTAATGATTAATCTGGGACTATTTCTTTATGCGGGCAAACAACGCAATGTCATCGCAGGCGCATTATAGAAGCCGATGTTAGTTTCACATACCATTTGTTGATTTAAGTATGTTTTATCAAGGTTTTGGATCATGTAATAAATAGAGTATTCAATTCGCATCCCCAGTTTATAGCGGAATTTCACAAAATCATCCAGTGAATTAAGTCCGGACCTTGCCCATGTTTCGGTGCAGACTTAATTTACAGGAGTCGTTTTGTAAATTCTGCTATTAACTGGGGACTCATTTTAGATCCTCTATATTTACTTATTTATGGCAGTTGATAAATACACAGGTTTTTTTGGGGACGAGGCTCTCCCTGAGAAACAAACTATTTTGTTTATCTGCCCTAAATGATATGTATTGTTTTTCTATGACGTTCCCGCAACTACCCTGACAACTTTCTGCAATGCTAAAGACTTTCAACTACTCATTCAGTCTGCCATTAATGATAAGTGGAACTCCGAGATTGGTGTATTGAATCATTGTATCCTGACACTTGAAGCATTGTATATTGTTTGAGGATTGTGAATAATAATAGTCTTTCAACAGAGTCAGTTTTCGTTTTTTTGGTGATATTCCTCTCATATCTTTCTGCTGGAAAATGGCTGTAACTGTTAAACATCGCAGCACATGATGTCATGATGCCATTCAGTGAAGGGGTTAACCCTTTCATGATGGGAGCTGTGCTGGTGTAGCATTAAAGATCCTGTGCCATTGGGACATTTTTATGGGCTATTTTTAGAACAGATTCGCCATTGCACTTCAGGCGATCTCATGTAGAGATGAGTTTCCCCCGCTTGCTATGCTTCAAACATTTCCGCAAGGCTCGCAGAAAATTTGGAGCATAGCTAGCGGGAGAATTCATATCTCCATCTGAGATCGCCTAGTGAATCAGTTGGGCAATCCACATATCACAAATAATCCGTTCAACAAACTGACAAATGAAGATATTCGTGTAGCTGTTCCCAAATGTTGCTGATTTCATGGGTAGTTGAAAGTCTCGTCATCTCATGTACTCATCCGAGGAATAGATCAGGAATTATTTTTCTGGGCCACCGTTAAAATTATATGTTTGCAGTCACCCTACCCACAAAAACAATTTTTAGTTTAGTATGCCTGTCATTTGCAGAATGAGGTCCCCAGAGGGTGAATTTAATGACGCTATTATTTTTTAGTTTAGTTTCTCTATATTCCAAAATTGGCAGATTACACATTGTACATATTCATCATTTGGGAACTTCAATCTTAGTCTCCCTCAGCAGATGAGGCCATCCATAATGAGGTTCCCAGAGGGTAAATTTAGTGATGCTAGCCCAATAAACTTGGGCTGTATATGCAGGGACTAGCCTATAGGGTTGAAATATTGAAATGAACTTTCATCAGGTATGTGATAAATTTTGGAGTTTTGGTATGTCACTTAAATTTTTAGCTCATACTGGTAACAAAATGAAATGAAGTGCAGTTATTTGTATATATGCCTGCTGCATTGCAAATACATAGGTTTACATTAATAGTTGATCCAAGAAAAACTCACCCATTAGTCACCTCAATTAGGCATTTTATCTTTTGCCAATAGGGGGATATAGAAACTTCTCAGTAAAAGTAACTAAAAACAATGTTAATTGGAGACTATAGATACTACCCAGAAGATGAGGCCTAAGCAGAATGAGGTTTCCAGAGGGTGAATTTGGTGATGCTAGCATGCTGCGCGAGATAGCATCACTAACTTCACCCTCTGGGGGACCTCATTCTACAAATGACAGACACATTAACTCCAGGCTTGATCAGGTGACTACAAACAAAACATTTTTATTATTGCCTTCGTTATCATCTGAGAATATGGTGCTGGACATTTGTAGAATGAGGTTCCCAGAGGGTGAATTTAGTGACGCTACCCCGCACACCCTGCATAACACTTCTTCTAGACTCAGATTTAAATTCCCAGATGGTAATTTTGTGATGTGCCCCCATAGGGCACCTCAATAATGCAATGTGTCGTCTTGCCAATTTTGGGATATAGAGAAACTAAATAAAAGAAACTATTTTTGTGAAGAAGTTTTTAAAGAAACTAAAAAATTTAATCTGATATTAAAGTTCCAGAGATAATGAGGCCTAAGCAGAATAAGGTCACCAGAGGGTGAATATGGTAATGCTATCCCTGCGTGGGGTAGCGTCACTAAATTCACCCTCTGGGGACCTCATTTTGTAAATGTCCGGCACCATGTTCTCAGGTCTGGTTATGATGTTTATATATAGTTACCATAGTTACCATACAGTTCTATTTTTTGTTATACTTTCATATTTTATACGAGCATCTTTCTTACATGGGGTAATAAACGGTTATTGTTATCTAACCCGTGTTGTCTTTACTGAATCCCTCTCCTTGTTTCTTTCAAAGGTCAAAGGTGGCATGAATTTAATAAGGAAGGCCAAGATGGATGAAGGTGAGGTATTGTTAAAGACAAGCCATATTATACCTAACATAGTATTGGATGGTGAACAAAAAATAATTAGCACATGATTGTGACATTTCTTAATTTCTTAATTAGTTTGCTTTCCAATCATGGATATAGTGGCTGATATTTGCAGAACGAGGTCCCCAGAGTGTGAATTTAGTAATGCTACCACAGCAGGCTAGCATCACCAAATTACCATCATTCTGCTCAGGCCCACTCTTCTGGGATGTTATAATTGTTTTTAGTAACTATTTGCCTTCTGTTTAGTTTCCATATACCCTAATTTGCAGAAGATAAAATGCATAATCGATGTGACTTGGGTGAATATCACCAACTTCAAATGGGGAACTTCTACCTGATCCTTGATCTCCCATATATATTTTGAAGACCTCTGTTTGTCTGTCTGTCTGTATGTCTGTCTGTCTGTATGTCATTTATACAAATCTACGATTCTCGACCGATCGGGACGAAACTTGGTACGTGTGTGTAGTTTGACCAGGCGGGCGACGTTGTCGTATTGGCGAGCCCGTGCGGCGCCCGCTTCGCGCATGCGCAGACGAGATCTCGGAAACGGGTGGAGCTATCGACTTGAAATTTGGTATGTTAATGTATCTTGCCCCGGATACGAATTTTATCGGGTTGCCGAGCCCGTGCGATGCCAGCTTCGCGCATGCGCAGACGAGATCTCGGAAACGGGTGGAGCTATCGACTTGAAATTTGGTATGTTAATGTATCTTGCCCCGTATACGAATTTTATCGGGTCGCTGAGCCCGTGCGACGCCAGCTTCGCGCATGTGCAGACCAGATCTCGGAAGCGGGTGGAGCTATCGACTTGAAATTTGGTTTTTGAATAGCCCGGACAACGTCGGGGCTCATCGGCTAGTCTAATATATATTTTGGGACTTCTGTTTGTTTGTCTGTTAGCTATGGAAAACTGCTGGACGGATTTCGACCAAATTTGATACCTACGGGTGATTTTGTCCGGGGAGTGTTTTGGACGGGTCAAATAGTGACTCCGACCTGACCTTGACCTTCAAAATTGTCAATTCAAAGTCAAAGCCCGGACGAAGTCGGGTCACCTGCTAGTCTAAGATATCTGAGAACATGGATTGTTTACTTAACCCTTTCAGTGCCAGGGGCCGATCTCATCGGCCCTAATTTACGGTATGTAGAGTGCCAGGGCCGATAAAATCAGCCCTAAAAAAATTATAAAAAAAAAAATCTTTTTAGATTTGTTTTTGTTTTTTGGGTGTAATTTTTTTTGGGTATGCTTAAGCATGCTATAGCGAATTTAAAAACAAACTGGATAAAACCTCAGGGGCATGTCATAACTCGAAACTATCACCATGTATTCATAGTAATAATTTTGATGCCCAAGAAAAATGTAAGATTCCCTGGCACTAAACCTACAAAATAAGTCTGGCAAGTGAAAGAGTTAACATCATAGAAGCTAGCTATGCTATGATTTAATCTCTAAGATATGAATTCACATGTTACTGGCGAGATGTGCAATATTTACAAAGTGCTAAGTGTTATATACATACATATACATAAAAAGACAAAAGAAGGAGAAGAAGACGTAGAAAAATGAGAAGAAAAGGAAAAATAATTCAGAATAAAAAGCTGAAGAAGCAGACGAAGAAGTTGAAGAAGATAGAAGAAGATAGAAGAAGATAGAAGAAGATAGAAGGAGATAGAAGAAGATAGAAGGAGATAGAAGAAGATAGAAGGAGATAGAAGGAGATAGAAGGAGATAGAAGAAGATAGAAGAAGATAGAAGAAGATAGAAGGAGATAGAAGGAGATAGAAGAAGATAGAAGAAGATAGAAGAAGATAGAAGGAGATAGAAGGAGATAGAAGGAGATAGAAGAAGATAGAAGGAGATAGAAGGAGATAGAAGAAGATAGAAGGAGATAGAAGGAGATAGAAGGAGATAGAAGGAGATAGAAGAAGATAGAAGGAGATAGAAGAAGATAGAAGGAGATAGAAGGAGATAGAAGAAGATAGAAGGAGATAGAAGGAGATAGAAGGAGATAGAAGGAGATAGAAGGAGATAGAAGAAGATAGAAGGAGATAGAAGGAGATAGAAGGAGATAGAAGGAGATAGAAGGAGATAGAAGGAGATAGAAGAAGATAGAAGGAGATAGAATGAGATAGAAGAAGATAGAAGGAGATAGAAGAAGATAGAAGGAGATAGAAGGAGATAGAAGGAGATAGAAGGAGATAGAAGAAGATAGAAGGAGATAGAAGGAGATAGAAGAAGATAGAAGAAGTTGAAGAAGTTGAAGAAGATAGAAGGAGATAGAAGGAGATAGAAGGAGATAGAAGAAGATAGAAGGAGATAGAAGGAGATAGAAGAAGATAGAAGGAGATAGAAGGAGATAGAAGAAGATAGAAGAAGATAGAAGGAGATAGAAGGAGATAGAAGAAGATTGATCGATAAATATGGCGGAGGTAAACAATAAAGTCATTATTGAGACGTCAATGATTCTGAGTGTTTACAAAACAATGCATGGCAGCTGTGATTGAAATTTAATTTGTTTTGTAGTGATAGCTCTGATCAGTTGAGAAATGGTATTTTGTGTGTAGGATCCATGGAGAGTTTTGATTCAAATATGTTTGAATGGGGTCAGCCATTAAAAAAAGAGTCATGTCATGTTGATTGCTGTGAATATGTGACTGAAGAATGGTGTCTGATGCCAAACATGGAGATCGATTGAAACTTGGGGAAATGATGCAATCGATACATGGTTTTTCCCAGTACTATTTCTGTCAATGTGGTGCTGTTTCACCATGTGCGAAATGGCATCTGCCAGACTTACGTCTCATGTATTGCAGATCTTGTGAACCCGGAATTGAAATGACTGCATTGCAGAGAGTAGTAGTACTGTATTAATTTAAATTGCCTGACCATGCATGATGATGATCAAATTAAAATGTGTTCATATAATGTGAGCACTCTCTCAAATCTACAGCACAGCAGTCAGTCCTATACAGTACTTTTATTTACCTGTGACACAGATAGTGAGCGGCAGACTGTTTAAGTTATAATATAAGTGAAGATTCTGTTGAATGTTGTTGAGCTGGTCCCCATAGGGCAGACAATTTGTCAATAAATAAACTCAAATTACTGATACTTATAGTTTTTATTTGTCTTCAGGATAATCTGCTTTATTATTTTGGATTGAAGTTTAACTCAACTGCATGTATTATGAAATTATTACATGAAAGTTCACATTTACTTGGCATTTGACTAAATTGAGGCTGTTTTGGTGCAAAATAACAACATATTGTTTAGGAGAGCAATTTGCCCGCCTAAGCAAGTCTCAGGAAGGCAATTTTGTGCCACCTTTGATTTTCCTTAACACCAGGCCTGCATGTCATGTTATATCTGATCATATCTACAGATTTATCAATATTTCCAGGAATTTGAGAGTTGATCACATGGGAAGGTCATGGGCAGTGTTCGCGCTGGACCAAAAAAGTGGCCAAATGAAATTTTTAGTGGCCAAATTAAAACAACTTTGGCCAAATTAAATCCTCAATTTCTGGGCTCGCAATTGAAGACTAAATTATATTTTTTAAATATATAACTCTCTGACTCTATGTCGCGTCGCTGACACCATGTTCGCCAACTAATCAAGTGTGTTAGTTGTCATTGCTATAATTTTCACTGAAATAAAACAACAGTTCTGTTTCTTATTATCGTGAGGTGTTGAATACCTGTTGAATTGTTGTATTAATAACCTTTATGGTGTGAAGTCAGGTTGTTATTATAAGACGGGAGGCAGTGACATGCCATCGCTGATACATCAAATTATAGGACAATGCATTTACTTATTTCATCTTACATACTGCCTAATCAACAAAATAATAATCATTATGATATAACCAGTGCAGAGATTAAGGTTTTTGACGATTAGTAATTGCCATTGTACAAGCATCACCATTCAATCAATGCTCCCCTTACAAAATAAATTTGTGTTGTCATTGTATGATGTATCCGAAGTATGAAACCTGCGTGTCCAAAAACCGGCGATATTTGGTTGCCTAACTTTGTTAATCTCTTTGGTGCTTTTTTATCAATGGAGACCATCTAGCTACTAGTACGTCCCTGTTTAGAATTACTCATTTTAAAGTACTGACTGTTGTGATCATCAGAGTCCCAGTCTTTTTAGTCTTTAAAGTTTGGGCTAATGAAATGTTTTGTGGCCACTTTCGAAAAAAAGTGGAAATTGGCCACCGACAGCGTGAACACTGGTCTTGGGGTCATTAATACAATAAAGTGCCAGATGGATTGTTCAAATTTCTAAATAGGAGATTTAACACCCCCCCCCCCCCCCCCACACACACAGCAAAGCAAGGGTAAATACTTGTGCTGTTGAATTTAAGTTTGGTACTGTCATATATATACATGTGGATAACAGATTCTTATGGCGATAGTTTTAATATATTATTATTTATATGTAGCTGTTATAATGTTATGTATATAACCCTTTTTAGCTCATCTTTATGTATATAACCCTTTTTAGCTCACCTTTTTAGCTCAACTTTTTAGCTCACCTTTTTAGCTCATCTGTATGTATATAACCCTTTTTAGCTCACCTTTTTAGCTCATCTGAGATGAAGTTCTCCACAAGAATCAACAGGCATATTTACGGTAGCTTATGTATGGTTAGGTATGTTGGGTCCTTGAATGACTGGAATTCAGATTTGTTCAAATGTTGTCACCCTGTCAAATAGGGAACGAGGCCAGGGATATAAATCTTTCCCTCTATAGTAATTCTTGAAACGATCTTTTTGCAATCAGGTCTATTTAGCTTATATTTAATATGGAGGGTTCTTTGGTGACTTGGATTCAAATTTATTCAAATAGGGTCAGCAGGTGAAGTAGGGGGTAATCCAGAGACATACATGTAAATAGGGTCAGCAGGTGAAGTAGGGGGTAATCCAGAGACATACATGTAAATAGGGTCAGCAGGTGAAGTAGGGGGTAATCCAGAGACATACATGTAACTCTTTTCCTCCATCAGGGTTCGTATGCGGGTCTGGAATCCTGGAAAAGTTATGGAATTCGAAAATCTCGATTCAATACCCTTGGAAAATGGGACCTTTTTTCACCCTACTATGGGAAAAGTCTTGAAAATAAGCTACCCCGAGATTCAAGGTCTTGAAAAGTCATGGAATATCCCAAGGTCGAGTTCTTAGGTAAATAAATGCTGTTACTTTCCGATCTCATCATGTAAGCTTGCGATACCATCTCCGTAGTCATACATGTAGTTGAACTACACGTTTTACGGTATGCCGAAACACGAATTGTCTCCCTTAATACCGGAACTCCTGTTTTACCGCTAAATATATCAGAATTTGACCTAAATAGTAATAGTAAACAAATATGCCTGGAAACTCTGTCTTCCGTGACAAATTGGTCACGGATACGCGGTTTGAAGCATGGATAGATCGGGTACCAGAGAACCGGATGAAGGCGAAATGCCGACTGTGTTAAATCCGGAAAGTTAATAGATATTGCCAACATGGGCGAAGCGGCACTCATCAGCCACGCTAAATCAAAAACTCTGTTTAAACAACCTGGAAATTTATATATTGGTCTTCCTCATTGTTTAGCTAGGTACGAGGTATGGAAAAGTTATGGAATTTTTTCACTGAAAAGTCTTGGAAAATTTGTCCGAGAGTCTTGAAAAAGTATGAAAAAGTTATGGAATTTTATTCTCAGCTAGGTGTATGAACCCTGTCCATGGTAATTTTTAAAACGTCTTTTCCTCAAGAGCGATGAGGCCTATGGAGGGTCCTTGAGTGACATATTTGTTAAAATGAGGTCGACCGGTCAAGAAATGACGGTGCTAAAGGGACTAAACATTTTTCCTTCCAATGAAATCATTGATACATGTATATGAATCTTATTAAAACATCTTCTCTGGAACCACCCGCCTGATTTATATTATGTTATTTAGTGTGTTGGGTCCATGGATAGTTGAGATTGAAATAATTTGGTATGCGACTGAATTTGATCCCAACAAAATATTATGTCACTCTTTGCTCTTGTTATTTGAATACAATAGTACCCCTCTCATCAAATATAATAAATATAATACTTTCAGAAAGAGAAAATTTGGAGTTGAAGAAAGAGAAGTGGCTTTACTACTACTGCGGCCCATGTAGAGTCCTGTTTGATGAAGAGAAGGTTTGTACATTAGTTTAACCCTTTCAGTGCCAGGTCTGATTTTTGTATCAATCCATATACCCTGTGCCAATGCATTCTCTTATATATGTGAGTCGACCATAGGTCGCCTCGCAAATATAAGAGAATGCATTGGCCTAAACATTTTTCATCATTTGTTATTATTTTTTACAATTTTTTACAATTTTAATAATTTTTTCTTATATTCTTTAACAGACTTATTTTGTAGGTTTAGTGCCAGGGAATCTTACGTTTTTCATGGGCATCAAAATTATTACTATGAATACTTGGTGATAGTTTTGAGTTATAACATGCCCCTAAGGTTTTATCCAGTTTGTTTTTAAATTCGCTATAGCATGCTTAAGCATACCCAAACAAAATTCAAAGCAAAAAAATCTGAAAGGGTTAAACAGTATTTATTTCCCTGTATGGATATTCAAATATATAATTACAATAGGTACAAATTTAGAAAAGAAGAAAAATGAGGTGGAGGCGAGACAGGGACAGAAGAGAATGTCAGAATTGAGAGAGAAGTGAGGTGTAATTATATATGTGAGCAAGCATAATAACAAATTTCAAGGAAATAAAAAGTATTTATACAAAATTTATGAACGAGAAATAACCATGTGAACATCTGCAGTGGTCCGTTGACCAGACGACCTGCGTTGGAGAGATCAAGAGCATCTTGGTATGATCTACCAGGTTCAATATTGCAATGGTTTTGGAACAGCTCAAGAAAAGCGTCTGTACATTAGAAGTAAATATGTTCTCGACATATTATAGGGGCTCATAAGTGGTAGAGTGTATACCGAATTAGCTTAAGCCATGCACAGTGTTTGCAGCATAAATTTTTGAAGATATTAGTAATGGAGACTTGGGATGAGTGCGACAACAAGTAAAGTGGAGATAACTCTATACCGTTGATGAGCTGCCCTATCTGCATTGAATCATATGATGCCCACGAGATATGCTCAAACCCAGATCAGGTGACATGTATCTACATTATAGCAGACATGTTTAAATTTTTATGAGAACAAATGTACATTTCGAGGTGTGTAATTTTCTCAGAACGGGGAATTAATACCATTATTATCATAGATATTAGGCGACACCAGTATGATTGAGCTGTACATTCTCTTGATAACATAATAAATTTGGTATGTGGGATTACAAGCACAAATACAGGTCAAATTTGAATTTGGGTTCTGCTTGACAATTGTCACCAGAGCTATTGCCCTTTTTGTTGGAATTTGCACTCAATTTTAGTTGCCATATGATAACTTTAGTAAGTGTCGACTGAATGGAATGAAATTTGTTATGTGAGTTTACTAGCCCAAAATATAGGTCAAGTTCGAATGTGGGGTCCACTCACCAATTTTGAACAATTACAATTTTTTTGAAAAACATGGCTGCCAGCAGCCATCTTGGATTTCAAATTTGAATCCTGCAGCCCGCATACATTGGAGAATTGTTTTGAAAATTTACAGGCCTGTTTAGGATCACCTCTAGATGGGAACTATCAAATTTGAAGAATTTTCTATGAAAACTATGCCAAAGGATTTAGTCATGCAAAGAGTAAAATTCAAGATGTAGCTGCAGCCATCTTGAATTTTACTCTTTGCATGACTAAATCCTTTGGCACACCATACAATTTGATACAAACCACATCCCTGATCTGATCGTCACTAAACTTCATATGGATCTTTTGGGTGACTACTAGATGGGAGCCATCAAATTTTCGTATTTCATTGAAAAACATGGCTGCCAATGGCTATCTTGGATTTTACTTTTTGTATTTTGTGTGACTTAATCCTTCTTCGCACACAAGAGACCATCTCCCTCATCCAATCATTACCAATCTTCATATGGATCTTTGGGATGACCTGTAAGATGGGAGCCATCTCAGATATTACTCTTTCTAGTAGTATTACTGCATTCTTTGGCACTCCATACAGCCAAACTTTTTCATCCGGTTAATCCCAAACTGTTTAGGCATCATCAGTGTAATACCTAGTTATTTAAGCATATAAACTTCCGAGTTCCCTATCGCTCTATGGACTTATATATGGCATGATCCCATTTCCAAGATGAGCTTCAGTGTCATTGACACTTTCATTTCATATTGCATATTATATGCATTTATTTCATATTATTTCAACATTTTAGAGAGACACCAAAAATTATTATGCTACCATCTTTGTATTATAGGTCTAGTATAGGTCTAAGTGATAATAATATAACAATACGATGATTTTGGAGGGCATTACAGTTTTACACAACTTCACACACCAATTGATCTAGTGCTCTTTCTTTCCAATTGATGCGTGTTGTTTATAATAATAATAATAATGTATATCATTTATATAGCGCTTAATCCCTGGTGTAGCTCTAAGCGCTTACATTATTACCCCAGCTGTTTTTTATGAGTAATGCCGAGTCTTGTGCCTGCTGCCATTTTACAGGCGCTTCACTAGAGCGGCTTACGGATACCAAACAACCAGGTACCTATTTATCGTCTAGGTACGACGAAGTGAGCACAGTACAAGCGACCTTGCCCAAGGGTCACAACCTGGCGTGAGATTTGAAACAGCGTATGGCTATATATAGCACACACACCGCTTAATCTGACCAAGTCACTGTTGCGGAGACGATAGTCCACCGGCAGGGCGTGAACTCATGCCGGTGCATTGACACCATTACAAGTCCGACACTCTAACCACTGGGCTACCAAGTGCAATTAAAAGTTGTATTGTATAAAGTTTTAACACTATAAATGTGAATATATACAGATTTAGTATGCTGATTTTGCAACTTTTTGTTTGTTCATATGGCACTATCATATATGTTATCGTATATGTCACTACATGTATCACCAAACTATTGAAAATGACATAAATTTTGTCCCACCCGCCAAACGTATGACAGCGTAAATGTCGTTCAACCCATCAAAGGCTTAAATTGTAAATAAAACTTATGTTTATCATTTATCAAGGTTTTCAACGTCCACAATGAAAGTGGGATGCACAAGAGTATCTCAAGTATGATGAAAAATCGCAAGAAGTTACCAGATAGCTTCTACTGTGATCGATGTAAAGTACTGTGTTCCGGGATTATCCCTTATAATGACCACATGCACAGTATTAAACACAAGGTAAGTCACACATACAGTAATGATTATCCCTTATAATGACCACATGCACAGTATTAAACACAAGGTAAGTCACACATACAGTAATGTACTGTGTTCCGGGATTATCCCTTATAATGACCACATGCACAGTATTAAACACAAGGTAAGTCACACATACAGTAATGATTATCCCTTATAATGACCACATGCACAGTATTAAACACAAGGTAAGTCACACATACAGTAATGTACTGTGTTCCGGGATTATCCCTTATAATGACCACATGCACAGTATTAAACACAAGGTAAGTCACACATACAGTAATGATTATCCCTTATAATGACCACATGCACAGTATTAAACACAAGGTAAGTCACACATACAGTAATGATTATCCCTTATAATGACCACATGCACAGTATTAAACACAAGGTAAGTCACACATACAGTAATGATTATCCCTTATAATGACCACATGCACAGTATTAAACACAAGGTAAGTCACACATACAGTAATGATTATCCCTTATAATGACCACATGCACAGTATTAAACACAAGGTAAGTCACACATACAGTAATGTACTGTGTTCCGGGATTATCCCTTATAATGACCACATGCACAGTATTAAACACAAGGTAAGTCACACATACAGTAATGATTATCCCTTATAATGACCACATGCACAGTATTAAACACAAGGTAAGTCACACATACAGTAATGATTATCCCTTATAATGACCACATGCACAGTATTAAACACAAGGTAAGTCACACATACAGTAATGATTATCCCTTATAATGACCACATGCACAGTATTAAACACAAGGTAAGTCACACATACAGTAATGTACTGTGTTCCGGGATTATCCCTTATAATGACCACATGCACAGTATTAAACACAAGGTAAGTCACACATACAGTAATGTACTGTGTTCCGGGATTATCCCTTATAATGACCACATGCACAGTATTAAACACAAGGTAAGTCACACATACAGTAATGTACTGTGTTCCGGGATTATCCCTTATAATGACCACATGCACAGTATTAAACACAAGGTAAGTCACACATACAGTACTGTGTTCCGGGATTATCCCTTATAATGACCACATGCACAGTATTAAACACAAGGTAAGTCACACATACAGTAATGATTATCCCTTATAATGACCACATGCACAGTATTAAACACAAGGTAAGTCACACATACAGTAATGTACTGTGTTCCGGGATTATCCCTTATAATGACCACATGCACAGTATTAAACACAAGGTAAGTCACACATACAGTAATGTACTGTGTTCCGGGATTATCCCTTATAATGACCACATGCACAGTATTAAACACAAGGTAAGTCACACATACAGTAATGTACTGTGTTCCGGGATTATCCCTTATAATGACCACATGCACAGTATTAAACACAAGGTAAGTCACACATACAGTAATGATTATCCCTTATAATGACCACATGCACAGTATTAAACACAAGGTAAGTCACACATACAGTAATGTACTGTGTTCCGGGATTATCCCTTATAATGACCACATGCACAGTATTAAACACAAGGTAAGTCACACATACAGTAATGTACTGTGTTCCGGGATTATCCCTTATAATGACCACATGCACAGTATTAAACACAAGGTAAGTCACACATACAGTAATGTACTGTGTTCCGGGATTATCCCTTATAATGACCACATGCACAGTATTAAACACAAGGTAAGTCACACATACAGTACTGTGTTCCGGGATTATCCCTTATAATGACCACATGCACAGTATTAAACACAAGGTAAGTCACACATACAGTAATGATTATCCCTTATAATGACCACATGCACAGTATTAAACACAAGGTAAGTCACACATACAGTAATGTACTGTGTTCCGGGATTATCCCTTATAATGACCACATGCACAGTATTAAACACAAGGTAAGTCACACATACAGTAATGTACTGTGTTCCGGGATTATCCCTTATAATGACCACATGCACAGTATTAAACACAAGGTAAGTCACACATACAGTAATGTACTGTGTTCCGGGATTATCCCTTATAATGACCACATGCACAGTATTAAACACAAGGTAAGTCACACATACAGTAATGTACTGTGTTCCGGGATTATCCCTTATAATGACCACATGCACAGTATTAAACACAAGGTAAGTCACACATACAGTAATGTACTGTGTTCCGGGATTATCCCTTATAATGACCACATGCACAGTATTAAACACAAGGTAAGTCACACATACAGTACTGTGTTTCGGGATTATCCCTTATAATGACCACATGCACAGTATTAAACACAAGGTAAGTCACACATACAGTAATGTACTGTGTTCCGGGATTATCCCTTATAATGACCACATGCACAGTATTAAACACAAGGTAAGTCACACATACAGTAATGTACTGTGTTCCGGGATTATCCCTTATAATGACCACATGCACAGTATTAAACACAAGGTAAGTCACACATACAGTACTGTGTTTCGGGATTATCCCTTATAATGACCACATGCACAGTATTAAACACAAGGTAAGTCACACATACAGTAATGTACTGTGTTCCGGGATTATCCCTTATAATGACCACATGCACAGTATTAAACACAAGGTAAGTCACACATACAGTAATGTACTGTGTTCCGGGATTATCCCTTATAATGACCACATGCACAGTATTAAACACAAGGTAAGTCACACATACAGTAATGTACTGTGTTCCGGGATTATCCCTTATAATGACCACATGCACAGTATTAAACACAAGGTAAGTCACACATACAGTAATGTACTGTGTTCCGGGATTATCCCTTATAATGACCACATGCACAGTATTAAACACAAGGTAAGTCACACATACAGTAATGTACTGTGTTCCGGGATTATCCCTTATAATGACCACATGCACAGTATTAAACACAAGGTAAGTCACACATACAGTACTGTGTTTCGGGATTATCCCTTATAATGACCACATGCACAGTATTAAACACAAGGTAAGTCACACATACAGTAATGTACTGTGTTCCGGGATTATCCCTTATAATGACCACATGCACAGTATTAAACACAAGGTAAGTCACACATACAGTAATGTACTGTGTTCCGGGATTATCCCTTATAATGACCACATGCACAGTATTAAACACAAGGTAAGTCACACATACAGTAATGTACTGTGTTCCGGGATTATCCCTTATAATGACCACATGCACAGTATTAAACACAAGGTAAGTCACACATACAGTAATGTACTGTGTTCCGGGATTATCCCTTATAATGACCACATGCACAGTATTAAACACAAGGTAAGTCACACATACAGTAATGCTCTAATTAACCCTTTACCCAACAGAAGGGCCCTGTGCCAATGCATTCTCTTATATATGCGAGTCGACCATAGGTCGCCTCGCATATATAAGAGAATGCATTGGCTTAACACATTAAAAATTATAAAATTGTTAAAGAATGTAAGAAAAAATGGTAAAAAGTGTTAAAAAAAGATTTTTTTTAGGCCAATGCATTCTCTTATATATGCGAGGCGACCTATGGTCGACTCGCATATATAAGAGAATGCATTGGCACAGGGCATAACTGTAACCATCACAATGTGGTCAATGAGCCGGTTCCAATGATATCCATATTTGTATCGTTTTATTGAGACAGACCCGAGATAATTTAGGCTGTTGCAGCTTTATTTGGCCGGTTTTGGCCGGTTTGTTGGGTAAAGGGTTAATCGACCTCTTAACCACAGCAGAATTTTGTCAACAATTTCCATTAGCATGGGCTACAGGTCATACCTTTGGTGGGATTATTATGAAATTTGTCGTGGTTGTTGACAGTGAAATGTAGATGGTAATGAGACATTTGGGGTCATTCGGCAAAAAAACATTGCCACCAGCAGCCATCATGGATTTCACAATTCAATCCATTAGCACGTGTTACAGGCCGGACTATTTGTCTGATTATCATGAAATTTGTCATGAATGTTAACATTGACAAGTAGATGAGAACGAGTCATTTTGAGGTCATTTGGCCACAAAACATGGCTGCCAGTGGCCATCTTGGATTTGACTGTTTGTATGACTAAATTCTTTGGCACATCCTACAGACCACCTGTCTAATCTAATCATCACCGAACTTCATATGGAACTTCGGCTGACCTCTAGATGAGATCCACAATTTTTCCCGAAATTTGTGAAAAAACATGGCTGTCAGCAGCCATCTTGGATTTCAATTTTGAATCTATTGACGCACCCTGTAGCCCGCTTTTATTGGATAGTTGTTTTGAAAATTTACAGGCATGTTTAGGATCACCTCTTGACGGGAGCTATAAAAAACATGGTGGCCATCTTTGATTTTACTCTTTGCATTACAAAATCATTTGGCACACCTTACAGGCCAGTCTTATTAAAACTCTACTATAGTCCCTCCCCTTTTCTTGTAACAATTCTTGTATTTTAACCCTTTCATGACGGGAGTTGCGCTGGTGCAGCATTAAAGATCCTGTGCCAATGCATTCTCTTTTATAAATAAACTTAGCTATTATTCTCACAACAATCATATGATAATTATGATTTCACCCTTCCATGACTGGAGCTTCCTGAAATTTTGCGACAACCCTGTGCCAATGCATTCTCTTATATATGATTTTCGCAAAATATCAGGAAGCTCCAGTCATGGAAGGGTTAAATTATCATATATAAGAGAATGCATTGGCTTAACAATATTTACCTTTACCTTGTAATCCAGTGTATTCTCTTATATATGCAAGGCTTCCCATGGGATACTCGCATATATAAGAGAATGCACTGACACAGGATCTTTAATGCTCTCCCGCGCAGCTCCCGTCATGAAATGGTTATACACCAAAATCTTAATAAAGTTTAAAATAGTTGTCATAAGAATTAGCCTAAAGCCCTGGATACATCTTTAATGAAATCTTGCAATTAATTGGTGTTTAATTAACTCTTTAACTCCTAGTGATGTGAATTGACATGTCTGAAGAATACCTGTGACATTGCCCCGGCGATTTAAGAATTTGACATAATTTTTCTAATTAAACATTTTAGAATTTATGTACACGTTAAAACATGTCACCAGGTAGTAAGGTATATGTCAAATCATCTCACCTGGTGTACGGCAGCATTAGGTGTTAACCCTTTGATGACGGGACCTGCGCTGGTACAACATTAAAGATCATGTGCCAGTGCATTCTCTTATATATGCAAGTCTCCCATAGGGAGCCTCGCATATATAAGAGAATGCACTGGCTTACAAGGTCAATGTAAATATTGTTAGTCCAATGTATTTTCTTATATGCGAGGTTCCCTATGGGGGACTCACTGATATAAGAGAATGCATTGGCACAGGGTTTTCGCAAAATTTCCTGAAGCTCCAGTCATGGAAGGGTTAATATAAGGGAGGTAACTCCAGTCATGCAAGGGTTAAATTAATAACAAGAATCTTAAATTTCAGAAAATATTGCAAATACAAAACAAAAATATTTACTCAAAACTTGGGAAAACCTGACCCTGATATTAAGGAACCCCGACCCAAAATAACCCTGGGCCAGATGGTCAGGCTCTCTCTGACATATATCTCCTCGCTCCTAGGCTGTAGTCCAAAAACTTCCTGAACTGCAAGAATGATTGTGGAAGATTATTCCATTGAGTGCACATCCAGTATGAGTAAGAATATTTTGATTGAGAGGCAATGGTCAGTTTCCATAGCTCTCTTTATTCATGTTGCAGTGTCCACATAAGTACTTTTAAGTCTCAATCATGTCTGCACGCAGATGTCTGGATTTCACTGTGGGTAGATTTACATGGATTTAAGATATATAGTCATTGGGGTGTAGTCTTACTTATGTAGGCTGGGTACCGTACGAGTAGCCCGCCGCCCTCTCAAGGTTTTGTGAGAGTTTAATGTATCTTGCATTCCAAACACTGCAAAAGTATTCCAACATTGCACAGTCGGGCAGGCCATTGTAGTGTACAATAAAAAAAAGCTGAACAGATGTATGCATTGTTCTCTATCCATTGTGGAGATACACCTGGCAGGATTCACATATAACTATTTTATGCCTTTACAAGGTTCACATATGAGTGTATCTGGCTTGTCCATGTGTGAATTATGAGCCAAATAGAAAATAATAACAAATATGCCAGATGTCATTAGGAACAAAACAAGAGCCATTTTGAAGAAAACTGAGTCGAGTTTTTCATGGAGCGTATCAAACCACTTCTTTCTTAAGATATCTTCCTCACATTCTGTTCCCTTATTATCAGCATCATCGTCTTCACATTCTGGCATTCTTACTTGTGTAATGCAGGCATATATGCGGAGCACTGTTTTGCTGGCCTTTTCAATATTGCAACTTGTTATTGTCAAAATCGCAGAGGCAGCACTGTAGCAAAGCATCAGAGTTATGTACACTTCCAGGTAGCATATATTATCTCCATTGGCCGGTAGAATTGATGATATGAAGTTCATAATTATTGTGAAAGATAAGAGTACGGTGATGGCATAGGAGATTCTTTCACCACAGTGTACTGGAATTTTGAAACTGAACATGCTCATAAAGCTAAGCACGACCAATGGAAGAATGGTGTTCAGTAATTCAAAGTAATTTCTGCTACAAACAAAGTTAAATTACGAATGTAGTAAAAATGATCTTCAATGCAACCAATCATATCCCAGTTACTGTTATCTGATAAGATACACAGATCACGATCGTTATTTAGCTTCTTGAATTTAGTATGAAATGCCCCAGACCCATACATCCAATCTTCAAACACCAGTTTACATTTCTGCTGGTCGAATGGGAAGTAAGATATGTCAACATTACAGTCACTCTGGATTGTCCCTCCTGGAAACCACAAGATTCTTCCGTCACTTTTAACATTCAACTTTGAATTTTTATCATTGAGGCCAAGCATTTGTCCATGAGAGTTGATCAGATAGATGCCCGGTAGCCAGACATCTTCTGCCAGGAGCACAATTTCTGAGATGTTTCCATAATCTGTTGGGTTCCACTGTGAAGAAATGTCCTTCCATCCAAGTTCGAGAAAACCAACTGTCCACAAAGTTTGTTGAATCTCATCAAGTCTCAAAATTTTCATCAAATTAAATGCAATCTCAACCTCAACGACTGTGCGTCCTTCTTCTACGGGTATAGCTTTCTTGTTATTTCCAGCTATAATGTGTTCATATAGAAGTTCATGCTGTGTTTTCTTCGTCAAAATGTATGGAATAAATAAAATCAAGATAATAGCGAATAACAACATTTTGATATCAAAATTCCAAATTCTAGGAAGTGAATTTAAATCCTAAATCACAGCAGTTTTTTGTAATTTCACAAATCAAACTCCGTGAAATAATCACAGAACAAGGACTTCTTGATTTCTCAGAATTTATTCAGTCGTTTTAACACACCACTTGTTAGTCAAACCATTTAGTTATGAAATGGCGCCCGCAGATATAGTATAACCTATAAGCCTCCTTTGTTTTCCTTATGATGCCAATTTTAGGCCAAAATTTAAAAAAGTTTGTTTGCCTACTCCCTACCTACACAAGAAAAAGCCTCACAAAGAAAATATTTTATTCTTATAATATTGTTCAGCTGACGATACGTAATAACTTTTGATATTTCACAAAATTAATAGATGTCATTTTTATAGTGATGTTCCGATAATCGGAATCGGCCATCGGCCGATAATAGCCCATCGGAAATTAATCGTACCTCGCAGTTGAACATCGGCTTTTACCGATTGTCAAAATAAATAAAAACGTTCTAGTATCTAAGCGCAATGTGCACGCTTTAATAAACATACGCAATACAACTGTAGTATTGAATGTAAAACGCAGTTGTAACAGCCTAAAAAGAAGCCATTGGCATCATCAAAGCAGTCTGATATGATGATATATTATAAGAATGGCAATACACATGCCCGACATCCCGTGTAATATGAAGTTATTGGTTCAATCGCGTTGACACGAAATAGATTCAAAGAAAGCTTTAATTAAAAAGCTGACCTGATTACAGTGAGGCTTCCTCTAGAGCACGTGTCATGTGACGTCACATGCTATGTCAATAACTTGAAGCACACACTGAATGAATTAATACAGTTGTTATCAGAACTGTCTTCAATAACGATCAACGTTAGTAGGGGCATAATTAGCTTTTTCGTCTGTACAACTTATGCTATGAAATACGCTTAGCTCCACGTTGAACTTGCGAAACAAAAATTGAGCAGGCGGAACTATAAAAGCTTCCGAGTTGTTAAAAGATAAAAGGTGTGACCAATGGGAACTTGGGAAATCTCAGACAAATATGACAGCAATTATTATCCATCAATCAAAATTTAGTTAATAATCATCGCCATTCCATACATTGTTGCAACTTACAAGTATTCAATCAAGACTTTTACTCCGCATGCAAGTGTTCCACACATGGTCATAACGTTACTCTGAGTCGGCACCTTTGATCTCTTTGTCAAAACAACTACCGGTATACATCAAAGGAAGCACACAACCGACGTCGGCAGAAATACTGTCACGACAGTGTGTATATATTTCTTTGATGTATTTGGCTTTGAAACTATGCGGGATATGGAGTGCATTGGGTGTATATAAGTCCATTATAGGAACAAACGCACAATATATATAACGATGTTTATATATATTGTGCGTTTGTTCCTATAATGGACTTATATACACCCAATGTATCGGAATCGGAAATCGGCCGATTGTGCCTCCAGTTATCGGAAATCGGTCCGATAAGCTTTTTCATTATCGGAACATCACTACATTTTTATCAAATTTATCAGTTACTATCAGTGTACTGTTATAAATGGAGTTAAAATACCAGTATTTATCAAATATCTTTCATCAGGTCAGGCACATCCTGAATTCCACTATTATAGTGGTATATGACCATAACATATTCTTGTTTCCTTTATTTGCATCAGGAATAGAAGATGTCGCCTATCAGTGCATAGCCAAATTTCACTCTTAACAATATCGTAGTGAATGAACAATCTTCCGACAAAATATGTTGTGCAATCTTTTGGTCTAGCTAAAAAAAATTATTCAATAATATTACTAAATATATGCCTTTCTAAATGACAATAACAGGATGACTCAATCACTCCTTCATAACAACATTTAAACTAATTGAATGCTAATTCAGTTGCTTATTGCGTGTTGTCATGATTAATCATTCTCCTGGACAAAACATGTATGATACCGAATTAGTGCAACACTGATTTTGAATAATTTGTGTGAAATATGATTTTGAATTAGCTCTCTTTTATAAAATTCACAAAACGGTAATGTTCATATACCACTATAATAGTGGAATTCAGGATGTGCATGCCTGTTCATGGTATATATATCAGAAATTCAGAATGGGTTGATGTATTCGCACAGTAATATTATTCATTGTTTCAATGTGGGTGCAAAAATTCTCATTTATAATCATGTATAATCAGGATGAGATGTCCCCCTATTGAGAGCAAGCTTTAAAATCAGTCCCAATTTTCGTCCTTGTAAGGTATGTGCTCTTGTCAAAAATGAAGAAAATAAAAATAAATATTATGATGACCCACCAACCCAAATTTGTAACATTAGATAGGGAATTGAATTTTTTTTTTTTTATTAATAGTAGCCTCGGCTCACATTGACCCAGAGGATAATTAATACATGTGGTGCACTCATCGACCCTTAGGATAATATAAGTGGTGCACTCGTCAAGTCTTTGTTTTATTCAGTTGTCTCCAGTTCTCATTGTTTCTCATTTGATTAATGCAGAGTTTCGCTGAATAATTAATTTTATGCGCAGATAAATTCAATAATTCTCTAATAAGTAATTTCAAGTGTTCAAACTGTATTGTGATTCTTATGAGGCTATGGGATTATAACATGCAGTTGTGTATTGATGAACTATATGCAGGTTCATTGTCAGTCCGATTGAAATACAGACTGTTGAACAAGCTACGCATTCTATAGTCTGAAACAAATAGCCATACAGGGTTTATCTCCCTTGATGACTCGGTACGACCGCTGCTACCGGCAACATTTTAGCAACATTTTACCCTTGTTTCGCACACAAAATATAAAAAAAAAATTGTATAAAATTTGAACTTTAAGTTTGAAAAGTCCCACTAAAACCTGAAGAACTATATTTCGAAATGGTGTGATTCGGTTCTCCGATTATTTTATCAATACAAAAGTCTAAACACACGTGTACGACATTGTCACAACTCGCATGGCAAGTAAAACACAAGAGTTCTAATTTGCTTCAATTTTGACGAGTAGCTTGCGAATATCGTCAACAAAACTACCGCTCTGATTTCCCATTATGTTTTAGTGCGGGAATTATTCTCAAACACATAGAAATGTTTACTTTGGAGCAAACGGGTTTCGCCATTTTTTCTCGAAAACCCCATGCTAAATATAGAAACACAGACCAGTACCCAACCGGAGTCAGAAAGGGAGTATTGACGGGTGTGCACTCTGGTAGAGATTGACAAATAGCAGGGAATCCCATTACTTCCAAGAAGCATTATGCCCAATCCTGAGTTAGTTTGCATATCATTTGCAGAATGAGGTCCCCAGAGGGTTAATTTAGTGACGCTATCCCGCATAGCGGGCTAGAATCACCAAATTCACCTCTGGGGACCGGACCTCATTCTGCATGGCCTCATCTGCTATGGGAGACATAGACTAAGATTGAAGTTCTCAAATGGTGAATATTGTAATGTACACCCATGGGGAACCTTGATTATGCAATGTAATGTGCCATCTGCCAATTTGGGGATATAGAGAAACTAAACTAAAAAAGATATAGAATCTATGTCAAGAAGTTTCTTTAGAATTTTGATAATAAAGAAAACTTCCAGATGAGATGAGGCCTAAGCAGAATGAGATCCCCTGAGGGTGAATTTAGTGATGCTAGCCCACTATGCTGGATAAATTCACCCTCTGGGGACCTCATTCTGCAAATGACAGGCATGCTATAATCAGACTTGATTATGTCAGTGTCAGCCAATCACAACATCCTACGATTAAGTGATGATACCAATCAGAAGTCTGTCGGAATTCCTATACAACAACCGCAATTCCAGTAAACCATGCCAGATGAAGTAATGCCCTAAGTGATCGACTCTTTAACTACAGCAGAATTATGGGTAACTTTTCAGGATTTAGCCGGAAATATGGCATGTTGCCATTCATCGGAAAGCTCTCGGGAAGTTACCCATAATTCTGCTGTAGTTAAAGAGTTGATTACTAAGGGCATTACTGTAGCTAAAGATAGCTTAATAATTTTCTGTCACATTGCTATTTTCACATAGCGTTTAGAAATTTAGAGATTACGACAACTAATTAAACAATAAAAAGCGTCTATGAAGAGTCCAGAAACTCCAGACTTGACCAATAATACCTATCAAGGAGAATAGAATAAAGCATTTCCAAAACTTTCAACAGTTAGTACCATATTTGTCATGCATCCGTAATTCACCTGTCATGCACTCGTCATTCACCTGTCTTGCACCCATCATGCACCCATCATGCACCTGTTGTATGTGCCAGAGTTTGTCTTACAACATTAGGCATACTATTCTTGAGTGTGTGTGTGAGTGCAGGGAATCTCAAAATACTTTCTGAGAATCCCATACTGGCCTGAGTTTAGAGTGGCTGTCATTTGCAGAATGAGGTCCCCAGAGGGTGAATTTAGTGACGCTATCCAAATTCATCCTCTGGGAACCTCATTCTGCTTAGGCCTCAACTACTATGGGAGAGCTAGGATCAGATTGAATTAAAAACAATGTTAATTTGAGACCATAGATACTTCCCAGAAGATGAGGCCAAAGCAGAATGCCCAGAGGGTGAATTTGGTGATGTTAGCCTTCCATTAGTCCAAGTCTTCTCGTACTAAAACTAGCTAAGATTTTGGGATGGAGATGCTAGTGTTTAGTCCAAGTTCCAGGCCCATGCATTTCTATGACACGACTTAAGCGTTAGTGACCCGCTCAAATAAAACCACAATTATATGAAATAAAATATCACAATTGCTACAATAAACGGATAGTTTCCGCAGAAGACATGCTATTTGATCTGAAACCCACATCGGTTGTGAATTGAAAGCGGTAATTTAATGTGAAAAGAAACTTTTGCCGCAGTGTTTACATATTTTTTAAAGTATGCGAACTCAGTTGACCTTGCGAACTGCGTTCGGCATTTTCCGGTGAAAATATTCCGTAGATTTTCAATCAACCACGCACGATGAATTCTCCATTGTAATCGTAATTATACGTGACAATAAATAAATAAATACATAGATTAAATACATATTGAAGATATAAATGTAATACATTAAATAAATTACGGGAATTATAACCATCTCACAGTGTAAACACAATGACCATTAGAATATCATGGGGGCCGCCATTTTGTTTGTATCGAAATTCGTCTCGGCCAAAACAAACACCGGACAATGCCGAAGTTCTTCGGAACCTGAGTTCGGCTTTCAGTTAAGTAAACAAACAGAAAAAACAACGATGTTTGTGGCAATCAACCGGAATATTCTATGTGTAATTTAACATTAAAGTTAGATTATTATACACCATTATGACCATAAGATGTCACTCTTTCCGATGTATATAGCATCATGTATTGCTTTGTTAGGTAAATCGAGTAAAATACACCACAGATTCCCGCCACAGATCCTGGGCGTAAATCGTGTCATAGAAATGCATGGGCCTGGAACTCGGACTAAACACTAGCATCTCCATCCCAAAATCTTAGCTAGTTTTAGTACGAGAAGACTTGGACTAGCCTTCCATGAGGGATAGCATCACTAAATTCATCCTCTGGGGACCTCATTCTGCAAATGACAGACACACTATTTGCAGGCTTGAATTTAATTAGTTGGTTTACTATCTATCTGCAGATCTGGAGACCTCCTTTCGGAGATTATGTCCGGTGCTCGTCTGTGCAAGTAGGTTAACATGAGAAACAGAAAGGAGAATATTGAGAGATAGAATAGTTGAGCTTTAGATTTATGTTACAGAGGAGAATTTAAAATAGTTTAAAAACATCAAGTTAAAAGAATTATCAGATATGAGCCAGTTATGTGATTTACTGATACACACTCTTCCTGAATGTGTCAGGATCGGAGAGTGTGATCTGGTCGGGATTTAGACTGATCCAAAGAATTGCAGTTGCCGGAAAGAATGAGAATCTGAAATAATTTGAGCCTGTGTGAATGTGGCAGAATGTTCCCTCATGGTGGTATCGCATTTTTCTAGTCGGTTTCTCAAGATAGGATGGAATTTGCATTGCTACATGGTTATGTATGGTTTTTTGAAAGAGACACAGTTGTGAGATGGTCCTTCTAGATACTAATGATTTTAAATTTAGGTCTGATGTCATGGCTGAAACACTTTCATATCTTGAATATTCATTTTTGATCCATCTTACAGCCCTATTCTGTACTTTCTCAATTTCATCAATATTTGTGGCTGTATAAGCTGACCAGACACAAGCCTCATACTCTAACTTGGATCTCACCATAGCTTGATAAGCTATTTTCTTGATCATTTCATTTTATGTTTTTATGTTTCTCTTGAGAAAGCCGAGAGTTTGGTTGGCATTTGATGTTATCCTGTTTATGTGTTCTTTGAAGGACATGTTGTTAGTTTAGTCAACTCCAAGATATCGGGCTGAGCTGACCTGTTGTAGAATTTGCCCATGTAAGATGTACTGGTGGTAGGATGGGTGTTTCTTCCGAGTTACGGTTAATTCCTGGCATTTTCCTGGGTTGAAGGACATGTCCCGTTTCTTTTCCCATTCTTCCAATTTGAGCAGATCATTTTGTAGGGTATTGTTATCAGAAGGGTTATTGATGGTCAAGTAAACGGCTGTGTCATCGGCAAAAAGTCTGGTCTGGGATGTGATATGGTTTGGGAGATCATTTATGTATAGTAGGAACAACAGGGGACCTAGGACAGAGCCCTGGGGTACCCCTGAAATAACCGGGACAGTAGAGGAGCTTTCCCCTTCCAACACAACAAGCTGGCTGCGGCCATGTAAGAACGATCTTATCCAGTTTAAGATTGGGCCTCTGATTTCATATTCATTAAGTTTATATATTAGTTTTGCATGGTTGACTTTGTCAAAGGCTTTACTAAAGTCCAAAAGTATAATGTCAGTTTGGTGGCCTTTGAAGAGTTTTTCAACTAGATCATCAGTCAGTTGGATAAGCTGTGACCGACTTTCACGGAAACCATGTTGTAAGTCATACAGTATGTTGTGTTTTGTAATATGGTTGGTTATGTGAGAAGCAATGATATGTTCGGTAATTTTGCACATGATGCATGTTAAAGTGATTGGTCGATAGTTAGAGGGGTCAGCTCTATCACCTTTCTTAAATATAGGTGCAACATTGCCTGTAGTCCAGTCAGTTGGTAGCGACCCGGTGTCAAGTGTTTTCTGGATGAGCAAAGTTAAGGCTGGTGTTATTTCATACCGAAGTTCTTTTAAGATGGTAAGGTTTATATTATCTGGTCCAGCAGCCTTGTTGATTTTGAGATTTGCAAGTTGGTTAATGACTCCAGATTCATCCACCTTAATTTGCTTGATAGTTGGATACCTATAATTTGATTGGATGTACTCTTCAGACGTGGAATTTCGTATGGCTGTCAGACAGTTCTGTGTGAGTGAAAGAGGATTTAGTGGAGAGAATACAGACTGGAATTGGTTGTTGAGTACTTGTGCTATTTCAGCATTTGAGTTTTTCAACCTGTTGTTTAAAACCTGCCCCATCAAATTGTGTTTAAACCATTCTATCATTCATAATAGCATGGGACAATGAGAATAATTGAGATATTAAAGGATTACACCGGTGTAATTTTTCTCAGTCAATATCGATGCCCGCTACTCCACTGAGCACATTGCCGAAAATATTTTTGTGATAGCCCCCCATAACTGAAGTTATGGCGATTCATGTGATTGAATATTACATTATGGATTATGCAGTCTGAGTCATTAATCTTCCTTCATGTGATGTCACATGGGGGACTACTAGCGACACAGTGTCAAACCTGAAAGGCTGTCGCAATTGGCTTTTATAGATCTACTGATTGTTTATACAGAAACAGCTGGACCATCAGAGTTGAAGATTTGTACAGAAAGTAATTTGACCCTGGCAGTCTTAACCCTTTACCCAACAGAAGGGCCCTGTGCCAATGCATTCTCTTATATATGCGAGTCGACCATAGGTCGCCTCGCATATATAAGAGAATGCATTGGCTTAACACATCAAAAATTATAAAATTGTTAAAGAATGTAAGAAAAAATGGTAAAAAGTGTTAAAAAAAGATTTTTTTTAGGCCAATGCATTCTCTTATATATGCGAGGCGACCTATGGTCGACTCGCATATATAAGAGAATGCATTGGCACAGGGCATAACTGTAACGGTATGCGGCTTATACGGACCCTGGCTCTTACGGACCCTGGCTCTTACGGACCCTGGCTTTTACGGACCACCGGCTGATACGGATCCTGGCTTATACGGACCCCGGCTCATACGGACCTCAATTAAAATATGCAATTTTCAAACTTATATTTATGAATTTAATATATAATTATGATTGTCTTTTTACACATATATCTGTATTAATTGAGAATTTCGGTGATTTTTTTGGTGATTTTAAAACTTATATTTATGAATATAGCTGATTTTTTCAGTGATTTTCAAACTTATATTTATGAATTTAATATATAATTATGATTGTCATTTCAAACATAAATCTGTATTAATTGAGAATGTTTTGTGATTTTCAAACTTATATTTATGAATTTAACCGATTTTTTCGTTTTTTTCAAACTTATATTTATGAATTTAATATATAATTATGATTGTATTTTCACACATATATCTGTATTAATTGAGAATTGCGGTGATGTTCTGGCTTGAAAAAGCATTTATTGAATCGCGTTAATTAATCTCTTCATCGTTGTATAAACACGCGCGTGTGATCCCTTTATGTCGTTGTATAAACAGACATGCGGTGATAAATGGTCAGTGAATGGTGATCAGGATGAATCCACTGAGTTTGATTTGTTACGAAAACATGTTAGTAAAAGCACAACTTGTTTCAACTTATTTATTGTCCCTTGTATAGACACTCGTGTGTGATCCCTTATATTGTTTTATAAACAGACACGCGATGATGAATGGTCAGTGAATGGTGATCAGTATGAATCCACTGAGTTTGATTTGTTATGAAAACATGTTAGTAAAAACACAACTGGTATATATTCAACTGATTTATTTTTGACTGGCATAATTCCACAATGACTGCATTGAACCTGAATGTTCTACTTGAGAGCACAACAGCTACTACTCGTCGATGAGGATAACTGCCAGCAAACTACTGACAGAAGACGCCAAGCTGTACGCCCCAATTTAGATAATGTTCGTTTGATGTAACGTTGTTCCATTTTTGTTGTCATCAGATTTTTTGTTATCTCAGTATGTACGTTGTCAGTATTTAGATTTTATTTAAATAAACACAAAAAATAAAATTGTATATTTTAATTGAGGTCCGTATGAGCCAGGGTCCGTATAAGCCGAGGGTCCGTATAAGCCAGGGTCCGTATCAGCCGGTGGTCCGTAAAAGCCAGGGTCCGTATGAGCCAGGGTCCGTAAGAGCCAGGGTCCGTATCAGCCGGCATTCACTGTAACTATCACAATGTGGTCAAGGAGCCGGTTCCAATGATATCCATATTTGTATGGTTCTATTGAGACAGACCGAAGATATTTTAGGCTGTTGAAGCTTTATTTGGCCGGTTTTGGCCGGTTTGTTGGGTAAAGGGTTAATAGATAAAGGTCCCGTTGACATCAGCTGTCTTAAAAGGGCACTAATAATTAATTTAATTAAATCATTAATCATATAGACAAAATTGTTGCAATTGAAACATGTGGATAAATTGACCGTAGAGTATAATTTGATAGATGCCGTTGACCTAAGATGACTTAAAGGGGCAAATATGAGCAATAAAGAGTGTTCCTTATGCAGAAAAAATAGTACAGATGGGTCACCTGACCAGGGGAATGTCATAGGATAGGCGCATACTGGCTGAGAATTAAGCACTACTTACTTACCTTTGACTTCTGATGACTTAAAAGGGGAATAATAAATTATATTAACAATAAAGAGCGTTTATTATCAGTGTAGAAGATATGTGGGAAATTGGTGGTAAAGCCATTGTATGAAAGGAAGAGTATTAGTCAGAGGTATGTCGCATCATGTTTATACAGGTCGTAAATGGAATCAGGATAGATGTGTTAGTCTGTTATTTAAAAATCAGACACCAATTGTCCCACATATCTTCTGGAATGACAAAAAACGCTTTTTATATTATCATATAATCTATTAGTCCCACTTTAAGTCATCTGAGGTCCAACGTAAGTAATTAATGTTTAATTCTCAGTTCAGCCATTATTCATGGATGGAACATGAGAAGATGCGCTATCCCATGCCATTCTCCTGGTCAGAGACCCATCTGTAACAATTTTACTATATAAAGAATGCTCCTTATTGTTCATATATGCCCCTTTAAGTCGTCTGAAGTCAACGGCATCTATATCATGACACTATAAGGGTCAATTTATCCAAGTGTTTAAATTTTCACCAACCAGATTGCAACAATTTTGTGTTTTTCTAATTAATTATTTTATTTAATTAATTGTTAGTGCCCTTTTAAGACATGATGTCAATGTGACCTATCTAATAAGATTCCTCGGTCAATTTACTCGTATGTGCAAATTTTCAGCTCCAATGGTCCAGCCGTTTCTGTATAAACAATCAGTAGATAAAAAGCAAATTGAGACACCCTTTCAGGTTTGACACTGTGTGTCACTAGTAGTCCTGCATGTGACGTCACATGAAGGAAGATTAACAATTCAAACTACTCAGTGGATTAGCGGGAAAAACTACTCCGGTGTAATCCTTTAACCCTTTCAATGCCAGGGCCGATCTCATCGGCCCTAATTTACGGTCTGTAAAATCGGCCCTAAAATTTTTGTTTATTTAGATTTTTTTGGGTTGAATTTTTTTTGGTATTATTAAGCATGCTATAGCGAATTTAAAAACAAACTGGATAAAACCTTAGGGGCATGTTATAACTCAAAACTATCACCAAGTATTCATAGTAATAATTTTGATGCCAATGAAAAATGTAAGATTCCCTGGCACTAAACCTACAAAATAAGTCTGTTAAAGAATATAAGAAAAAATTATTAAAATTGTAAAAAATAATAACAAATGATGAAAAATTGTTAGGCCAATGCATTCTCTTATATATGCGAGGTGACCTATGGTCGACTCGCATATATAAGAGAATGCATTGGCACAGGGTATATGGGTTGATACAAAAATCGAACCTGGCACTGAAAGGGTTAAGGTGTTGGTTTTATATATTTTTATTTGCAATAAATGATCGTAGGTGAATATATGACATTTGCATTCATCAGTGATCATGTGAAATAATATGGCAACCGGCAGGTCAAGTCTTGGTTTTTATGTGTACCTATACCGTAGTAAGGTACACATAGTGTCGACATCAAGTCTGGGTTTTTTAAAATATGTTTTCCCTCTTCCATCAAGAAATTTTGTCCTCTGATTTTTGTAAGCAATCAAATCAAATTGCTGTGACTAACAGATATCTGTATATTTATTTTTCAGAAACAATTCATTGGTCGGTTTATCGTTCCTCCATCTGTGAGACCAAACCTGCACTCCTCAAACCGAAGACTTGTCAAATTCAAACTAACAAGGAAAATCCCCAAGATTTCTGAAAGTTCAAGGAAACATCTGAAAGGTAAATTATTAGTAGCAAACTCAATGTTTTCCATATTCTGAACATTATAAGAAGTTTAAATAATATCAGGGTCCTCGGAGCTGATGACATAATTAAACATTTCATGACGTGAGTTACACTGGTGTAGCATTAAAGATCATGTGCCAGTGCATTCTCTTATATATGCATGTCTCCCATTGGGAGCCTCGCATTATATAAGAGAATGCTCTGGCTTTCAATGTCAAGATAAATATTGTTAGGACAATGCATTCTCTTATATATGGGAGACTCGCATATATATGAGAAAACAATGGCACAGGGTTTTCGCAAAATTTCTCGAAGCTCCAGTCATGGAAGGGTTAATATTAACCCATTCTATACTAAATGGATTCTCCCACTCAGTTATAAAAGTATACACTGGAATGGTCTAATATTCATCTAGAAATATAAGCAGACGACAGATAATACAAGAACAGATCGAGTCCTATTTTTTAGAGGGAAATGTTCAGTTTATAGTGGTTTGTTCAGTTTGTTGAACTTATTATATGAACATTTGGTAAAGGAACTACTCATCAATAAGTATTTAGCAGAAAGAGTTCATTAGCATTGCATTGGTGTGTTTTGATGGAACAACCCGTTGTCTGAGTCAAACCATTCAATCGCGTACGTTGTGTTATAACACAGAGCTACTGATTGCAGCTATGATCACAACACTATAATAGCCTCATTCACGAACATTTTGGGTTGAAAAAAAGTAGATGCAGGATGGTAAACAAATATAAAAAAATTGTGCATCCCCATGACAACAATTGACAAATAGCAGAATTGTCCATGAATTTCACAAGATTGTTGAATACGATAAGTTTTACTCAAAGTAAAAAATATAAATTGAGGTATTTCTTCCCATAATACTGTTTAAATAATGGAAAAGATGGCGATAGCAAAAAAGCGACACTGCATTAAAGATATATTATGTACTTATTCGAGAGCGTGAAACTAGTAAGTTAGTATTCAGCCACTATGCCAACTGGAGGAATATAGCATTCTAGTAACATCGCCGAAATTTCAAACAAATTGACCTTACCAATCCATAGAAAACATCGTTTGAACTATGCGCAATTGTAAATATTTACTTCTCGATTCGGGATGCAACTATCTGCGCTAAGCTAACGAAAACGATTTCGCAATCGAGAGTCACTGTATTTAATTAATATATAAGAATGGCAGTGTTTGTTGTCAATTTCGATATAATATTTGTAAAAATTACTACTTTGAGCAAGATTATTCTCCATTTCTATTTAATCACCCCTACCGGAGTGTTTCACATCACTTTAGATATTTTCTCCACCACTGACTACATGCTTCATATTTTAATCAGCTTGAACCAAAATCAATCATATAAAAAGTATTATTTTTTTTAACCATATTGAGGGAAAAGTTGTAGGAGGGCTTTGTTAACCCTTTACCCAACAGAAGGGCCCTGTGCCAATGCATTCTCTTATATATGCGAGTCGACCATAGGTCGCCTCGCATATATAAGAGAATGCATTGGCTTAACACATTAAAATTATAAAATTGTTAAAGAATGTAAGAAAAAATGGTAAAAGTGTTAAAAAAAGATTTGTTTTAGGCCAATGCTTTCTCTTATATATGCGAGGCGACCTATGGTCGACTCGCATATATAAGAGAATGCATTGGCACAGGGCTAACTGTAACTATCACAATGTGGTCAAGGAGCCGGTTCCAATGATATCCATATGTGTATGGTTCTATTGAGACATACCCAAGATATTTTAGGCTGTTGAAGCTTTATTTGGCCGGTTCTGGCCGGTTTGTTGGGTAAAGGGTTAACCAGGCTATTATATTGACGCTGCCTAATAAGTTCAATATTTGAATAAACTAGAGGTGGGACTATTGGACAAAATAATGTTGTCATTCTTGAAGTCATAAGTACATGTACAAGCGTAAGCTCTACAAGCCTGGAAATAGTGTATGCACATTTCCAGAATGAGGTCCCCAGAGGGTGAATTTATTGATGCTATCCTACACAGTGGCCTAGCATCACTAAATTCATCCTCTGGGGTCGACATTCTCATCTTCTGTGAAGTATCTTAAAGTCTCAAATTAAAATTGTTTTGGTTATTTTATCCCTTCTGTTCAGTTACTATATCCCGTAATTGGCAGAAAATAAAATGCATAATCGAGGTGACTAATGGGTGGACATCACCAACTTCAACTGGGGAACTTCGATCTGATCCTATGTCTTCTAAAGCAGTTGATGCCTAAGCAGAATGAGGTCCCAGAGGGTAGGGTGAATTTGGTGATGCTAGTTCGCCATGTGGGATAGCGTCACTAAATTCACCCTCTGGGGACCTCATTCTGCAAATGATAGACATACTATTTCAAGGCTAGGGTGTAAATGTGGCCAGGAAGAGATAGACCATCTTTAACTACAGACCAACTTATAAATAGTGGGTCTGATTACAGTAATGCCCTAAGTAATAGACTCCTTAACCACAGCAGAATTATGGGTAACTTTTCAGGATTTAGTCGGAAATATGGCTTGTTGCCATTCATCGGAAAGCTCTCACTAAGAGCTTTCCGATGAATGCCAACAAGCCATATTTCGGGCTAAATCCTGAAAAGTTACCCATAATTCTGCTGTGGTTAAGGAGTCGATTACTTAGGGCATTACAGTAATTTACTGTACTTGTCGTCAAGCCTTGAAATAGTGTGTCTGTCATTTGCAGAATGAGGTCCCCAGAGGGTGAATATAATGATGCTACCCCGCATAGTGGGCTAGCATTAGGGTTGGGCGGTATTGACGTTTTTAAAAACCGCGATTTTTCCAAAATAACACCGCGATATACGGTTTTATTGAATATTATTTTACTATTGAAAAATATGACGTAAAATCAAATTTTAAACGAGAGATATATTAACAATCCGGGTTTTCGTTATTAGGGATTAAAATTCTACACACTATCGCCAGGCAGTAAATGATAAACTATTCTCAGAATGGCATGTGTCCATTATATAAAGTTCCTGCATTCTGGAAAACGCAACAACATTGAGTGAATTACAGGCTCAAGTTATCCTGATCACTCCATTGTTTACATTTCAGCACGCGATTCACATTCCCGTGACGTCATAGCTAAGCACGTGCTCATAGGTTGATAGAGGACCTAGTAGAATTGGGCCAAGATGGTTCATTCTGGGCTGTCTGCAGTCTATCACACACAATGAATTACGGAACATTTTTAATTAACTTTTGAACACTGGATTTAGTTAAGGGGGAGAACTTTATTCATCTATTATCATAATAATGAAATAATAATAGCAAGGTGAAACGGAAGGGAGACAATGCAGCTCAACTATATTTAAAATTGGGGTTTATGGTAGCGAGGTAGACTAACGTCCCAAGTGATATACTTCGACCAACACCTGCGGGTCATATTCTGCGTCTGCAAATACTCAATGGCGGGCTAGTTGAATGAATGTCACGGATTTGTCAGTCAACCTTAGTCAAATTTTAAGATATAATTGAACGACAAATACCGCCGTGTCGTGAGTTGAAAAGTTTGGACGAAGTATCGCTCGTGATCAGGTTGAATTCGGAAGAAGATACTCCATCGCTCTACTTCAGACCAAAATACAACCATTGCGTCATTGGTGACAATTGAATACAACAGAGACATAACATGGGAGCGACCGATAAAGGCTGCTTTCAATCAGCGGTCCGCTCAAGTATTCAACTCAGTATTGGATTGTAATTTGAAACCGTCTTTTGAGGTGATAAAATTGCGGTTACGATATATTGAATTTTTATTTTACACACGGTTTCAATACGGTTTTTCTTTTCCAAACCGACTATAGTCAATATATTGAAATACCGCCCACCCCTAGCTAGCATCACCAAATTCACCCTCTGGAGACCACATTCTGCTTACAATTCAGCAGAATGAGGTTCCCAGAGGGTGAATTTGGTGATGCTAGCCCGCTATGCGGGGTAGCATCACTAAATTCACCCTCTGGGGACCTCATTCTGCAAATGACAGACACACTATTTCAAGGCTTGCTTGTCGTAGGCTTTCTATTTCCTGTATTGTGGGATTCCACGTCAGTAACGCTAGGCTTGAACCTCTGTAATGATTACTTCATCTTTTCAGCCAGTGGCAATGAGTCTGATAAGAAGAGCAAACCGACACTTACTCCAAAATCGAGCAACGTCAGGAAGAGAATGGACTTCAGAAAGACAGAGAGAAAAATAGTTAAAGTTGATCAAGAAGAATTCATAATCATCTCCAATTATGAGGCGCAATCAACCATGGATAACGTCAACGAAAATTCTGTTGAATGTAACATAACATCAAGTGACGCAAAGAACCGAGTAGTTGGAGATGCAACTAACAAAAATGAGAACCCTGTTCCAAGGAATGAACTAAAGGATGTTAGTACAGAAAATTCTTTGCATAAAGCAGTGGAAAAAGATGCAAAAGTACACTATCATCAGGAAATAGTGGACGATATAGCATCACCTGATCAGAGTGGGTATGACGAGTATTCACTGATGGACACGAGTTATTCCGAGTCTCACTCATCTCACTCATACGAGAGAGCTTCAATAGTCAGTGAATCCTCTCCTAATGTTCTGCTAACTGACTTTAGCCAGAACTCTTCTCAGAATAGCGTCGATCATTCACACGGAAGTCAGGCAAACGATTGGATTAAAAGTCCCAAACCTAAGACCAATTACCTGGAAGCATCAAATCGTCATCATTTAGAGGAACTACGCGGCAGGATTGCTGAAGCATTGGGTCCTGATGATTCAAAGAAAAGTTCCAAACCTAAGACTAACTACCTAGAGGCATCCATTCGTCATAATCTAGAGGAAATACGGGGCAGGCTTACAGAAGCATTACGCACAGAACATTCACCGAAAAGTCCCAAACCGAAGACCAACTATTTAGAAGCTTCTGTTGATCATCATATGAAGGAATTCAGAGGCGGGCTTACGGAACATACGCAGAAAAATATCAAGTCGCAGACCAATTATCTGGAAGCAGCAGTTCGTCATCAGCACGGAGAGTCAATTTGGGCGGGGCTTTCAGAAGCCTTGGGTGTAGATCACTCTGATCTCATACAAATATTGCTCAGTGAGCAACCAATCAGTGAGCAACCTAGTTGTGGAGTTGTCGCAGCTCATAGTGGTGAATATCTTTGTTATAATAGCAGCCCTCTTAACCCTTTCAGTGCCAAGTCCGAATTTTTGTATCAACCCATATTTCCTTGATCATTTTTCAAATTTATTGATTATAATAATGTGATACATTGACGGAATGAGCTCTTAGAGCTCTATCCATCAATTTATCACATTACAGTGAAAACTGTTATGAGAGACCACCCATTTTGCCAAGGATAAATGGTCGTTCATGACAAGTGGTCGGCGACGACGGGTTTGACCTATTTATGTATCAGTGTAGGATGTGTCTATGGTTGTATCTGAATCTGATGTCTGCACTTGTAGATTTTTTTTTTATATCATGAGTGATACCCACTGGTTGAAAATAATGGAGATTATATGTGTTATACTTATGTTTAATCTTGAATAAGATATACTTAATATCAACAATAATAACAAAAACAGAGTATTATACAGGTATATGCATGTTAAATAAAATAATACGATAGAACAGCTGACCAGATAACTCGTCGGGCACGTGACAGAACTTCGTCAGAAGGAAGAAACTTTGGAACTAAATTCACTAATTGAGCATTGAAACAAGTTAATTTAATGTAACATTTTGTTGTATCTTTTGTTTAATAAATATGAATCCCTAACAAACGATCCAAGCTATGATTTGGGTAAGTATAGTGGGAGAAATCAATAAAATATTCCAAGAGAAAACTGGTTTTTCCGCTGGTGATCAGAACACCGGTACATTTTGACAAAGGTCAAGGTTGTTTCTTAGCAACTGATTGGGGAACACAACAGGGGGGAATTAGATTCATTAAAAAATAGAGTATTTCCCCTTTGATTATAAACACAATTAAACTGGTCAGCTATTCACACACATTAATAATTTTGCCACAATGTTATTGCTTGACAAGAAAGAACTTGTCTAACTTTGGTTGAGCTGCAGGTTTCACTGACAATTGTCTTTCTTCTACGGCTGTCTCAGTGGACATAAAGATTTGGAAATATAACTGTGACATTGCGGTCTATGAACCTATATAGGTAGAAGAAGCCCACGTAATACAAGCCGAGGTGATTTTAAGCTTTCCGCAGATTATAAGTAAAACAATACAATTCCAGACGTGCGTCTGCGAAGTGTAAACAATGAATCCATTCTCGAGGCCAAAGTGACTCCATAATTAACTGCTTACATAAACCCTTTTATCTACCAAATGACCCTCAAGTGTCTTCTATTCATACATTCTTAATCACCAGCGGGCAATTCTCACCTCTTTAAATATCCGGTAACCTAAATTGACATGTGAAACTAATACCCTCACGCGCATCTAACACTGACAGACTCGGGGGTTCAGAACGGGGAATAAAAGTACATAAGTTTGTGCATTTAAAGTTTTACTTTTTCGATGGAATTGGTCGTTCATAACAAGTAAATATTTATGTTTTTGCCGCGATATACCGACCGGTGGTCGCGTAAGACAGGATGTCGCTCACGGCAGGTCGTTTATATAGCGAAAAGTGTCCGTACAAAAGGAATTTGGTCGGAAAAGACAGTTGGTCGGTCACGACAGTGGTCGTAAATTGCAGTTTTCACTGTATTATAATCAATAAAATGATCAAGGAATCAATAAAATCAATAAAATGATCAAGGAAATATGGGTTGATGCAAAAATCGGACTTGGCACTGAAAGGGTTAATTAGCAGAAATGTTCCTATACCAGAAATTATTCTCGGCAAAAAAGCCTAGGATCCACATAGTTCTACAGTTATAACTTTAGTTTACAATTGGAACTTGGTCCATTATCATGCCATTCATGGCAAACTTTTGTTGGGTCTGGTTTTTAATTTCTGATTAGTAATATAATCCTTGTTATCTCAGTAGTCCTTGTTATCAGTAGAATTTTTGCTCTCTGTAGAATTTCGCAGTTCAACATTAAAACAATGCCTTCAGCAATTTGTTTCAATTTTGCACAAAACATCGGCAGACTCGGAATTTTGCCCAGGCTGATTAATAGCCGATGAGAGTTCTTTTTGCAAAATTGGCACTGGGACCCATATATTCCAATAATTTGAGAACTTGTGTTATTATGTACATTTGTCTTTACATGTACTTCTTTAGTACATAATGTTCAGAATACTCTATAATTCAACATATAAAACTCTAGATTATGATCCCGATCATAGCTATTTACTGTCGGCAAGATATGGGTTAAACATCCGTCGATCGTGTTCGGCCTCTCGTTATTCCATTTGTATGCTTACAGTGACGTTTTTTGCCTGCTCTGTTGAGAAGTCTATACTGTTAAGTAAATTGATCGAATTTATAAAAAATATCCCTTCCATATGATTGCTCAATCTATATTTGAATCATATCGATAAATATTTCCAAAATATGTATGGAAAGAACACATTTCCAATTCTGACATCAGTTTAATTTTGTGTTTTATATTACAGGGAAACTGGATGTTTCAAAACTCAGAAAAGAGGGAGCTAAAATAAGTACTGCCAACAATGATGAAGAGGATACAAAAAGTCAGGAACGGATTGCTCTCGATGACTCAGCTACTCAACAAGCTATTGTTACACCACCAGCAGAAGAAAACAATTCTGACACAAATGAGGAAAAACTGACATTGAATGAAGCATCTCATCCATATGCTGAACAAAATAAAAACATTCTGTCAACTCCTGATACTCCCAAACCAAATCAAGCAGATATATTGTATTCCCCTGGTGCCGACATATCGTTAATCACGGACATATATCCTATTAAATCTGGAGGGAAACCGACTGTTGTATGCGGTGTTAATCCTGCTAAACAGACTATTCTGAGCCATGCTAATCCTGCAGATATAATGTATTCTCCTGGTGCCAACATATCATCGTTAATCACAGACATATCTCCAATTAAATCTGGAGGGAAACAGACTATTTTGAGCCATGCTAATCCTGCAGATATAATGTATTCTCCTGGTGCCAACATATCATCGTTAATCACAGACATATCTCCAATTAAATCTGGAGGGAAACATACTATTTTGAGCCATGCTAATCCTGCAGATATAATGTATTCTCCTGGTGCCAACATATCATCGTTAATCACAGACATATCTCCAATTAAATCTGGAGGGAAACAGACTATTTTGAGCCATGCTAATCCTGCAGCTATAATGTATTCTCCTGGCGCCAACATATCATCGTTAATCACAGACATATCTCCAATTAAATCTGGAGGGAAACGGACTATTCTGAGCCATACTAAACCTGATTTCGAGGTTACTGAAGAAATTTCATCCAAAATTGAGGTGAGTGAGGCTGAGATTATGAGTGATTCAGAGATGAATGAGGCTGAGTTTAGGAGCGATCCAGTCATCAAACTCGTTAGTTACTCCCTGAGTGATAGCAACAATCAGAGCTCGAGGGAAATCTCATTGGAAGGCAGCCCTGTAGGAGGTATCCCAGAATGCAATGCAGAAAAAGGTCAGCGTTCCGGAACCAGAGAGGAAATTCAGCTACATCAGATATTTGATGGCCAATCTGAGATCTCGAGGGAAATCTCACTGGAAGTCTGCCCTGTGGGAGGTATCCCAGAATTCAATGCAGCAAAAGGTCAGGGTTCAGGATCGGGAGAGGATATACAGATATCTGATAATGTATTCGATGATGAACAAACAAAGGAATCAACCATTGATTCTAGTAAGCCTGTGAAGCAATTGGAGGAGATATGTGTCCAATCTGATTCGGAAAGACCACCTCAAAGTCCACATGGTAAATCTGCATGGGATTTTCAGGACAGCATTTTCTCCACTGATGAATTTACTAAAGTTGGTTCTATTCCGAGTTGGTTGAAACAGAAACATATTCTATATAATCCAGAAAGTCCAACTATTACACCGACTGAGAAGCGGACGACATCATTCAGTGAAGAGTGCACAATGAGTTTGGAGGGAGATACACGAAAAAGTTTGAAGTATGATCTGCAGCAGACACCAGACGAGGAAGCGTTGCATCGTGATGAAGACGGAGGAGACTCTGTTATGAAGGACGGTCCCACTATCAATACTGTGAATTACATAACAGACTTACCAGCCTGTGATAAATCTCAATCTGCCGACACAGTTATTGGTCCGGCAGCATCTCAATCTGCCGACACAGTTATTGGTCCGACAGCATCTCACTCTGCCGACACAGTTATTGGTCCGGCAGCATCTCACTCTGCCGACACAGTTATTGGTCCGGCATCATCTCACTCTGCCGACACAGTTATTGGTCCGGCAGCATTTCCTGCATGGTACAAACTTGACAAGCAATATCAGTTCTCAGGTAATCTCACTTTATATCAGTTCTCAGGTAATCTCACTTTATATCAGTTCTCAGGTAATCTCACTTTATACTTGAGACTATTTTAACCCTTTACCCAACAGATGGGCCCTGTGCCAATGCATTCTCTTAGATATGCGAGTCGACCATAGGTCGCCTCGCATATATAAGAGAATGCATTGGCTTAACACATTAAAAATTATAAAATTGTTAAAGAATGTAAGAAAAAATGGTAAAAAGTGTTAAAAAAAGATTTTTTTTAGGCCAATGCATTCTCTTATATATGCGAGGCGACCTATGGTCGACTCGCATATATAAGAGAATGCATTGGCACAGGGCATAACTGTAACTATCACAATGTGGTCAAGGAGCCGGTTCCAATGATACCCATATTTGTATGGTTCTATTGAGACAGACCGAAGATATTTTAGGCTGTTGAAGCTTTATTTGGCCGGTTTTGGCTGGTTTGTTGGGTAAAGGGTTAATGCTTTCTATACTAAATATTCATTGATGAGAAGTTCCCTTAAGGATTATTCAGATTATAAATTCAACAAACAAATGAACATAGGCCGTTTGTTGAGCTTATTATCTGAACATTTCCCACCAATGAATAATGGATAATTCTGCTGTTGTATCATCTGTTTTTCTGTCTGGTGTCTGTTTTTATTACATGAGCATCCCTCAAAATAAATAATAGACTAGTTCAATGTATACTTCTATAACTGAATGGGAGAATCCATTTAGTATATAAAGGGTAAAAGTCTCTGACCTGGCCTGAGAACAAGGTGCCGTACATTTGCAGAATGAGATTACCAGAGAGTAAATTTAGTGATGCCCCCCCCCGCGTAAATTAATATTGTTTTTATACTCCCTTTTTCATCTGGCCGTCCGTCAGTCTATCCATTAACATTTTTGGTTTCCGATCGGTAACTCCAGTTTGGTATATTTGATCTGAACCAAAGTTGGTGCTTGTATTTCCCAGCTAAAGATACAGGTCAAGTTTGAATATGGGTTCCGTCCAATTATTTTTACATGAGTTACGGCACTTTTTCAACTTAGAATTTGACCAATTTCATAACGTTTCAGTTTCCGACCGATAACTCCAGTTTTGATTATTTGATCTGAACCAAAGCTGGTATGTGTATTTCCCAGCTAAAACTACAGGCCAAGTTCAAATAAAGGTTCTGTTTAATTATTTTCACATGAGTTACAGCCATTTTTCAACTTTGAATTTTACCGCATTTGTGCATTGAAATTAGGGGTATATCAGATATTTTTCAAATGTAAGCTCAAAGTTTTATTTTATTTTGCTGTAGGACAATTCAAAATGGCTAAATGGCATATTTTGCCACGCCCTAGCTCTTGTTAGTTACTTTTCCCCTTCTGTTCAGTTTATATATCCCCTAATTCTGTAAAAGATAAATTGCATTATCAAGGTGACTAATTGGGAACATCACCAACTTCAACTGGGGAGCTTCAATCTGATCACAGTCTCCCATAGCATTTGAGGCCTAAGCAGAATGAGGTCCCCAGATTGTGAATTTGGTTATGCTAGCCCACTGCATGGTAGCGTCAATAAATTCACCCTCTGAGGACCTCAATATGCCAATGACTGACACTCTATGTTAAGGCTTGGTCATTATTCATTATATTTCCCATAAAGAGTGTCTGCCAAATAAGAGAATGGTAACAAATTGTTAAACTTTTTTGCCTTTTATTTTCCCACAATTGCCTATATATACTATGTATACGTAATCTTGGACATTGAGCAAAAATCTTAATGGAGCTGAAATGATATGGAAGTTGTTTCTTTTTCACTTCATTGAAACTGATCTCCATAATAGCCAAAAATTTAAATTGTTTCTCAAACCTAATTAACCTGATTCATCACCCAGACCTGAGTTACGTATTTGACGTATCACAAACCATGAAATTATTTTACTCGTCAGAGAGCTAGATTTGCAAACGAGAATTACAAATAATTAGTTTAATATTGTCAACATGAAAATAAACATGTTCACAAATTAGTTCGATATTGTCAACATGAAATAAATATGTTCACAAATTAGTTGAATATTGTTAACATGAAAATAAATATGATCATAAACTAGTTGAATATTGTTAACATGAAAATAAATATGATCATAAACTAGTTGAATATTGTTAACATGAAATTATATATGTTCACAAATTAGTTCAATAATGTCAACCAAAAAATAGATATGTTTATAAATTATTTCAATATTGCCAACATGAATAGCAATTTGTTAAAAAATTAGTTCTATGCTTACAGGTGCAGATGTGACGGAGTCATGTAAATCTGTGCCAGAGTTTTTGAAGTCTTACGGCGGAGAATATCAGGGTGATGATATCAGCAGGCCTAAATGTCAGACGAAGGTGATCTCTGGGACCAAATTACGATTGAAAGAAAAGAAAATAGAGAATGCACTGAAGGATTTTTACTCTGAGGTTCAGCCATTGCTCAGTGAACGGTCACTCAGTGAACGGTCGCTCAGTTTCAAGCCTGATGTACAGCCTTCACCTAATGATGGCCAATCTGCTGACCAACTGCTCATCGATACTAAGTCTGGTGTGCTACCTCCACGTACTGACACTCAACTTTCTAACCAAGGTGTCATCAGTACTGATAAACCTACCAACCCTGAGATGACCAAGAACGTTTCGCTACCCCTACACGATGGAAGGCAACCTGCCAACCAAGATATCCTAAATACTAAACCTGACAAGCGACCTCGTTACAGTGACAACCAATCTGCCAACCAAGATGCTGTCAGTACTCATGTTGATGTGGTACCTCCTCTTGAGAGTCACCCTTCCAACCAAGACATCATCATCACTAAGCAACCTGCCAACCAGGCTGTCATCGGCAATAAGCAACCTGCCAATCAGGCTGTCATCGGCACTAAGCAACCTGCCAATCAGGCTGTCATCGGCACTAAGCAACCTGCCAACCATGAGGTCATCATCATTAAGAAACCTGTCAACCAGGAAGTCATCGTCACTAAGCAACCTGCCAATCAGGCTGTTATCGGCACTAAGCAACCTGCCAACCAGGAGGTCATCATCATTAAGAAACCTGTCAACCAGGAAGTCATCGGCACTAAGCAACCTGCCAACCATGAGGTCATCATCATTAAGAAACCTGTCAACCAGGAAGTCATCAACACTATGCCACCTGCCAACCAGGAGGTCATCGGCACTAAGCAACCTGCCAACCAGGAGGTCATCAACACTATGCCACCTGCCAACCAGGAGGTCATCGGCACTAAGCAACCTGCCAACCAGGAAGTCGTCAACACTATGCCACCTGTCAACCAGGAGGTCATCGGCACTAAGCAACCAGCCAACCAGGAAGTGATTGGCACAAAGCAACCTGCCATGCAGAAAGACATCGGCACTAATCAACCTGGCAACCAGGACGTAATCAGCACTGAGCAACCTGCCAACCAGGAATTCATCGGCACTAAACAACCTGCCAACAAAGAGGTCATGAATACTAAGGGTGATGTTCTACATCAACATAATGACAAACAACCTTCCAACCAAGAGGTCATCGTCTCTAAGCAACCTGTCAACCAAGAAAGTGTGAATTCTAAGGAATATGTGCTAACTCAACACAACCAACCTTCTAACCAAGAGGTCATCGTCACTAATCAAACTGCCAACCAAGTGGTCATGAATACTAAGGGTGATGTGCTACCTCAACATAATGACAACCAACCTGTCATTGGCATTAAGCAATTTACCAACCTTGAGCTTATTGGTACCAAGCAACCTGCCAACCAAGATGTTACTAATAAGGCCGATGTGGTACCTCCGTATAATGACAGTCGAACTTCCAGCCAAGTGGTTGATGCCAAGGTTGAAGTGGTACCTCTGCATGATAACAACCGACCTTCCAAACAAGAAGTCATTCCTGAAAATGGAATCGAGAAACACATTGATGAGGTCATAAATGATTTTTACGATGAGCTCAGTTCATTAGTTGTGGAAAAAGCGAATATTACTCATCCAAAAAGTGGAGATGTAATTGTGAAGGAGAAAACTGGTATTAGTTCCATACCTTCCTCTGACCTGGAAAGAAGTAGTCAATACATGGATAGTTCTCAGAAATCTAACCAGCTGGATAACAATGGTGGTCACTCACAGCCAGCAGTGAGTCTCATGTCGTCTGAGGAGCGTTCATCAGTGCCTCACTCACAGTCAGGCAGCCGAAATAGGGATTCCTCCAGTGCAGTACCAATAACAAGTCCGCAGAACTCTAGCCAGCTAGATAGCTATGCTGCTCATTCACAATCGTTGAGTATCTTCTCTTCAGAAGAACATTCATCTGTGTTTGAATCACAATCAGCAGACTCACAATCGGTGGACTCACAATCAGCAGACTCACAATCGGTGGACTCACAATCAGCAGACTCACAATCGGTGGACTCACAATCGGTGGACTCACAATCGGTGGACTCACAATCAGCAGACTCACAATCGGTGGACTCACAATCGGTGGACTCACAATCAGCAGACTCACAATCGGTGGACTCACAATCAGCAGACTCACAATCGGTGGACTCACAATCGGTGGACTCACAATCGGTGGACTCACAATCAGCAGACTCACAATCGGTGGACTCACAATCGGTGGACTCACAATCAGCAGACTCACAATCGGTGGACTCACAATCAGCAGACTCACAATCGGTGGACTCACAATCAGCAGACTCACAATCGGTGGACTCACAATCGGTGGACTCACAATCGGTGGACTCAAATTCAGGCAGCCAAAATTGGGAATCCTCCACTTCAGGACCAAAGGGAGGGAATTGTGAACAAGAAGATAGTGTACATCTCTTTGAGCATCCACTCATTTCTCCTTGTACCACACAATCAACACTGAGTGCAATCACTTCCCAGGAACATTCAGTTACACATGTAGTTGATCCAGAATCTAACAGTTTGCCTGATGAAACTGAACATGTATTGCATTGCGAAGCTATGCAAAAGATTGCATCCAGAGTCAGTTCACAAATGTTCAGTCTATCTCATAACTCAACATGCCACAGTCAGTTAGATAAAAAGAAATCCCAGTCAGATATAAACAGCACTCAGATAGTCAAAAGTCACACTATGAGCAGAAATCAGTCATATTCAAGCAACATTCAGTCAAATGAGGGAAGCAGACAGTCAGATATAAGCTACACTCACTCGGATCTCAGCCATGTTGATTCTGAATATAGTTCCTCCATCAGAAAATACTCCTCAGTGTCGAGCAGTCTAGATGATGACAGACTTCACGTATCATCATTCTCAGCCTTGGAGAAGAGCAGTGACAGACAAACAGATATATCGTGTATATCAAGTCCATGCACTGCATCAGCACAGTATGCAGTGGAAAAAATAAGTAGCGCAATGTCTGGAGATGAATCATCAGCTAGCAGGACCGAAACTGAATCTAGCCTGGATGTTGGTGCATTCCAGGTGTCTGGGGATGAATCATCAGCTAGCGGGAACGAATCTGGATCTAGCGTTGACATTGGTGCATTCCAGGTGTCGTCATTTTCATCACTGGAGAAATCGCGACAGTATGACTATTCTGATACATCTGTCTTTGAGCATTTGAGTTCCGTCGCAGATCCTTTCAGCAGCATTTCTCTTGAGACGATCTCATTAGCGAGCCTGACTGATATAAACGCGGATGCCTCAGTCCATGATGAGAGCTCAGAGTCGATCAAATTTAAGGTCCTTGATAATCTTAGTGATGATGAAGAATTGGACAAAACTCTTGTTGGAAGGTAAATATTATAGAATATTTCTACATAAAATATCATCAATAGAATTTGTGGTTAAAAATTTATGTGGTTTTTTTTTAAAGATAATTTTAAATGTTTTGATGTTTACCAATGTTCACGTTCATAGAGCACATGAGTGTATTTTGCACTAATCCAAGACTCAAATTCATTCATTTGTTGCATATATTCTGTAAAGTATAAAAGGAGATGGTCCCATAAATGGCCGGATTAAGGGTACAGTCCCCCTTTAAATAAAAATGTTTAAAAGCTCAAAATGTGCACGAAGCACACAAATGCACAAAGGGATGACAGGCCTCTCCGCCGCTAAATAAAGGCTCACAAAGGGAGCCTGTTTCATATTATAAAATGAGTATTTTAGTTTCCTCCACCTTTTTTTATTGTTGTTTGAACATGCAGCACTTCAGTTTATCCATACTAAATGGGCTGCTGCTCCCATAACATATAACTGGAGTTTGTTCTTTTATAAATGATATTCTTGTGTTCTAGCTCAACAGATGGTGAGTAGATGTGTGGGGTGTGGCTTGCTGTAGTAGACTATTGTGCTTCAATACATACATATGGATTTATTTTATTAACTGAATTTTAACTCAATTGGAATTTGACATATGTCAGAGCTTACAAGCTTGTAATTACCCTGTCTATTATAACTACATATCACAGTATACTTTTGTCAATAGGGAGGAGAATTTTAACCCTTTCATAATGGGAGCTGTGCCAATGCATTATCTTATATATGCGAGTCTCCCATAGGGAGCCTCGCATATATAAGAGAATGCACTGGCTTACATGGTCAAGGTAATTATTTATAGGCCCATGTATTCTCTTATATATCTGAGGCTCCCTGGCTTACAAGGTTAAGGTAATTATTTATAGGCCAATGTATTCTCATATATCTGAGGCTCCCTTTGGGAGACTCGCATTTTAAGAGAATGCATTGGCCTATAAATAATTACCTTAACCTTGTAAGCCAATGCATTCTTTTATATATATGAGGCTCCCTATGGGAGACTCGCATATATAAGAGAATGCATTGGCACAGGGTTTTCGCAAAATTTCAGTAAGCTCCAGTCATGAAAGGGTTAAAGTCAACTTTCCCTGGAATGGATCATTTCATATTCCAAATCTTCCAACCATTTGTGTGGGGACTCTATTATCCATTGATACACTGAAATTATCCTGCATCCAACCCTTGAAATATTGTGTCTGTCATTTGCAGAAAGAGGTCGCCTGTGGGTGTATTTAGTGACACTATCTCGCACAGCGAGCTAGCATCTCTAAATTCCTCCTCTGGGAACCTCATTCTGCTCAGGTCTCATCTTTTGGGAAGCATCTATAGTCTCAATTTGTTTACAATGTATTTCAGTTACTTTTTCCCTTCTGTTCAGTTTCTATATCTCCTAATTTGCAGAAGATAAAATGCATAATCAAGGTGACTGATGGGTGAACATCACCAACTTTAACTGGGGAACTTCACTCTGATCCTAGGTCTCCCATAGCAGTCGGGGCCTCAACTGAATCAGGTTCCCAGAAGGTGAATTTGGTTAGGCTAGCCCGTCTTGTAGGATAGCATTATTAAATTCACCCTCTGTGGACCTCATTCTACAAATGACAGACACACTATTTCAAGGCTTGCCTGCATCGTTTGACAAATATGTGATATAGGACTGACAACCAGTCACTTTATCTGAGGTCAGCTACACTGCTAAAGTATGTTCAGTATACAACGATAAAAATGAGTAAAAAGTTAGTTATAATAAGTCCAGTGTGTACAGTAATGCCCTAATTATTCGACTCCTTAACCACAGCAGAATTATGGGTAACTTTTCAGGATTTAGTCGGAAATATGGCTTGTTGCCATTCATCGGAAAGCTCTCACTGAGAGCTTTCCGATGAATGGCAACAAGCCATTTTCTGACTAAATCCTGAAAAGTTACCCATAATTCTGCTGTGGTTAAGGAGTTGATTAATTAGGGATTTAATGTATCTGCCCATTGCTTGCTTTATCCCATTCACCCTGAGTTGATTCTCATATTCAATCATAAATGTTTTTAACATTGACAGTCAATTCTTCAATCATCTGGGTGTTCAGATAATATTGGCAGACGGCAGATACAGAAAACATTGTGGATTCCAATTTATCACTCCTCTGGACTAATTGAACTGGAGTAGAGAACAATCTCTCTCAAAATATTTATTCTCATAAATTTGATATATGCAATCAACGTCGATATTGATGCATCTCTTGAGCATATAGAAGTGTCAGATTACGAAAAACATACTGTATAATCATACACCCGCTCTCAAAGAGAATGGGGGGTATACTGGACATATAATGTCACTCATGTTACAAAATCAATTTGTTTTTTTTAATTAGATTTCCGATTTTGGGGTAAAAAAAACTTTGGCCGAATGAAATTTTGTTTGGCCATTTTTAAAAAAAATTGCCCATTGGCCAATTACAGCGTGAATCATGCATGTGACACATTCCTTCATCCCAACTAGATTGTCACATTTCACAGATCAGTTTTATTCATTAATTTTGTTTTCTCGATATGGTAACTTTAAACCTGTTTACAAAATGACATCATGATATGTAGTGACGGTTGGAGTCGCCAAATTTCTTAAAGTATCCTACACGTTGTGAAATGACACTTCCCTCAGATGATAACGATTGTCGCTACCAAGCTTATCTAAGTGCATTGACCAATCAGATACATGCATTTAAAGTCTCTTGGTGTTTTGCGCTCCAAAATACACCTAATGATATTCACTTTTTAATTCTTCCCGGTAATGAATTAGGTTGAAAAAAATACAAATTTGTACACGATGTTTGGGTCCAAAACAAAAAAACAACCTTTTGCGATATGTCTTTAAACTCATTATATGAACATCCCTACAAACCGGTGCAAACCTAGTTGCAACCCATTAGTGACTTTCCAGTTATCATGTCAACTGTGGATAGTATGTGTAGAATAAAATAGCATTACAGGTGTTAATCTAATATCTGAAATTGGTACCTATCTCTCGCTTGAACCTGAGTACTTTTTGTCGCCGGAAAAAAACAAATCGAGGGCTAATAGAAATCAGCAGTGTTTGTCAGTCCGTGGGTGGGGGCATCTGTCTGTCCATCCCATATGGTTTCCTGATGATAACTTTAGTTTTTTTTATCTGATTATTTTTAAATTTTGTATGTATATTACACACATGAAATAAAAAGTCAAGTTCCAATTTGTATATGGTCTGCCAATTTTGGCCAGAGTTATGGTCCTTGTCTACTTAGATTTGCTGATTATTTTGATTTTCAGGGTGATAACTTTAGTTGTAATTAGGATTGTTTTGGTATATGGATTAGTCATGAAAATATAGGTTATGGTCGAATTTGGGTTTGTCTGCCTGTTTTACCAGGGTTATGGTCCTTGTCGACTTATAATTTGATGATTATTTTCCTTTCCGGTTGAGAACTTTAGTGTTAGTTATCTGATTGAAACAGGTTAAGTTGGAAAGTTGTGTTCCGTCTGCCCATTTTTACCACAGTTATGGTCCTTGTCGACTTCTAATTTGAGAATCCGGGCTACGTCCAATTAATTTTGCATGACGACTTATAATTTGAGAATACATCTGATGAATTTTGCACCCGTCAATACGCGATTCAGAATTAATTAACATAGACAAGAGGAAGTTTGATTCAATGATTGTTTCCAGAATCAAAGTTTTTATTTCTAAAATAGCCACGAGTCAAATCAAACCACCTTATTCAGGGGACATGTGGTCCTGTGGCATTTTTGTCATTTTGTATGCTAGCCTTCTATATTGTATGGATTGCCTTTTTATCATATCTTTATTAATGTTATCCTGATTCTCTACTTTATTGAAATAAATTAACACTTCTATGACTGGAGCTTCCTGAAATTTTGCTCCCATAGGGAGCCTCGCATATATAAGAGGATACATTGGCCTAACAATATTTACCTTGAGCTTGTAAGCCAGTACATTCTCTTATATATGCGGGGTTCACAATGGGAGACTCGCATATATAAGAGAACGCACTGGCATAGGATATTTAATGCTGCACCAGCACAGCTCCTATCATGAAAGGGTTAAATATAACTATAAATGGACACATATCTCCTTACCATTTGCCAGTCATTGACAGTATATACAGACACCGGTAAAACAAGTTGTTCAAAGCACTTATCTTTTCTATCGCACAAACAGATGCACACTTTCCCAAGTTTACCAATTCCAGTGTCATCTATCACATAATTTGTTTGACTTAAGGCCTTTGCCTGCAGATATGAAAACAATATTAAAAGTTAAAATACTGGTCAGGCAAACATACTGTCTAACATGGTTGTTGTCAAATCATAATGTCCTGAACTTTCTATTTAAGCCATAACATTGGAAATTCATCCATGATAATTTTCATTTTTGCATGACACTTGTCATAATTTTCACAATTAAAGGTGAAAATAAGGTATGTTATCTGGTGTATTATAGTATGAGAACAAGCAATGTTAAACTATTTCTGCAGACAACTTGTCTCCTAACAACTGTATGAAATGTTTCTACATCTATTTAAATTCAATGCCATAGGCAGAATTAACCATTGTAATGTCCAATATAGTGTTGATGTGTCAATAATTACTGAGTAGCACTCAGGGACCAGTTTTGAGGTTTTAAATTGGGAGAAGTCACTTCTCCCTGTTTGCTAATTAGGGCGGAGTGGACTGTCGTCAGGGAGGAATCATAAAGGCTGACATTCAATTTACACCCCTACATCATGATTCTGAGACAAGAGCCTATTTATAAATTATAGTGAGTAAGAACACCAAAATATGTTGTTTGGACATATGCATGCATACTGATATATGAGAGAGAAATCACTTCTCCCTGGGGAAAAATTTGGAGAAGTGGGACATTTTAGGCAGACGATATCTCCAAAGTTGCCCTCGAGGCTGGTCCCTGGTAACACTAATATATATCATTTTAACAATAAGGTGAGATTGACATTTGTTGCCCGATGATGTTTGATGCCCGGTGTTGTTTGATGCCCAATGATGTTGATGCCTGATGTCGTTTGATGCCGGATGACATTTGATGCCCGATGTCATTTGATGCCCGATGACGTTTGATGACCGATGACGGTTGATGCCCAATGATTTTTTATGCCCGATGATCTTTGATGCCCGATGACATTTGATGCCGATGATAATTGATGCCTGATGTTTGATGCCCGATGTTTGATGCCCGATGATGTTTGATGCCCGATGACGTTTAATGCCCGATAATGTTTGATGACCAATGACATTTGATGCCTGATGACGTTTGATGCCTGATGACATTTGATACCCAATGATGTTTTATGCCTGATGTCGTTTGATGCCCGATGTCATTTGATGCCCGATGTCATTTGATGCCCGATGTCATTTGATGCCCGATGACATTTGATGCCCGATGACGTTTGATGCCTGATGCATTTGATGCCAGATTACGTTTGATGCCAGATTACATTTGATGCCTGATGACGTTTGATGATTGATGACATTTGATGCCTGATGACATTTGATGCCCGATGACATTTGATGCCAGATTACATTTGATGCCTGATGACGTTTGATGATTGATGACATTTGATGCCTGATGACATTTGATGCCCGATGACATTTGATGCCCGATGACATTTGATGCCCGATGACATTTGATGCCAGATTACGTTTGATGCCTGATGACATTTGATGCCCGATGACATTTGATGCCAGATTACGTTTGATTCCCGATGACATTTGATGCCCGATGACATTTGATGCCAGATTACATTTGATTCCCGATGACATTTGATGCCCGATGACATTTGATGCCAGATTACATTTGATTCCCGATGACGTTTGATGCCTGATGACATTTGATGCCCGATGACATTTGATGCCAGATTACGTTTGATGCCTGATGACATTTGATGCCCGATGACATTTGATGCCAGATTACGTTTGATTCCCGATGACATTTGATGCCCGATGACATTTGATGCCAGATTACATTTGATTCCCGATGACGTTTGTTAGCTGATGATGTTTGATGTTACAAGGCAATTCAATGAATCTTTGGTGTTCTTCGTATTTTAGAGTTATTTATCCTTTGTTTATATTAAAGGCCCACTTAATTTTCGAACCCCCGGATCACATATATATATATATACCATATTATATACCATGAACCCCCAGATCACATATATATATATCATGAACCCCCAGATCACATATATATATATACCATATTATATACCATGAACCCCCAGATCACATATATATATATCATGAACCCCCAGATCACATATATATATATACCATATTATATACCATGAACCCCCAGATCACATATATATATATCATGAACCCCCAGATCACATATATATATATACCATATTATATATCATGAACCCCCAGATCACATATATATATATCATGAACCCCCAGATCACATATATATATATACCATATTATATATCATGAACCCCCAGATCACATATATATATATACCATATTATATATCATTTGAAAGAGGAAGCACCAAACATTGTATTATCAACTTATCCGGTGTAATAAACTGTGAACTTCTTGTTTTTGTCAAGTTACGAACATGTTTTTGTTCTCAAGTTTTATCTAGATTGTAGTAAAAAGTGTATTATTTTCAATAAAGGGGAAGAACTCTATATTTAAAATATAGAGTTATTCCCCTTCCATTGAAAATACATCTTTAGTTTAAATTCTGTTTAATTCTGGGAACCAAAACGAGGGGAATCTTTCTATGATTTCAGCTGTTTTCTATTTCTCTATGGGCATCTTCTTAGACACAGATGTTTCGATTGGTGATGAATTCTAGTATTTTAATCATATTTCATGGCATAGATTGTTATTTAAAATGTTTATCAAGTCACTATAAAAAAAATCGGTGACTCGAAAATTAAGTGGGCCTTTAAATTTGATTTCCGTCCTACCCATGTTTAATTTTGGCACTTTGGTGGTATGCCAGCCCCAAGATGCAACCTTTTGTTATTGTGTATTTTGTTCTATTCCATGAAGTGTCAAAATACATTAAAATATCTTATTATTCAATCAAATTTGATCGATATCATGGTTACATAGGTGATTATTTGACACGAATATGATAAGAAATAACTTTAAAATATAAATACCTGCTTTCTCACAAACATAAATTTGAACAAAAAATATCCTACAAAATCAGATAAAATGTACTATTCTGTTAACCTGGCCACAGACCTTTTATGACTGGTGCAGCATTAAAGATCATGTGCCAGTGCATCCTGTTATATATGCGAGTCTCCCATAGGGAACCTCGCATATATAAGAGAATGCACTGGCTTACAAGGTCAAGATAAATATTGTTAGGCCAATGCATTCTCTTAGATATGTGAGGCTCCCAAAGGGAGACTCGCATATATACAAGAATGCATTGCCACAGGGTTTTCAAAAAATTTCTGGAAGGGTTAAATCATATGATTGTTATGAAAATAATAACTAATTTTAAGTTGTTTTTTTTTCAGTGTGGATACTGTGGACAGTGTGACAACAGGCAGCAATGGATTTTACTCATTGTATCACTAAATATTTTTGACATGCCCTACAGCCAACATTTTTATCCAATTGATCCCAAACTACTTAACACTCATAGGACTGACATCTGGTCTTATTTAGACATTTATACTTTCGGCATTCAATCCATTGACTTTGTATATTTGAAATTACCCCCTCTCCAGGTTGAGCTACAGTTTCATTGACACTTATATTTTTTCAGTGTCGATGTCACTGCTACATCTGGATCACCTGATGATGACAATGTGCTTGGTCAAGCTGATCTCGCTACCATTTCATCTCAAGAAACTAGTCGAGACTTTGAGGATGATGAAGTTTTTGCTGATAATGGGACTTGCCAGGCGTCAAATTCTACAATAAAATCCAGCTACAAAGCTTCACCAGATCCCGCTAGCTTAACTAACAAATTAGATTCTTACCAATCATTGCCAAAATTTGACCCGAAAATTGACAAAAATGAACTTGATGTGAAGAGTATTGGGTGTAAGGATGTAATAAACGATGATATGATATCTACATCAGCTCAACACACTGTGAAGAAACCTAAGGTAGGAGGTGCTACTTGTGTGTGTGTGTGTGTGCAGTAATGCCCTAATTAATCTACTTCTTAACCACAGCAAAATTATGGTAACTTTTCAGGATTTAGTTGGAAATATGGCTTGTTGCCATTCATTGGAAAGCTCTCCCCGATAATAGCTTTCCGATGAATGGCAACAAGCCATATTTCCGACTAAATCCTGAAAAGTTACCCATAATTCTGCTGTGGTTAAGAAGTCGATTAATTAGAGCATTACTGTAGGAGCACTGATTTCCATGGTCAAATCACCTGCTCTACTCTACTGAGACTCGAGTTATTCCTTTAATACAGCAATGCCCTAAATAATCGACTCCTTAACCACAGCAGAATTATGGGTAACTTTTCAGGATTTAGTCGGAAATATGGCTTGTTGCCATTCATTGGAAAGCTCTCACTTAGAGATCCCTATATAGAGGACCTCTATTTAGTTGCAATTATATGCATAATGTATTAACTGAGTGCACAAAATTTGATTTGATCCAAGCTTTAGCGAGGCTCGAATCAAATTTTGTGGACGAGGTTAATAAATTTTGTATAGAATTGCGACGAATTTGAGAACCTTTTTATCACATAATCACATTTTAGCAAGGAAAAATAATCTCAAAATGGCTGAGGTTAAAAAAAATTAATATCGATTTTCTTATCATAACCAAAGAGGAAGTAAAGACACATTCAAGAAAAAACATAGTTCCATTTTAAATGTGTCATTTCGTGTTGACAAAATTGTTTAACCACCATTATCACCCATGTTTATCTCACAGTCAAAACTAAACCCAACACAAATTGAATATCATAATTATATTCTAATTAACATAATAATAACATTGATCGATATTATTGCATTAAGCTCTTACGTCACTGCGCATGCCAATAATACATGTGTGTCTTACTAAAAAATATGAGGCCGGGTTTAGGGGCTAACTATATGATAAAAGTTTTTATATATTCACCTTATGGTAATTTACTTGGTCCAGCTCTATATATACATATAATTCCCCTCTCATCCTTGTATTTATACATATAATTCCCCTCTCATCCTTGTATTTATACATATAATTTCACTATAATCCACCCGTTGGCATCTACATTAATCGAGCAAATCCTCTCCAATATCACCATTATGGAGCATTTTTTGCAACAGGTGGGATACTGAATACCATTGGACCATTGTGGAAATAAATGATCCTCGGACTATTTGTGTATGCTATCGCAGATTGTTTTGGTCACCTATTGTCAGGCATCCTCTTTACTGTTCCAAATCTTCATTGAAATGTGCTTTACTTATTTTGTTTAAATTTTATACTTATCTGAAGCTATCTCTTGTCCTCTCATGTTGTTGTTGGTACATGTTATCAAAGACCATTAAAATGTATCTTATATTCAGGTTTGTTTGGCCAAAATTTTGTCTATTTTTCAGAATTTTTTGTCTTAAATGAAAAACCAAAAGACAGGATCATTCAGAAAAACTAAACTAAATAAAAACATAATAATTACAAAAGGAAAAGGATAAGAAAATAAAACAATCGCCCAAAAAATAACATATTGAGATTGATTTATATAAATGAACGTTCAGACGACCACGATTCAATCGTAAGTGGAAGGATTTCCGTCGTAGGAAGTAACCGGTAGTTAGATTGCGCATGCTCACATCAAAATCGCAAGTCAAAAAATAATATCAAGCACTGTTTTATTTCAGATTCGAAATCGTGGCGTATCCTAGGATCCCTCCACTTGCGACATAATCGCAGTTGTGTGTACATAACAATCGTGGCTGGAAAGATCGTAGCGTTGTAAATCACATGCTTTGCGAACGACATACGATGTCATCATGTACGACGACATCGCAATCTTGTGAACAAACTATCCACGATTTTGTCGGGCCCGATTCCTCCACTTACGATTAAATCGTGGTCGTCTGAAAGTTCACTAAGTATACATGTGTGGCTTCTGATATATTGTTGTTCAAACATACATAGGCGAGTAACTGCTGCTTAATTGGTCATGAATGTAAGGGTTTCATTGAGATTATAGTGATATTCATGAATGTAAGGGTTTCATTGAGATTATAGTGATATTCAGGGACGTTTTTGCTGACTCTACACTTGAATTTTTGGCCAAATGAGATTTTCTTTGTCCATTTAAAAAAAAAAATATCTGCCTTGCTTATATCTTATCTTATCTTAAGGTATGTGGATCTATGTCCTCTGAACTTGAAGACGGAGAAATACGGACAGCTACAAGCGGCAGTGACAGTGTTGTCTTAGTAGGAGTGATAGCTGCTTATAATAAGAAAAATGTTTCGTCAAGAGAGCAAAAAACTCGCAGATATTCTGACAGATCATCACGGTCAGACCGATCATCGCCTTGGTCAAAATCCAGAGGAAGAGGTTCGAAAACGTCTGGCTTGAAAAGAGGAAGGTCACATAAATGCGCCCGGTACTCGGATAGGTATTCAGACTCGGACACCAAAGCAAATGATCGCAAGCGGAAACGAAAGCGAACTCGAAGTCGTAGTAGTGAACAGGATAAATCTCAACATCATTCAAAATCCAAAATTAAGAGAAGATACGCGAAAGCTTCGAGAAATATCAGGAGTGAATCGGAATCATCATGTGGTCGATCGAAGGAACGGTCGAGTTATTCTCAGTTCAAAAAGAATCATAGTCAAACACCACGTCATTCAAAGAATCGTAAAACATCGCGCACCCAGTCAGTTGTGTTCATTAGTTCGTCTGGAGACTGCTCACCTATATTGACTTCGGACGAATCTACAAAAGGATTATCATTGCTCGCAAAACATTACATAAAGAAAAGAAAAGAAGACAAGAAAAAAAACTCAGAAGGAAAATGGCTACATGACAAGTTTGAAGAGAATAATCAGAATCAAAGCAGCCAAAGTTCTTTGACGAAATTGAGTCAGACGTCGGCTAACTCATCACAATTGAGTTCAGCTACTAACATTGGCAGAAAAAATTATGTGACGAAACTTAGTCAGACATCGACTAACTCATCCAAATTGAGTTTGGCTTCAAACTCTGAGTACATAGACAGAGTGATGGAGTTCGCGATGAACGTTGGGTCTCAGGGGAGCATTGTGCCCTCGAGGAATTCTTGTAATAACGTAGTGCCACCATCTTGTCAGTCGCCATGTGACAATCCTGGTGAGACAGTCAATTCCAAAGCAGACTTGAAGAAAACTGCTAATGCTTCGATCGAAAAATATGACAAATTTGCCACGTTTCTTGGCGATGGTTCTGATGCCGAGTTGAACTTCTATAGGAAAGCTGCTCTTGATTCTTTGAAGAAAAAGAAGGGAGTTACAGAGGAAAGATTAAACTCTTCAAAGGAAGGCAACTCTAATAACAATTCCCAGTCTTTCAGTAGGAAACAACTTCTTAAGAATTATGCTTCAGAATCTATCACTTCGTCAAGGCAGCCAATGAGTTCGATGGGAAATAGCAGCTCTAATTTGGTGGAGAAAACTTCAGGAAAGCTACCCAGAGACAACTTTGAAGTAAAGACAATTAACAATTTTGATGAAGGGTTGAGCAGATCAGCTGGGGGCACACACGAGCGCTCGGTGTGGTTAACTGAAGACAATAAGCCCGTTAGTTCCAGTTTGTTTCATTCAGTCATGGAGCGGAAGAGAAAATCAGGCTGGGCAACAAGCGACGAAGAATTTGGTGTGGTGCCTGGGAAGAAGCGACGATCGGAGAAAGATATGTTGTATGAGGGCTATGGTGACAAATCTCATGTCAAAAGTTCGAAAGATAATGTGCAACGTGATAAATCAGCCAAAACATCTGCGAAGGAAGATCATATTTTCTCCAGGAATATTACGGGAGATAAAAAATTTGGCAAGCCTATAATGGATACTGCTGAGCCTATGATGGATACTGCTGAGCCTATAATGGATACTGCTGAGCGAAATAAGAGTGTTTTCGAAAGATTAGGCTCTTACTTCGTACGACAGCAAGAACCAGATAAAGTGATTCAGTCATACACGTCAACAGCCGGTAACAAAAACGAGGCGCCCGTCGTGAGCCTGAGCATGAGGAATGTACAAACAAGATCTAAAAATAGCTCAGAAATCTACTCACGACTTGCGGAAAGCTCCAGAAATCAACAGGAGACGATTCCAAAAACATACACAGATTTTATGAAGCAGAGGCTGGTAGTTTCTGGTGATACAAGAGTCGTCTCCCCACGGGACGATATGCTTGATGCAGAACGGAGCCCGGTGACCAGAAGAAAACTCATTGTGCCTGATGACACGTTCATCTTGTCCATGAGACCAGGTGAGTTCAAGCCTTAGTTTAGTGTGCCTGTCATTTGCAGAATGAGGTCCCCAAAGGGTGAATTTAGTGACGCTCTCCCTCATAGTGGGCTAGCGCTTTTTACCAAATTAACCCTCTTGTGACATTATACCCCCTTTTTCTTTAAAAAAGGGGGGTATACTGTTTTGCACCTGTCTGTGCATGCTTCCGTACGTCCGTCCGATGTCTGTTCATGTCATAACTTGAACAGTAGTGCTCGGATCTCAATGAAATTATGTATGGCTGTTCATTACTATGAGGGCATTCAATAGAGTGTTACATCGTTTTGTTCGGATTTTCCATTCTAGAGTTATTCATCTTTGTTTATCTTGAAATGTTGGATCTTTGGTCTGTCTGGTGTCTGTTCATGTCATAACTTCAACAGTTGTGCTGGGATCTCAATGAAATTTGGTATGGGTATTCACTACTATGAGGACATTAAAAAGAGGGTTCCATCGTTTTGTTCGGATTTTCCATTCTGGAGTTATTCATCTTTGTTTATCTGGAAATGTTGGCTTTTTGGTCCGTCTGGTGTCTGTTCATGTCGTAACTTCAACAGTTGTGCTGGGATCTCAATGAAATTTGGTATGGATGTTCACTACTATGAGGACATTAAAAAGAGTGTTCCATTGTTTTGTTCGGATTTTTCATTCTGGAGTTATTCATCTTTATTTATCTGTAAATGTTGGCTTTTTGGTCCGTCTGGTGTCTGTTCATATCGTAACTTCAACAGTTGTGCTGGGATCTCAATAAATTTTGGTCTGGATGTTCACTACTATGAGGACATTAAAAAGAGGGTTCCATTGTTTTGTTCGGATTTTCCATTCTAGAGTTATTCATCTTTGTTTATCTGGAAATGTTGGTTTTGGTCCATCTGGTGTCTCTTCGTGTCGTAACTTCAACAGTTGTGCTGGGATCTCAATGAAATTTGGTCTGGATGTAGGTTCCATTGTTCTGTTCTGCTTTTCCATTCTAGAGTTATTCGTCTAAGTTTATCTGGAAATGTTGGTTGTTTAGTCCATCCAATGTCTGTTCAGCTCATAACTTGAACAGTAATGCTCGGATCTCAATGAAATTTTGTATGGATGTTCACCACTGTGAGGACATTTAATGGCACATTCAAATGTTTGTTTTGTTTTTATTGTTCTATAGTTACTCATCTTTGTTTATATGAAAATGCTGGTGTTTGGGTCCATCTGTCTGAGTATAGCCCTCATAAGTTATTGATATGCCCACACGAGGCGGTATGCCACGAGGGGGTATGCACCGGACGACAGTCCATCTCTTGTTCTGCATGGCCTCATCTGCTATGGGAGACACTCAGATTGAGGTTCCCAAATGGTGAATGTTGTTATGTACACCCATTGGGAACCTCGATTATGCAATGTGTCGTCTGCCAATTTGGGGATATAGAGATGCTAATCTAAAAAAAAGAAATAGAATCTATGTGAAGAAGTTTCTATAGAAATTTGAAAATAAAGAAACTTTCCACAGAAGATGAGGCCTAAGCAGAATGAGGTCCCCAGAGGTTGAATTTGCTGATGCCAGCCCACTATGCGGGATAGCGTCACTAAATTCACACTCTGTGGACCTCATTCTGCAAATGACAGCTCTAATCAGGCTTGGGTGAGTGTTTCTGTTCAACCCTCTTTACTGAATGGATTCTTCCACCCGGTTATTAATATTATATATTGGAATGGTCTCTTATTCATTTGGAGGGGTGTTCAGGATTAATGAGCAGACGACAGAGATGAAAAGATATAATTGAAGACATATTCCTATTAATTGGTGGGAAATGTTTAGATAATAAGTTCAATGACTTATGGGCTCATTATCTGAACTTTTCCTAAGGCAACTACTCGTCAATGAATATTTAGTAAGAGGGTTAAAGATATACTGAGGTTTCCAGACCTCCAGTTACAACAACAACAAAAAATAAAATAAAATTTGACATTGTTTTCTGCTTGGTTTTGTTGAACAAATGTAGAATACCAAATATGAAATATAAATTAGACCCATTAAATACCAAAGAATTATCATATTGTTATTGAAAAATAATTTAATTTAATAATTGGTGTCCCTGTAAAATGCACAAAATATTCAATATAATAGAAAAATAGCATCTTCATATATGACTTCTCGTTATTTTATACACCAGAGTCTAAATAACAAGTAAAATATATTTCGTAAAATTTATCCTGGAACCTAGAATATATCTGGAAACCTTTCATGACTGAAGCTGTGTGGGTGCAGCATTAATGATCCTGTGCCAGTGCATTCTCTTATATATAAAAAAGAACACACTGGCCTACATGGGCAAGGTAAATATTGTTAGGCCAATGTATTCTCTTATATATGCGAGGCTTCCAATGGGAGACTCGCATATATAAGAGAATGCATTGGAACAGCGTTTCCACAAAATTTCAGGAAGCATGTCATGGAAGGGTTAACCTTTTTGAATATAATCTACCATTCGGCTAAAAAAGTTTATTTATCACATGATCCTTCCCTTATTCCATTCAATAAACCCATTCTATAAATTGTGATATTACACATTCGTTTAATAACAAGAAATAGTGCCAGGTGACCTTTGACTTACGGATTGCTGTCTGTTTACATTCCGTACGCTACGTCTCATACCGGTAATAAGATGGCTTCCAATATTTTTCCAACAAACTATAATGAATGAATAGTTTGAAAAGTTATTTCATTACCTGTAAATATACGCCATTAAATTTGATAAAGAGTTTTTATTTATCTGGGACAATTTCTTTACGCGGGCAAACTACGCATAGTCACGTGAAACGTCACCGCATGCCATAAAGAAGCCGATGGTAGTTTTCCGTCCCATTTGTTGATTTAGGTAAATTTTGCCGAGGTTTTGGATAATTTAATAAATAGAATCTTCAACTCGTCTCCAGTTTATAGAGGAATTTACCAAATTTGTCCAGTAAATTAGGTCTGGACCTCGCCTAAGGCTCGGTCCAGACCTAATTTACTGGACTCGTTTTGTAAATTCCGCTCTAAACTGGGGACTAGTAGATCCTCTATATATTGAGTGGTCTACATAGATAAAAGCCTGTAATTATACCCCAAAACTTGAAGATTGAGGAGTTACTTGCATTTGTGCATGGGTGCGTGTCCATCTGTGCATACAGGTACATCCATCAACTTGTCAGATCTCAATGAAATTTGGTATGGATGTTCAAATGGATTCCAAAGGTATGTCAAATAGCATGTTAGCATTTCTCATTCTAGAATTATCCTCTATTTATCTTAAAATATTCATTTATTTGTCCTTCTGCGTAATATCTCAGCCGTGAGTTATTGGATCGCAATGAAATTATCAAAACAGGGGCTTCCAAATTAGTTTCAAATTGTGTTATTTGCATTTTATATGCTCGTTTGTGAAAAACAGAACATATTATCTTATTGGTCTGCTTGTCCGTCTGTCTAGCTGTTCGCTTTCTTTCGTTTCTGGATGATAACTGAACTCAACTGAATGGAACGAATTTGGTATGTGGCTTTACTAGCCCAAAATACAGGTCAAGTTCTAATTCGGATTCGGCACGCTAAATTTCACCAGAGCTATGGTCCTTTTTGTTGGAGTTTGCACTCAATTTTCGTTTCCTAATGATAACTTTAGAAAGACTCAACTGAATGAAATGCAGTTTGATAGGTGAGTTTACTAGTCCAAAATACAGGTCATGTGGAATTTGGGCTCCCCCGCAAATTTCACCAGAGTTATGGACCTTTGTTGAAATTACTATGGGCGTATCTTGCCACATCAGGCGATACTCTTGTTCATTCTATACTTATTATTTCGTGAAATGTTGAACTTTAGTATGGTCCATCATACAGTAATGCCCTAAGTAATCGACTCCTTAACCACAGCAGAATTATGGGTAACCTTTCAGGATTTAGTTGTAAATATGGCTTGTTGCCATTCATCGGAAAGCTCTCACTTTTTCCGATGAATGGCAACAATCCATATTTATGACTAAATCCTGAAAAGTTACCCATAATTCTGCTGTGGTTAAGGGGTCAATTACTTAGGGAATTACTGTACATATGCCACATGGGTTATTAAGTGAAATTGAGTATGACTGTTTGCATCATTAGGGCTTTCCAAGGGTTACAAAATGGTATTATTTACAATTGATATTGTAACAACATCTTTTATTATATTTTCTTTAAATTTGCACCACCAAAATATTAATTGTATTCCCACTCCCAGAAGTTACTCAGCACAATTAAATGTTGCCTGCCATTTGTCCACACAATGGCTAGTTGTTCGCTTGCCCTGATATCATAAATGTAGTCATGATGTGTATCATGTGGCAACAAATGATAATCCTCGCCAAGTTCCAATCATTTCCTGCACAGAGGACAACATGTGTCTGGTGGATGAATCAAACCTGCACAAACAGGGCTTGAAATCTACGTCATAATTCGATGTGTTTTTCAAAAAATAAAGATATCAGTTCCCGCTTAATGAAATTGAAATAGTTTGTCAGTCATTTGCAGAATGAGGTCCTCTGAGGGTGAATTTAATGATGATGGCCCACATGGTGGGCTAGGTCACCAAATTCACACTCTGAGAACCTAATTCTGCGGAGGCCTCAACTGCTATGGGAGACCTAGAGACCTGTTATCAGATGCAAATTAGGGGATATAGAAACTGAACAGAAGGTAAAAAGTAACTAAAAACAATGTTTATTTGACACTATAGATGCTTCCCAGAAGATGAGGCCTAAGCAGAGGTCCCCAGAGGGTGAATTTAGTGATGATAGCCCGATGTGTGGGGTAACGTCATGAAATTCATCCTCTGGGGACCTCATTTATATAATTAAATACTTAATTACGTAATGAACATATTCTATAACTATTTCTCCGATGATTAGTGATTTATTCTTTCCAGAGAAATTGTCTGGGTTGTTTAGATATCTAAACAACACTCTGGATCAAGTTGATTGGAGGGTCTTCATCCACAGTGAGCACTTGCTGAGACTTGAAAGAATACAGTCAGTATAATATTCACAATAACAGGCCAGTTCTGGGTAAAACCCGACTCGAATAGCTACGCAATACTTGGTCTGGAGAAAATGCCTGTGTCTCCTATTACCAAATAGCTCTGTGTCGATATAAATAACTTCTCTTACGACCGATGCAGGATGATACCACAACACATAGATACCTTTACCTATGGCAGATATCGCCTGTATAATTATTATCCGATGCTTCAAACTGGCGCTATTTTATTTATGTGGAAATCTGCGACTATATAGAGATTCCAACACTCGCCCGAATGGCTACATCGCTTTGTTGATACTAAGTTGTGATTGGTTGATACTAAGTTGTGATTGGTTGCTTTGTTGATACTAAGTTGTGATTGGTTGATACTATGTTGTGATTGGTTGATACTAAGTTGTGATTGGTTGCGACTGATGTAATGCTTGATTGTGGTCATGGGGATCCCCCCCCAAATATTTCCAGACTCAGTACAGCGTTATACAGTAACGCCCTAATTAAGTACAGCGTTATACAGTAACGCCCTAAATAATCTACTCCTTAACCACAGCAGAATTATTGGTAACTTTTCAGGATTTAGTCGGAAATATGGCTTGTTGCCATTCATCGGAAAGCTCTCTTACCTCTCCCCGAGAGCTTTCCGATGAATGGCAACAAGCCATATTTCCAACTAAATCCTGAAAAGTTACCCATAATTCTGCTGTAGTTAGGGAGTCCATTAATTAGAGCATTACTGTAGCTGTCGAATCTGTTTTAACCAGAACTGGGTAACAGGCCTGAAAATATGGTGGCGGACATTTAACATAATGAGGTCCCCAGAGGGTGAATTTAGTGATGCTACCCTGCAGTGTGCTTGCATCACCAAATTCACCCTCTGGGAACCTCATTCTGCATGGCCTCATCTGCTATGGGAGACCTAGACAGTGACGGTAGACACAGATTTAAGTTCAAGTTAAGATAGTGATGTGCACCTATTGGGCACCTCAATTATGCATTCTGTCCTCTGCTAATTTGTGAATACATGTATAGAGAAACTAAACTAAAAAAGAAAAAAAACTCTAAAGAAACTAAAAAAAACTTGTTAATTCGATAATAAAGATACTTTTCAGAGAAGATGAGGCCTAAGCAGAATGAGGTCCCCAGAAGGTGAAATTAGTGATGCTAGTCCACTGCAATTGTCCTGGGCCATATATTAAGGCCTGTTGGGCGAGACCAATTTAAATAGTTTTTTTGCCCATGTATTAGACTTCTCACTAAACTGTTCTATCACTCATAATAGAATGTGGAAAATGAGAATAATTTAGATATAAAAGGTCGATTATCTCTTCCGCAACATGATCTATATAGTTTCCTGGGTATGAAATAATAAATACGAATACCGGTAAAAGACCCCTGTCCAGAAACGCGTCCATCCATAAATATGGATTTTATTTGGAATGTTTTCATATATAATAACTCTGTTAATAATGGTCCCTGATATTCACGAGTGAATAAAATAATATCGAAATAAAATAAATATTAATTGATAGAATTGTTTTCGGGCAGGGATTTCCAACTCAATTGTATTATTTCATACCCAGGAAAATATTTAAATTTTGTTATTTAAAGAGATAATATATAGCCCCTCTGGTGCCACCCCGCTGATGTTTGTAAACCCACTAATAGAATTGCTGTAGCCTAACATGATTTGAAGAGCACATTCTCAGCGGTTAAAGGTCCACTTAATATTTGAATGCCCAGATAACATTATCGCCATCGAGAGCCATTGAATTATTCAATTAATATATAATGATGGCAGTGTGTATTGTCAATTTGGATTAATATTCGTAAAAAGTAACTACTTTGAGCAAGATTATTCTCAATTTCTATTTGATCACCCTACCGGAGTGTTTCACGTCACTTTAAAGGAGTGTTTCGATGAGTCCGTTGTGTTGGACAAGCCTGGAAATAGTATGTCTTGACGTTTGCAGAATGAGGTCCAAGTTGGAAAAGCTAAAAAATAACACAAAGCTTATAAAACCATTATCACAAAGAAGAACACGAAAAAATATAAAGTCTTTGTTCTTATTTGTCCCCCGAAAAATTTATTTTTGGGGGACTATAGAAACGGGCTCCGTTCGTCCGTCGTTCCGTTTGTCCGTCACACTTTTGAGTACCTTCATGGTGTAATCATCTCCTCCTACAGATTTCATCCCAGAGATTTGAAACTTCAGAATATTGTTGCCCATATATTGAAGATGTATATAGATGACAGGAATTTTTTTTTTGATGGAGTTATTAATATTAACCCTTTTCGACTTAGAAAATTTCAACATTTTTTATAATTTTCTGTATGAGGGTACCTTCGTGGTGTAATCAACTCCTTCTACAGTTTTGATTATAGATATTTGAAACTTCAGAGTATTGTTACCCACATATTGGGGATGTGCCACATGTATATAGATGACGGATTTTTTTTTTTTTTTACGGGGTTATTAACCCTTTTCAACTTGGAAAATTTCAACATTTTTTTTAATTTCTTCAACAAAGCAGCATCGACTTGCCACGTTTTAGGGGGACACTGTGGTCTGCTGACCTTTTATTTTCATTATCAATAATTCCCCGGTGATGGGATACCGTGTGTTGAAATCCTTGTTTGTTAACAAAAGCTGTAACGGCGAAGAACGATAACTCTAATATACAGTTCACCATTAATGGGTGTCTTTTCGCTGCAAATATATTCAATAAAATATAGTTACCAGCAATGGTGGTGCTCAGGTCACCTTACAGTTATTTCTTGGTATTAAAACATATCATTTGCAGCACTTCGCATAACTATTCTTGCAAATACCGTAATTAGTAAAATTTGGAAATCTCACGAAGCATGTATGATTTCAGGTCATATAGTAATGCCCTAAGTAATCGACTCCTTAACCACAGCAGAATTATGGGTAACTTTTCAGGAATTAGTCGGAAATATGGCTTGTTGCCATTCATCGGAAAGCTCTCGGGGAGATCTTTCCGATGAATGGCAACAAGCCATATTTCCGACTAAATCATGAAAAGTTACCCATAATTCTGCTGTGGTTAAGGGGTCGATTATTTAGGGCATTACTATATCACATGAGACCCCAATTATATCATTAAAAAAGCCAATACATTTTTCCTTATCTCTCACTAGTTATATATCACTTGGCATTGCGACAACAAAATCACTGCGCATCTTTACATTTTGAAAAGTCGCACATTACACCAACACCAGACAATGCAAAATGATTGCTTTGTTCATTAAAGTTAAATTCTTGTCCAACTGCATTGCACTAACGAAAATAGACAGCCAACACTGTAAATGTATGCATTTTGCAGCTTCTTTTAAGGATTTTAATTTGTTAAAAAAGCATAAAGCTCTATTTTTTTTCATGTGATATACAAGATCTTCAACTCGTTATGTTGGGATATACGATTTAATGAAACTCTATGACCCGTTGTGAATCAAAGTTATCAAACTTGTTTCATAGAATTTTATATCCCAACATAACTCGTTGGAGATCCTCTATGTACGGTATCTTCATACCAGTTGTCATTTGTGAGTTCAATGGCAAAATTCCAATAACATTCTATTCTTATTCTGAATGCTTTGTGGGGCTTTAATGATGAGTTTAGAAACTTTCAGGCATTTAAAGCTTGGTCATGTGAAGGACAAGCAGAGAGCAGCAGAGACACTCAACGTCTTAACAGAGGCTCGACAACAAGGCATCGTCTTTCTAATGGATCCACATCTATGTGACAGAATAGTGCCTACGAAGGAGGACTTCATTAGATGTACTCAGGATCTGATTGTTAAAAATGGTCCACACACACGAGCCATTCTACTCACAGGTTAGTCTCTTATTATCCCCCCCCCCCCCCCACGACCCTCCAGAAGAAGATTTGGGGGGGGGGGGTATATTGTGGAGACCTCCTCCATCCGTCCTTCCATATTACAAACATTTCACAACACAGCTCAAGTGTTGATAGTCCAATTTGGATGTGCTTTGGTTTGCCAGTAGACCAGCTTTGTGCACATAATGCAGGTTTTGTCCTACTTTTTCCAGAGTTATGCCTCTTTGACTGTTATGACTGTGTTAGACGTGTCAACTTGTCCACAACAAACATTATGCTGTCGGTGTCTTTATTATTGGATTTCGTTGTCCTTTGTCATGGTGATAGCACAGGTTAGAGGAAAGGATATCCACATACTTTTGTCTATTAATTTTTACCAGAGTTACGGCCCTTGTTTGACTTGGAAATTTGTGAATTGAGGATTTTGGGGCTTATAGTGGAAACCTTCGTCCATCCATCCTTCATAATGCATGTTTTGTCCACACTTTTCTTTCCAGAGTTATGGCCCTTTGCCAGACATATGACCCGGGGTTTGTTTTGTCCATACTTTTTATCCAGAGTTATTGTCCTTTGCCAGAGTTATGACCCAGGGTGAAACTGAGAGAAATGCCCCACTCTTATTTATTTTTCTCTCTGAATATAGCCAATAGTGAGCGTACAGTCCGGGGCATTGGCCCATGCTTGGCATTGTACTTGTTTATGTGTACAGTAATGCTCTAAGTAATCGACTCCTTAACCCTTTACCCAACAGAAGGGCCCTGTGCCAATGCATTCTCTTATATATGCGAGTCGACCATAGGTCGCCTCGCATATATAAGAGAATACATTGGCTTAACACATTAAAAATTATAAAATTGTTAAAGAATGTAAGAAAAAATGGTAAAAAGTGTTAAAAAAAGATTTTTTTTAGGCCAATGCATTCTCTTATATATGCGAGGCGACCTATGGTCGACTCGCATATATAAGAGAATGCATTGGCACAGGGCATAACTATAACCATCACAATGTGGTCAATGAGCCGGTTCCAATGATATCCATATTTGTATGGTTTTATTGAGACAGACCCAAGATATTTTAGGCTGTTGAAGCTTTATTTGGCCGGTTTGTTGGGTAAAGGGTTAACCACAGCAAAATTATCGGTAACTTTTCTCAGGGAGAGCTTTCCGATGAATGGCAACAAGCCATATTTCCGACTAAATCCTGAAAAGTTACCCATAATTCTGCTGTGGTTAAGGAGTCGATTACTTAGGGCATTAGTGTATATAAGTAGCAAAACTTCAAATTCATCCCGTGTTGAAGCTTATCTGTTGTAAATTTTGTTAATTTTTGGTTGATTCGTGAATTGACAGGTTACAAACACAGAGAGATAAGAACCACGAACAAAGCTCAAACCATAACCATCATGGATCCAGCGTTCCTGCAACAGGCAATGCATCTTAAAAGGTAAACCATCCAAAATACAAGTATTGCAAGTCAAGAAATGTTGTGTTAAAATACACAATGTTTGTACAAAGTGAAAATAGCTCACAAATTTTAAGTTCAACAAGGGCTGTAATTTGGGTAAGATTGAATTGACAATTTATTTTAAAACTTGGCACATATATTAAACTACTATGTGAGATCTAAGTTGCCCTTTTTATACCCCCCGCAACGAAGTTGTGGGGGGGTATACTGGAATCAGCTCGTCCGTCCGTCTGTGGACACAAATTTGTCCGGAGCTTTTCTCAGTCGTTATTTGATCATTTTCCGTGAAACTTGGCACAGACTTCAACCACCATGGGAACCTGTGCACCTGTGATTATGACGTCTGTCCGACATTTTTTTGTGGAGTTATCCCCCTTTTTCGACTTATAAATTTGTTTGCAACATGCATAATTTTGTTCGAGCTTTTATTCCTACATTTTCCAGTCAATAGGGTAAAGATTAGGGTTAGGGTTGTGCACCTGCAATGGGAACTGTTATTTTATTATTTTAACTAAATGTTTACTGACATGTGAAACATCTTAGTATTTTAAAGACATCCTTAGTCTCATTGGGACAGTCACACCTCTAGTTTTTGCAGGAGATATTTTTTACCCTTTCTTTTTACTAAATGGATTTTCCCCACTCAGTTATAAAAGTATACATTGGAATGGTCTAATATTCACCTAAGGGGTTTTCAGGAAATGTGAGCGTCAACAGATAATACAAGTACAGAAGGAGCCATATTTATTGGAGGGAAATGTTCAGATTTGTTGAAGTTATTACGTGAATATAAGGGAACTACTCGTCAATGAGTATTTAATATAGAAAGGGTTAAGCAGCATCAGACCTGTTTACTTTCCTGATTTCGGCAGGACTCTCCCGATTTTGTGTCATTTCTCCTGTGCTCCCAATCGGGAAACGAAATCTCCGGATCTAAAAGATAATACCAAAAATTAGCCGACGGCTGTAGCAAGCAATAAGCCATGCTGTTACAAATCAATTAGGAATATATTGCCTGCGAGTCAAACAGTGAAACATGTTGACACAACGCGATAATTAAAGTCGACTTCCTTGTTTTTGTGTCGGTGAAAAGTTCCGTTTCCATCTTTGCGGTTTTCCATGTTTTGTATACGCAATAAGAGAACGCGAATCGAGCGGACCTCAAACAATTCTGTCAATGCGAACTCTCTTTAAATTCACCGATGTTACCTGATGTTACTGAATATATTTGGCATTTTATGGTGTCCAAATATATAGTTTTAATCATTGTATTGCCCTATTCTAAATAAAACGTGATCCATAACCGGAAAATCGTAATTTTATTCCCAATCATTCAGTGATTTTAAAGACAGTCGGTGTCAAGGCCATCAATTATGGCAGATGCAAACCAAATGTAACAAACAGTCTGTATGACATTTAAGTGAAAATATGAAGATTTTCCCATTTTTCACTAAAGTTTCCTATTTCTGAGGACAAATCTCCCTATTTCCAATTTTGAAAGCAAACAGGTCTACGCAGCATTCAGAAGACTGTGTTGCGATGACACAATCCTAATCCCATGAGATGGAGAGATTGCTGTCGCACCCGTATGCACTCACAATTTTTAATAATTAAAATTTGCACCCGTCCCTCTTGTCAAAATGTTCATGGTCACTGTAATCGTTGATTCAATATTGAACTATTTGAAGGTATATTTAGAACCTTTCCCATCTCAGTTAAATTATGGCCATGTGAAAGTGTAACTGGACATTGGTCTACCACACAATGACATTTTGTTTCAGAAAAACCCAACTTACGATTATATTACGGGCGCAATTACACCCATCTTCTGAAATGCAAGAGCAAATAAGTGCTTTTGCTGTGTTTTCCTTGTGGGAAGGCTGATGACACAACCCGTTGTCTGTGTTCATTCATACACATGCATTGCATACGTTGCGTTATAATGCTGAGCTTTCGATTGCAGCTACAATATTGGAATAAACTGGAAGTGAGACTGTCTCAGTGGGACTAAGGATACCCCCCCCCCCCCCCCCCCCCCCCCGCAGTGCATTTGGGCTGCATTAAGTATATAGCCATATTATAACATAAATGTTTTTTAGAGAAAAATAACATAAGGAATACAATACAAGTTGAAAAAGGGGGATAACTCCACTAAAAAGGGGAATCGCGATCATAATCGCAGGTGCCCAGGTTCATATAGTGTGAAATATCTGTGTCAAGTTTAAAAACAATTGACCATAAAATGTAGGAATTCAAGCTGAGACAAAATTATGTATCTTGCGAAAAATTTCTAAGTCGTAAAAGGTGGATAACTCATCAAAACAAAGTTGGACGTACCTCATAATCGTAAGTGCACAGGTTCCCATGGTACTCAATATCTGTGCCAAGTTTCAATAACATTGACCAGATAATAATTTTGCTATAATGTATTTTCAGGTTGGAGATTGAATGAAAGCATGGACCTCCATTGAGAAACCTGTATTACTATCGCTCATTTGATGCCCAGTGAGATTGAATGAGAGTGTGGACTTCCATGAAGAAACCTGTATTACTATCGCTCCTTCGATTCCACGTCATCGTATCGATGCTGATATACTCACTTGTCCCAATCATTGGATGGACTATAAGGAGACATTAAGAACGAACTGTGCTTTATTTCTGTTGATCTGTGTCTTTTGGCACAGCCTCGTCTAAGACCAATATAAATAAATTGCTAGATTTACATCCAACTTTTTCAGAAAACTGTGGGGAGAGGTCGAATTTTATTTTTTATATTTTATTCTTCCTAAAATAAATGATCATCATCAGTTCTAAATATTGAAGCAGTATCCTATCTTATATAACACAAGGTGATTTAGATTGTCCAATTTGAATGCAATAGACTGATTAATCATTAATGGTCTCCGATATGTAATTTGACAGTTAATGCATGAGAAAAAAGTTTACATCAAAATTGACCCAAAAAAAAAAAAATTGAGAATGGGACTAAAATAGTGTCAAGATGGAATGAAATTCTAGCAATTATTTTTATATTGGCCTGAAATATTTTTGTTCCGTCCGAACATATATATTTTTATAAACTTGTATCCTATTAATTTTTGTTACCTCTTGAAGTGCTACATTTGAGTAAATCAGGGCCTTTAACCCTTTCAAGATTGGAGCTGTTTTGGTGCAGCATTAAAGATCATGTGCCAGTGCATTCTCTTATATATGCGAGTCTCACATATATAAGAGAATGCACTGGCTTACAAGGCCACGATAAATATTGTTAGGCCAAGGCATTCTCTTATATATGTGAGTCTTCCCTTGGGAGCCTCACATATATAAGAGAATGCACTGGCTTACAAGGTTACGGTAATTATTGTAAGGCCAATGCATTCTCCTATATATGCGAGTCTCGGTATGGGAGAGTGCCGTATATAAGAGAATGCACTGACTTACAATGTTACTGTGCATATTGTCAGGCCAATTATTTCTCCTATATATGCGAGTCTCGGTATGGGAGAGTGCCCTATAGAAGAGAATGCATTGGCACAGGGTTTTCACAAAATTTCTGGAAGTTCCAGTCATGGAAGGGTTAAATCTTATTGCATGGTTATTATTTGTTTACAAACTCTCACTCACTTATTACCGCTCAGTACACTAGCAGCTTTGATGTCGTGCTCAGCTCAAAGATGGTGCATCTCTTCCAGGCCATGATTACAACAAAAACAACATTTTTTATAAAATCCCATTTTAAGACTACTATTTAATAGCAGTTTTATGTGAATTAAACACAGATAAAACTGAAGATGAAGATAGGGTATATTATGTGTATATAAAGGTGGTTTATTTCTCAAGCAGCCAATTTGCATTCATGGTGAAATAAACCTCAGTTGAAAATATTTGCCTTGATAAATGGTGCTAACAAGATAGAGTTATCCCTCTTGATATGCTCCAAGTGTGAATTTGTTGAAGCTAGCCATGCACTAAATACACCTTCTGGGGACCTAATTCTGCAAATAAGAGACACATTTCATCACGGCTTGGCTGCTAAAATAGTCACATTCGTTAAAACTGCCATAAACCAAGAATATTAAAATAAAGACAGAATTTGTTCTTATACCAATCATAAATATTACATGAATACCATGTTATTGTCAAGATTGTATGCTGTGTTATGTAAACAAATGAGACATTCTGTTACAGAAGAAAATTGACAGATCTGCACTTATCGCCAATAGCCAATGAAATCACGTCTACTGTAGAGGATTAGGTGGATCTTCCCGTTAGCTGTTCTCATTATTCAGTCTGACTTAAATCGCCTATCTAATAATAACATCACTTTTTTTATTGTATAAAGTGAAAAATGTGAATATTTTCAACATGGTGAAGTAAATGTGGTCATGGGACATGTAATAGTGACACTCGATACCCGAACGTTGCAATGGTGCTATAGTTTTATTTTATTGCAAAACCAAAAACAATTATTTGGCAAAATTCTTGTTACTGGATAAAAATTGTGGCCGAACTCATTATAGAAATATCATTGAAAACATTGACAAAAAATGATATGTATGTTCAAAACATCTCCAAATTTCTCCTTTTTTTGTCTTCTTCGTGCTACTGGTGACATAACAGATAGGAAAAATTTCAGCTCATCAGATGAGCTAAATCTGTTTCACAAATCTTGATTTTCCTAAAAAGTAACATAACTGAATGTTTGCAAAGTTTCCTCAAATATGTTTACCTATTTTACGACAATTAATGCAAATTCATTACTGTGAGTGTTGACCAAGCCTGCAAATAGCGTGTCTGTCATTTGCAGAATGAGGTCCACAGAGTGTGAATTTAGTGACGCTACCCCGCATAGCGGGCTAGCATCACTAAATTCACCCTCTGGGGACCTCATTCTGCTTAGGCCCTCAACTGCTATGGCAGACCTAGGATCAAATTGAAGTTCCCCAGTTGAAGTTGGTGATGTTCACCCATTGGGCGCCTCGATTATGGATTTTATCTTCTGCAAATTAGGGGATATAGAAACTTCCCAGATGGGAAAACGTAACTAAAAACAATGTTAATTTGATACCATAGATACTTCCCAGAAGATGAGGCCTAAGCAGAATGAGGTCCCCAGAGGGTGAATTTAGTGAAGCTAGCCCGCTATGCGGGATAGCGTCACTAAATTCACCCTCTGGGGACCTCATTCTGCAAATGACAGACACGCTATTTGCAGGCTTGGTGTTGACGCACATTTGCTTCTTTACTAATGTGTCATTAATGACTCATTGTGCTTATAATTGGATTAAATAAAGAGTTGTGCGCAACAGTATCATAGCAAATTAACAAAGCATATTTGGCAATATGTTAAGATGGCACCTACATGTGTCATGTTTGCCGCTAGGCTGGGAGATAATATGTTAAGATGGCACCTACATGTGTCATGTTTGTCGCTAGGCTGGGAGATAATATGTTAAGATGGCACCTACATGTGTCATGTTTGTCGCTAGGCTGGGAGATAATATGTTAAGATGGCACCTACATGTGTCATGTTTGTCGCTAGGCTGGGAGATAATATGTTAAGATGGCACCTACATGTGTCATGTTTGTCGCTAGGCTGGGAGATAATATGTTAAGATGGCACCTACATGTGTCATGTTTGTCGCTAGGCTGGGAGATAATATGTTAAGATGGCACCTACAATTGACATGTTTGTCGCTAGACTGGGAGATAATATGTTAAGATGGCACCTACATGTGTCATGTTTGTCGCTAGGCTGGGAGATAATATGTTAAGATGGCACCTACATGTGACATGTTTGTCGCTAGGCTGGGAGATAATATGTTAAGATGGCACCTACATGTGACATGTTTGTCGCTAGGCTTGGAGATAATATGTTAAGATGGCACCTACATGTGTCATGTTTGTCGCTAGGCTGGGAGATAATATGTTAAGATGGCACCTACATGTGTCATGTTTGCCTCTAGGCTGGGAGATAATATGTTAAGATGGCACCTACATGTGTCATGTTTGTCGCTAGGCTGGGAGATAATATGTTAAGATGGCACCTACATGTGACATTTTTGTCGCTAGGCTGGGAGATAATATGTTAAGATGGCACCTACATGTGTCATGTTTGTCGCTAGGCTGGGAGATAATATGTTAAGATGGCACCTACATGTGACATGTTTGTCGCTAGGCTGGGAGATAATATGTTAAGATGGCACCTACATGTGTCATGTTTGTCGCTAGGCTGGGAGATAATATGTTAAGATGGCACCTACATGTGTCATGTTTGTCGCTAGGCTGGGAGATAATGTGTCATGTTTGTTGCTAGGCTGGGAGATAATGCACATACATGTGTCATGTTTGTTGCTAGGCTGGGATATAATGTGTCATGTTTGTTGCTAGGCTGGGAGATAATGTGTCATGTTTGTTGCTAGGCTGGGAGATAATGCACCTACATGTGTCATGTTTGTTGCTAGGCTGGGAGATAATGCACCTACATGTGTCATGTTTGTTGCTAGGCTGGGAGATAATGTGTCATGTTTGTTGCTAGGCTGGGAGATAATGAAACGGCTCTTTAAAGAGTTGATAAGACACAGGCAGAGAATGCGCTCAAGCCTAGACTATTGAGGCCAAAAGGTGTAAGTGTCTGTAGTAGATAAATCCCATGTTTTTCCCGTTTCTGACGGAAAGTTGTGTTACTTATGATCACAATTTAGGATCTGGGTGATTCGGATTTGGTACTTTAGTACTTTCGTTCCTGTAATATTTGTAATGAGGTGTATGTTCTTTGTCGATATCGGGGGAGACGAAAGCCTTGCCTTGGTTTAACTTTTTTTTTTTGGAATTATTTCCTTAAAGTATCTACGAGAATCACAATAATATCAGTGCTAGAACATTTTAAAGCACTAGTGAAACGAATTAATGACAATGCCATGTTAGATGAAGCCATGTTCTTGAGAAAATAAGGTACATAAACTATAAAGTAGAAGTAAATCAACTCAATCAGCGAGATTCGGTTTGGAAGTGTAGGAAACCAAGAACTTGGAGAACGAGTATATATGAATAAATTATTCGTAAGGCACTCGGACCGGTTTTGTTGCTAAATGCAACTCGTCGGCGAGATTCGGTTGCAAACCGAATCTCGCTGATGAGTTGCATTTAGCAACGAAACCGATCCGCAAACCGAATCTCGCTGATGAGTTGCATTTAGCAACGAAACCGATCCGAGTGTCTTACGAATAATTTATTCATATATACTCATTCTCCAAGTTCTTGATTTCCTTCTATTTTATAGTTTATCTTCTTCATAGAGTTGATTGCGCAGTATCAATGACAGATGAAAAAAAGCAAATAGTTATTGCCTGTTCATGGATTATTGCCATTTGTAAGCGCACCATTTTTGACAATGTTTCTGCTGCTAGCTGGAACAAACTGCCCATCTCTTTCTGAAAATGGAGCCTTGAAATATTGTGTCTGATATTAGTAGAATGAGGTTCCCCAGAGGGTGAATTTAGTTGCATGGTGGGCTAGCATCACCAAATTCACCCACTGGGAACCTCATTCTACTTAGGTCTCAACTGCTATGGAAGACCTAGAATCAGATTGAAGTTCCCCAATTGAAGTTGGTGATGTTCACCCATTAGTCACCTCAATTATGCTTTATATCTTCTGTAAATTAGGGGATTTAGAAACTGAACAGAAGGGAAAAAGTATATAACTAAAAATATTGTTAATTTGAGACTAGAGATACTTCCCAGAACATGACGCCTAAGCAGAATGAGGTCCCCTCTGTGGACCTCATTCTACAAATGAAAGACACACTATTCCAAGCCTTGAATAGCTCCTTCGTCATAATCAATGCTGACAAAACATTTCTTGTAATTTGCTAACAAACATAACTATATAGGCTACCTACAGTAATACTCTTAAGTAATCGACTCCTTAACCACAGCAGAATTATGGGTAACTTTTCAGGATTTAGTCGGAAATATGGCTTGTTGCCATTCATCGGAAAGCTCTCCCCGAGAGCTTTCCGTTGAATGGCAACAAGCCATATTTCCGAGAGCTTTCTGATGATTGGCAACAAGCCATATTTCCGACTAAATCCTGAAAAGTTACCCATAATTCTGCTGTGGTTAAGAAGTCGATTAATTAGAGCATTACTGTACATCATTGCTAAATAACGGTTTATCTTCTTTGTATGATTTATTGTTTGTTCATAATGACTCAACCTCAACTGTTGTACACTTTTATGTTTCTATATTCAACTTTTTAAGATCATTTCTAAAAATAAATGTATCTCACAGTAATGTGTTAAGTTACTCACACTAACGAGACAGACAGGTTCAGTCACATGTATGTGTAACTTGTAATGCGTGTTACTATAGTATTACTATAGATGTGTAACATGTGTTACTATAGTATTACTATAGATGTGTAACATGTGTTACTATAGTATTACTATAGATGTGTAACATGTGTTACTATAGTATTACTATAGATGTGTAACATGTGTTACTATGGCTGAAGGGGTCACTCTCACCAAAAAAAAAGTGCTGAAGGGTACACAGGATTTTCAAAATGTGCTGAAGGGTACACCGGGTTTTCAAAATGTGCTGAAGGGTACACAGGATTTTCAAAATGTGCTGAAGGGTACACAGGGTTTGAAATGTCGTTCCAAAGGACATTCAGTTTTCGCATCTGCCATGATTTCTGTTAGAGAATAATTGTTTACGTTCTAATGAATATTAAAATGTACTGAAAACAAACTGCGCCAGACTTTCATAAACACAATTTAAGTAATAGTGTACCCTGTGTACCCTTCAGCACATTTTCATAACCTGTGTACCCTTCAGCACTTTTTTTGGTGAGAGTGACCCCTTCAGCATTACTATGGTATTGCTGTGGATGTGCACTAACTTGGCCGGAAAAGTCTTTTTATTTTATGGCGCCAAAGCTACAGGTTTTGAGATATCAGCCCAACTTGTAGCAGAACGTGTTAACAATAATCCCAGGGTAGAGACAGGCAGAATGTGTAAACAATAATCCCAGGGTAGAGACAGACAGAACGTGTTAACAATAATCCCAGGGTAGAGACAGGCTGTTCACAATTTGTTAACACGTTGAGTGCCGGCTCCCATTCAATTACATGCAAAAAGTGTGAGATAACTTGTGGTTGGCACTCAACGTGTTAATGGGCTTCAATCAAAACCAAGCCTTGAAATAGGGTGTCTGTCATTTACAGAATGAGGTCCCCAGAGGGTGAATTTAGTGATGCTACCCCACATAGCGGGCTAGCATCACCAAATTCACCCTCGGGTGACCTCATTCTGCTTACACCTCAGCAGAATGAGGTTCACAGAGGGTGAATTTGGTGATGCTAGCCCGCTATGTGGGGTAGCATCACTAAATTCACCCTCTGGGGACCTCATTCTGCAAATGACAGCACCCTATTTCAAGGCTTGATCAAAACATAATTTTTCCATGCAGACATGTTTATTTTCCTACTGCCTGAGTGGCATTAATTGCTCACTATAGAAGATCTTAAGTTTGCACATAAGTTACAAAAAAACTGCTGCGAGATAAATAAAAATTAGGTTCCAGGACGCAGATGGTCTATGATCACAGTGAACAAATCCTGAATTGATCCGGCCTTACTGAATAGCAATAGAAACTGAGAATAATGCGCACATGTCTACCATACATCTACATTAGTTATCTTCTCCTTGGTCAACAGAAGATTGGATTATCCCTAATGCTACACATTCGACACAAAACTTCTAAATGGTTTGACCATGTACATGTAGGCGCAATGGTCACTGAGGTGACTCCTTGGCAATGGAAAAAATGTTACAAGTTAACCTACAGTAATGCCCTAAATAATCGACTCCTTAACCACAGCAGAATTATGGGTAATTTTTCAGGATTTAGTTGGAAATATGGCTTGTTGCCATTCATTCATTTTCAGTGAGAGCTTTCCGATGAATGGCAACAAGCCATATTTCCGACAAAATCCTGAAAAATTACCCATAATTCTGCTGTGGTTACAGAGTCGATTATTTAGGGCATTACTGTACATGTACGTGTGGTTGAACTTGGCTAATAAAATGAATGGTTCACATTGGGGCAAGTCAAGGGAGACTCGCAGATATAAGAGAATGCATTCATTGCATTGGCACAGGGTTTTTGCCAAATTTCAGGAAGCTCCAGTCATGGTAGGTCATGGAATGATTAATTGTCGTTTTTGGCCAGATATCCACTTTAAACAAAAAGTAAGTTTTGAATTTTGATTAGGCCAGCAAACATTCTAATAATCGCCTCTTACAAGGAGTGTTTATGTTCCGTCACCCAAAAGCTGTATATAATGAGCTTTTGTGATGGTGACATATTACAGTAATGCCCTAAACAATCGACTCCTTAACCACAGCAGAATTATGGGTAACGTTTCAGGATTTAGTCGGAAATATGGCTTGTTGCCATTCATCGAAAAGCTCTCGAGAGCTTTCCAATGAATGGCAATAAGCCATATTTCCGACTAAATCCTGAAAAGTTATCCATAATTCTGCTGTGGTTAAGGAGTCGATTAATTAGAGCATTACTGTATGGTTTACTTATTGACTTAAATCAGGGGGAAAAAAACCCTATTTTCATATTATCAGCATCCCTGTCCAAAAAATGGTGTGTAATCACTGGAGCTTTGGTGTCTCAGTCCTGGAGCTCTAGTTTTTCTTATAAAATCAGCATCTCTTGCACAAATCTATAGTATTTCCATGATCATATAGTGTGAATGTGGTGTCACCGAGGCTGAAGGGGTCACTCTCACCAAAAAAAGTGATGAAGGGTACACAGGATTTTCAAAATGTGCTGAGGGGTACACAGGGTTTGAAATGTCGTTCTAAAGGACATTCAGTTTCGTAACTGCCATGATTTCTGTTAGAGAATAATTGTTTACGTTCCAATGAATATTAAAATGTACTGAAAACAAACTGCTAACAGGCGCCAGACTTCATAAACACAATTTTAGTAATGGTGTTCGTGCCGATCACAAACCCTGTGTACCCTTCAGCACATTTTCAAATCCTGTGTACCCTTCAGCACTTTTTTTGTTTGGTGAGAGTGACCCCTTCAGCGTCACCGAGGGCTTGCTTCCCTCATATGGTGTGCCTGTATACTCGAAAATTTAAGAAAATCAATGTCGCCCCGACTAATACAGAAAGTAATGCTATTCCAAGTAGCCCCAACTAATATATACCGAAGATAATATAATACTATCACGAGTCGCTCCAACTAAAACAGAAGGTGATACTATTGCGAGTCGGCCATTTTGATAAAGAAGTTGGGCTAGCTCCCTACCGAATCAAACCAATGAAACCAAGAGGTGACATGTCAATAGGAGTTAATGCTAAGTTATGGAGAAACTTATTTATTCACCAGGGGTGTTTTGTTACATATAACCATGAATTGCGCTTAAGCACAATTAATTATTAAATGTGAATTTGGCCTCCCATACAAACGAGCCATGTCCGTTTAATTTAAAACTGTCTGTATTCTTGCTGTTTATGAATATGTGACCCGCCATATCAAATCCAGTCGTAAGTCGGGATTTTTTTACCCTGTGCCAATGCATTCTCTTATATATGCGAGTCGACCATAGGTCGCCTCGCATATATAAGAGAATGCATTGGCTTAACAATATTTTACAATTTTAATAATTTTTTCTTGTATTCTTTAACAATTTTATAATTTCACCCACACAGAGCCCCAGACAAACATGAGCAGACGACACTCTTCTATATATGTGTGGGGCTCCCTGCAGGGTAATGGATGTTTTTTATGTTATGTCCTAAAAAATGTAAGAAACATTTATTTTTAAAAAATTATAAAAAATTGTTAGGCCAATGCATTCTCTTATATATGCGAGGCGACCTATGATCAGGTAGTCCAAAATTGACAATACATTGAATATCTTGATCCCGTAGATTTTCGACTAGTGATCAGGGTGTTTGTTCCAAATTAGATGTGGGGAGGAAGATAGCTTCAACGTAGTTTCTGTCGGCTTTTCCAGTGCGGGGAACTTATGCCCCCGGTAGGCCCCAGTGGTAAGGAGATTTCTACTTCTTTGTATTGGAGTTGCCATAGCTTGACGGGAGATGATCATACTGAGTCCTTGCCTCCATAAATCTGATACATATAAGCACGGTGGTGAAATCACGTGGTTTCGAGTTGATGAGGTATGACGCATTCAAAATGGCCGAGGCGATCCCAAATGCGATCAGAAACCTGGAAAAAAGAAATAGATCAGGACAATGATATATTAGATATTATTTTGGCAGCTTCGAGCATATGCTATACAATTATTTCAAATAAGCTGATACCTCATTTGTGTCCAAACTGAAAGTCGTTTGCTCTAATATTCTGACCAAAGTTGTGCAGTCGAAAGATTCTCCTAGATGAATATGGACTTGTATATTTCACGAACCTCCAACTGCCAACTTTGGTAAGAATGTTGTAGAAAACTAGCTACTCAGTATTTCCGAACAAATAAGGTATCAACTTGTTTTAAAAATAAAATGCTATGTTTTGTGTCAGTTCCTCATATATTAATTTTTTGTGCGTTTGCACATTTTGAATGCGTGGTATTCACCAACATCGAAACCACGTGATTCCCTACCGTGATAAGACCAGGTTCCTAACTCTAGAAAATGTAGAATTTTAACATGTCTCCAAAAAACGTGGTCAGAAATGCAGCAATATACAAAAATATAATTAACAACAGTATTGTACGTAAGCCAAAGTGAAGAGCGACGTGCTGCTATAATTATGTTGAACTGATTTGCATATTATTAAGGAGACTGCATTTGTCCACACTACCCACACGATATTATATTGGAATTGCACAGTTGAAAAAAAATAATCTAATATCAATGATGTCACAATCAGTACCAGTATCAATATGTGTATATATGTTATTCCGTTGATATGGAGTAATAAAGTATCTCTCTCTCTCTCTCTCTCTCTCTCTCTGAAAGTATCGATCTCTAGCTGGCCAACATTTTGGACTAAAATGGCCGAGAGATCGCTCTCTGATCAACATTTTGGACTAAAATGTCCATATATAAGTTGGAAATTGTTTAACCACATAATGGTGTTCCTGGTTTGAAATGTCCGCCATGAAGTTGGAAAACTTGAGGTACACAATGTCATGTCGGAAAATTATAACCAAAGGCGCCGGATGCGATTGCAAATAACAAAGCGGACACAACGCCCCTGCGTTCTCCCCATGAAGAATAATACATAATTTAAATAGGAATTTAGTAATTGAATGAAATAATCCATCCCGTAACGAAAGGGATATAATATATTAGAAAATAAACTGGTTGGTTCACCTCGACGTTAGTTCTATAGTTGACAGAAGTGTACTTTCTCGAATTAAATCCGATTAAGCGTCCCTCAATTACTATTTATTTGGATTTGGGGGTAAACTATATTTTATTCGAGTCGAGGAACCCACCTATCAAAGCTCAGATATCGATTTATGAAATCTATTATTTTCACCATCGAGACTTATTAGCGGCCCAGTAAACAGTCGACGAGCCGACGGTCTCAGACAAAATTGCGGAGGAAAATGGATAACTCTAAAATCAAGAGGCTTTGTGTTGATAACAAGGTCAAATTTGTTCGAACAACATGTTGATAAATAACACGTTTCGGGCAATTTTATACATATAGTTGACTATGGTTAGAATTATTTTTGGGCAATTAATCGATTCTGATAACTGAAGCGGCATTTCTAAAAATGTTGTTGTTGTTGTTGTTGTTCGAATCTGATTATATGGGGACAATCGGATCGGATTGAGTACATTTAAGTCCTATGAATAATATTATACTGTTCACAATATACGCTATTGAATGCGGATATGTTGATTTCCTGTGGTAGACTCATTTACAGTTCTGCTTTTGCGGATGTGTCTATAGTTATATACAGTGAAGAGATATGCATCGAACAGTGGCTAAAATTAATGTAGGCCCAGCATGAGGCCTGGGTGGGTGTCCCGAATTCCCGGAATGTCGCATCAAAGGAACGAACCACTTGTTTTTAATCTTCCAATTGGTTACAAGAGATTTAAAATTTAAAATTAGAAAGTCCACATTAGGTTATGACTCGGGTCACTCCTAGATCACGTGAGTAGGGGTTCATCCACACACTTGCTAATTTGCCAGACACTCTTTTGCAGGCATTGTTTTGCGGGCATTTCGGTATAGAAAGCTTCATTGTGACATACATATAAACCTAATGCAGAATGCTTATAAAATGCATCTGTACCACAAATAAATTGGTTATTTTATTTGTGGGTGAATTTTGGGTGTGCATTTCATTCACTCATTTCGCTGAGAATTAAAAACTATGTAGCTCCACTGCAGGGTAATGGATGTTTTTTATTTTATGTCCTAAAAATTGTAAGAAACATTTATTTAAAAAAAATGATAAAATTGTAAAAAATAATAACAAATGATGAAAAATTGTTAGGCCAATGCATTCTCTTATATATGCGAGGCGACCTATGGTCGACTCGCATATATAAGAGAATGCATTGGCACAAGGTCTTGCAGGCATTGTTTTGCGGGCATTTCGGTATAGAAAGCTTCATTGTGACATACATATAAACCTAATGCAGAATGCTTATAAAATGCATCTGTACCACAAATAACTACATGAGAATTAAAAACTATGTAGCTCCATTAACCCTTTACCCAACAAACCGGCCAAAAACGGCCAAATAAAGCTGCAACAGCCTAAATTATCTTTGGTCTGTCTCAATAAAACCATACAAATATGGATATCATTGGAACCGGCTCATTGACCACATTGTGATGGTTACAGTTATGCCCTGTGCCAATGCATTCTCTTATATATGCGAGTCGACCATAGGCCGCCTCGCATATATAAGAGAATGCATTGGCCTAAACAAAATCTGTTTTTAACCCTTTTACATTTTTTCTTACATTCTTTAACAATTTTATAATTTTTAATGTGTTAAGCCAATGCATTCTCTTATATATGCGAGGCGACCTATGGTCGACTCGCATATATAAGAGAATGCATTGGCACAGGGCCGTTCTGTTGGGTAAAGGGTTAATATCATTGGTATATAAATTTGACTGTAAATAGCATGCACTCATACAGGTAAGAATCAATCATACAGGTAAGAAGCAATCATACAGGTAAGAATCAATCATACAGGTAAGAATCAATCATACAGGTAAGAATAAATCATACAGGTAAGAATCAATCATACAGGTAAGAATCAGTCATACAGGTAAGAATCAATCATACAGGTAAGAATCAATCATACAGGTAAGAATCAATCATACAGGTAAGAATCAATCATACAGGTAAGAATCAATCATACAGGTATTTTAAGGCAATGTGTTAGTAGCACCGTTACATGTGGAACTACCGAAATGTTACTTCTCGTGTCGTCGGGGGGGGGGACTTTTTTCCGGGCACGTATGCCGGGGTGGGTGGGTGATCGATGAGACCAACAAACAATTTATTCCGAAACTCAAATAATCAATATATCAGGAGGTGGGATGACTTGCCAATCACCATATCAAAGACCGAGGAATAGTTCATGTATGAGGGGGGGGCGGGTATTTTCGGGACACCGGGATCGACCCTTTTTATTTTTCGGGAATTGGGATCGTCAGATTTAATTTTCCGGGAATCGGGAACAGAATTCCACAAGGACCCGGGAAAGGTTGAAATTATTTTCCGGGACCCGGGAAATTATCCCCATTTAATCGGGATTTCCATTTTTATTCACCTTAATTATGTACTGATTTCCCCAAAAATGCACACACCCGACCGCTATTCCAGCGATGAAAGATGAGTCAGGCACGAGTATTTACACGAGTTTTACCACTTGGTCAATCTAAGCTGTTGTATCTGGTGACTTGTGTACATCCGTGTTGTCTCCTATTTCTCAGTTGGTTTGTGACTTGGTTTTTCATACTAACATTCCAGTTATGGGGCACAATCTCAAATCACAAACAGAGACGTGGCGACAGGGGGGTTTGGGGGGGGGGGATGTCTCACCCCTCCAACTTTGGTCAAAATTTTCAACAGTTGGAAATTTCATACCTGACACAACATTAGTTGGAAATTTCACACCAACAATAGGTTGAAAATCTTCTTGTAGTTTGATTTTCAAACAATTTATTGGGGGGAATTTATTGTTTTTGAACCAATATTTGCATATTTTCCTTCTTTTGTTAAAAATTTTTGGACTGAAATGGCCATCAGTTAGAAATTTTCCAACCTTAGGGGGTGTCAGGTTTGAAATTTCCAACACTTTGAAAGCTTGTGTCCTGGTCCCTACCCCGTGGCCAGTCAAAAACTTCTAGTTTATTTAAGAAAACAGTATTGTCCTACATTTGGTCAAAATTGTCACTGGAATTGTCATCAGTTGGAAATGTTCCAACCTAAGTCGGGGTGTCAGGTTTGAAATTTCCAACTCTATGAATGCTTGAGGCTAGTCTAGATGCTAGGATTTTGCGATTTTCTTGTTCAGATTTCAAAATTTTCGGACACCGGGCCGAACCACGGTCGGCCCGGTGTGTCCTGGTCCCTCCCCGTGGCAAATAAAAAATGCTAATGAGTTTAAAAAAACAATATTTTACTACATTTGGTTAAAATTGTTGACTGAAATTGTCTTCAGTTGGAAAATTTCCAAACTAAGGGAGAGTATGAGGTCTGAAATTTTCAAAACTAGGAAAGCTTGAGGTCAGTCTAGGCGCTATAGGATTTTGCAATTTTCTTGTTTAGTTTTCAAAATTTTCTCACACCGGGCCGAACAACCATGGTCGTCCCGGTGTGTCCTGGTCTATTGCCCGTAGTCGTGTGTATTTGTCGGGAGTTAGACCACTAGATGTTAGGATTTGTGCAATTTTCAGGTTCAAAAATATGAATATTATCATTATCATATTAAGATTAAGATTAAGATAAGTTTATTGGCACTAGAATCATGAAACATTGTAACAGAGTAAGAATAGGTATAATATGTATGTGTGTTATTTGAGGTTGCAAATGGAATCTAGATGTGACTGTAGAGTATAAATGGAATCAGTAATGAAATAAGTATAAACAGATTCAGTGTGACATGTCACAGAGTGGGACAAGTTTCACGAGATCTAGAGCCAACAGGGTTGCACAAAAAGCTGGCGTAGCCAATTTGTTTCCATTGTAGACCCTGCTGACCTCAGATCACATAATTTTTTCTTGTATTCTTTAACAATTTTATAATTTCACCCATACAGAGCCCCAGACAAACATGAGCAGACGACACTCTTTTATATGCTTCTATATATGAGTGGGGCTCCCTGCAGGGTAATGGATGTTTTTTATTTTATGTCCTAAAAATTGTAAGAAACATTTATTTAAAAAAAATGATAAAATTGTAAAAAATTGTAAAAAATTGTAAAAAATAATAACAAATGATGAAAAATTGTTAGGCCAATGCATTCTCTTATATATGCGAGGCGACCTATGGTCGACTTGCATATATAAGAGAATGCATTGGCACAGGGTAAAAAAAAATCCCGACTTACGACTGGATTTGAGATGGCGGGTCACATATTTGATCAGGTCGTCCAAAATTGACTATACATTGAATATCTTTATCCCGTAGATTTTCGACTAGTGATCAGGGAGTTTGTTCCAAATTAGACGTGGGGAGGAAGATAGCTTCAAAGTAGTTTCTGTCGGCTTTTCCAGTGCGGGAACTTATTGTCATAGCATGACGGGAGATGATCATACTGAGTCCTTGCCTCCACAAATCGGATACATATAAGCACGGTGGTGAAATCACGTGGTTTCGAGTTGATGAGGTATCACGCATTCAAAATGGCCGAGGCGATCCCAAATGCGATCAGAAACCGGGAAAAAAGAAATAGATCAGGACAATGATATATTAGATAGTATTTTGGCAGCTTCGATCATATGCTATACAATTATTTCAAATAAGCTGATACCTCATTTGTGTCCAAACTGAAAGTCGTTTGCTCTAATATTCTGACCAAAGTTGTGCAGTCGAAAGATTCTCCAAGATGTATATGGACTTGTATATTTCACGAACCTCCAACTGCCAACTTTGGTAGGAATGTTGTAGAAAACTAGCTACTCAGTATTTCCGAACAAATAAGGTATCAACTTGTTTTAAAAATAAAATGCTATGTTTTGTGTCAGTTCCTCATATATTAATTTTTGTGCGTTTGCACATTTTGAATGCGTGGTATTCACCAACATCGAAACCACGTGATTCCCTACCGTGATAAGACCAGGTTCCTAACTCCAGAAAATGTAGAATTTTAACATGTCTCCAAAAATCGTGGTCACAAATGCAGCAATATACAAAAATATAATTAACAACAGTATTGTACGTCAGCCAAAGTGAAGAGCGAAGTGCTGCTATATGTTGAACTGATTTGCATATTATTAAGGACCCAGACTACATTTGTCCACTATACCCACACGATATTATTAAGGACCCAGACTACATTTGTCCACTATACCCACACGATATTATTAAGGACCCAGACTACATTTGTCCACTATACCCCACCCACACGATATTATATTGGAATTGCACAGTTGAAAAAAAAAATCTAATATCAATGATGTCACAATCAATCTCTCCAATGTTCTTTTCCAGAATCAATCGAGTCATAGGCGAGATTTATTCTGGTAAAGAACTATTCGCGTGCTCTGATCGACTTAGAGCACAATTGATCCCACAAAATGCAATCAACTGGAATTGTGCCGTTGAGCGTGTTTTGACCACGACGCACAATCCGTGCGCTGGCCGCGATTGGACACAATAGCCGGCTAGCCACGCCCATCAACGTGATTAACATGAACTGATCGCCGTTGAATGTGAATAGATATGTCCGAAACAACACGGACTGGTCCCACTTTGAAGCTCCCGTGCGAATTGTCTGTTATGAGTTGCGTGTGCCTAACAATGGGATAATCATTGAACTATTCCTTCGCCAGCCTTGGGAATTGGTGTGCTTTACCAAACATCAGGGAACGATTGCAACAATGGGATTGTGCTCTTAGACAACCTATATCATAGTATTCGTTATCCTCCAGCCCCCTCTCTTCTGATTGGCTGAGAGCGCGTCACATGGCGGGCTGCGAGTCACTTGCTACCCTCGACGGTAACATTTCGAAAGTCGTTGCGATGATCAGTAATATAGAACTACGAAGTACTCAACGTGTGGAGATTCCCTCAAAGCTCTCTAAAAATTTCCTAAAATACTAATTTTATAAACCCCACTGTTTCGTAACAACCGCAAACTGTGGTGTTTGCTAAGTTGCATAATTGTTGTTTTTAATTTGTAATTAAAACACGCTTTATGTAAATGGTGTTACCATGGAGATAAATCCGATACAAGAAAACCATAGTCAGAAATGGTAACGCCATCTACATCATATTATTAGGCATATATAAAATATATTGCAGCTTTAACCCTTTACCCAACAAACCGGCCAAAACCGGCCAAATAAAGCTTCAACAGCCTAAAATATCTTCGGTCTGTCTCAATAGAACCATACACATATGGATATCATTGGAACCGGCTCCTTGACCACATTGTGATAGTCACAGTTATGCCCTGTGCCAATGCATTCTCTTATATATGCGAGTCGACCATAGGTCGCCTCGCATATATAAGAGAATGCATTGGCCTAAACAAAATCTTTTTTTAACACTTTTTATCATTTTTTCTTACATTCTTTAACAATTTTATAATTTGTAATGTGTTAAGCCAATGCATTCTCTTATATATGCGAGGCGACCTATGGTCGACTCGCATATATAGGAGAATGCATTGGCACAGGGCCCTTCTGTTGGGTAAAGGGTTAATGTAGTAATTGTGAAAAATGTCTATATATGTAATGCCTATGTATATATAGTTGATTATATGTAATTTTTGTGTATATGTGTATAATATGTGCCTGGTGAGAAACTTAGAAAGCATATTAACACATTTTTAAAAATCGGACGTGTCAAACTAAAGTTATGAAAATTATGAAATATGTACGCACATACGTAACATGTGTTCACAAAGGACGCACATATACGTTCCAATTGGTTGAAAGTTTCATCACCAAACATGCAACGGCCATTGCAATGATACACCAATATAATATTGGTTATAACCAAGTACCCATTGCCAACACAATGACAAACGCATTGACGATTGACATGTTATTATGTTGACGTGTTGCCAGCTCGCGGCAAATACACTAAACTGTTATTTTCTCGGTTCTCTTATACGACAATAGAATTGTTTTCGGCTGGCATGTATCTTTCCTTTCTTATTTGTTCTAATTTCTATTGAAATAGAGGTCTGCAATTGACTGACAGAAGCCAGAACACAATAAGGTTTCATTCAGCACCGAATATGGAGACTGATTAATCATAATGCCTTCAAGGTTTCATGAAAGCACCATGCACCTCAGAATTTCGTTAAAACAACTAATCCTTCAGATCATTACAACTGCGGCTAATCACTAAAATTTCTCATTCACCACACCAGAAAACCTCTAAATGCGGACCAAAAATCTACTAATCGGATTAATTACACTATGGATAATTCGCAATAAGACCTTTAGTCTACATTCCAACGAAGACATATGGTCACAGTGTTGAGTTTCGGGGTTATTTCGGACACCATCAAGGGGTAATAAAAACAAATATCACAACATCGCTATGTTGGCTTTAAGAATAATAAAAAAAAGTACATTCTTTAGACATAATTACAAGTCTGGACACATTTCAGTTATAATAAAATAGAATATATAGGCTATATTAGCAGTAGTGGCGGAAAATGCTTACCGTGGGCTAGTGTCCGAAATCACCCCAACGGAATTTTAAGGGCCAACAAAAGTGTGTTTCCAATGCGAAAAATCCAAAAGCTTTAGTTTTATTTTTGTCTCATTTTTAGACCACATAATTGAACATGCATGTTTATCGGTCATACTTTGGTTTCAATATGTCATTCAATTAATGCAATTATCAGGGTGTCAAGTTTTGACGTATATTAAAAAAAACAAGAAAAACTTTCAACTGCGTTATAGACCGTTCCCAGGCCTATAGTGTATAAACAGTACTTTGAGTATAATTCGCTAAATGTATCATACACTGACATCGGAACTAAAAAGTCCATTGATTTGAGCCGCCAACATAATCCTAACTAATTCGGGAGATGGAACATATTTGCATAGTTGTTTGGTTGGTTGATTTTGGGGTTAATGTCGCTTTCAGCATATCACGTGATTGCCAGTTTTAGTGGTGGAGGAAATCCGCACACTTACGGCTAATCTATATAAACAGTGATTCCAATGGCTGATAAACTCGTCGACCATATGCGGTAAATCACCGGCCGTCGACGAGTAACCGTTGGCAACTCAACCAGATAGCGATTTCGAGTTACAAGGTCCACGATGGAAACATATGGATTTGAACCCTCATCGAGAGTGCGGGAGGGCGAAACGACTTGGAGTTGTATCCCTAACGATTGAGCCACCGAGCCCCACCCCATATTTGCATAGCCTCTCATTCATATCAGTATATCTCATACTCAATATCTTGTGTTTTTTCGGACAGAATACACCGCGCCGAATCGAATGGTACCGTTCTCTCACATTCCCGCCAAAATTCCCACATGTCATGAAGGGGACGCATTGCACGAACAAGAAAACAATAGTCAGAAATGGTAACGCCCTCAAGATAATATTATTAGGCATAATGATATATAAATTATAATATAAAATACATTGGTTTCATGAATGCTCCACTTCACATTTCCGTTAAAACAACTAATCCTTTAAATTATTTTTTTTAAATACGGCTTATTACTGCAGGTTTCTCATTCACCACATGCACTAGAAATCCTCTAAATGCGGACCAAAAATCTACTAATCGGGTGAAATACACCACGATACTTCGCAATGTGACCTGTATTAGACATTGCAACTGAGACATACGTCATCGACAAAGTTAGCTGTTATATTATGCATTGTGTTCCTGCAATAAAATCTTCAAGAGTGGTCCTGGCATTCTTCATACCTAAATATCGAAATCAATTAACGTCATAAAATTTATATATACTGCAACAATGAGACATCCGCGAAAATATATCCGCGAAAACCTGCGAAAATCCGAAATCGGTTGTCCCGTGGGATATCCCCATCGCTATAGCTTCATTGACACTACCAGATCAGCCTTACTACAATTTCCTAAAATAACTCGCATCGCGTGAAACTCGAAATGTGTTTATCTGCGAGATATCCCCATCGCCTAAAATCGAGATCACTGGGTCGCGGCCGTATTGGATTCATCCAGCTCCGTTCCGTGGTTTCAGAGATTCTTCCAGCACCGGTTCAGTAGTTTTAGTGCTACTGGTCAAAGTTTTGGAGTAGCATTTCCATATATGGAGCTTTTGAATTATTCATGATTTCCATATATGGAATGCTCTCCAAAACTTTGATCTGTGTCACTAAAACCACGGAACTGGACCGGGTGGATCCAATATGGCCGGGGAGTTAATGGCAAGGCGTATTGGCACAGCCAGATCAGCGCAGCAGTAAACGCGGACGTACTATAATTTCGCCCAATTTGGGTGGTTCTATGATGGCTGTTTCTCATCTGACGTGTGTGTCAGGATAGAAGAGGTGGAGGATTTGTGTAAATGTTAGCCCAAACTACATTTCCAAGTAACGATGGTTTGTTGTTTATTTTGAAGAATCATACCACATCAGATGAATTCAGCCCAAATATGTTGGGCCCAAACAGTTGTCGTGTAAAACATTTGCAGTAGGTTAGCGTTATTTGGTATTTGCGGATGTCGTTTAACATGGGGAAAATAGACTACTACGTTTGAACGGCATATGGGGAAAAATAGACTACTACGTTTGAACGGCATGTGCATTTGTCGTTTTTTAATTATAACAACGTGTAATCAACAATAACAGAGGAAGTCTCTGTCAAATACAGTCGCTCTATTTACGATACTAATTTGGGAACTTTCTAAATTAAATTACGCGTAAACCAGCGTAAACGGATACCTGCTGCAAATTATAGAAGGTGTCGGAATCGGCCTACTCGCCCCAGGGCTAACTCGCCCCAGTCGACGTGTGCCAGCTCAGGACACACTATAAAATGTATACCGAGGCCGGCTCGGAATAAAAGGTGTATAGGGGGTGTTATATGGCGTTTGGTCCTTTGTTTCTCAATGAATATTATTGAAATTTGGTGTATATGTCCGGGCTGGGACATGGAATACAATAACGTTTGAATTGTTTTTAAATTTGTTGATTTTATTCAACTTTTTCGTTCTGAAACACACTATACGCGTCATGTCGATATCTAGTATTACTTAGAAATTCCGGGCTTTCCAGATTCATAATCGCTCCATTGACTGTAACAGATGAAATTACCCCCCTCTTCGGATAGAGTGTCGCTGAAACTTTATTTTGTTAGACTGCCTGTAGTCACTGATTATATGTGGAAATAATCTGTAATAAGATGTAGCACTGTTTTATTTTATATTTACATGTAGTGCTGTTTTTTATACAACAATTCCACCCAGGCTTCTCAACGGTACGCAGTACCGGTACCGCGTACTCGGGCATTTTTTGCGGTAACTGTACTGGTGTGCAGATCCGCCGGTACTCGATACTGTGGTTGCATATATGCACGTTCGTAGATCAGCAGGCTGTTTGGCAAAATACAGTAGTATCAAGTTTCGCTCTTTAAACTACACGCGATGCACATCGATCGTGATTGTATTCATGTCGCGAGAGGTCGGTCACGGAAGAGTGGTTCCTGGTTTTTATGTGTCTATTATAACTATTCGATGGTTGAATTCCAATTCTTTGAAAGCACGGCCTCGTGATATTGTTTTAATCTTCAAAGATTATTTTGTGTTGGGAACTTGTGATTGCAACTTATGTTTTTGCCTTTATTTTTGCCCAGTTGTGGCAATTATACATTAAACCCAGTTACAATTTCTTATCATTTATTCACCAACTACCCCACGCACAAGTATGGCTCACACGTTTTGATTAATCACATACACACGTACCCGTTCACATGTCGTATCAGTTTGCATATGTAAGGTAGACCATTTTGAATTTAAATGGGACTCATGGAACCTCCAGTTATATAATAAAATCGGGAACGAATATCCACGAACCGTGCACAATGTACATGTAATTTGCTGAATAGACATGATAGTTCATATTTGGTATAGGAACTCGCGGAGAGCAATTGTTACCTAACTTGACTCATCATTGTTTAGATTTAAAATGACCGACCGCGCGACTTTGCAAATACATTTATTCTGATTGAATATTGTGAAGTGAAAAAAACAACCGATGTGTGTCGCGTTACTTTCTATCAGTTTATCACACACAGAAGAACAATAAGTTAAAACCACAAAACGTGTGCAACGAATAGTTCCATTTTGGTTGATTGAATTGTCTATGTTGTCATTTGCGCATCACTAAACTCTACGGGAAAGTTTGTTAGTATATTCCAAAATGGTATCTAATATCCCGAAATAGTTTCTTTATTCTGATATCAAATTATCATTAGTTCAAGTTAATAATAGAGTTCGTGGCTTGTGATTTTCAGCACTGTATTACCTCCAGATATACCTAGAACTATAAAATGGCTTGCCAGTACCGGTACCGGAACCGCGGTACTAGCAAAGTATCGATACCGGTACCGGCATGTGTGGTACCGGCGGTACTTTGAGAAGCCCGATTCCACCTAGATCATCATGTGATCGACCATACATGTGGTGTGATGACCTGGTTGAATTAATAGCGGTTTGATGGATCATTTCTGTCTTCGAGCTAGACTATACTTATGCTATTTAATGGCATGTTTCTAACGTGGAGGGGTAGATATTCTTGAGACCCCACTACTCTTCAATTCACACCAAGTTCTCAGCTGTCATGTTCGGATATTAGAACCCATAGCCATAATATATGGTTTATTTTGTGTATACTAGTATAATATAGTTATTTTCAGTACCTTTATATACCAGTAGTGTGGATAACAATGCATATATATATATGTGTGTATATGTATATTGATTCAACGGATTCAGTGGTTTTGTTCATCAGTCTATCAAATTTGCGGGGAAAACATGGCCACCAGCAGTACCCCTGCCAAATTTCAAATTTGAATCAATTGGCGCACCCTGCAGCCAACATTTATTGGAGAACTGTTTCTCATGTGGATATGTTTGGTCACCACTAGATGGGAGCCATATTTTTTTCTCAAAATTTCCTTGTGAAAACATCACTGCCAGCGGTGATCTTGAGTTTTACTATTTTTATGGCTAAATAATTTGGTTGATCCTACAGACGACATCCCTTGTCCGATCGTTACCAGATTCCACAATGATCTTCTGTATAACCAGGATGAGAGTAATCTATTTATTTCCGAATTTCGTTAAAAACATGATCACAGACAGCAATTTTGTATCTTACTCTTTGTATGACTGAATTCTTTAGCACCTCTACAGACCACATCCCTCATCTGATAGTCACCAAACTTCATATTGATCTTCGGGGTGACCACTAGATGGGAGCTATCGAATGATTTGAATTTCTTTGGAAAACATGGTCGCCAGCAGCCATCTTCTATTTTGGTTTTTATATACATGTATATCTCTTCGTGTGGATAGCCAGTATTACTTGGGTAGTTCAACTTTCCACATTCCTGTCATCATTTGAAATATAAAAATTTACCTGATACATATAGTCCAATGAAAATTAACAAGCGTCCATAACTTAAATTTACCTATGATCCTATTATTCCTCGCAATCACATGCAACTTCAACATTTTGTTTCGTCGTATCTATTTTAATGACCCGCATGGTAATATTGATATAGATACATTTGTCAGACATTTCTTTGTACAATATACAGGTATAAAGTTTGTAACTAAATCTAGAAATATATAATACTAGCTGATGCACTCGACTTCGTTCGGGCTATTTAGGGATTTCTTTGTGACCGCCTTCATCTGGGCAGTACCCGGTATATACAGCATCTGGACAAACTATTTTTCAATTGGTCCAGAAACATGCCTATATCAGCACGTTCGATGACATGGTCGCACGTGAAATTGGACCCGTCCATATTGCTCCCGGGATCGAAGTAGTCCTACACACAAATTTTAGTCGGATCGGTCAAGGTCCAGAAACATGACTATGAGCGAGGTCAGGTTGACACGTTAAATACCAAATCCGAGTCGGATCGATCGAGCAGTGTTCGAGTCTATAACACACATACATACATGCATTCATACACACATACATACAGACAGATATTCCAAAATGTATAATCGATAGCTACAAGAATTCTATGATAAATAGTTCACGGGCGACCTGATGCATGCATCTTAGTTTTCTTGTTATTATTGCTACTCGACGCAGATGAGGTGGACGTCTGCACCGATGCATCAATAAGCTCAGAAGATTTCTTCCGACTTTGCATGCTTCTAAAGTTGAACAATGGTATTCCAAATATATCAATTATGGAATACTTGAATGTGCTCGGCGTTATCAAAGCGAATTCAGACGATAATAATTTAGTTTTCGATGATAACATACCTGTACCGAAGTATTATCATATGCCATTCTGTTCAGGGAGCGTGCCATGATAACAGGATGATTCGTCTCGAAATGTATCCCAGATCAGGTTTGAACTTAAAGAAGAATAGCATACCCCCTTGTGCACAATGACTAGATTCACGACTGTTTAGAGAGCAATATTAAACAAAGGCGTTCGTTTATAGTCTTTCAGTCGCACCACATTGACATATTAGGCGGAAAGAGAGAGAGAGAGATTGTTTATTCCTCCACACACGGGAGACGTAGTGTACAACGTATATACAATTACATAATCAAAAAACATTAAGAATAATAAGGCGTTACGTATGTGTTATCAGAACAGACACGAATGCATCGTGTGAAATTAGAAGCAATTATTGTACTATATATACGTGTATATATAACGTCAATACTATCCCATATACACATGTATATATAATAAATTGCATGGCGATTGCAATCACAGAGGTCATATATCTACAAATTATAATTATACGTCAATGTCTATAATGGCATATAATAAATTAGATATCGATATATGGTGGCATTCCATATAATATACAGAGATGCGATGTTATCATTGATATTGTGATATTCGTATACTTTAGTATACTGTAGATAGTAATAATAAAATTGTATTGTTACATATGCTATTTGTTTCCCGACAAATTTGGGATATTAAAGATCAGCAGTATACATGATGCATGAATCTATATAGGAGTCGCCACTCGCAAACAATCATATGTAACATAATACACTTATGAACGAGAAGCAGTCTGTGAATAAACTATTTTCATTGGGAATATCTGAGGGATCAAGTCCGCCCAGCGACTGGCATCCAAATGCATACATTAGAAATTCATTCCAAGACAATTGATCCATCGTGACAAAGATTGAGATACCGTGGACATTAATAATTCTATACCAGAAGCAGTTCTTCAGTTGAACTATATGTGGTGAGAAACAATGGAGAAACATGTGTTCAACCTGGTTATGGTACAAATGGCCACAGTGTTTGCAGATAGTATTATTATCATATGTCGTGCGGTTGAGAATGTTAGCCATTTGTACCGCTTTCTGTAGATAATTAGGGTTGTGCCAACAGAGCTTCCATCCCCTCCAGGTAGACATATGGCAAGGTTTTACTCTGCGAAAAAACTCAAGGGAGTCCACTCGTTCAGGTTGATTTGGTTGTGACGTTGTGTGAGACATATTCTGTTTCACAATAGCTTTCCAATGTGATTGAATAGGGAAGAATCCTGTTTCAGCGAATGATGTGAGATACTCATATAGGTTGTATTTTGTAAGAATAGGAATAATGTCTCCTGTGAAGCCAATTGGAGGGCGTTTAAATATTATATAACCATGTAGATTGAATAGGAAAATGCGGAGAGCGACACGGTGGTTGCATGGTAAATTTATTAAGGTGCCCATGAATAAAAGTTTTTTCTTTTCAATTTCGAGTCTGAGTGGATTGACTCCGAGCAGAGACAATGCGATTTCTGTGCTCGCCCTTGTCGGTAGACCTTGAATTGTTTTGATGCACATGCGGTAAGATCGCTCAAGTTGTAATATGTTGGCTTCTGATAGCCGGTACCACATCTCACAGCCGTAGAGAGCTTTCGGGAGAACCACGTGTGTAAATATGGTCAGCTGAGAGATCGGCGAAAGACATTTCGTGGTAAATGACCTGCATGCACCGAAAAATGTTTTCCGCATTATCTCACATGACCTATCAATGTTCGTTTTACGATCTGATCTGCGGCTTTGTGGTATTCCGAGGTGCACTACACTCTCCACTTCTGCTAAGTTATTCTCACCAAGAATCCACTTTGTGTTGATACATTTATTTTTGTTAGTTCGTTTGTGATCAAAGACTACTACTTGGCTTTTTGTAACCGAATACTCAAATTTCCAGGTGATGCTGTAGTTGTGACATATGGTGAGGAGCTTCTTTAAGCCTCCCTCGGAAAATGACAATAAGCACACATCATCGGCAGTTGTGGGACAGGCACATGATACAGAGTCTACGTGAAGACCTTCAGGTGCTTCAGAAAGCGTATTAAGGAGATCGTCGATGTAGAGCAAGTACAGGAAAGGTGACATGATGCTCCCTTGCCTGGTTCCTTGTTCTACACAGAATTGATCAGAGTGAATATTATAGCAACTTATTACACTCTTGATGTCAGTGTACATGCTAGCAATAACTCTCAGTATACGTCCACCGATACCTTTTCCATGTAACTTATATATTAGACCATCGTGCCACACACGATCAAACGCCTTTTGTGAATCTAGAAAGGCGGCGTATACCGTAGAGTTATTGCTGTGTCCGAATTCAACACTTTCCTGTAAAAGAAAAGAGGTAACACTACACCCGATACCCTTCTGGAAGCCATTTTGAAGGTAGTTTGGAAATTTTGAGAATAGTTCAGATTGTAAAAACCTTTCCAGAATAACTGATTCAAAGAGCTTATAAATAACTGGTAACAAAGTAACTGCCCTGTAACTATCTGGGTTGTCAATAGGCTTTGGATCGCCTTTATAAATTGGGACTATTACTCCGATCTTCATATCATTGGGTATAAACTCATGGTCTAACATTGAAGAGAATAGTTTCCCGAGTATATAATAAAGTTTGGTCGGACCGTGTATTAGGTGTTCGTTAACTACCCGTGTGAGGCCACCGGCCTTGTGTTTCTTAAGTTTTTGGATGGAAGCACGAACTTCACCATCCGACACAGGGTAGGAAAAATCAACATATGGTCCCCCTACATGCTCATTGGGGACCCGAAGTTTTCTGACAGTATCTTCCACATGAGCTTCGAAAATGGGATCCCGATGAATACCCCTTTTAAAAAGATTTCCGAAGTATACTTTCCAACCATCCACGATGTCCTCTGGGTCTCTGAGTGTGGAATTTCCAAACTTCATTTCAGATCATATATCAGCTTCATATCAGCTTCGCATGGATATTAAACAAAACTATTTCTATGGCTTCGTAATTTGATGAGCGATCCTAGAAACAAGAGTTTTCCAGTTCATACTTAAAGTGATATGAAACACTTCGTTAGGATGATCAAATAGAAATTGGGAATAATCTTGCTCAAAGTAGTTATTTGTTACGAATATTAATCCAAATTGACTGTCAGTCTTATATATTAATTGAATGCAATGACTCGAGATGGCGAAATCATTTGCGTTAGATTATGGCCGATAGTTGCATCCCGAATCGAGATTTAAATATTTACAATTGGGCTTAGTTCAGACGATGTTTTGTATGGAGCGGTATGGTCGATTTCTTTGAAATTTCGGAGATGTTATATAATGCTACATTCCCAATGTCGGCATAGCGCCTGTGTACTAACTTATCAACTTCACGCACCCGAACAAGTCCATAATATGTCTTTAACACTGCTGGTGGGCGAGATATTTTTTTTTTCGCACGAAAAGTGGAACCTTTACTTTATATTTTAGACTTCAAACTATGTGGGTAAAACAGGGATTTTTGCTAAGTTTGTATTTCCGGCGAAATATGTTCTGGGTCTTACATGGGTCTTGTGTTCAAATTCCCTAAGATATATATAATTCCGGGGGAAACAAAAATGAACTCGAACATATACAGGTACACGAATCAAGTTACATTCCCAATCCATGCAGGTACACGTGTCAAAGAAGTTGTGGTATTAGTGTCACCACCGAGCGTCGCGAAGATGGCGTTTCGTTTCGTTTCGTTTCGTCAAAGTCAGGGTTCGTATTCCGTGAGATGTAATAACCATAAAGTCTTTTTTTAGCAAGACGAAATGAGCGAGAGAATAGAGGTAATTACTTCCGCTTCTAGCGGGGACTGACCCGACAGGGCAATTTGACCATCTCGTAAGGGTGGGTCATTTCTTTCGGGGTGCACCAGCCGATAATAGTGGTCCGCAATAGCCCCGGACCTAAAAACAAAATAAAAAATTATTGGGTGCACATGTATTACTCCAAATTTATAGTACCTTGTTAGTAAAGTGATGAGCTCAATTCTGCTAAATCACTATAGTTACAACTTACAGCTATAGTGACGGAATTCATGTATGTTTCCATTTACATACGATATCTTGCAATGTGGTGATACATAGAGCCAATGCGCAATTATGTGAATAGCGCTGGCCGGGACGTCCTTTGTTGTTAGAAGGAACTAAATGTTTTCCATATATTGGCCTCAGTGTAAACGTTTGGCCCCGCCTACTAAATTTGCTGCATAATGTTTGGACACGAACGCATTTCAGACTAGGGAAAACCCAAATATATGCATGCCATGGGTATTATATTTTTTGAATTTGTAAATGTAATTGAAATATTATACGCCAATCGCGTGCCAGAATTTGTTTAACTCGTATTTGAGATTGGGTGTAAAAACGAAAGGGACATAATTCTATTTATTTAGTTCCTTCTAACCTTATACATTCAGCAGCGAGGATCCACTCCACATCTCGTACCTTGGTACTAAAGTCGTGAGCTGATTGCTGCAGAATCAGTATACACTGTCAGCAAATCCCGTATATTTGACAGCGCCCCGTGAATTGTCTAAATTATCAGACGCGGTCATTACGTCGCATTTACCGTGATCCGAGAAGAAATCGCCACCATATAAGCACCACAGATTCGATTCCACAGACTATAGCTCGTGCTAAGAAGTTGCGCTTAGTTTTGTATTTGGTTTTAATTTGTTTCTGGAGCCGATACAGCATTTTATTATATTCTTAGAATACCGATACGGCTCACGACCAGACAAGCGTTTTCCGACTGCTCGGAATTTATCGCCAAACAATAGTGGTACGTGTAAGGGTTGTATATTTAGTGGTAGTCATATAATAAATACATGTTATCGCTGCAGTTAATTGATCTGGGGCGAAGTATCACGTCGAGTTGAAGAGGTCAGATCGCTGGATCAAACGAGCCGCCGCAGGCGTCGAGTTTGATCCAGCGATCTGACCTCTTCAACGAGACGTGATGCGAAGCCCAGATCAATTCACTGCAGCGATAACAGGTTTATTATATGACATGCTTTTTATTTAAAAAGCACATACTTTTATTTAAAAAGCACAATTTCTCTCATTAATTATGAAATGAAACCAATTCACACGCTCGCTAGTATCAAAAATAAAGAAAGAACTGTCCTGCTTTTTCCGGTCATGCGCAGTATGCGAGATGAGGAAGGGTGGTATGACATCGGATCAAACTGCAGCTGATCCGATGGCCAGGAAATGATCGCTATACAATAGCGGTATTGGGGAAAGAAAAACGATAGTCATATAATAAACGATGTTATCGGTACAGTGAAGTGATATGGGCTGCAGCATCACGTCTCGTTGACGATATCAGATCGCCGCATCAAACTCGCTGCCTGCGGCAGCTCGTTTGATACGGCGTTCTGACATCGTCAACTCGGCGTGATACTGCAGCCGATATCACTTCACTGTACCGATAATGTGTAAATAACACAAGGTGATGAGTACAGTCACTATCAATTACGTCACTGATGAGGTACACATTTTAGTGTTACCAGTTGTTTCATTCCGGCAAATATCCATATATTTATAGTTAATATAAATTATATCTGTGAAAATATTACTTGTCATATTCGACTTTTGCTGACGAAACATCCATGTGTCTTACTATAGAATATCAAAAGAGAGGAACACATATGATTAATATGAACATCGTGAGGCTAGCTGATTGGTCACAACGGCTTATTACACTTTTTCATAAAAAAACCGAGTCTCCTCTCATCTCCAGATAGCGAACACCCATAGACCATCCACGATTTCAAACGTCCAATTCTATTATAAGAGAAGATAGCTCGCATAAGCACTTGGGGTCAACATTTGACAATCAAGCCAAATGGGCTGCACACAGAGATGATATCACAGATAGAGCTAGGAAGAAAATTAATATTATGCGAATGCATTGATTCACGCTGAATAAAGAGATTCTTAAAAAAATATATTTTATTACATTCATCCAATCATAGAATATGCTGCATCCGTATGGGACAATTGCACAGATGAATTAAGCACACGACTTGAAAACAGTTCAGTGCATTATATTATATATGCGAGGCTCCCTATGGGAGACAATGTGTGTACGATGTTCTATTTCTGGTCATGATCATAAGGGTTGTACGAATCTTAAATTTTTTTCAAACTGCCTAGGTTCACATGCTGCATTGGATCGCTCGTGTTCCATTTGGGATTATGGATTCAAGATATAACGATGTAAAGCTGAGAAGCATCTGTCATATATAGATTCTAAGAAAATAGTTCGTCCTTGACCACCCATTCAACATGTCACATACTCAACAATCGTGTCTACAAAGAAGTGTTCTGATGTCAACACTCAGACACAGGGTCAAACCAAACTCGTCAGTATATCACTAGCAACACAAGTTGAGCGACTGATATTATTCTTGTTCCAGAACCTGTAGCGCAGGTAACGGATACAGCTTCTGTCGCTGATACATTTCCTCTGAAACAAAAATCGACTGTGGCTTCGAAACAAAACTCGCCAAAGTCAGTCCAACGTCTCGACTCTCAGAAAGAGATATACATCTTTGAGCTTTCAATATTTGACCAGATGTTTGATGAGGAACGATTAACTCTTAAAGGCCCACTTAATTTTCGAGTCTCCGATTATTTCTTTTATAGTGACTTGATATACGGTTTTAATAACAATCTATGCCATAAAATATGATTAAAATACTATAATTCATCACTATTTGAAACATCTCTGTCTCAGAAGATGCCCAAAGACAAAAAGAAAACTGCAGAAGACTTTCCCCCTCTTGGCGCATGTCGGTTGGACGAAGGGTGATATTCTGTCTCACCACCCGACCGTCAGCTTGGCGTATGTCGGTTGGACGAAGGGTGATATTCTGTCTCACCACCCGACCGTCAGCTTGGCGCATGTCGGTTGGTCGAAGGGTGATATTCTGTCTCACCACCCGACCGTCAGCTTGGCGCATGTCGGTTGGTCGAAGGGTGATATTCTGTCTCACCACCCGACCGTCAGCTTGGCGCATGTCGGTTGGACGAAGGGTGATATTCTGTCTCACCACCTGACCGTCCGCTTGGCGCATGTCGGTTGGACGAAGGTTGATATTCTGTCTCACCATCCGACCGTCAGCTTGGCGCATGTCGGTTGGACGAAGGGTGATATTCTGTCTCACCACCCGACCGTCAGCTTGGCGCATCGATAGAGATTCATGCACGATTCATCAGATATTATCTTATCAAAGCACAATCTGATGTTAAAAGCTACTCTTTATATATGTGCAGACTTGGTAATTTCGTGTTATTTAATTGCTGCTTATTATGGATTCTTGTACTACTTGTATACCTTTTATAGTATATGATTGCACACTAGTCAGTTCTTGAATTTATATTCCTGACTCCACGTGGAAACATTCCTCTTGAGTGATTTTATTTGTACATAACTCATTATTTGTAATCTAATTCACTGCCTGTCTTATCTACACAGTTGCTTTGCTACGATCTTTTTTTTTATATCTGATTCTGTTCTTGGTTGTGATATGGCATAGCGGCTAAAACGACGTTAAACCCTCAATCGATCAATCAAATATGGAAATATGGTTACTCTTATGCAGAGACTATAGAAACCAACAACATTTTGCTACGATTTTTTTTTTTACATATGATTCTGTTCTTGGTCGTGATATGGCCCAGTGGCTAAAACGACGTTAAACCCTCAATCAATCAATATGGTTACTCTTATGCAGAGACTATAGAAACCAACAACAACATTTGAGTACATGTAGTATTCCTTTAGTGTTGAGTATTTATGAAATCTATTCATTAAACTACATCCTTATTGAATCATATCTGGAGTCAAGTGGCGAACACGGAACTATTAAAAGTCCAGAGAAAATTGTGTGTCTTCCTTTGATTTTCACTATGATATATTAGTGTATACTTGAAAATAAGACCAGGACAATATTTTCCCGGAAATTTTAGCTTAACAATATTGCGTGTTTTACCACACAGTTTGATGTATTACTCACATGTGATCTAGGAGTGACCAGATCAACCAGTGGCATAATCTGAAAGGGACTTTTGAATTCGAATTTAAAATATCTTGTAACCAATTGGAATATTGAAAACAAGCGACTCACACATGCCATTGATGCGTTAATTGCAGGATTCCTGAATACCTCCTCATATATTTAGTTACTACCGCATATAACGTCATTATTTAAATATAAAACATCCTCTATAAATATATATACAAATATTTAAATATAGAGACATCCGCTATAAATATATATATAAATAATAATACCGAGGACAATTCAATACCGCTTCAATTGTTTACATTAAGCATTACAATAGTATCCATAGGACTTCATTCGAAAAAGGAAACTTTTGTCAACTATAGAACAAGTGCCGAGGTGAGCAAACCAATGTTATTTTCTGATATATTTGATCCCTTTCGTTACTGGATGTATTCTCTCTTTCAGATGGGGAACGACCCCCTCCCCGGAATATTCTCATTCAGAAATGGAGCAATCCCTCCCCATGAATACTCTCAATAAGTGACCCCCTCCCCCTGAATACTCCATAACAGAGACGGCATCCGGAATAATGTCGGCTTACGACCATTAACTTATGTTCTAATTGTCCATTGCATAGACGTTTGCATAAATCCAGCCATCAATTGCAAGATATTTTCAACAACGAATTTCTCTATATTTTTCTGGCGAAAAATCGTTAATATAATGTCACGTATCGTAACGAGGTTACATCCGTATATACTATAGTAAACAAAATGCTTTATAATGAAGAATAAAGCAGTCACAAATATTCCAGCCCAAATGAAAACAAATGTTGGTATGCTGTGTGGTTCACCAATGTAGAGAGCAATCAACTGGAATTAGGCCACATGCATTGTTAAGAGATATGATGGTCAGTTTTAACCTCGTTATGAACCATAACTCATATCAGCCCAATGTTTCATTGATTGACAGCCATATGCCATGAACATTCTCAAATAAAACAAACATGATTTGTGGGTACTGGGTTTCTCAATGAAGAAATCATGAAAATTAATGTCACGAATCAAGAATAATTAAGTTTCCTCTCGCGATCTTCAGATACGATATCAAATGATATCATGTCATACACTTTTGGAGAAAAAAAAATATTTTACAGAAGTTCTAGGTATATGAAAACAGTGACATCTTAAATATTGTCCAAGTATCCAACTAGTACACGTGTACCTCAAGTTTTCCAACTGTTAGACATTTCAGACAGGGACACCATGCATATATTATGGATTTCGGCAGTTTCCTCGTTTGGCGGGTTCCATTTCCCCCGCACCATTCTATGTTGGCCCTAACAGTAGTCCATAATATGTGGTTGAACAATTTCCAACTGATTGCCATTTTAATCCAAAATGCTGCATGATCAAAAGTAGGTAATACACGCATGCAACCGATAGTCGCATCATTGGCATTATATTTATTTTTCTTCAATTCTCCAACATAATATTCGTGTGGATATAGTGGACACATTCTTTTAGAATGCAGTGCTTACCGCACACCACGTCTCGAACTCGTAAACATTATGAAGACACAGTTCCCAGACATTGAAAGCATGACCCAAACTGAACAGCTTGTCAAAATCTTATCCAACAATATTTCAGACATATGCACCTCAATTTGTCATATAATCCGAAATTTATTATCCACACGCGATGCGCATCGTATCACAAATCAATGAATAAATACAGACTCTTAAAAAATACGCTCTTTAAAAAATCGTCAGTTGTGGGTTGCACCCCACAAATTACTCAAACAAAAGATCGCAACCCACAAGTATTATCTGACCAGTGCGGTCACCCCACAACTATACTCTGACCAGTACGTCCGTCCGACCTCATAACTCGAACAACTATGAACCGATTTCAATAATTTTTTGTATGCAATCTCCTTAGGACTGCCTCTCCGCATGATGTTGATTGCGGTTCGGTCCGACTTTTATTTTTAAAGTTACACCTCATTTTCGACTACTTTTTTTTTACTTAGAAAATTTCTCACTTTTTCGGTTTCCGGATGATATCTCAAGTTTTGATCCTTTAATTGCAAATATCATTTTTTTTGTAGATCAGTCATATCAAGATACAGGTTAAGTTCGAATTTGAGTTTGATCCGATGATTTTTTCTAGAGTTATGGACTTTTTTCGACTTAGAAAATTCAATTTTACTTCTTTTATTTTGGTTTCCGGATGATAACTCCAGTTTGGTCTGTTCAATTGAAAATTCCGTTTTTGTGTGAGTCAATGATATCAAAATACAGGTCAAGTTCGAATTTGAGTTTGATCCGATTATTTTTCTCAGAGTTATGGGCTTTTCGACTTAGAATATTCAATTTTTCGTGTTTTTTCTTTGGTTTCCGGATGATAACTCCAGTTTGGATTGTTTAATTGGAAATTCTGTTTTTTTGTGGGTCATTCATATCAAAATACAGGTCAAGTTCGAATTTGAGTTTGATCCAATGATTTTTCCCAAAGTTATGGGCCTTTCGACTTTGAATTTTTTTTTTATAATTTTCTGTTTTTATGTATGAGGGTACCTTCATGGTGTAATCAACTCCTCCTACAGTTTTGATCGTAGATATTTGAAACTTAATTTGTTTTGGATGCTATCACACTCGACAAAAGCCATCTTAGATGTTAAGGTTGCGTTTCGTTTTCTACCCTTTTTTGGGTTTCTGCAATCATTCGAACAAATATGAACCAATATCGAAATTATTAATCCAAATTTTTCTTTAAAGTTAAAAATCTTTTTTGTTGGGTTTATGGATAATGCGGGTTGAATTTGCCACGGTGGGGGTATTCTAGCACTCGAGTGCACACCTCTTGTTTTTAAAGGTACTCAATCCGATTCGATGGTCCCCATATCATCAGATTCCAACAACAACAATTTGTTTTTTGAAATGCCGCTTCAGTTATCTGAATCGATTAATTGCCCAAAAATAATGGCTAACCATGTGCACAGTCAACTATAGTATAAAATTGCCCAAAACCTGTTATTTATCAACATTTTGTTCAACGAAATTTTGCCGGTTTGTCAAATATCTGACACAAAAAAGCCACTTCAGTTATCAGAATCGATTAATTGCCCAAAAATAATGCTACCCACTGTCAACTATAGTATAAAATTTCCCGAAACGTGTTATTTATCGACATATTGTTCGACGAAATTTGGCCTTATTACCAACAGAAGCCTCCTGATTTTAGAGTTATCCATCTTCATCCGCGATTTGGTCCGAGACATTCTTCTCGTCGACTTTCACTGGGCCACTATATATTCCAGGTGGTGTAAAATAATAGATTTAAAATCGATCTCTGAGCTTTGATGGGTGGGTTCTTCAAATCGAATCAAATATGTTTTACCCCATAGCCAAATAAATAGTAATTGAGTGGCGCTTAATCGGACTGAGTACCTTTAAACTATTCCTTTATTCGCAGATCAGAGATGAATTTCAAGAAGTTAATTTTTGGCGTGATCGCTGTCATCGCATGTGGGATCAGTGTCATAGGTTCTAACCCACTTCCCACCTGCAATGAACCAACTGACTTAACCACACGCTATCAAGAATTAATAGATGGTATGGGCGGAGGCCAGTTTCTATCACCTGTAGTTCGTGCAGATATCGAGGAGATCACATCCAGAGAGAGCGCGGAGAGCTTGGAAATTCAGAGCCATGAGACAATGGATGGTGACTGTCCAAATTTCACGCGAACAGGGGAGCATGACCCAATATACACGATGTCGTCCTGTCGTTGGTTCTACATAGTGCATACCGACCAGAACAGGTTCCCGAAATACATAGCTGAAGCATCGAGATCGACTGGATGCACAAGTTGCATAGGTGGTAATTCTCGTGTCTCGTGTGAGGCGATCAGGGTGGAGTTGCCGATCTTACGCAGAATGAATGTTTCGTGCGAGGATGGGTTTTACAGATATGAGAGCAGCACGGTGTCGACCAGGGTGGGTTATACGTGCGCACGCAAACGACAGAGAATGGCAACCACAACACCCAACACTGTGACCAACGAAACGCCCCCATCAGCTTAAATACGAAACCAAATGAATGTAAGTTGTACGAATTATTTAACTCTGGACATGAAAATACAAATGATGGTCTTGCATAGTTGTATATATCAAACACACTACGGAAATGCTGTAACCACCTCGAGAGCTTACACTTGTACGTGAGCATCCGGAGGGGAAATATGTGATGACTTATACAGCATTCACGATTATAATTAGAATCACAGTTAAAGGTACTCAATCCGATTCGATGGTCCCCATATCATCAGATTCCAACAACAACAAATATTTTTTGAAATGCCGCTTCAGTTATCAGAATCGAGTAATTGCCCCAAAATAATGTCAATCACAGTCAACTATAGTATAAAATTGCCCAAAACCTGTTATTTGTCAAATATCTGACGCAAAAAAGCCACTTGATTTTAGTGTTATCCACCTTCATCCGCAATTTGGTCAGAGAGAAGTCTTCTCGTCGACTGTTTACTGGGCCACTTGAAATTAAAATAATAGACTTCAAACATCGATATCTGATCACTCTGAGCTTTGATGGTGGGTTCCTCGACTCGAGTCAAATATCTTTTACCGCCGATGCCAAGGAAATAGTAATTTGCGAGCGACAATTCGGATTGAGTACATTTAAATAACAAAACAAAATATTTCATACATTTTTGCTTCCAAGCTCATTCATTGATGAATATTATCACATACATGTATGTTATTACTTGTTTATATGTAATTATCTCTTATATCAAATGTGATAAAGAGAGATGTTAATAAACTTGAAACTTGAGGTACATAATCCGATTCGATGGTACCCGTATCATCAGATTCCAACAACAATAGTTCTTCAAAGACGCTTTACAGTTATCAGAATCGATTAATTAATGCTAACCACTGTCAACTCTAATACAAAATTTTCCAAAAAACGTGTTATGTATCAATATTTTGTTCAACGCAATTTGGTATCGAGAGTACGTAGGTCGGCTCGTCGAAAATGTGCCAGGCCGCCACATATTACAGGTGGTGAAAAATTAAAAATTAAAAAAATCGATATCTGATAACTCTGAGCTTTGATGGGTGGGTTCCTATACTCAAATCAAATAGTGTTTTTTTTTACCCCCCCCCAACCAAATAAATAGTATATAACTCAGGGGCGTTAATTCGGATTATATGTAATAATGAAGCAGACTGAAGGAATTTTAGCTAAGGCATACTTAGGTCGTATACAATTCAGAACTGAGCATGCGCTAGAATGTTTATTTTGACACAGAATAAATTTTGCATTAATCCATACATTAATTTCACAAGGTTTTTTTTATTTTACCGAACCATGCATTCTTCTAGAAGTAAGGTAAGATCTCTTAAAGTTTACATATTTATCGTTATTGCATACTAAAATGAAATATTACATTTTGAGAAAATAAAACATAATTTAAATACATATAAAGCTACACGGCGCTTTGCACTCCAATATACACCTAATAATATTAACTTTTGAATTTTTCCCCGTATCGAAATAAGTCGACAAATACGTGAACTACCATTCTTCAAGCATTATATGTCACATGAAGACGCATTGAAGTCATAAAAATACAAATATAAACAATGTGTTTGGGTCCTAAACAATCATCAACCATGTGCACTGCGTGGAACAGTAAATAGTGTTCCGTATTAAAGGGGTACTGTACGCCATTTTCATTAAATTTCCGGTGACAACAACGATCTAATATCGATAATATATAGAAACATAAGTAATTTGAGTCGAAGATGTATTCTGTAAACGCTCAGGTTAATAGGCTATCTTAAAATTTAATAATTTAAAAGTTAATAATTTGATATAAATTGAATTTATGACTGGAGCCATAAAATGGCGTCAATTAAATTACGAATTACCTTAATCAAAAATAGTGATTGAGGGATACCGGATTTTTAAACCGATCGCACACACGATTGCTTAAAATATGATGATGATACGGGGAGAACACTCAAGCCACTCACTGACTAGCGACGATACAATAACTTAAATGATTATATGGGACTAGTATGCATATAATATAACTTTTATTTGATTCATTTGGTTGAAAACTTTACAAAAATTACTCGACAACGACAATTTGTATTTTTGCATTCCGGTAAATTTGTCATCCGTAACATGACTTCGTACTCAACAGACTTTCAAATAATGGAAAAATTGTTACCTTATTCCCCGACTCGGAGACTATAGAAACCAACAACAACATGTGGCGTACAGTACCCCTTTAATCTATTTCTGATATGGTAGAAATAAAGAGCGTTTGTTTAACTTCTGTGCGAAAAATTTAAAACAGCAGGAAAATGGCTGTGACGATGGGAGGTATTTTTTCAGAGCATATGAAGCCGGCATATCAATATTTCGTGTATCTATCAACCTGTCTTATAAATAATTCCAAATTACGTGACAAAATTTGGAAGCTCGAATGAGCCATGCCAGTTTAAAAGTTTTAAAGTGTTTTTGAAATATAATATTGTATGTAGGTATAGTGATACGTTCATAGAATAGACTGGTTCATTATATTGAATATGTTCGTGTTATCGTAACAACACTGTAAATAGACAATACCGTCGATAAACACGCACGTGTTTAACATAATGCATTGGTGGACGGGGTAATGTACACTAAATCCGGCCATTTTAAGGACCATCTCCCTTTATACTTAAAGGGGTACTGTACGCCATTTTCATTAAATTTCGGGTGACAACAACGATCTAATATCGATAATATATAGAAACATAAGTAATTTGAGTCGAAGTTGTATTCTGTAAACGCTCAGGTTAATAGGCTATCTTAAAATTTAATAATTTAAAAGTTAATAATTTGATATAAATTGAATTTATGACTGGAGCCATAAAATGGCGTCAATTAAATTACGAATTTCCGTAATCAAATCAAGTAATTGAGGGATACTGGATTGTTAAACCGATCGCACACACGATCGCTTAAAATATTATGATAATACGGGGAGAACACTCAAGCCACTCACTGACTAGCGACGATACAATAACTTAATTGATTATATGGGACTAGTATGCATATAATATAACTTTTATTTGATTCATTTGGTTGAAAACTGTACAAAAATTACTCGACAACGACAATTTGTATTTTTGCATTCCGGTAAATTTGTCATCCGTAACACTACTTCGTACTCAACAGACTTTCAAATAATGAACAAATTGTTACCTTATTCTCCGACTCGGAGACTATAAAAACCAACAACAACATTTGGCGTACAGTACCCCTTTAACAGAATATATACAACACATTAATGAATTTGAGCCATGGATTAGTGCAAAATAGTTTACGACTAATTTCCATTATAATTACATTATAATTAGTTCATAGAGCACATTTTGGACTAAACCATGGTTCAAATTCATTCATTTGTTGCATATATTCTGTTGAGTACAATATAATATGGTCCCGTAAATGGCCGGATTTAGTGTACAGACCCTATATTATATATTATACAATGTATATACCAAACTCCATGCAGCGCCCTCTCCGTTACCACTGCTATAGATCACTGCCACAAGGATGGTACTTTGCGGACCGATACATCTAGTTGTACGTATCATCGGAACTATTTAGTCACCTATATATTATCTTATGTTGATCACCACAAGTTTGCAATAATGGAAGTTATTTCGGTATTAAAAACATATTATGGACTTATTTGGGTGCGTAGAGCTGAAAAGTTTGTACACAGGCACTATGCCAAATGTGGGATGTAGCATTTTACTAACATCGCCGAAAAACTCAAAGAAATCGACCATACCACTCCACAGAAATCATCATCTGCATGAACTACACTTGATTGTAAATATTTACATCTCGATTCGGGACGCAACAATCGGCGATAAACTAACGCAAATGATTTCGCCATCAAGATTCATTGCATTTAATTAATATATAAGAATTACGATGTGTGCTGTAAATTTTGATTAATTTTCGTAAAAATAACTATCTTAAGCAAGATTATTCTCCATTTCTATTTTATCACCCAACCGGAGTGTTTCATAAGAACAATATGAACTGTCATATATTGAAAATATAATCCATGCGTTGTTACTGTTCTCCAATTTCAGCATATTTTAAAGATGCGTTATCTCTTCCCGGTAGCATTCCAACAACAACAACAACAACAACAACAACAACGACAAAACAACAACGACAAAACAACAATGCCAACGACAAAACAACAGCACCAGCAACAACAACAAGTGCAGCAACAACAAGGACAAAAACAACGACAACAACAACAACAAAACAATAACAACAGCAACAACAACAGCAGAAACAACAATAACGCCAGCAACAACAAGAGCAACAACAAAGACAAAACAACAACAAGGACAACAGCAACAACAACAACAACAAAACAACAACAACAGAAACAGAAACAACAACAAATACAACAACAACGGCATATGTATTCAATCTATTTTCTAGGCATGTTTCAACTACTATTATAAAAAAGACAGAAGAGAACCATCTACTGTTGCACATAATATGCTATTTAAATATTATTTCACTTAAAGGTATCCAATCCGATCAGACGGTCCCCATACCATCAAGATACAACAACAACAACATTTCTTCAAAATACGCTTTAGTTATCAAAATCGATATATTGCAACAAAATAATGCTGACCAATGTCAACTATGGTATCAAATTTCCCAAAACTTGTTATTTATCAACATTTTCTTCAACAAAATATGGCCGTATTATCACTAAAGTATCACGAAATTTTAGCGTATTACCACTTGATTTTAGAGTTGTCCATCTTCATCCGCAATTTTGTTCGAGACCCTCCGTTTGACCACGTATTTCTTATTACACATCTCGAGCAATAACAAACTAAAATCGATATCTGATCACTCTGAGCTTTGATAGGTGGGTTCCTCGACTCGAATCAAATATTTTTTACCCCCGAAGCCAAAGAAATAGTAATTTAGGAGCGTCTGATCGGATTTAGTACCTTTAAAAGCTTTTCAAAATATATATTTCTAATAAAATTGAATTGTAATATTCTAAAAATAGTCATATTTTTTGTCCCGATTCATAGAAAATAATTGGAGAAAATAATTTTTTCCTCGGGACAGAATCTCGTGTTGCTTGTCCGTCCGTCAATAATCATCTTCTCCTCCAGAACCGGAAAACAGAATGCGTTCATATTTGGTGTGGATGTTCCCTAGGTGAATCACATTCAGATTTGTTCAAATGAGGTCACCCGGTCAATTAGTTGCGAAACCAGGGTCATAACTCTATTCATCCATAGTAATTCTTAGAACGACTTGTCAATAACCATTGGGTCGATTTAGCTAATATTTGGTATGGAGGGTCCTTGGTTGACTGGTGTTCAGATTTGTTCAAATGAGGTCACCCGGTCAATTAGTTGCGAAACCAGGGCCATAACTCTATTCCTCCTTAGAACGACTTGTCAAGAACCATTGGGCCGATTTAGCTACTATTTGGTATGGAGGGTCCTTGTGTGACTGGTGTTCAGATTTGTTCAAATGGGGTCACTGCGTCAAATAGGGGCCGAGCCAGGGACATAACAAATAAATGGAAATTGAAATCCTTGCTCAATTAAAAAAAAAAGTCCCCCCCGCACATACACCCACTCTGCGCTGCCCCTGCACCCACTGTCCAGAAAACAATAAATTAGAAAAACAAACACCATTGTAACATCTGCAGAGTTATGAAAATCTTGAATGATAGCATGGAAACTGTCCCTTTCCATCACCATCCCCCTCATGACCCAGACCACCACCCTGCCACCAACCAACAGCACCCCACCATCTCACCTCTTGCACCAGCAGATTCAGCCAGTGGTATTAGTTCCAGACAGAGCGAGTTAATAACACAGTCATTAACGCCACCGGTGTATACTGTTGGCCAAATATTAGAAAGACGTGGACCGATGTAGGTTTTATAAATAGATTGGGTCGCTTTAAAAGCTGTAGTGCTACACCGAATGCGGTTATTTTGGGACGCGTTAAAGTTGTACTGCGACCCCGAGTCCGATAAAAGCTGTAGTTGGAATGTCCAAGTTCGTGAAAGTTCTATTGACTATGCCGATGATTTGAGAAGCTTTATTGTTTTAGGATATTGTAGAAAGGCTAATCTGGCCATGTCAAATTGAGCTATAGCGATGGGATATCTCCCAGGACAACACATTTCGGGTTTTCGTGGGGTGTGTATTCGCTGGATGTCTTATAGTTATAGTTAACCATTATGACCGCGTTAATTGCTTTCGACGTTTAGGTATGAACAATGGTTCGGCCATGCACTCTTGGCGGAACACAATACCTCAGATATTTGATCCGCATTTGGAAGCTTTGTGGTGTGGTGAATGAGAAACCTGCAGTAATAAGCCGTAGTTATTTGTAATAATTTGAAGGATTAGTTGTTTTAAACGGAATTCTTAGGCGATGCATTCATGTAATCAATATATTTTATATTATAATTTATATTTATGGCTAATAATATGATCTTGGTGGCGTTACCATTTCTGACTATGGTTTTCTTGTAATGAGATGTTATCTGGCAGACAGTTGTAAACAGTAAACAACTGATTAGCACTCATTTCCCATGTGTGTCATTAAAATCAAATTAAAACAAAATGCCTGTGTGTCTGACATTTGCAGAATGAGGTCCACAGTGGGTGAATTTAGTGATGCTGCCATGCACAGTATGCTAGCATCGCCAAATACACTCTCCGGGAACATCAGTGTCCTTAAACCTCATCTTCAGGGAAGTATATAGGGTCTTAATTTGACATTTTTACTTACATTTCCCTTCTGTTTAGTTTCTATATCCCCCTAATTTGCAGAAGATAAAATGGATAATTGAGGTGCCCAATGGGTGCACATCACCAACTTTAACTGGAGAACACCAGTCTGTTCCTATGTCTCCCATAGCAGTTGAGGCCTAAGCAGAATGAGGTTCCCAGATGGTGACTTTGGTGATGCTAGCCCGCATTGCAGGATTGCGTCACCAAATTCACCCTTTAGGGACCTCATTCTGCAAATGTCAGACACTATATTCAGGCTTGGCTGTTCCAATATTATATTCTTAATCACCACCTATCGAGTTGAACTCGTTATACCATGATTTGCAAAGAAAACATTGGGGGTATATTGGATTGAATTTGGCTGTCTCTCAGTCAGTCTGTCCTCCCATCCATCCCTTTGTTGGGATGTCTCCATCCGTCCATCAATTTTGTTCTTCTCCAGATACATTTTAAAGACCGAATTGGTTTATATATATATATATATTTTGGTGTGGATGTCCCCTAAGTGACTCACATTCAGATGTGTTCAAATGAGTTCATCAGGTCATACAGGTGAGAAGCCAGGGCCATAACTCTTTCCCTCCATAGTAATTCTTAAAACAACTTCTTCTCAAGAACCATCGGGCCTACTTAGTTTATGTTTGGTATGGAGGGTCCTTCGGTGACTGGTTTTTAAATTTGGATATATGGGGTCATTTTTATGAAACTTTTGAGGAAAATAATTTCTCTTTAACTCGGGGGGGGGGGGGAGCGAAAAATAAAATTCCGGCACGTATGCCTGGGTGGGTGGGTAATCAAAGCCACCAACAAACAATTTTTCCGCAACTAAAAACAAATTTCCTGCTTGTTTTTTAGTGTTTTGGCAATGAGTTGGGCTTCAAAACCACTTTGAATGAGAGAAATAATGTAATTCTAACTGTAAACTGACTGCAGGCAGTTATCGTGTTGTATTTTGTTGCAAATTTTGAAATCCAAGATGGCCGCTGGCAGCCATGTTTTTTTTGGCCGAATAACCTCAAAATGACTCATTCCTATTTACTTGTCCATGTTAACATCCATGATAAATAGTATGCACAGAAATTCATATACAGCTGTTTACAGTGAATTTCCCCCCGCAAATCTCTGTTTTAGTGTTAAAAGGGGGGGTGGTGTCAAAAAATGGTCAGAAAAAACTGCCGAAAACGGAAAAAAAATTGGCGGTGGGGGTGGGTGGGTACAAAAAATGATCGAAAGGGAAAAAATGCCATACGTGCCTGAATTTTTTTCCGACCCCCCCCCCCCCTGTTTAACTCTTAAAATCTACCGTTTGAAATTTCTAGATGAATGGATCTCATAAATGGGGATTCACGTTTGTTCAAATAGGGGCAGAGATAAGAGATTTAACTCTCAACCACATACCCTACCTGTATCTATGCTGTTTGATGCTGGTATAACAATATATAGATTCCTATTGATGTCTAAGGTGCCTGGGTGATGGGCAATGAGGCGGAAATGTAGAGGGGTGGGGTTTTGACCCCATACTTTGATCAACATTTTAAACATTTGGAAATTTCATGCCTGATACAACATTAGTTGTAGATTTGATTTTTCAACCAGTAACAGTCCACATTTTCCTACTTCGGGTTAAACTGTTAGACCAAAATGGCCACAAATTTTAACTTTATGGGCTATGTCAGGTTCGTTATTTCCAAGTTCTAGAGATTGAGGTACTTTAATTATAAGAGGGATGTGCAAAAGGAATTTTGTGAACTTAGGACTGTGGTCTGGTTGTGGTCTGGTTGGGTGGAGATTTGTCAGTGGTATGCAATTGAAAATGTCAAGGTGAAGAGCCTTGCTCATCTGAGAACCTCCAGCTATTTCCCTGTTTAGAATTACTTATCTCAAGTGATTTTGACAATTGCTGACTGCTGTATTCTTCAGAGTCCCGGTCTTCTCAGTCTTTACAGTCAGGTGAGCGACCCCACAGTCATTGACTGTCTTGTTTTTTGACAAACTTAATATTTTATACCCTGAAATGTGTGCAGACAGTTAAGGGAAGAGATCGCCATCTTTAATAAATTTGTGACCCGCCATATCAAATCCAGTCGGAAGTCGGGATTTTTTGTACCCTGTGCCAATGCATTCTCTTATATATGCGAGTCGACCATAGGTCGACTCGCATATATAAGAGAATGCATTGGCCTAACAATTTGTTATCATTTTTTTTAAATAAATGTTTCTGACAATTTTTAGGACATAAAATAAAAAACATCCATTACCCTGCAGGGAGCCCCACACATATATAGAAGCATATAGAAGAGTGTCGTCTGTTCATGTTTGTCTGGGGCTCTGTATGGGTGAAATTATAAAATTGTTAAAGAATACAAGAAAAAATTATTAAAATTGTAAAAAATTGTTAGGCCAATGCATTCTCTTATATATGCGAGGCGACCAATGGTCGACTCGCATATATAAGAGAATGCATTGGCACAGGGTAAAAAAAACCCGAATTACGACTGGATTTGATATGGCGGGTCACATATGTCAAAATGAGGTCCCATTTGATGATAATCACACACGTACAATGGTGTATATCATCCTTTAACACTTCCATGACGGGAGCTGCGCTTTTGCAGCATTAAAGATCATGCGCCAATGCATTCTCTTATATATGCGAGTCTCCCGTAGCCTCGCATATACAAGAGCTTGCACATGCTTACAATGTCAATGTAAATATTATTAGGCCAGTGTATTAGGCTATTAGCTTATATATTGGAGGCTCCTTATGGGAGACTCGCATATATACGAGAACGAATTGGCACAGTGTTTTCGCAAAATATCAAGAAGCTTCAGCCATGAAAGGAAGTCGAAAATCTCATACCGGGTCTTTTATATGGAACTAGAAGGTGACCCGACTTCGTCCGGGCTATTCAAAAACCAAATTTCAAGTCGATTGCTCCACCCGTTTCCGAGATCTGGTCTGCGCATGCGCGAAGCTGGCGTCGCACGGGCTCGGCGACCCGATAAAATTCGTATCCGGGGCAAGATACATTCACATACCAAATTTCAAGTCGATAGCTCCACCCGTTTCCGAGATATATAGCCCAATATCATTTGCGGATACCTCGGCCGGTGATGAGTTAACGCGACATCGGCCGGATAAGAGTTAACGCGATCACGTCACGATATGTTGATGGCGTAATATATTTACGCAATGATTTCGATGAGCGAAGCATGGCCCTGCGTTCTTCCCGATAATTAAGGTAGAAACTTTAAACGTACACAGGCGTGTGATGCATCATTGGAAAGATGAAGCGCCACAGATTCTAACCGTGCAAATTATATGACTGGCAATTTATTATTCGCGCTATATCGAATCGATTGTGAGCACCGAACTGAAATATATTAGCGCAAAACGGCGTAAAAAACAGATTTGACCTCGGCACGTGAAAAGTTGACCTCGGATCTGAAAATCAATAGGCCTATGTTACTCCTGACCCGAAAATACCCCCACATACCAAGTTTCATCGAAATCGGCTGGGCCATTTTCGAGTCCATCGATTACACACAGACAGATACACCCTCACACACACACACACAGATCTTTCAAAATATATAATAGATGCCAAAAAAGACAATATTGAATAAATAAATGCCACCACTGACTACATTAAAGCTACGGACGAAAAAATGCAACACATATAGCATATAAATACCCGTTATAAATAAACAGAGGCCACTATTCTCAGTTTTGCCGGAGAGAGAGAGAGAGAGAGAGAGAGAGAGAGAGAGAGAGAGAGAGAGAGAGAGAGAGAGAGAGAGAGAGAGAGAGGAGAGAGAGAGGAGAGAGAGAGAGACAAACCTCTTTCTTTTTTGTTGACCAAATTTATCCAACCTCATCATGTATATATTCTCTGTCATCTTGTTTAAATTCATTATATAGATTGTATCTGTGGCGGGGACATTGTAAGTTGTTAAAACTTGTACCCCAATCCAGTTGTAAATGAATTTACAATAACATATGTTTAAAGTAAAAGTAATCGAACATATTACCGTACCAACATGTGTAAAACCATACACGCCAAACATGATAATCAAATTTTTCATTTAGCATTAAGGCTATGTTCACAAACCTGGCAATTAACTTTATAAGGCAGATTTTGAGCAATTCATCCCAGATGGGTATACATTGGACATTTTGAATGACAAACTTCTGAGGCAGCTAAGTTAGTGTCAAATATTAACAAAATCGTTTAATTCGTGAGGCAACCATCAACATGTTTTTCCGACAAACCAATCATAGTGGCCGACAGATTCAAAATGGCGCCACATTTTCAAAATGGCCGACGTGTTCAGCCTGCACTAAACGTATACGACGAAGTTGACTTCCATTCCTTGTTCCAAAATTGTATATATAAAGGGTGACAACCAAGACGCTGTTTAAACACACCCCACCGAATCCAAATGGCCACCGCCGTCCAGAGGGATTAAAATATGGGACCTATATATATGTCATTTGACGGCCCCTTTAGCGATTTAGGTCGAACGCAGAGTGTTGTTGTGTGGCCCCCAAGACTCCCACAATATTCACCATATACACCATCCAGATCCAAAATGGTCGCCTTCTAAATGGGTCCAAATGGGGAAACCCATGCCATTTCTCGACCCCTTAGCCGATATAGGTCAACTAAATGGTGTTCTATGCTCGCTCACAGTACACTCGTTCCCTATACCCCATCCAGATCCAAAATAGCCACGACACATAATGGATTCAAACAGAGGACCCCGTTCCATGCTATTTCACGGGGCCTTGACCGATTTGGACCACCCTTGGGGAATTCCAACTGCACCCCTCCCTTGAATCACACCAGAGACAAGGTTTTGCATAATTCCATTCTTCCCTTGCACATCTATGATAATTTTCAGATATTTGAACATGAAAATAGCATAAATCCTAACATCTAGTGGTTTAACTCCAGACAAATAAATACACACGACTGCGGACAAGAGATCAGGATACACCGAGCCGACCATGGTTGGGCCCGGTGTGCGAAAATGTTGAAATCTGAACAAGAAAATCGCAAAATCCTAGCATCTAGACTAGCCTCAAGCCTTCCTAGAGTTTGAATTTCCAACCGGACACCCCGACTTATTAGGTTTGAAAAATTCCCAACTGATGACAATTCCAGTGACAATTTTGACCAAATGTAGGACAATATTGTTTTCTTAAATTAACTAGCAGTTTTAATTGGCCGCGGTATGGGGGACCAGGGCACAAGCTGTCCAAGTGTTTCCAATTTTTTACCAAAAGAAGGAAATATGCAAAGGTCCAAAAACAATAAATCCCCCCCCCCAATAAATTGTTTGAAAATCAAACTACAAGAACATTTTCCACCTATTGTTGGTGCGAAGTTTCCAACTAATGTTGTGTCAGGTATGAAATTTCCAACTGATGAAAATTTTGATCAAAGTTGGAGGGGGTGAGACACCCCAGACCCCCCTGTCTCTGGGTGCGGTGACTCGGAGTACCCCGGTGGTTATTATTTATCGGTGTTAGTTTTTAAAACTTTTGTTGTCAAAAAAAAAAAACCAATTGTTCGTTAAATTGAACAATGAATCTGCACCAAATTATTTTTTAAATTTTTTATATATATTTGTTTTAACTAAAATGTTTTAAACGATCAACATGTGCATGAAGCGCACAAACGGGTCGCTGCAATTTCTAAGATATATAAATGTGCGCGAAGCCCACACAGGGACGGACCCTAACGAAACACCCAAAATACCATGAAAATGATCATTTGAGACAAATAAGTGAAATAACCAGAAATAACGGTACTGCTTTATTAAAGATGCATTCATGCAGGGTTACAGACCTCAAGTCACAACAACAACAACAACAACAGCAACACAATCAATCTAATTTAATAGTTTAAATATGTATACTTCTGGTAGAAATGTGAAAAATACTGTAATTTGCCACAATTCCCCCTGAAATACCATTCAATTGCCCTAAATTGACCGAAAATATCTCCAATTTTCAGAAATATTGTTCGAATTTTGTGCTTTAAAAACGTTTGGGGGCTGCACCACCCCGACATGTACGGCTATGGATATTTAGTATATAAAGTGTTAACACGGGTGGTACGTGTACACGAAGTACTTGAATAAAACACGACAAACACCGTTGTAACCGGACTACACTATTTGTTACAGATGACCTGATTCAATGAGAGAGAGATACTTTATTCCTTCATATCAACGGAGATTACATATAATACATTTTACAGATGACCTGATTCAATGAAAAATTAAATTGTTATAGAAAACAGCTTCCATAGATTTATATTGATCAGCTGGCCTGCCGTGATAATTTCTGTGTCGACTGGTTGTCAATCATTATTTTCATCCCACCTGTGGAGCAACTGTGTTATAAAATGGCAGAAAAAGGTAAGTGCAATCATCAGTTTGAGGTTAAAAACTTAAAATGTGAAGTTTGTGAACATACGAAATCACAATTCCACACTGCATGCGCTAACTAGTATTATAGCCCAACGCATTAACTTAATTTTAGTTTTCGTGGCACTGTTTGGAGGATAGTTTATTACCGAATCAACTGAGGGCACCGTATATCGACTGTCCAGTCTGTAAACATGTAATTGATAGGACGATTGTTGATACCTTACATGCCAATACATTGGGCATTAAACCTGCTCTCTGTGTTTGAACCATTAATTTATATTGCCTATTCTGTTGCAAATGTGTTCACAGTTTTTGTTGTGCATTTATGGCGATATTGTACGGAACGCCGATTCAGCAACGATAATACTATATGCAAGAGGTACTTTCAATTGCGGCTTTTATTTGTAACGGACGAGAAACTGACGTTCGCAAGATCAAAACAATTCCAATAACGTTTTAAATTAAAGGGGTACTGTTTGCTAAATCCGGACATGTATGGGACCACCTCCTTTTACATTCAACAGAATATAATTATGCAACAAATGAATGACCATGGCTATTGCAAAATACACTCATTTACTTTATGAACCATGAAAACATTTAACATGGTAATTATAATGAAAATGAATTTATGACTGGAGTCATAAATCCATTTTCATTACATGTGTACATGTTGACTTCGAACTTTGCATTGTTTATAGAGCACACAAGTGTATTTTACACTTATCCATGGCTCAAATTCATTCATTTGTTGCATATTTCTGTTGAGTATAAAAGGAGATGGTCCCATAAATGGCCGGATTTAGTGTACACTGCCCCCTTTAAATGTTAATAAATGGCCGGATTTTAATGATTTAATGTACAGTACCCCTTTAACGATTATGTTAAAAGAGTTAATAGGACGGAATAAGATAATTTTATTTATAATATACAAACGATAATATACAGGAATATATAGCGAAGGCTATAGCCGAGAGATAGCGTACTGGTCTCTCGTGCTAGCGGACCGGGGATCCAAACCTGGTCAGGGGATATTCTGACAAAAATCATAAAAACTCGATTAGATACCAAGTTTGTCAGTCTGAATAGTTTCATTCAAATCACTGAATAAAGATCCGAATGCAAAAGGCCGACTTCCCCCATTTACAACATGTGTCCATGCAGGTATGATGTGGGTGCAGTACGTTGTCCGATCGGGGCGCGGATATCAATGGCTGCCTCGGTGTGTGTACGTTAACGAACGCTACTAGAGTCACCACTACGGTTAGATAGATAGATAGATAGATAGATAGATAGATTCAGATTCAGCAAAAGACGCCCCAATATAGGGACAGGTTGCCATGTATATAATAATATTAACACTATATTGACATTATAAAGTTATGGAGTTACTCGGCCATGGCAGCTACCTGAACTCCACATAACCTTGAAACCTTGAGTAAATTGAAGGCGTCGGAGTGATATGTAGATGTAGATCACTATACGTTGTATGTTGTGTATTGCTTGGGAATGACACAGCCATATACCGGGTTGATACGTATCGCAAATAACAAGCACAGAGTCGTAATTTCGCTAAAATCCGGATTGAGAATCCGAAGCCGATTACGGGGGCGGGGCTAATTCCCCGATTCTAGGTCAGATTTTGAAATCCACGTGGTCTCCGAAATCTCCGAAACTCTCTCCCCAGCGTCAAACATGGCTCATGTATTTGACACAAGTATCATTTGTATCTTATATTTATAAAGTGCATGTTTGTTGTGAAAGTCATGCTTTTCTTCTATGTGTATATACACGGCACATAATTTGCTGCCAATCCGACTTAATCGCATTTTTTTTTTTCAAGTTAAAGTGTGTTTATTGATGATGGCAAGCATATCTAAACATGACAGCTCTAGGTCTCTTGAATCAAATTCCGAAGATGTTGTGAAGAACACACGAAACTTGTCAGTTGAACAGGGACGTGACGACAGGGGTTGATTGGGTGTCTCGACCCCCACCCCGAACTTTGGTACAATTTGCTAAGCTGTACAGTCATTCATACGTGAGGAAAATCAGGATTATTTTGACTAACTGTTTCAAATAATGATACGTACAAGCCAACAAACGCAACAAACAAACCCGATTTTAAATAAATACATATACAAACTTATGACTCACTCGGGAGAGGGGGTGTCCAGTGATCTGTATATATGTTCAACTTGTTTTGGTAGTCATGTTGCTTTGCCATTACTAATTATTCATTTTTTCAGTGTAATAACATATGGGAGAGGGGGTACCCTTAAGTGAGTCAGTACTTGTCCCCCAATTCCTTTGTATGTATAAACAAATGTATGTGTTATATATCATGTGTTATCTAAATTTGACATATATTTGAAATAAATATATCTAAACTAAACTTTGGTACATTCCAGCAGTCGGAAATTTCATGCATGACACAACATTAGTTGGACATTAATTTGACACCATATATAGGTTGGCATTGTTCTCATTGTTTGATTTTTTTCAACCAGTAAAAGTTGGTAATTTTCCAATCTTAGTGTTTGTCAGATTGGATATTTCCAAGGGGAGCAAATTGAATTCTGCGAACCTGTGAGATTGATGTTTGGTTCAATGGGGGGGGGGGGGGGGGGACATGTGTCTGTTGTCTATACAGAGACTATTGTGCGAAACGACTGCATTTAACGAAACAAAACATGTTAAACATGAAATTGCTATAACTTTAAGACTAGATGATAGTACATACGTGTATCTGATAATCCATCGATACCATATAATCCTACTATTTCTTGAATAAGAAGAAACATTATAATAACGAACACAGCAGAAGACATATCCATGCAGGTTCATATGAATTCGGTCAATGGTGACGTATCCGCCGAATTCGAAATCTACATGCGTTCGTGCGGTATTTTAAGGATGGAATTATGAAATGGACATATGAAAGTGACAATCAACAATGATTTGCAATTGCTTCGCCATCAACCGAAGTGCTCCCCCAGCGTTACTATCAATAGCGTTATTATTTGGCTAATTCCAGTAATATTCTCCCAGTTTACATTCAATAAAACAAATTTGTCTCCGCATTTAAAATTCTTTGATATAGATCGTTTATATTCTGCAATAATTTGTACACAAGAAACGGATTCTTATGTTTTATTGTGTTTTTAAACTCTGAGGTGGCGAAATCTCGGTTTGTTTACATTACGAACATTTGAGTCCGTAATCGGAATCCGAATCCCAATCGGATTACCACGAAATTGAGATTACGGTCTGTTCGTTTACTGATTCTGCCAATTTCTGGTCTGTTCTTTTGCCGAACCAAGTCGTACGGGGACCAATCTGTAATCTGAATCCAGAATCTGAATCGGATTTTAGCGAAATAACGCTTCTGGCTTTTATGACTTCACAACAAAAGTTAAAGGGACACTGTACACATCAGGCCATTTTTCGGACCATCTCCTTTTATATAAATACTCAACACAATACATGCAACACATGAATGGATTTGAGCCATTGATTGGTGCAAAATACGCTAATGCGCTCTATGCACGACGTTTCTGTCTGTCGTATGCTCAGGGACGTGGCGAGATGGGGGTTGGGTGCCCCACCCCCAACTTTGGTCAAAATTTTTAACAGTTGGATATTTCATTCCTGACACAACATTAATTGGAAATTTCACCCCAACAATAGGTTGAAATTGTTATTGTAGTTTGATTTTCAAACAATTTATTAGGGGGAATATATTGTTTTTGGACCAATATTTGCATATTTTCCTACTTTAGGTGAACATGTTGGATTGAAATGGCCAGCACTTGGAAATATTCCAACCTTAAGCGCCCTCAATTACTATTTATTTGGATTCGGGGGTAAAAAATATTTCATTCGAGTGGAGGAAAGCTCAGAGTTATTAGATATCGATTTTTGAAATCTATTATTTTTCACCATCCAGGCGTATTAGTGGCCCAGTAAAAAGTCGACGAGCCGACGGTCTCGGACCAAATTGCGGATGAAGATGGATAACTCTAAAATCAAGAGGCCTTGTCTTGATAAGCGCCAAATTTCTTCGAACAATATATTGATAACTAACACGTTTATACTATAGTTGACAGTGGTTGGCATTATTTTTGGGCAATTAATCGATTCTGATAACTGAAGCGGCATCTCTAAAAATGTGGTTGTTGTTGGAATCTGATTATATGGGGGACCATCGAATCGTATTGAGTACCTTTAAGAAAACAATATTTTCCTACATTGGGTCAAAATTGTCATTGGAATTGTCATCAGTCAGAAAATTTCCAACCTAAATAAGGTTTGAAATTTCCAACTCTGGGAAGTCTTGAGGCCAGTCTAGATGATAGGTTTTGCGATTTTCTTGTGCAGATTTCACAATTTTCTCACACCATGCTGAATAATGGTCGGCCCGGTGTGTCCGCCCCCCCCCCCCCGTGGCAAATAAAACACTGCTAATTGGTTTTTAGCTCACCTGAGACGAAGTCTCCGGTGCAGCTATAGTCATCACTCCTCGTCCGTCATCCGTCCGTCAAGAATCATCTTCTCTCCTCCAGAACCGTAAGACGGAATGGGTTCGTATTTGGTGTGGATGTTCCCTAGGTGAATCACATTCAGATTTGTTCAAATGAGGTCACCCGGTCAAATAGTTGCGAAGCTAGGACCATAACTTTTCCCCACCATAGTAATTCTTACAACGACTTCTTCTCAAATGTCATTGGGCCGAATGGGTTCATATTTGGTACAAAGGGTCCTTGGGGGACTGTGATTCAGATTTGTTCAAATGAGGTCACTGGGTCGAATGTGGGCGGAGCCAGTGACATAACTAAAAAAAAAAAAATTGGGTTAAATTAAGATTTTTGGAATTTTCATCTTGCTCAATTTAACAAACAAAAATAATTATTTTTAAACATGTTATAAAATTAAAAAAAGTGATACCATTATAACATCTGCAGAGTTATGAAACTTTAATCTTTAATGAAATTACAGAAATATTCCATTACCCCCCCCCCCCCACCCCCTCCCACATGGCCCGGACCCCCCCCCCCCCCCCCACCCTGCACCCAACCAACATCCCTTCCAACCGATATCATCTCTAACTTCCAACTTTAATACCTGTTCTATCCAGAAGCAGATATATATATATATATCTGCAGATAGACAGAGAGAGAGAGAGAGCAAGGAAGAGCTAACAGAGATATGCTTTACGTAGTTTTCGGAGAGTTTCAAAATTAAGGTAGCCTGATCCTCAGTATCAATTCATTTGTTTTTCTAGGGTTTGGAGTCCGGAGATATCATTTGCACAATTAAGGCTATTTTTATGACGCAATGTTAAGTTATTATGCATGCACATTTCTTTGATTGTGCTCTACACATATTATGAATTATGAACGGGTAATAGCATCGAAATTTCAGATATGAGATTATTTACTTCAGAGACTATTCTAGCAATTCCGCGTGTAACCCGTCGTTTTCGGTTGTCCATCAGTTGAATCAACTTAAACATGTTGGGTCTTGTGTAATAGTACGGAGCAATGTATCTAGATCTGATGGAGTTAAATTTCGGGCATTTAAGAAGAACATGAAATTCGTCTCCGATCTCGGAGTAATCGCAAAATGTGCACGTTCTGTCCTCTGTCAGCGCTCTAGTCCAGTTACCTACTCCAACGGGTAGTCTATGGTTACGTGTTCTAAATTTGATTAGTGTTAGCGCATCGTTTGTATTTAATTTTGTTATATAGTCTTCTTCTTTGTATATTAGTTTTATTTCTCGGTAAAATGAGTATTTTGTTGATGAGGACAATGTGTTCCGCCATTGTTGGATTTAAGAGTCTTCGAGTTTTCGTTTTGTGACCTCCCGAAACGATCTCAATGTTCCAATTGAATGAAATTTCCACAACCCGCTCATGCCAATATCATGTAATAATTTCGATACATAATTAATCCAATTAGATTTATGGTTTTTGAAAATATCTGTCTGATTAAATTGACTGCAAAACCTCCAGTACATAAGATAAGAGAGTTTGTCGCGTTTACCAGTCACCAGTCGTCCCCAAAAGTTCAAAATTCTTTGTTGAATTTTCATTGAAATAGGGAATATACCGAGTTCTCCATAGATAAAAGCAGTGGGTGTGGTCATTTTCAGTCTAAGTATGAATTTTAGAAACCATAATTCTAGTCTTTCAACAATCGCTAGGCATCAAATACCCCATATTTCAGATCCGTAAGTTAGGATTGGGACTATCGTTTTCTCATATAGATCTATAGTACACTTTAAAGATAGTTTCAAGTTCCGGATCTTACCAATGAGTCCGAACATTGCTCGTTTAGCTTTCTGACATCGTGTTTTCTTTTCTTCGATGAATGACCCGGTGGATGAGAAAGTGACACCGAGATATTTATAATGTTTTACCGTCTCTAAAGGTCGAGAGTCAATGTTAAACTGCATCTCGGTTGGTTTTTTTCTACCAAATATAATTACCTTGCTTTTGGCATTATTAATGACAAGTTTCCATTTTTGCAATATTGGGCATAGTCATCTAGGGCCGATTGCAGACCGGCTGCAGTGTATCTGTATGACACGAGGACCGTGTCGTCTGCGTAAAGTAGACAGAAAAGCTTTAGCAACGGTAAGCTAGATCCAACTTTAGGGTTAGTGATTAGTAAACCATTCTGTTAGTTCTGACTGAGGAAGTTCTCTAAATCATTAGTGTATATGGAGAATATGATGGGTGAGAGGTTTTCACCTTGTCTAACTCAGATTTCGCATGGGAATAGATCAGAAAAAGAGTTATTTACCGACACGCATGACTTAATACCAACATACATATGTACTATTACTTTCAGAACTCTGCCTTTTACTCCTATGTCAAAGAGTTTTCTCCATAAACCAGTTCGCCAGACTTTATCAAAAGCTTTGGATAGGTCAATGAACGAACAATAAAGGTTTCTTTTCTGCGTTTTCAGTAAATCAATCAAACAGTTAATGGTGAAAATGTGGTCGAATAATTGGAACGAAAACCAGTCTGGTTTTCGGACAAGAGATTATTAGTTTCTAAAAACATCTGGATCCGGTTACTCAATATCGATGTAAATAGCTTTGCTATGCAGCTCACCAAGGTGATAGGACGATAGTTTGCCGGTGAAGAGGGGTCATTTGACTTAAAATTTGTTGAATAATTCCTATTCCCGATTCATGTTGGACTGTCCCTGAAACTAAACTTATATTAAAGAAGGATCGGATATGGTCTTTCATTGGGCTAGCTGCAAGCTTTATGAAATCATTTCTCACTTCGTCAATGCCAGGGGCTTTCCCAGTTCTAAGTTGTTGAATCGCATGTTCGACTTCATCTAGACTGATCTCGCAATCAAGACAAGATGTTTGAATGTGCTCAGGTACAAACTGTGTATCTTCATCAGTTTGGTTACTGTTGATGTTGGCAAAGAAATCGTGGAATTCTGATAGCGCTTTTCTCGATGCACCCAATAACCTCCAATAGTCGCAAGAATTTTCTAATCTTGTTTTAGATATATTTTTGCTTAAGTTGTTTTGAAACTGTCGTTTACTCGCTCTAATCGATCTCTTATATATTGTCATATCTTCCAATAGGCGATAATGGTTTGTGTCATTTTTAGCTCAACTTACTTTGTAAGTTTGAGCTATTGCCATGGTTTGGCGTCCGTCGTCCGTGTGTGCGTGTGCGCGTGTGTCCGTGTGTCCGTGTGTCCGTCAACAATTTCCTTTGGCGCGGGCTACAGGTCGTACCTTTGGTCTAATCTTTCTGAAATTTGTCAAGAATGTTGACATTGACATGTAGATGGGAACGAGTGATTTTGGGGTTGTTCGGCCTAAAAACATGGCCGACAGCAGCCATCTTGGATTTTACTCTTTGCATGACTAAATCCTTTGGCGCGGGCTACAGGTCGTAGCTTTGGTCGGAACTTCATGAAATTTGTCATGGATGTTAACAATAACATGTAGATGGGAACGAGTCATTTTGGGGTCGTTCGGCCAAAAATCATGGCCGCCAGCAGCCATCTTGGATTTTACTCTTTGCGTGACTAAATCCTTTGGCGCGGGCTACAGGTCGTACCTTTGGTCTGATCTTTATGAAATTTGTCAAGAATGTTGACATTGACATGTCGATGGGAACGAGTCATTTTGGGGTCAATCGGCCAAAAAAACATGGCCACTGGCGGCCATCTTGGATTTCAAAATTCTATCCATTGGCGCGGGCTACAGGTCGTACCGTTCGTCTGATCATCATGAAATTTGTCATGGATGTTAATATTGACATGTAGATGGGAACGAGTGATTTTGGGGTTGTTCGGCCAAAAACATGGCCACCAGCAGCCATCTTGGATTTTACTCTTTGCATGACTAAATCCTTTGGCGCGGGCTACAGGTCGTAGCTTTGGTCTGATCATCATGAAATATGTCGTGGATGTTAATATTGACATGTAGATGGGAACGAGTGATTTTGGGGTCGTTCGTCCAAAAACATGGCCACCAGCAGCCATCTTGGATTTTACTCTTTGCATGGCTAAATCCTTTGGTGTGGGCTACAGGTCGTAGCTTTGGTCGGAACTTCATGAAATTTGTCATGGATGTTAACAGTGACTTGTAGATGGGAACGAGTCACTTTGCGGTCATTCGGCCAAAAATCATGGCCGCCAGCAGCCATCTTGGATTTTATTCTTTGCATGACTAAATCCTTTGGTGCGGGCTACAGGTCGTAGCTTTGGTCAGATCTTCATGAGATTAGTCATATATGTTAACAATGACATGTAGAAGGGAACGAGTCATTTTGGGGTCATTCGGCCCAAAAACATGACTGCTGGTGGTCATCTTGGATTTCAAAATTAAATCCATTGGTGCGGAATACAGGTCGTACTATTCGTCTGATCATCATGAAATTTGACCTGGATGTTAATATTGACATGTAGATGGGAACGAGTCATTTTGGGGTTGTTCAGACAAAAAACATGGCCGCCAGCAGGCATCTTGGATTTTACTCTATACATGACTAAATCCTTTGGCGCGGGCTACAGGTCGTAGCTTTGGTCAGATCTTCATGAGATTAGTCATATATGTTAACAATGACATGTAGAAGGGAACGAGTCATTTTGGGGTCATTCGGCCCAAAAACATGACTGCTGGTGGTCATCTTGGATTTCAAAATTAAATCCATTGGTGCGGAATACAGGTCGTACTATTCGTCTGATCATCATGAAATTTGACCTGGATGTTAATATTGACATGTAGATGGGAACGAGTCATTTTGGGGTTGTTCAGACAAAAAACATGGCCGCCAGCAGGCATCTTGGATTTTATTCTTTGCATGACTAAATCCTTTGGTGCGGGCTACAGGTCGTAGCGTTGATCGGATCTTCATGAATTTTGTCATGGATGTTAACAATGACACGTAGATGGGATTTGTAAAGGCTGTTGACATTGACATGTTGATGGGGAACGAGTCATTTTGGGGTCGTTTGGCTAAGAAACATGGCCGCCAGCAGCCATATTGGATTTCACTCTTTGCATGACTAAATCCTTTGGCACAGGCTACAGGTCGTACCTTTGGTCAGATCATAATGAGATTTGTAAAGGCTGTAGATGGGAACAAGTCATTTTGGGGTAATTCGGAAAAAAACATGACTGCCGATGGCCATTTTATAATTTACTCTTTGCATCACTAAATCCTTTGACACACCATAATCACCACATCCCTGATTCGATCATTATGAAACATGTCATGAATGTTGATATTGACATGTACATCTTGTCTTACTTAGACATTTCAATTATAGCACCTTTCCTATTCCTCCATTTACTGTCAACCATTAAATTATTCCCCTACCTAAGTTGAGCTACAGTGTCGTTGACACTTTCATTGTTTTTCTTATAATTTGTGTATGCTTGTTTATATTGTTTTCTAGAGCTTGAGCACTCATGGGTAAACCATGGTTTCGGTTTGCTCGGGCGTCGAGTGAAACGATTTTTATTCTGCTGTTCACGACAATCTGACCGGCAATCACTCATGGTTTGCTCCAACGTCTAAAGGTCGATATTGTAAAATCAACGAATATTGTTACAACAGAATGCTCATATGTTCATTGGGTAGAAGTTACAACAGATAAACTTCACGCGATAATAGGAGCAATTTATATTCCACCCGAAAATAGTAGATACTCAACCGTTGATGCATTCACAGAAATCCTGACCGATTACATTTATCTGCGAAATAGAAGTAATAATATTATCTTATGTGGATATTTTAATGCTAGAACGTCTGTGGACCCGGATTTTGTACCGTCAGACGATTTTGAAAATGATGAAATACCCGGGATTGATTCATGCATTGATGGCAATTCAATATGTTTAGAATATAACGGCATACCAAAGCAGGGATATAGTAGGGACATAAGTAAAAATAACTATGGTAGACACCTCCTTTCGTTCTGTAGAAACAATGGCTTCTTTGTCATGAACGGCCAGATAGGCACCGATTCCAAGATTGGGGATTATACTTGTTAGGACTGTTCAGTAATAGACTATATGGTTTGTTCACTAGAAGCTGTGCCACTTCTTAATGACTTTGCTGTTGGAGAATTTAACCATTTGTGGTCCGATTGTCACTGTCCAATTATGTTCACTATAAATGTGCCATTAACAGAAATTATAACTACATGTAACACAGAAACAAGCGATTCACTACCGAAAGGTCACCGAAAATGGGACCCAACTAAAGTATGTGAGTTTCAATGGAACGTGGATCCCGTCGCAATAAGTACATTGATATCCCTCCTTGATAGTATACAAGATAACAAATTGAGTTCATCTCACTTAGACGAAGTGAACAATCTTATTGCAAAAACAATACTTGATGCGGTAGATGATACATTTGCGACGAAACAACATTTGCACAGAAAACAAAAGGAACCTATCAATAATAAACCTTGGTTCTCACGTAGTTGTAGATCTGCCCGAAAAGAATACCGGCGTGCAGTTAGGAGCCACAGAACAGGGCGAAACCATAGATCAAGACTACATGAGAGAGAAGGCGAGTGAATATAAACGCGAATTAAAACAATCCATTAGTATTCACAGCGAAAAGTTCTCATTACACATGTATAAACTGAAACATAGTAATTCCAAACAGTTCTGGAAAAAAATAAACAGCCGAAGTAAGAGCCCAACTTCAAATATTGATATTCAAATGTTAGAAAGTTTTTTAAGATATATCCAAAATCCTTGACAAGTACAATCTAAGTGGTAGTCTATTTGGCTACTTATCAAATGGTATATTTCCTTCAAAAAACAGATGAAATATGATGTAAACTCGGTCATTTACGGCCGTGAATCGTCGCAGTGGTGCTCCAGACTTCTGGAAGATGAAGACTTCAATATATTCAGAGAAGCGCAAAAACACTTGAAATTATCAGTCTTGTGGTCCTCATGTCGACAATTTCCAACTGAAAAGCGCGCGTATATATCGTGTTAAAATATACTGGCAAGAACAACATTCGATGAACCTGGAATGTGTCACTTGTGTAAACGTCAGTTCAACCTTTTAGTGAACCATGTTATTTTACAATGTTCATCATTGTCGCACCTGCATAATAATTTCTGGTACCGTTTGATAAATGTATAAGGAGTGTCATGCTTTCTTCATCTGGACCATATGAGTGAGTCAGAGAAAGTTGCAACATTTCTTGGGTTCCCTTCGTCGGACACCTTGCTTTACACTGACGACCAAATGCAATTCATTCATCTCTTTGTAACTACAACTGCACATTTTTGGTTATCATATGAACTGATGGTTGGGGCCACCAAAGCACCACAGTAGTATTAATAGTAAATTCGTCTATAGTATTTGTACAACTCGTGTTTGCACCTGTGGTGGGCCTGTCAACCCAACTGGGATTTGATCGCGCACAAATTGCTGTATATAAATCGGTTGTTTTATCGAGAGAGCGGAGGTGGTGTTCGTTGACGCTTGACCGACAAAAGTCGGTCTTGCGTTGACACATTCCATCTTTTGCTCTCTTGGTGGGGGCATTCGCTTTGGTATGCACATGTAGCGTGTGTTGTGCATTCAAACCAGTCTGTCGTTTTTGTAATGCGCGGTTGCAATCAAGATCAAATTTATATTTACAAAATGAAGTCTATTTTGGCAGCTATACACTGAATCAAATGTTTAGATAGCTTGACTGCGTACATTTATGCTATTCTATTACTTATATATGCAATTACCTTTGACACTGCATGTATTATATTTGTGTCTGCGTGTGACATTATGTGGGCATACGCCAGTCTGTCTGTTGTTTGTCTACATACTCGTGTATATGTATCTGCATGTGTGAGGGTGTGTGTGAGAGAGAGAGAGAGAGAGAGAGAGAGAGAGAGAGAGAGAGAGAGAGAGAGAGAGCGAGAGAGAGGGTGGGTGTGCCTGTTTGTGAGTGTCCGTGTTAGTGTGTACATATCACTATGAATGTATGCGCGTGTTTCTGCATGCTGAATGGGGGTGTGCGAGAGAGGGTGTGTTTGTGTGTGAGAAGGTGCTAGGGTGTGTGTGTGGATGAGCGTGCATGGGAGGGTGCGTGGGTGCGTGTGATCGTAGGTAAATGTATGCAATGGTTGAGCTATGTATAAGCGTGTGATTGGGAACGTACGTGGATCAGTTTTGTATATACGTTACTTATTATTATTTACCCCAAATGTTTGTAAACCTACTTGTTCTTCTTATTATACTGTATATATGTTCTTGTCTAATAATATATATTATACTCTCCCACGAGGAGGACAATAAAGATATATTTACTGGATGACGTATTGATAGGAACAAATGACACATTAGACAAACCGATAACAATGCAGGAATTGAAAACCGCGTTACACTCTTTGAAGAATGACAAATCGCCAGAAGACAAATTACTGAACGAATACCCCAGAGAATCTACATAATATATTTTTACGAACTTTTAACCTTGTAATGGAAACTGGTTGTATACCCGATTCTTGGGGTATAGGAGTAATTATACCTATCTATAAAAATAAGGGCGACTCAAATGACTAGATATCGCAAGAAACGTGGTCAATTTTTTTTGGTACTCATATTTTTCTGGGCTAAGTACTAAGTGCAACTCAATCAAGAAAAAAGAGTATCAAACTGTATTCTAGCATTACTACGCTGCTAAACTGCTAAGGAATGAAAATATTAAAAAAGAGTTTCAAACTGAATTCTAGCAGTGATATGCTGCTAAGAAATGAAAATATTAAAAAAGAGTTTCAAACTGAATTCTAGCGGTGCTATGCTGCTAAGGAATGAAAATATTAAAAACGAGAGTTTCAAACTGAATTCTAGCGGTGCAATGCTGCTAAACTGCTAACGAATGATAAAATTAAAGAAAATGGAGTTTTAAAAGGGCTCTAGGACTGCTAAACTGCTAATGCATTAAAAAATAAATGGTTCAAACTGAATTATAGCGGGGCTATGCCTCTAAACTGCTAATGAATACAAATATTAAAAAAGAGAGTTTCAAACTCAATCCTGGCGGTGCTATGCTGCTACACTGCTAACTAATGAAAATATTTTAAAAAAACATGAGTTTCAAACTCAATTCTAGCGGTGCTATGCTGCTAAACTGCTAAAGAATGAAAATATTAAAAAGAGTTTCAAACTAAATTATAGCGGTGCTATGCTGCTTAAAGGTACTCAACCCGATAAAACTCCTCTCAATTACTATTTCAATGGTTTCGGGGGTCAAAAATATTTGATTCGAGTCGAGGAAGTCACCCATCAAAGCTCAGAGTGATCAGATATCGATTTTAGTTTGTTATTGCTCGAGATATCGATTTTAGAAATCTATTATTTTTCATTATCGGGAATACTATCTGGCCCAGAACTCAGTCAAAATTGCGTTAAAATTACCACTTGATTTTAGAGTTATTCATCCTTGTCTGTTTGAATAGATTTGGAGTACACATCCAGAGCAGATTACGGCAGTTATTAGTACTCATCTCGAGAACATAACAAATTTGAAAAATCAATATCTAATAACTCTGAGCTTTGTTTGATGGGTTCCTCGACTCGAATCAAATATTTTTTTACCCCCAAAGCCAAAGAAATAGTAATATAGGACCCTCTGATCGGATTGTTGTTGTTGGAATCTGTTGAGATGGGGACCCTCTTTACGGGTTGAGTACCTTTAACTGATATAAGGAATGAAGCTATTAAAAAACAAGAGTTTCAAACTGAATTCTAGCGGTGCTATGCTGCTAAACTGCTAAGAAATGAAAATATTAAAAAAGAGAGTTTCAAACTCAATTCTAGCGGTGCTATGCTGGTAAACTGCTAACGAATGAAAAAAATGAAAGAAAATGGAGTTTTAAAAGGGCTCTAGGACTGCTAAACTTATAATGCATTAAAAAATAAATGGTTCAAACTGAATTCTAGCGCTGCTATACGGCTAAGGAATGAAAATATTAAAAAGAGTTTCAAACTGAATTCTAGCGGTGCTATGCTGCTATACTGCTAAGGAATGAAAATATTAAAAAGTGTTTCAAACTGAATTCACACGCAGTTCGAAATACTGGTTATATGGGTCATCACGAACTTGTTAATATCGTGATAGGCCAAAATATGATGACTATAGTCATTTGGGCCCATTCTACAGCGCGGATACAGTGCATAATCGTGGGTTGACGTTGGACTACATTGACCGTTCTGTAATAAAAGGACCACACGCGGTTCGAAACACAGTTGATATGGGTCATCCGAACTTGTGAATATCGTGATAGGTCAAAATATTATGGTTATAGTAAATTGGGGCCAATCTACAGTGTGGATACGCCCTTAATTGACACAATCATGGGTTGAATGTGGACTACATTGACCGTTGTGTAATAAAAGGACCACACGCAGTTCGAAATACTGGTGATATGGGTCATCCCGAACTTGTGAATATCGTGATAGGCCAAAAAATGATAGTTATAGTCATTTCCGACCATTCTACAGTGCGGATACGCACTTAATTGACACAATCATGGGTTGAAGTTGGACTACATTGACCGTTGTGTAATAAAAGGACCACACGCGGTTCGAAATACTGGTTATATGGGTCATCACGAACTTGTGAATATCGTGATAGGCCAAAATATGATGGTTATAGTTATTTGGGCCAATTATACAGTGCGGATACGCCCTTAATTGACACAACGATGGATTGAAGTTGGACAACATTAACCGTTGTGTAATAAAAGTACCACACGCAGTTCGAAATACAAGTGATATAGGTCATCACAAACTTGTGAATATCGTGATAGGCCAAACTATGATGGTTATAGTCACTTGGGCCCAATCTACAGTGCGGATATGCACTTAATTGACACAATCATGAGTTGAATGTGGACTACATTGACCGTTGTGTAATAAAATGACCAGACGCAGTTCGAAATACTGGTTATATGGGTCATCCCGAAATTGTGAATATCGTGATAGGCCAAAATATGATGGTTATAGTCATTTGGGCCAGTTCTACAGTGCGGATACGCACTTAATTGACCCAATCATGGGTTGAAGTTGGACAACATTAAACGTTGTGTAATAAAAGGACCACATTCAGTTCGAAATGCTGGTTATATGGGTCATTTCGAACTTTTGAATATCATGATAGGTCAAATATGATGGTTATAGTCAATTGGGCCCATTATACAGTGCGGATACGCTCTTAATTGACACAGTCATGATTATGCTGATTTTCATCTGTGAAGGGACCCATTCTAACTCCAAAATTCCATTGAATAGATGACAGCATTTGTTTCAGTGACTGGCTGCAGTGTATCAAATGTTCATTTGTCACCCGGTCTATTCCACCAGCTTTCCTTCGTTTTAGAGACACAAGAACTACGTCCAGGTCTGCAATGGTGATGGGGTCACATAATATAGAACAATTATAGTCAACGTGGTGTCGGTTTAAATAAGGACGCGAGTCACATTTGTATGGTCTGTTCGAACTCTGGGTCGTCGTGATTGACTGGGGTGTAAAGATGTTCGAATTATGAGCGCCAAGCTGAAACAATATCACCTGTGTCTCGAATGGTTTCGCCATTGAATTCCATCACATTACTGAGACCACACACGTGTGACGAAGTGCGAGTGCGATCGTTGTTTGAGTAAAACTCAAGTTGTTCATGCTTTTCCTGATCTCTGATACGGTTTGCCGAACGAAGAGACTTCCTGAATTTACGTGTTGCGTCTTTATAATCGACATATGAAACCACCTCACACGCGTGTGGTTTACCATCAGCTATCCATTCGGACCGTTTGACTTTCAGACAGCCATGCAGTATCCGGAGTTCGGCATTCCAAAATGATTTTCTAGATTTGTGATTTGACATCCTAGGAGAAGAAGAAAGCAGCACAAGTCACAGCATCAACAATATCCGCATACATGTCTTGCAGTTGAGTTCTACTTACAACTGGACATAGTGTAATACCTGACAAGTAGTATTCTAGTGCAGATTGGTAAGCGTTAATGTCTATTTTATCCCAGTTAAATGACAGTTTATCGAATGTCGAAGAAGTTATTTGACAAACAGGTATTGCGACGAAGCACGTCACGGCATGTGATTAGAAGTATTGAGTTCGTTGTCATCAACTATCGAACAGTGAGTCACGAGATCTTCAACAATAGACGACACGGTGATATGATCAATTCGAGACGTGACGCCGCTGAGGAGATAGTGGGGCGGATAAATGAAAAATCATGCATTTTATGGTAAAAGCGCCAAAGTTGGCATATATCTACAACCCATGAATATAAGTCAATTAGGATATCATGCCAAGCTGGAAAATGGCCATGGTTGCCATGCCAACCATTTTGGCGAAAATATATGTTTTTTCTCTTAATGTTATCCATTGTGCATTGCTGTTGCCCAGTAACTGCACCGGAAACTGCTCACTTTGTATCAATTTGAGTTGGACATGTACCAGGCTGTATACCCGTTGACAATTTTGTCTTTTATATATGGGTAAATTAAAAATGGCGGATAAAATGTTTGCCATTTCTGCGAAAATTGCCCTTATGTGTTCTTCGCATGCCTATGGTGGTGGAATTTGTGTACAATTTTTATATTTCAGCCATAAACTTTGGTTAGACAAAACACTAGTCAGTGACTCTGACACATATGGCACTTTCAAGCAAACCAACATATTATAACTCGACATAACTAGGCATTGGTAGATTATCATGCGAGAGTTTCCATGATACATGTAATCACTATGTGTCTATGTATAACCCCAAGGGGAGGTTTCAAGTATGCACGCGTTTCTTTTCAAACCTGGTTATGGAATATGTGCCAAAAGTTGATAATTGGCTGGATTTGTTTAAATATGAAATAGTTATGGCATTTGTTTCTGTACCCAGAAGTAATGCTGTGACAAATAAACGCCACACACTTTACATCAAAATTAAGATCACAAATGTGCACTGACCCTCATATTGGTACCGACACTAGAGTGTATAGGACAGTGATTTAGTGCCCATGTTTTGACAGAACTGACCATAAAAGGTGAAAGTTAGCTCATATGTAGATTGAGACTTCGGCAAACAGTATTGGAAGTGACCAGGCCAAAACTATGAAAATATGGGACTGTTTGTCTCAACAACAACACATTCCTCGCTAATTACTTATTACCCCCCCCCCCCTTCCACCCCTACTGTCGCCACATCTGAGTCCCTGTTACGGTAGTCGTTTTGTGTGTCGTATTATTTGATGTTCTCTACTCCGACCGAATTACCTATCAAATAATCCCTTGCGTATTCTTAATAATGATCACGGATAATCTTAAAAGAATACCCGTTTATTATTAAAAGAATAACCGTGGACGTTATAAGAACATACATGCTACCCAAATTATTAAGCATTTTTGGCTGATAACAGACGTATCAAGATAAAGGGATAATATGCAGATGTGTTTTAATGTGTATTATAGCATAAGAGCTGTTAATCTAATTAAACTATTTCTGAAGACTCATTGTCTCCTAGCAACCGTAAGCTCCTCCCACTACATCGAATGGGTGTGGGAAGGTCAGACACCCACTTTTACTTTCCGCTAATCTCCTTGTTTGACTAAAAACCTTTTTGTCAACCAGCTAATTCACTAGCCTGTCATCCTGTAGTGTGCTTGTGTGCTGTGCAGTCACCCTGGCAATTGTGTTACCTGGTCAGACACCCACATACCTATAATTAAATGAACAAATGTGACCACATTTAGGTTGATTGTCTTAAAACAGATGTTCCCAATACAATACAATAATTAATTTGTATAGCGCTCAATATTATGAGTACATATTCAACGGCGCTTTACATTACATCGAGCTCATTGCCTAATCAGCATAATACATGTACATGCACATATATCTAGGAATTATATGCTACACCAAAGAGATATGTTTTGAGGCCGGTCTTAAACTTATTTAAATCAGTGAATATTTTCAAGTGAGGTGGAATGCTATTCCATAGATGTGGACCTGCAAATGAAAATGCCCTATCGCCAAACGTTTTCTGTTTGTTGAAATGAATGTACAAAAGCATACTGCTATCGGGGGTCAATACTATGAACAATTTGATACCTGTAAATACAAATTGTATTTATTAATTTGTAATTACAAATTTGTGTTAACTATCACAGTGATTTCATAGTACAGGGAAAATTTAGCCGTATTATTGTAATACCTTATATACTGGGCGAGAGGTGAAACCCCTAAAAGGCAGCTGTAAAACTTAGAAAAAACTAACTCACCACTCTGCTCACATGCACCCGTTATCAATGTTATCTGAATACCAGTTCAAATTAGACGGACATGTATATAGAGCTAAAATAACTGACAACGATTTATATGGGGAAGTTACAATGCGTGCTATCATATTGTGAATAGTGATAACGCCGGTACTATGAAACGATGAGCTAACAAAATCTCGCATATTTCACAAAGATCTACTGTTGATTATTGTAGATTGCTTACGGACAAACCTTTGCCTGTGAGTGATTCACAATATATTGAATCACGACAAGCCAAAGTTACCAAAGAAATAACCAATCATAAGTTGAGAGGTGATCACTTATCAGAGCTATCCAATCGGTTCATGGATTATATATGGATTATTGCTAAGTTGATGACCACTTGTCTGCGCAAAGTTAACAAATAAACTGTTCGTTTGTAGTGTGTGTATGTAAGTACAAGTCAGTGTAATAACGAGTACTACAACCAATTTGGTATCATTGTTTAAACAAATTACAAATTTACAACCATTCAGTTTGTGATTGATGGTATAGCATTATATATATTGTGACCATCCTATGATTTCAAACTGATCCGCTACTCTTATTATAACACATCGAGGCAGTAACGTGGCTTCATTTTATCGGGGGGTGTATCGAAGCAGGGACGTGTTAATGGTCTCGGTTATAGGAGTGGTGGGGGCCCCCGATGGTCCAGTCGGTCCAGGTGCATTACACCGTCACAGGCCATCCAGCGCTGACGAAGCTGGTTCTAACCCCGTCATAGGGAAGGTGATCGGTATCGTGTATCTGGGTAAGTTTGTCAGTTGCTTTCCGGGGGTCGGTGGTTTCTACACGCAGTGGGACGATTTCTCGGTGAAATCAAGCCTCTGCGTGGTCTTTCCTCCACCCGTAAAATTGACAACGTCGTGTGTGGCATAGCGGCTAGAACGACGCTAAACCCTAATAAACCAAACCAAACCAAACCAATAGGAGTGGTGGTCATTTTATAATTTCAAACTGCTCCGATATCTTATAATATATCTAGATAGGGACGTGGCTATATGGGCTCAGTTTGGCTATTATTTCCATATGCACTATTTGAATAAAAAAAATGCCCATAAATTCCACATAGCGATGGAATCGTATATCAAGAGGAAAGTATTTTAATTTTTCTACGCTGATAACAAAAGTTAGTCAATATGACTAACATATGTTAGTCAAACGTTTTTTCTCAGGATGACTGATTTAGTTCAGACAACATGACTGAGGCATAACATTAATCAAAATAACTAGGGTGATGTTAGTCATAACGACTTAGAAATGGGGATCCAAACGACTAATTAGTCAAAATTGCCATGATTTAGTCATAACTTTTCTTAGTCAATTGGAAGGTGAAAACTAAAGTTGCTGAATTATGTGCAAATAATTCCAATACTTTACCAAAGTTACTCAAAATGTTTGTGACTAACACTAAGTTAGTCATATTTAATCAATATGTCCAACCCAAGGGGGTGGACAACTTACTGTTACAGCTTGAAAATCAGCTTGAAAATCAGAAGCCAACCGGGGTAAACAATTACATTTCACAGAAACAGAAGTTTCTAATTGAGGGGTGGGGATACAGTTGGATATCGACGTTGGCGCATCGAAGAGAACATCTTGCCACGTCACTGCATTTATGCTCTAGTCATTTGTGAAAACTGTGCTTGCATCTTCGTATTCGTGTCCTTTACCGTGACCAAATGCATTCGCGTCGACGATTGAAACTCAAATGATAATCCGCCCATGACCATGAGTATCATTTACCTCGCAATGCTTTCTTGAGCGAAAAATCATACTCACATTGGGAACACGCGTCATTTTTATTTATTTGTCATTTATGAACTATACTTGATCAAGACAACAACAGCGAAATGTCTCTAACCAATTACCAAAAGGCAGTATTTCTGGAAGAATGTGCCAGGCATCGTGTTCCCAAGACCACTATCGCCATGTCCCTGTTTATGAGATTTCTATTGATAACACATTTTCATAAGGGGGCTACATCCCTGCGAATCAGATGGTTATATGCTCCGGTTTAAGGGTGTGAAAATCGACAATTTATGTTTGACACCCTATATAGACATTCTAGACAAGTTCCTTAAAGGTACTCAACCCGTAAAGAGGGTCCCCATCTCAACAGATTCCAACAACAACAATCCGATCAGAGGGTCCTATATTACTATTTCTTTGGCTTTGGGGGTAAAAAATATTTGATTCGAGTCGAGGAACCCATCAAACAAAGCTCAGAGTTATTAGATATTGATTTTTCAAATTTGTTATGTTCTCGAGATGAGTACTAATATCTGCCGTAATCTGCTCTGGATGTGTACTCAAAATCTATTAAAACAGACAAGGATGAATAACTCTAAAATCAAGTGGTAATTTTAACGCAATTTTGATGAGTTCTGGGCCAGATAGTATTCCCGATAATGAAAAATAATAGATTTCTAAAATCGATATCTAACAAATCTGAGCTTTGATGGGTGACTTCCTCGACTCGAATCAAATATTTTTGACCCCCGAAGCCATTGAAATAGTAATTGAGAGGAGTTTTATCGGGTTGAGTACCTTTAACGTTGTAACTTTCAATAAATTGGGTAATTTCAGTAGTTACAAGGAACACATACTGCTACCTCACATCCAAGCTGACCCCCATGGTTTGACAATTTCTAAATATAGGCCATTTCAATCCAAACTTTTGACCAAAGGATGTAAATATGCAAATGTTGGTCTAAGACAAACACATACCCCCTAATAAATTGTTGGAATAACAAAATAACAGAACAAGTTCAACCTATTGTTGTTGTAAAATTTTCAATTCATGTTGTTTCAGGTATTAAATTTCCAGCTGTTGAACGTGTTGATAACATGTTTGGGGCGAGAAACATTACCCAAACCCCTTGTCGCGACGTCCCTGCATGTGGGTTGTACTTGAGATTTCCAGCTGACAAAATATTTTCACGAGGGGGTGAATCGACCCCTTGTCGCCATGTCCCTGCGTATCATAGATGGATATATTATCCGAGTTAAGGGTGCGAAAACTGAAAAATTATGTTTCATAGTACTCGAACATTCTTCGTGATTGGAGATATTTGTAAATACAAAGAACACGTACTATTTGTGATTTATGTTTGTAATCGTAGGTTCATAGTATTGGCGGAATGATAAATTGTTATTTCTTACAAACAATTGTAGATTCTTACAAAGATAAAGTTTCATAGTATTGACCCCGGATCGTAATCCACACTGGTAATCCGGTAGTCCATACAGTAAAGAATTACAGTAATCTAAGTGTGACGTGACAAAAGCATGGACCAACGTCTTCGTTGAGTCTACATCGAGGTATTGTCTAATTTGTTGGATTTTGTATAACCTCTGAACGCCTTCTTACACATATTAGAGATATGGTTATCCATTGTCATGTTTGTGTCAAAATACGATCCCAGGTTGCGAACAGTGTCATTTGTTGTCTGAATAACTATTAAATGTATATCCTAGGATATGTCCCCCCCCCTGGATATCTTGCCCCATGTATGCATAAACAAAATGTTCACTAATTTTGATATCGTTTGACTCTGAATTTTTTTTTATTATTATTTAAAGTTTTTTATGTGAGAAAATTTTCTTCTCTTATAGTTTTATTGTTTTTTGTTTTGCTTTATATATTCACGACACTTTGGGGTGGGGGAAGATGTCCATGCCAGGATATCTCCCCACCCAGCACACACATGACACAAAATCCTCTTATTGTTTTATTGCTTATTTTGCAAGAGAAAAAGTTGTTAGAGTCAGGGTTTGGGGTGGGGGCGGGGTTTGCCTATACATTTGGATTCTAGGCATATATTAATATGGATGCTGGGGCATAACTGGACCCATCAGCATCCGGACATGACTCAGGTATAGCGGACCTGGGTTTTTCCCACACGGGCTACTTAGATACCTGGGGTAGTCGTTGAGTTATAACTGGTATAAATTCGATGGTATAAATCATAGTTGATTATTTTATCTGTATCAGTGTGGATAATCAATAATCATACTCGATTTTTATGTGAATAATCACAGGTTATGTGGACAGTCAAATATTTATAAGACTGACGTCAAAACGTGATAGACTTCAATTTTAAACTTCGAACGTTTCTCGACTATTGTCCTTTCACTTGATAAATGTTTCAAACGTAGGCTTTTGTGCATTACATGTATACACTAATGCGTATAAAGGTGTAGCTTTAAATTCCTGCAATCTGATAACTTGATCGAGACCCACGCATACATCGGCGATATAAAACATATCAGCCATGTTAGATCATAAATGTTTTACCAAACTTCGTGACATAACAATTTTATTAATGTTTATCCTGGTCGGTCGCGAATAAAATGCGATTATACCGTGACATGTCCGAGCCACCGGATCTGATACTTTTATGCCGTCTGCATGAGAATTGTTTATATGCGTAGTTTACTGTCTATCTTGTCCCGGACATCCTGCAATGCAGTTGTGGTTTGAGTATGCCTCTGGGGTCTACAATTGTTATAAACGTTGTTTTCTGAAATTATTTTTCCTAGAATCAAATGAAAATTATGACTAAGTCGCCACATCGAGAGTGTTGTGAAAAATATATAAATATATGAACCCGGTGGATATAAGTTTGCGTCGACATGCACTCTAATTGATGTCCATGAGAAGAAATTGAGATAAGAAACAGCTGGAACGGTTTTTGGGTGTGCATGTAATAGTAGTTATTATATTCTCATAATTGTTACCAAATTGAATTCATGTAGGTTCGACATATTCAACATAGTCATTTTTTACCACCAGTCATATTTATACCATGATAACTCAAAACATGTCCACATATTCAATACAGACTCGTTTAGTCATTATTGCCCACTAAAAATTGTCACAAGATGTGGAGACGAATCATTCCACGCCCTTTCAATGCAATTTGTCGGCGTTTTAGCGACCACTTTTTATCAGAGGTTACCATGGCAACCGTGGACCCACCCTAGCTTGGCATGATATCCAAATCAACAAAGTATCATGCCAGGATGTCATACACAAAGTTTGGTGATTTTACCATAAAATGCACAATTCACCTATATTTTGTCACGGAGCCGCCCTACTAAGAAGGGATAACATGTGTTGGTTGGTCCCTTACATGCCACAGAGCATGTGATTGCGTAAGACTCAATACGAACGAGAAACTCATTCAAGAGAACCATTCTATTACTGTGACCAGTCGGTACATGGTATTCAGGGCGACGATTCAGGTGCGAATTAAAGTCACCCATGACTAGAACGGGTCCACACTCCGAAAACATAGATACGTGGTTTTCAACAGAGGCTAAGCATTCATCAAAGTAGTCATCACTGTGATTCGTGCTCGGCAGGTATACTTGTAACAAAGTGAGCATGTTCTCAGAATTAAGTTTGACTTGCATACCAACGATGCGATCACAAGTCGTATCTAGAGCTGCACAACGATTAGCGATATTCTTGCTTATTAAGAGAGCCACGCCATCCCTCGTGAAAGATCCACCCGAACTCAGTCTTATGGTTCTCCCATGTTTCGCCAGTGGATGTACGAGTCATGTATACTTTTCAGGAAGTTAAGGTTATCTTCATTGAACCAGTGCTCGGAAATTCCAACAATGTCATAGAGTTGTCTGTCGAATATTGAGTTTAGGTACAAAACAGTGGAAGATATACTCCAGAAGCGTTCCGTGTGAGAAGTTTGATGTCATCCATTATTGACAGGGGTGGCTATCGGGGGGTCATTATTCCATGGCCTAAACTCGATGCCTAGTGAACAGAAGTCATTCTCATAGAGTCTGTCCATATCACTGGAATATACATGGATACGCGACGACTGAGTACCTCTGTGGTTACTCCACATCAACCTTACGAATGTGGGTTTCACGCCCTTTTCTCGAGGTACTCCCAGATATCATCTTCGGTCGTTTTCGTTGAAATTTCTCGCACGAAACTTTTACGAGTTCGTCAGTCCGGGAGCTAATAGGGGTACACTTGCACCCCCCTGGGACTTAACTTCACCCCAATCATTTTGTTCCTTATTATGTCCTTCAAGTTTTAAGCAATGTTAACAAGAACAAAAAGTGGCCGTGTAGACTCCAGACGAGATGGCGTCCATCATGGCCGTCGTTTTTCAGACCAGACCCTAAGTCAGTTTTATGCAAATTAAAGCGGGAAAATATAGTAAACTAGAATGCACTCATTGGAGCTGCCTATACTTGCGCCCATCACACATTTGGCATGTTTTGTGGTGTCTTACTAACAACAGTTTGAACCACGGGTGCTGGCCCCTCGTTTGAGAGAGATCGATAACAAAACTCTAGATATCAAATCTCAGTTCATCTATATATACGGACAAAATATCTCTGCTATCTCAAGTTGATCTATTACACTAATGCTAGTCTTAGTAATACGTACGAGTTGTTTGACATATTTATAGAACAATATATAGACATCGTTCATATAAAGGGTGTGAAAACGATTGGTTGCCGATGATGCCATATTATATACCAATTGGGTTAAATTACTAGTTTTGACTAGAATGACATCAAATGTGTATGCCATTGCACTTCAGTGTCAAAAACCATCAAAGTAAATTACAAATACCGACATAATTAAATAAAAGACACGCGACCATTGGCTATAGTCTTTGATTAACAGTGTGTCAATGACGACAATGAGAACATTCCCTTAGCGACTGATCTACAGTCAGGGATCTGGCTGCAGGGTCTCCGTTGGGGGGGGGGGGTGTCCACCTTGGGAAATTCCAACTGCACCCTCCTCCTTGAGTCGGAATCACACCAATACAACTTTTTGCATAATTCCATTTGCACCCCCCCCTTGTACCTCATGCTCAGGCCTGATTTCCTATATATATTCATAAGCCATGCTTCTATGTTTCCAGTATGAGAAAATTAAGATATTTTAACCTGAAAATTCCCCCAAAAAACAACTAGTGGTCTAATTCCAGACAAATGCACACAGCTACCGACAACATACCCCGGTTTGAGAAAATTTTGAAAACTATACAAGAAAATCGCAAATCCTAGCATCTAGACTGGCCTCAACTGAAGCTTTCCTAGTGTTGGAAATTTCAAACCTCATGCTCCCCCTCAGGTTGGGAAATTCTTCAACTGATGACCATTTATGTCTACAAGTTTGACCAAATGTAGTAAAATATTGTTTTGTTAAACTAATTAGCAGTTTTGTATTGGCCATGTGGATGGGGCAATGACACACCGGGCCGACCATGGTTCGGCCCGGTGTGTGGAAAATTTTGAAATCTGAACAAGAAAATCGCAAAATCCTAACATCTAGACTAGCCTCAAGCCTTCCTACTGTTGGAAATTTCAAACCCTACACCCCAACTTAGGTTGGAAAATTTCCAACTGATGACAATTCCAATGACAATGTTGACCAATTGTATGACAATATTGTTTTCTTAAATTAACTAGAAGTTTTTGACCATTTGACCATTTCTGTCAACATTTTTGACCAAAAATAGGAACATATGCAAATATTGGTCGAAAAACAATAAATTCCCCCCAATAAATTGTTTTATAATCAAACTACAAGAACATTTCCAACCTATTGTTGGTGTGAACTTTCGTTGTGGCAGGTATGAAATTTCCAACTATTGAAAATATAGCTCTCTGCGGGGGGGGGGGGGGGGGGGGGGTGAGACACCCCCACATCCCCCTCTGGCTACATCCCTGTCTACAGTCTTCGGGAACATATAATCAAAATGTCTATTGCGTTGAGAATGAGAAAGCTTGTTTTCCCAGTTAATCAATAAGGCATTTTAATAATCCATGTCTCCACATTCACATTTTTCAGTGCAATTGTTTTTCAATTGAACCACGTGCTCGACTGTTTGGTCGGACATGATTTATATGCACCAGGATCTTTCGAAAATGTTTTGAACTTTCTATAAATATATTCGCACCTCACTGTCTCTGCGAAAAAAAAAACGATTCCGCACGCATCTTTTAGACTTGATCTCAACTCATTTCCTCGAGTTTCAAGTTACATAAAATAGGCTTCTAATGGGCAGTACTATTGCCCACTTTTGTTTTCATGCAGTATATATATATACTAGAAGGTGACCCGACTTCGTCCGGGCTTTGACCTTGAATTGTCTATTTTGAAGGTCAAGGTCAAGTGGGGTCACGATTTGACCAGTCCAAAACACTGCCCGGACAAAAGTACCCGACAAACATGCCCGTCGAAATCCATCCGGTTTTACCCGATTTGACCTTGAATTGATCATTTTGAAGGTCAATGTCAGGTCGGGGTCCAAAACACTCAGTGGACAAAAGTAACCCTATGTATAAAATTTCGTCGAAATCCCATCAAAATTGGCGATTTGACCTTGAATTGACCCGATTTCAAGGTCAAGGTCACGTCGCACGGGCAAATGAATATGCTTATGAGACTCACCATACGAAAGTACCCCCACATACCAAGTTTCATCGAAATCCCGTGATATTCGGGCGTTTGACCTTGAAATGACACGATTTCAAGGTCAAGGTCACGTCGCAGGGAAAATTAATAGGTTTGTGCCACTCCCCGACCGAAGGTACCCCCACATACCAAGTTTCATCGAAATCCCGTGATAATCGGGCGTTTGACCTTGAAATTACCCGATTTCAAGTTCAAAGTCACGTCGCATTTGCAAATTAATAGGCATATGTCACTCCCCGGCCGAAAATATCCCCACATACCAAGTTTCATCGAAATCGGCTCTGCCGTTTTCGAGTCCATCGATTACACACACACACACACACACCCTCACACCCCCCACACACACACACACACACACACACACATACCCTCTCACACACCCTCACCCTCACACACACACACACACCCCACCCTCACACACACATATCTTCCAAAATATATAATAGACTAGCCGATGAGCCCGACGTTGTCTGGGCTATTCAAAAACCAAATTTCAAGTCGATAGCTCCACCCGTTTCCGAGATCTGGTCTGCGCATGCGCGAAGCTGGCGTCGCACGGGCTCGGCGACCCGATAAAATTCGTATCCGGGGCAAGATATATTCACATACCAAATTTCAAGTCGATAGCTCCACCCGTTTCCGAGATCTCGTCTGCGCATGCGCGAAGCTGGCGTCGCACGGGCTCGGCGACCCGATAAAATTCGTATCCGGGGCAAGATACATTCACATACCAAATTTCAAGTCGATAGCTCCACCCGTTTCCGAGATCTTGTCTGCGCATGCGCGAAGCTGGCGTCGCACGGACTCGGCGACCCGATAAAATTCGTATTCGGGGCAAGATACATTCACATACCAAATTTCAAGTCGATAGCTCCACCCATTTCCGAGATCTCGTCTGCTCATGCGCTGCACGGGCGTCGCACGGGCTCGCCAATACGACAACGACCACCGCCTGGTCAACAGACAGACAGACAGACAGACAGAAGTCTTCAAAATATATATGAGACTAGCCGATGAGCCCGACGTTGTCCGGGCTATTCAAAACCAAATCGATGAGCCCGACGTTGTCCGGGCTATTCAAAAACCAAATTTCAAGTCGATAGCTCCACCCGTTTCCGAGATCTTGTCTGCGCATGCGCGAAGCTGGCGTCGCACGGGCTCGGCGACCCGATAAAATTCGTATTCGGGGCAAGATACATTCACATACCAAATTTCAAGTCGATAGCTCCACCCATTTCCGAGATCTCGTCTGCTCATGCGCTGCACGGGCGTCGCACGGGCTCGCCAATACGACAACGACCACCGCCTGGTCAAACTACACACACGTACCAAGTTTCGTCCCGATCGGTCGAGAATCGTAGATTTGTATTAATGACAAACAGACAGACAGACAGACAGACAGAAGTCTTCAAAATATATATGAGACTAGCCGATGAGCCCGACGTTGTCCGGGCTATTCAAAACCAAATCGATGAGCCCGACGTTGTCCGGGCTATTCAAAAACCAAATTTCAAGTCGATAGTTCTACCCGTTTCCGAGATCTGGTCTGCGCATGCGCGAAGCTGGCGTCGCACGGGCTCGGCGACCCGATAAAATTCGTATCTGGGGCAAGATACATTCACATAGCAAATTTCAAGTCGATAGCTCCACCCGTTTCCGAGATCTCGTCTGCGCATGCGCTGCGCATGCGCTGCACGGGCGTCGCACGGACTCGCCAATACGACAACGACGACCGCCTGGTCAAACTACACACACGTACCAAGTTTCGTCCCGATCGGTCGAGAATCGTAGATTTGTATAAATGACATACATACAGACAGACAGACAGACATACAAACAGAGGTCTTCAAAATATATATGAGACTAGCCGATGAGCCCGACGTTGTCCGGGCTATTCATCCGGGCTATTCAAAAACCAAATTTCAAGTCGTTAGCTCCACCCGTTTCCGAGATCTGGTCTGCGCATGCGCGAAGCTGGCGTTGCACGGACTCGGCGACCCGATAAAATTCGTATCCGGGGCAAGATACATTCACATACCAAATTTCAAGTCGATAGCTCCACCCGTTTCCGAGATCTCGTCTGCGCATGCGCTGCACGGGCGTCGCACGGACTCGCCAATACGACAACGTCCACCGCCTGGTCAAACTACACACACGTACCAAGTTTCGTCCCGATCGGTCGAGAATCGTAGATTTGTATTAATGTCAAACATACAGACAAACATACAGACAGACAGACAGACAGACAGAGGTCTTCAAAATATATATGAGATTTATAATAATACAACACGAAGTTGTTGGCAGATGGAATGGTTTAGCCGGTCCGTGTAATACGAGTCTCAGCTGTCTGGACATCGACGCAGTCATGTCTGGTGTTTTGCGCGCCCATGTAGCTCGTGACGTCCTGATGTGCGTCGTGACGTCATGATCGGTTTCCAGAAATAAATCATTCAATATTGTTCATTTATGAACGATTTATTACCTAAATAAAACCAGATAACGATGCAAATTATCGATGCAACCATTTAACATTAGCGTGTCCATTATTTACAGTATGTAGGCCTACTTCCGGTATGACGTAACATGTTCGCGGAAGGACAGACAGATAAACAGATATCCGTACTGAAAACATTACTTGCGTCCAGCATGGACTGGCGCAAGTAAATATATACAAATGTTTGGGCCATTTTTTCAAGTAAAATGTAACTATCTTTGATATAAAAGGTGTTTATTGTTTTATAAAAAAGCTAAGACATAATGACACTTTGTTTGGCCAAAATTGAAGCTCAACATCCAAGATGGCCACCAAAATGGCCGCCGGAAGTTCAAAATATGACATTTTTCACACAAATATCTTCTAGATCAGTTCATGTTGTTTGGAACAGGTTGAATAATGTGACTTTATTTTGTGTTTTGTATATTACCTGATCATTGGAGCAATTAAATATGCAATTATTGGGGTCCTAGCTCCTTCAGGTCCCTCAAAAATTTGATATTTCAGAACGCAGTATAAAATTTCACAAAATAATCACAATTGGGATTCTAGTCATATTTCAACAAGAAATGAACAGAAATTTGTAATGTAAGTGAGGAATATCATTACCTATGCATATTCCAACTCACTGGAACCAAAATTCTTACTTTGGCTCAAAATAGCAGCCAAATGGCCGCCAACATATGAAAAATGGTAAATGTTGCCCCAGGGTGTCCTGCAATCGCTTACAAGTTGTGGTTGGTGTATAAAATTGCATATTCTGCCTTCTATACATTGAATACTAACATGTATGATGCACCATGTTTAATTGGTACTATTGTCACCACTGACATCACCATAAATATTGGATTTTTCTCTCAAAAACTTGACATAAATATCGGCAAAAAAAATAACTTTTCAGGTTTGGGCCATTTTTTCAAGTAAAATGTAACTATCTTTGATATAAAAGGTGTTTATTGTTTTGTTCTGTCTTAAATGTGTCACACTACGGTATTTATAGACAAAATTGCTCAAGATGGCTTCCAAAATGGCAACCAAATTTAAAAAAAGTTAATTTCCTACATATATCCCGAACATTATTTTCTGCGTCATCCGAAAAGGTTGCAAATTGTGACTCACTTTGTTATTATACTTGTTAGTTAATTAACTGACAACTACGTTCTATTCTGTTTGTCCCAGTTCCATATGGGGCATGACAAATTCATTTTAAAATATGGAATTTTGCCGAGAACCTCATTGTGATTCTGGCTATATTATTGAAAGGAAGTATCTTACACAGATCAAACCGGAAATCAGCTGACAGAACGAATGAGAGTTCATCGTCAGTAAATCCGTGAAAAAGAACTGCGACAAATTCCCCTCAGTGAGCATTTAGATGTCTGTGGGGGAAGACTTTGAATGGAATCACATTTTAGAAAACGATTCCGTACGAGACTAAATGTAACCTGGTGTCGAAAACGTAATCCACATAAACCAGTCACGTGACAAACGTGCTTGGTTACAATTCGCCCCGTTGATTGATGGGAATCACGAAAGGCCTCGGCTATCGCATATTCTTGTGTATAGTCACATAAACCTAGTTGATATTCGTATAGAAAAGTTATGTTCATCAACCAATAAACATTGCATGTGACAGCGACCATATGTCCTTGGCGTCTCTGTTGGAGGCGATCAGAGTGAGCGATAGGCGCCTGTCAGGATCAACACTTAATTTGGTTCGTTCTAACGACGTCCTATTTGGGGACGGGTTGTCGCGAATTAGACTGAGATCATCTTCATTGGTTGAATGAGTATATATTCATGACCAATAAGTGTCTGTGCTCGAACAATACAACAAGATTCCAATTGTTCTGTCGAATGTTTTATATCACACATTTCAGTCCAGACGTACAGTCCCATTAACGGTAATGATTCTTGCTTATGGTGGTCATCGTGATGAGCGCCGAGACAATTGACACTATCTATCTTGTTCCATTACACTAATCGTCACGACTTGGGTTCTGTTTATCACATCTCCGAAATGTCTAATTGGCAAGAGCCCGTCACAATGGCTGGTGGTGGAAGACAATAGCGAATGTCGATACGTTCGCCAAAATGGCGACGTAAACAATGGAGTATATAGTCTTTGTTGGTACAACGGTGTGTCAGTTGCGAATTCGAAAACTCACATGTTTCAACGGAAATTAACATTAAGTCCATTGAATCAACGGTACGGAAAACATCCCTAGCTATGGGCAGATTCCTGATATCATTAGACAAGTATTTTCTGAGAATTTTGGCATAGATACGGAGCACAATTTAAGCATGTATGTCAGTCAGGACCGAAAACTCTATACAACCATATGGTAGATATTCAACCAGGTTCTGATTAAGTTAAACTTTAGAGTTTAAACTAATTTCAACACATATAAATATGAGTTTTTGAATTGATGACTGATGTACAGTACTACAGTACAAATCAAATAGTAATATTAATAACATTATTTACACTCCTCTGGACTTTTATTATTTGGTGTCTGCCAACTAATGTCACTCAATCTCCTGTATTAGGTATTTATTTATTATTTCTTAATATACCTCTTGCATTATGTAAATGACATAAAGCTACACCCATTATCTGGTTTAAAATATCAGATACACAAGACGCACAGTGCAGAAATCGTTCGAATAAATATCATGTATAGAACCGTCACAACCAAGATTGGCTTGAAATAGAACCGTAACATGCATACGCGTTGATTACGAGGCTACTGTTCCAAATTATCAACCCCTACCGGGATATTTTCTCAGCTATTTTACAGAAGAATAACACGGGTATACTCTATACTCTGTGTTCGTCGTATACTCTATACTCTGTGTTCGTCTTCAGAATGCGTTTCATATTGTATACGCCACCAAAAATAAAGGAATTGTGTGGCTTGATTTTCAGTGATAACATGATGATAGTTACGCGTTAACTCGTTAATTCCAAGTTAAGTGTGATCTAGAGTGCAGGTTTCGACATACATGTAACGGCACTTCTGCAGCATCTGTTCATTCAGGAAATTAAAATACATTCAAGATTTCTATAATTATGCGTGACTTTGTCCCGAAAATGATAAGGAACCGTCACAAATCAGTCAAGAACCATCACAATACTGGCGATAGAACGACTTCCGATGTACCAGTTCATATATATACACAGTGATATATACGGCCATATTTCGTTGATCAAAATGTTGATAAATAACACTCTTTGGGAAATTTGCTACCACAATTGACAGTGGTTAGCATTATTTTGTTGCAATTAATCAATTCTGATAACTAAAGCGTATTTTGAAGAAATGTTGTTGTTATTGTTGTTGTATCATGATGATATTGTGACCGTCTGATCGGATTGAGTACCTGTAATATTGTATTCTGCAGGTGTATTCCACACGCCGGCGGCCAAACCACCAACAGAAGATGACGTGCGGCGGATGTCTGAGAAACTGAATCTGAGATGCACCGACGAAGAAATAAAGACGTTCCATGGTAAGCCAGAACGCAGCTAGATGGTCACTAACCATGATGTCAGTTTCAACCTAATTTTGATGTGAAATTTCATCCAACTGATGTTGAGTTAGGCATGGAATTTCTAATTATTTGAAATTTTGACCAGACTGCCAGCATTCATTGCAAATCACACGAAATCGACCCTGGTAATATGGTGCCAGATCGATATTGCACAATGAGGTTCCCAGGGGTGAATATATTGACGTTAACTACCACGCGCACAGCGGGCTAGCATAAATAACTTCACCCTCTGGGGGACCTCATTCTGATTAGGCCTCGTATTCACTGGAAACTTTGTATATTATAAAATTTACAAGCTTCTTAGTATCTTTAGAAACCTCTTCACGTATAATAATAGATTCTTTTTTAGTTTAGTTTAGTTTCTCTATTCCCCCAAATTGGTAGACGACACATTTCATAATCGAGTTGCCCAATGGGTGCACATCACAATATTCGCCATCTGTGAACTTATTTCTGAGTCTATATAATATGTCACCCATAGCAGATGAGACCACGCAGAATGAGGTCCCCAGATGATGAATTTGGTGACGCTAGCCCGCTGTGCAAATGCAGATAGCCGGCACCATATTATCAGACCTACATGCAAGATGGGTATATAGTGTAGATCACCGACTGTCGTTTAATTTTTATTTTAAAGATCCACGGTCAGTTTTAAATATATGTCAGAATTTCCTGAGCCAAATTTCCGCTTGACATGCAAATGAAAATGAAAACCTCCTTTAGTTTAACATATTTTATTAGCAAAAATAGCTAATTGGATTGGGGCATACCTTTAAATCACCATCATTCGCAAAGGCATCATGAACATCCATATTAAAGTATTACGTCGAAAATTATTTTTAAAAAGCTCATAATCAAGAACGCTCTTTATGGTCTATCGCTTTTGGATAAGAGGCGATTTTTGATGAGTTGACCAAAATTAATTCAAAAAGGTGTTCGAATGGGCTAATGTGTCCGATTTATGGTATAGAACACACACATATGGTTGATTTATAGAACACACACATATGGTTGATCTATAGAACACACACATATGGTTGATTTAAAGGCCCACTTAATTTTCGAATTCCCAGATCACATATATACAATATATGCCATATTACATACCATTTGAAAGAGGAAGCTTCAAAACATTGTATTATCAACTTATCCGGTGCAATAAACTGTGAACATGTTGTTTTTGTTGAGCGACCGACGTGTTTTTGTGCTTAAGTTTCATCTGTTTTGTAGTGCAAGTGCATTATTTTTAATGGATGGGAGAAAACTCTATATCGTAAAGATAGTTATTCCCCTTCCATTGAAAATACATTTTGTTTTATTCTGTTGCATTCTGGGAGCCATAACGGGGGCAATCTTTCTATGATTTCAGCTGTTTTTATATTTCTCTTTGGGCATCTTCTGAGACACAGACGATTCAATGGTGACGAATTATAGTATTTTAATCGTAATTTATGACATATATTGTTATTAAAACCGTATATCAATTTATCAAAGCACTATAAAAAAAATAATTGGTGACTCGAAAATTAAGTGGTCCTTTAAACAATATTTATTCGTCCCAATTAACCCTTTACCCAACAGAAGGGCCCTGTGCCAATGCATTCTCTTATATATGCGAGTCGACCATAGGTCGCCTCGCATATATAAGAGAATGCATTGGCTTAACACATTACAAATTATAAAATTGTTAAAGAATGTAAGAAAAAATGGTAAAAAGTGTTAAAAAAAGTTTTTTTTTAGGCCAATGCATTCTCTTATATATGCGAGGCGACCTATGGTCGACTCGCATATATAAGAGAATGCATTGGCACAGGGCATAACTGTAACTATCACAATGTGGTCAAGGAGCCGGTTCCAATGATATCCATATTTGTATGGTTCTATTGAGACTGACCGAAGATATTTTAGGCTGTTGAAGCTTTATTTGGCCGGTTTTGGCCGGTTTGTTGGGTAAAGGGTTAATATTAATATTACAATTATGATAAACATTTTGATGATGAAAACATGAGTAGAACAGAAAAGGGGAAGAGGATCTAGCAGCAAGCATATATCCGCTTTTGTTGAGCTATCTCCTCGGGCAAGTAGAAAGATTGTAGAAATAAAGAAAGCGCGGTGAATGGCAAGTGGCCGAGTTCGAGAAATAATATGTTTAAGAAATGATGGTATATTATGTAATGATACAGACGAATTTACAATATGTGATGAAAGGATAAACTTAGGAAGGTAATAAGGAGAGGGGGTAAACTCACGATGAATACGAGACAGAGAAAGGTAGAGGGATAGCGAGAAAGAGTGTGTATGTGAAAGAAAAGTCGGTATACCACTGTTGTGAAAAATTTGAAACTAACTTATGAAACGAACTATTTTTAAATGAGTAGTTTTGAAACGAAATAAGGGAACTCCATGGGATATCGGATATGGTTGGTTTGTTTATCAACTCAGAAAGGACAAACTAAATAACGTTCCATACCACTACAGCTACGGAATATAATTTACGTCATTGTTAGCTTTGTGAACCGCTGTCCAATTTGAAACGGTCAGAAACCATATACAGTACATGTATATGCTTATAAACACCAAACAATGTCATTTTAGCGTATATATCATGTCATTTTAATATGTCCATTCAACCCACAGACATGTCGCGGATGTCGTAAATAGTCAGGACCCTTGGTTTTCAGCCCACTGCAATGCGGACGTATATAAAATTCATGAATTAAATTATTTCTCCATTCACTTTTCGATACAACTTTTGACAGGTGCAAGACATGTAATATAATACAATCATTACATACTTAAATTAACTCGCGGCATTCTGAATTATCGGTGCATGAACGGCGACTGTGTTTGTTTAGAAAATGCTAAATTTATAGCAATAAAGTCATATATATGCTACAACGAAGTTGTTGCAAATTATTAACCCACATCTCTTCCACTTCTTATATACATATAGCAGATGAGTTAGTCCAAGTTTCCCCTGACGTAAACCAGCTTGTGGTGTGGTGCTGCTAGCTGTTGGTAAACTACCGATTAGTTTTATCACCAAATTTCACTGAACCTGGTTTTGGCGTATAATGTTTTTTTGTTTTGTTTTGTTTTTATATTTATTAGCTCAAAGATCACTTGTAAAGAAAACAACTTACTGAAAACAACTTACTGAAAACAACTTACTGAAAACAACTTACTGAAGACAGCTTCAAACATCCCTTGTAACGAAATCCACGTACTGAACGAATGACAGCACTGAGCAATTTCAGATATCCACATTTAACCCCTGCATGGATTCTCCGTTAAAAGTGTACATACTATTTATTGAGGGAAATGTTCAGATAACAAGTTCAGCAAACATGGTCTTGCTGAACTGATTATCTGAACATTTCCTAAGGGATAACTACTCATCAATGATGCTTTAGTATAGAACGGGTTAAACGTATTATCTGAACATTTCCTGTGGGATAACTACTCATCAATGATGCTTTAGTATAGAAAGGTTAAACTTATTATCTGAACACTATAGGATAACTACTCATCAATGATGCTTTAGTATAGAAAGGTTAAACTTATTATCTGAACACTATAGGATAACTACTCATCAATGATGCTTTAGTATAGAACGGGTTAAACTTATTATCTGAACATTTCCTGTGGGATAACTACTCATCAATGATGCTTTAGTATAGAAAGGGTTAAACTTATTATCTGAACATTTCCTATCGGTTAACTACTCATCAATGATGCTTTAGTATAGAAAGGGTTAAACTTATTATCTGACATTTCCTATGGGGTAACTACTCATCAATGATGCTTTAGTATAGAAAGGATTAAACTTATTATCTGAACATTTCCTATCGGTTAACTACTCATCAATGATGCTTTAGTATAGAAAGGGTTAAACTTATTATCTGAACATTTCCTATGGGATACCTACTCATCAATGATGCTTTAGTATAGGAAGGGTTAAACTTATTATGTGAACATTTACTATGGGATAACTACTCTTCAATGATGCTTTAGTATAGAACGGGTTAAACTTATTATCTGAACATTTCCTATGGGATACCTACTCATCAATGATGCTTTAGTATAGGAAGGGTTAAACTTATTATGTGAACATTTACTATGGGATAACTACTCTTCAATGATGCTTTAGTATAGAACGGGTTAAACTTATTATCTGAACATTTCCTGTGGAATAACTACTCTTCAATGATGCTTTAGTATAGAAAGGGTTAAACTTATTATCTGAACATTTCCTATGGGATAACTACTCATCAATGATGCTTTAGTATAGAAAAGGGTTAAACTTATTATCTGAACATTGCCTATGGGATAACTATTCATCAATGATGGTTAAGTGTAGAAATTGATTAAAGTGACATAGTCGCACTAAATATGAGATCAAATCCATTTGGACAATAAAATCATAATAATATTTTAAAGATGGATTATCTCTTCATATAACAATTCTGAAACAGTTTCTTGGGTATAACATAATAAATATGAATTGAACACCCATGTCCAGAAACGCTTCTATCAATTAATGTGGATTTTATTTCGAATATTTTCTTATAAACTGATGATTAAATGGAACACTTATTTGTTCTATTTTTAGAACAGTCCATTCGGGCGATACCATATAGCGATAGAGATCATTAGGGTGTTCCCATAGCTATGCTCTGAACGTAAAATGTCCCAGATTAATTTGTTTTTATTGTTTTATTACATAATTATAAGCAATAATGAGTCTATAATTAACGTTTATTTGTGACGAAATTTAAATAAAATTTCTGGTCTCTGTTAACAGTAACCACTATTGTGCGTTAGCTAAACAACCACACGTTATTCCAAATATAATCAATATTATTCTTTTGGGAGCATATATGTGATCGACATGCATTTAGAATATCCACGACAAAGAGCGTTAAGTAATTGAGTAATTGGTCTGAACGCTACTTTGCTTTTCAAACTTGTATGTCCACGATGGAGGCTGGTTTTGTTGATTTGTGCAATTTAAAGGTATACTGGCGACGTTGGCGGTGGGTATGCTGTTAAAATATTCATCTCCGTCAAAAACCGCCATAAACAGAAATAATAGTAAAACATAGACAGACTTTGTTCTTATACCAATCAGAAATGTGGCATAAACAGTATGTTATTGTCAAATGGTTTTCCTTTATTATGTAAACAAAAGCATAAAACGTTAAAGAATCTGGCTTTTGTTTAGATCCGTATATGGTAAACATAAAGAGCGTTATTTGTTACTGTTTTCCTGATATGGAAATAATAAAGAGCGTTTATATCATTTGTGTGTGATTAACCAATAGAATTGCGCTGTTTTATGTAAACTGAAGCAAAACTTCTGTAACACGAGCATGTTCTTTGTTCACGTATTCTATCGTATGTCTTAACGACAATATACGATTTACGCGCTGATTATGTTTGGAATATGAACAAAACTATATATATTTTAATATTCCTTCTGTTGATGGCGATTTGAACAAATATGAATATTTCTGCAATGAGCGCCGCCCGTGCCTTTAAAGCCACATGGCGGGTTGCGCTCCAAAATACACATAATATTATTCGCTTTAGAATTTGTCCCGGTATCGAAATAAATCGATAAATATCTGAACTACCTTTCTACCAACATTCTGCAACCCCTCACAAAGATGCATTGAAGTAATGGACACGGTGTTTGGGCCCCCAACAAAGACAGCCATTCGCACGACATGCATGGGGCAGAAAAGAACGTTCCGTATTAGTCTGTTCCTGATATGGTAGAAATAAAGAGCGTTTGTCTGACTTCTGCATGGCGATAAATTGAAAAGGGCTGGAAAATGGCTGCTGTGACTTTGGCAAGTGATTTGCAGAGCATATGCGGCCGGTATATCAACATTTTGCGTAGTTATCGACATATCGTATCAGTCCCTCCGAATTAAGTAGACAAACTTTGGAGGTTCGAATTAGCCATGTCCGTTTAAGACATCACTTCATCTTTTGTGTTTGTGGTGACGGTGTGATGTTGAGCAAGGGTAAATGAGATACTTCGAGACAACTATAACGTGGCAACAGGGGGTGATTGAAGGGTGTCCCGCCCCTAGTTTGGTCACAATTGCAAGCCTTGAAATAGTGTGTCTGTGGTTCGCAGAATGAGGTCCCCAGATGGTGAATTTAGTGATGCTATCACACACAGCAGGCTAGCTTCACCATATTCGCCATCTGGGGACCTCATTCTGCGTAGGCATCATCTTCTGGGAAGTATCTATAGTCTGAAAATATCCGGAAACATACATGGACCAAGCATCCGAATCGAATGCCATTGATAGCACCGATTCACGGTGTCTGTTATTATGGTCTGACACGGCATAACGACGTGCAATTGGTGTCACCTCGCAACAATTGTGCAATTTGTAGTGCCTACAAAATTAAATTGCGGTAATTTCATATAGATATTTTATATATTATATAATGCTTAAAGGGGTACTGTACACTAAATCCGGCCATTTGTGGGACCATCTCCATTTATACTCAACAGAAAATATGCAACAAATCAATGAATTTGGTACGGTAAATGAGTGTATTTTGCACTCATCCATGGCTCAAATTCATTCATTTGGTGCATATATTCTGTTGAGTATAAAAGGAGATGGTCCCAAAATTGGCCAGATATAGTGTACAATACCCCTTTAATTCGACTTTAATTCTACATGTTTTCCTACCCACGAATTGTCGGAATACAACTAAATACAAACGACGCACCTGTCCTTGACCCTTCTAATATAACGCTGTATAGTTCGAATCAATCATGGCGTTGTACTAAAACCGAGTCGGAAACGGTACGGAATCTGACGAGGTTTGCCGAATGGGTACGGGATCTGACGAGGTTTGCTGATTGCCACAAGAACGCCAAGAAGGGAACAATATTCAAATCCTATGATCGAACCGAAGCTTCGCGTCGTCCTAATACATGTCCATCCATTTAATTGCAGGAATTTTCCAGCACACAATGACAGAATACCAGCGAGTGGCAGAGATGAACGACTATCATCTGGAGGTCAAGTATCCGAGAACTTCCGGGTCACCACCAGACCCCAAGGAAAACACCCACAACGCATGGTGAGCATGACACAAACAAATCAAAACATCACTTTGTCAGTACTTTATTATTCCCAATCGAACGGGTATCTTTAAATATGAATATATCGACGGCCATATTTTTTATCTGAACCCCCCTCAATTTCAAACTAACAAACAAATTTAATGACTAGCTTTGTTGCACTCAAATCATTATGATATACACATTATACACATAGATGTATTTATATTTGGCCAATGGCTACCTATATCTCTAAATGTACACCACGCATATGTGCCATGTAATAATTTAGATTAATTGAATTATTAATTATATTACTCTGTATGTAAATAGAAGACGATTAGTTAAACAATAAATTGAAAAATTGATGTATGGGATAAGCCCCCTTGGGTGAAACTTTGGGCTGACTTTGTAAAATTGAATCCCAAACCCACCAAAACTTTCAAGTATATTTCGTAAAAGTGATATTTAACGAAGTAACGGGCATCTTAGAGTTTGAATAAACATTGGGCTACGATATGGCTGTCATACTATGTCACACGACTAGCTTCTACTGGACAGGGACATACAAACTAAAAGAAAAACAGGAGGTTCCCACGGCGGTGATGTTATATCCCTACACTGCCAAATTGAAACGTGGAGTGTATTTGAGCAAAAAAGCTGTAGCCGACTGTGACTTATAAGACATGCGCAGTAGGAAGCTACAGCGTCCAGGGAAATGAATGGCGACTATCAGTCTATCACTAAACATTGTACTCCGACTCTGATAGGAGAATTTCTTATCGGGGAGATATTTTTTTAATACTGCTCCCTGGGGACACATAATTGTCATTCCCATTGTGTTGGCATCAAACTAGATATTTTATATCTATGATATATTTATTGTTTGGTGAATAATTAAACTTATTTCGTAAAAATATATATAATTATATCTTGTTTGCATATGCCGATTTAGAGAACGCGATATAATCACATATCATACCTTTTAAATATCAGATTTATGGAGGCATGGACTTAGTACGAATGTTAATTGCTTCAAATGTGATTGCTGCAGCGAGGAAGACCATTGGTGAATTGATATAGCAACATAATGCCAACATTATGCCGGTATAATATTATCCATCAACCACATTCCAAGTTCGGAGTAGCGGTACAATAGTTAGTGACCACCAGCTGTGGCCGGCTGTAGCTTTCTGTAGCTTTCTACTGCGCATGCCTAGCCGGCTACGGCTGTAGTCTGTGTTGCTCAAATACACTCATTGGCATAGCGGAACACACATTAAACTAAAGAAAGTAGGATAACTCTAACAGAGAAAATGCGACAACGCAACCAACACTTTATTGAAAACACATGTGATGGCCACTCCATTAAAACACATGTGATGGCCACTCCATTAAAACACATGTGATGGCCACTCCATTAAAACACATGTGATGCCCACTCCATTAAAACACATGTGATGCCCAGTCCATTAAACACATGTGATGGCCACTCCATTAAAACACATGTGATGGCCACTCCATTAAAACACATGTGATGGCCACTCCATTAAAACAAATGTGATGGCCACTCCATTAAAACACATGTGATGGTCACTCCATTAGAACACATGTGATGCCCACTCCATTAAAACACATGTGATGGCCACTCCACTAAAATACATGTGATGCCCACTCCATTAAAACACATGTGATGCACACTCCATTAAAACACATGTGATGCCCACTCCATTAAAACGCATGTGATGGCCACTCCATTAAAACACATGTGATGCCCACTCCATTAAAACACATGTGATGCCCACTCCATTAAACACTTGTGATGGCCACTCAATTGAAACACATGTGATGGCCACTCTATTAAAACACATGTGATGGCCACTCCATTAAAACACATGTGATGACCACTCCATTAAAACACATGTGATGGCCACTCCATTAAAACATGTGATGGTCACTCCATTAAAACACATGGGATGGCCACTCCATCAAAACACATGTGACGGCCACTCCATTAAAACACATGTGATGGCCACTCCATTAAAACACATGTGATGGCCACTCCATTAAAACGCATGTGATTGCCACTCCGTTAAAACACATGTGATGGCCGCTCCATTGAAACACGTGTGATGGCCACTCCATTAAAACACGTGTGATTGCCACTCCACTAAAACACATGTGATGGCCACTCCATTAAAACACATGTGATTGCCACTCCACTAAAACACATGTGATGGCCACTCCATTAAAACACATGTGATGGCCACTCCATTAAAACACATGTGATGGCCACTCCATTAAACACATGTGATGACCACCCCATTAAACACGTGTGATGGCCACTCCATTAAACACATGTGATGGCCACTCCACTAAAACACATGTGATGGCCACCGTATTCTCTAAGATATTAGAAAAAGCTACTTGCAGAAGATTGACAGATTTCTTGGAGAAAAAGAACATATTAAACCCAATGCAATTTGGCTTTAGAAAGCACCACTCCAGTATTCACCCTATCCTGAAACTCCTAAATTACATCGGCGAAATGAATGATAAAAAACTAAAGATAAATGGCATTATTCTTAGATTTTTCAAAAGCCTTCGATACGATAGATCACAATATCCTATTGAGTAAAATGAAACACTATGGGATCCGGGGAATAGTTAACAATTTTTTCAGAAGCTATATAACCAACAGAAAGCAATATGTAGATCATTCTGGGGGAAAATAAGATTATAAAGATGTTTCCATTGGAGTGTCACAAGGCTCAATACTTGGACCGATACTCTTTTTAATATATGTAAATGACATGCCAAATGCTACAAATTTCAACATGCTGTCTTTTGCAGACGATACAACTGCATATACGTCCAATCCTGACACTGAGAAGCTCTTCCGTGACGCAAACACTGAACTATACAACATTTTCCAATGGTGTACTGCAGACAAACTCGTTCTAAATGCAAAGTCGATGTATATGATATTTAACGCCAAATCTGACAGGAGCTATCTTGTTCGTAACAAACTGAAATTAAATGAGCAATGTATCCAACATGTAAGTGCTTTGGTGGGCGATTCATCTTTCAAATTTCTCGGTATTCACTTAGACGAAAACCTGGAATTCAAGTATCACACTGACTATCTCCGACGTAAAACTATACATTGTCTAAATATAAAAAAAGCTTTCTTCCAAGAAACGGATTAGAACGCATATATGACTCTCTTATACATAGCAAACTATCCTATGGAATTGAAGTTTGGGGTGTCTCGACATGTGCAGATATTGAAAAATTATTCAAATTACAGAAAAAGGGCTGATAAATAATGCCAAATTTAATTCCCACACGGAACCACTATTTAAACGAAGTAAAATATTTAAAGTTCGTAACCTATACTCACTGAAAGCATCCCTTATCGCATACGACTGGAAAAAATGGACTACTGCCTCACTTTTTAGATACTCTTCTGGACTGGCAGGGCTTCTCGCCAAGTGATCTTGCACATAAGACACATACGACCAACTATACTGAGCTATTGCCACTTCACCAAATCCCAACTGCCTGAATTCGTTGCCGCCCCATAACATATTCTGGTCCAAGAGTTACGTTTAAACGACTTATAGCAGATGGTTATCTTGAGAACTATAAAAGTAGAGTAAAGTCAACTGTGAAAATCCCTGACTGCACAAATCAATAAATAATAAAACTTAATAGACACAAATTAAGTGTTCGTACTATTACACCACAAACCCCCACGAATTATGTGTCATAATATACATTTGAATGCATAAATTCCTCTTATGTCACATTTATAGATTTTATTATTTTATTATTATCACACTATTTTATTAATACACATTACTATAACGTACTATCGCGAATTTCCCTGTTAAACTGCGCTATAAAATACACAACCCCTTCCCTGAATATTGTCTACGAATCTAGCTCTCTCACATGTACCTTGTATTCACGCCAGTATATACGTACATATTTTAGTTTATCTTTGCAACATTATGTATATATATGCAAACATTTAGAAATGTAACTTGTTGAGAAGGTACAACAACGCATGCATGACTCTCCCCTGAACTGATATGAATTGTACATCACACTGTTTCACTCTCAATATTTAGTTTAACTTATAAAGATATAGACATGACTTGCGATTGAGATGGTATACCTTATAAATTAGCCTTTCTAAATCGTACTTCATTTGAACACACCACAAGTATATTGACGAGAGCTGCTGAACAGAAACAAACTGATGCCTTTAATTTTTGCCTGGGCGATAATGGGAAGACGGCCATTAGGTCACATCACCGCCCGGATTCTGTGTGTACACTGTATTTGTATTTCTATTGTTCACCTTGTATTTTATAAATGCTAGATGTATATGTCTACATGCCTTATCCAATAAATTATTCATTCATTCTCAATTAAACACATGTGATGGCCACTCCATTAAAACACTTGCGATGGCCACTCCATTAACACACTTGTGATGGTCACTACATTAAAACACATGTGATGGCCACTCCATTAAACATTTCATTGAGACCCTATGGCTCATTGCTGAAGTTTTCTAAATAAATAAACAAAGAATGATTACTCTATATATATAACGGAAAATGCAAACAGCGTCACGTTGGAACTCTTTTAAAAGCACTCCCGATGGCTAACCTCCATGCATATCGATATATATCTGTGCGGACGAATTACAGATAGACGGACAGATGGGCAGACGGACACATTCAGTCTGGTACACCCACTATTATTTTTAACAGACATGCTACAAGGACAAAACTAACACAAAAGCACAGAAATGGGACAAACCGTTTTGTTGATGTTGCCACCGAAGCCATTAATATATCTGGTCTGGATCTATATATAAGAACACAGCGTATTCAAATATCTCAATATGATGAGCGTCCAGTTTGTGACGCGACTGATACTATCATAATAGAGACCTTTCACAAAATCATGATTACGATTACGGATATGGATAATATCCTGCCAGTGTCAAAACAATTCGATCTTTACGCACGGGGGGTTCTCATGTCAGACGAAATATACCCCACACTATTTAATTATGTACTGTACAAATGTGTCAAGGGTGGATGTGTCACCGGTCTTGCTTGGGGACGCTCTAACATTATCCGTGTGTTGTACAGGAACGTGGGATCTGAAACAGACACACATTACTTTTTTCCATAAAATATAGTGGAGCGTATATATGCCGTCTCACCAATTAACCCTTTACCCAACAAACCGGCCAAAAACGCCCAAATAAAGCTTCAACAGCCTAAAATATCTTCGGTCTGTCTCAATAACACCATACAAATATGGATATCTTTGGAACCGGTTCATTGACCACATTGTGATGGTTACAGTTATGCCCTGTGCCAATGCATTCTCTTATATATGCGAGTCGACCATAGGTCGCCGCGCATATATAAGAGAATGCATTGGCCTAAAAAAGTTTTTTAACATTTTTTCTTATAATATTTTCTACATTCTTCGACAATTTGATCATTTTTAATATGTGTTAAGCCAATGCATTCTCTTATATATGAGAGGCGACCTATGGTCGACTCGCATATATAAGAGAATGCATTGGCACAGGGCCGTTATGTTGGGTAAAGGGTTAACCATCGTATGTAAGTTGTAATGGCGTCCACCTTACTAGGACAATGTATTCAATCCGTGACCATAATACTTAGTTTGCGAAAGGTCTCTATTAGACGAGCGATGCACCTATATAAATACACTGTTGGATGTCCGGGCGATAGTTCTCTGAGGATTGTGTGTGGTTTACCAAGACAGGCGAATATAGGCGAAAACTCTAATTTTGGCAGCGCCCATATTGTCTAATTGGCATCAGGTTGCTAAGAAAGAAGAGAGAGAGAGAGAGAGAGAGAGAGGGGGGAGGGAGATAGATATAGAGGGAGAGAGAGGGGGTAGAGAGATAGATAGATAGATAGAGAGCGCGAGAGAGCGCGAGAGAGAGAAAAAAAACAGCAACTTCCCCCTTTATTATCGTCTATATAGGTTATGCATAACAAGTGGAAGAGTTTGGTATTTGCCACTATTTGGGAGGTGCTTAACGACAAAACTGCAACTTTCCTATATGAATACAACAGGTACTGGATGTGTGACGTAAAAGGTGCGGAGACGGGTAAACTGGAAGGTAAAAAACTCGGGATCAAGGATAATGTACCCGTAGCTGGGGTGCCAATGATGAACGGATCGAAGATTCTAGAAGGGTACACACCCGAGATAGATGCTACCATAGTAACGAGGATACTCGACGCAGGTGAGAATGATCGATCACATACCTTACACTGAAAAACTTTACCGTCAAACGACATGAAAAGTTGTGCACAGAAAGCGCGTCAAATCACACAGAAAATATGTCATGTGACACAGAAAACGTATCATGCGACACACCTAACGTGTCCAATCGTGTCAGGTGACACGCTAAACGCGTCACAGAGTTTGTCAATAGAAAGCGCTATACTATAGCAACGATGGTACACGGCGCAAGTAAGACATGCGTGATCGACTGGGTGTTCCAGTGTTTCGGAGTGGTGTCTTCTGGACACCCTACAATACTCTTTGTTTGACCGAGATACAAAATAAGGAATATAAATGTATGTAACGGAAGTCACCGTTGTCAAAAACTCTAGTAGGAACATATTTAAAGACGGTCTATCACTTCATATATAACAAGTTGTGTATGTACGGAAACGCTTCTATCAATTAAAGTAATGTGATACACTCCGGTTGGTTGAAAAATAGAAATGGAGAATAATCTTGCTTAACCCTTTGAGTGCCAGGTCCGATTTTTGTATCAACCCATATACCCTGTGCCAATGCATTCTCTTATATATGCGAGTCGACCACAGATCGCCTCGCATATATAAGAGAATGCATTGGCCTAACAGTTTTTCATCATTTGTTATTATTTTTTACAATTTTTTACAATTTTAATAAAACAAAATTATATTCTTTAGCTCTTTCAGTATTTTGCAGGTTTAGTGCCAGGGAATCTTACGTTTTTCATGGGCATCAAAATTATTACTATGAATACTTGGTGATAGTTCTTAGTTATAACATGCCCCTAAGGTTTTATCCAGTTTGTTTTTAAATTCGCTATAGCATGCTTAAGCATACCTAAAAAAAATTCAACCAAACAAATCTAAAAAAAATAATTTATTTTTTAATTTTTTTAGGGCCGATTTTACAGACCGTGAATTAGGGCCGATGAGATCGGCCCCTGGCACTGAAAGGGTTAAGGTAGTTATTTTTACGAATATTAATCAAATTTACATCACAAATCGTCATTCTTCTATATTAATTAAATGCAATGACTCTTGGTGGCGAAAATGATTGTTGCGTCCCGAATCGAGATGTAAATATTTAGTTCAGATGATGATTTCTATGGAGTGGTACGGTCGATTTCTTTGAGTTTTTTGGCGATGAAAGTAAAATGATACATTCCCACAGTTGACATAGCACCTGAGTACTAACTTGTCAGTTCTACGCACCCGAACAAGCCCATAATATGTCTTTAATAATGATTTTATTTCGAATTTTCTGGTATAATACATACAATAAATTTGGGATATTAATTTCTTTGGCTCATGGAGACACACGGAGCGTAGAAAGCGGGATAACTCTATATCTATCTGAGTTCGACTGAATATTAATTGATAGAAGCGTTTCAGGACAAGCGTCTTCGATTCATATTTATATTTTGTTTACCCCAGAAATTTTATAAAACGTATATAGGAGATACATTCTATCTCTAAATATGTTGGGAAATTAAACAATCCGAGAATGAACCATTTTACTGACTGCAGGTGGAAGAATTATCGGGAAGACCGCGTGTGAAGATATGTGTATCAGCGCGTCCAGCTTCACTAACTCCAAAGCGGCTGTTCTCAATCCACACAACACGTCACACACAGCAGGAGGTTCCAGTGGTGGCAGCGCTGTAGCGGTATGTCAGTCCAGTGTTTACACTGGCCCAAAAAATTTCTTCAGCCACCACCTTAGCCACTTGTGATTTTTTTTAGCCACTTTTCAATTACTTGAGCCACAGTTTTTTCAACCCATATTTTTGGAGCCACTTTGATTTAAATATATTCAAAGAACAACACAAGCTAATTAACTCAAATATTTATTCTAATATAATATAACAGGTTCTGGTAGATAAAATAACAACAATGAGAACAATATTAATTATCAAACATTAAAAATTCTGCGAGATTTTACATCTGCCCATTTATTAAATGATTTACCAAAATTAAAATCTAACATTGGAGGGCCTTCATGCAATTGCAATTTTCATTAACAAGTTTAAATGTGGAACATAAAGTCTGTTTTGCCGTTTATCTTTGATTAAATTTTGGTACGAGAAGGCCCTCTCACATTCCACAGTCGACACTGGTACACAATATAGTGTTTCTGCAAAGTCTAAAATTGTAGGATATGTATCCTTTCTTTGTCAAACTGAACAAGATCATCGATGTCGTTCATATCTTTCTTAACCCTTACACACACTTAACCCTTACACATACTTAACCCTTACACATACTTAACCCTTACACACACTTAACCCTTACACATACTTAACCCTTACACATACTTAACCCTTACACATACTTCGAAATGTTTCTATACTTGATGTAAGATCTTCCAGTGTAATATCCTTATCAGTCCGTTGTCTGAATGTTAGTAGTTTAGGAATTGCATTTGCTATCTGCCTAGGTTTGGATGCAGGATCGAAAATTGTTGTCAAACCTGTCAACACTTCAGCGTCCTCATTGTCAGTGAACCTGCTTTTGAGATTTTCAACCAGTGCTGAAGAAAACTTGCCGCAAGCTGATTGTGCGTCTTTACGAACTTTCCGTCTGTCCTTTATGTCATGCCCGTGTAACGGAAAAATGTGCGTATACTCTGCATCTGAATCAGATCGCTGTTTCGGTGGCACTTCATAGAGAAAAGTTTTTAAACAAGGTCCCGGTGTGTTTGAGAACTCTTCTATGTATACCTTTGATATCGTTAATTTCGTCAGAGGATCAATGTCGGTGAAGTCGATAACCGAGTATTGAAATGTTTTACTAAGAATTGCACATTGTTTTAAAACATCACACATAAAATGAGCTACATATAGGAATTTGTAGGATGCTATTTCTCTATAAACACCGCTTGCTTTTGGACTCCCATCCTCGAAGAACACTGTGAGCAAACTAGGCAAGTTATCAACAATGGAATGAACACTTCCTTCGAATGACAACCATCGCGTTGAACACACCTGCTTTATTTTTGTCGTGTTGGTATCAAAGAATTTTTGAACTTTTTCCAATTCACATTGATGTTTGGTGACCTGCTGAAGAATGATTATATTGATTTAAGTGTGTTCTGGAATTTGGTTAAATAGTACACCTGTTCATCTGCATCACAACTTGCTAAGTTCAAGCGATGTGCTATGCAGCGGACAGAGATAATCCATGAGAAGTCATTCTTCAGTAGTTGTGCAACACCACTTTTTCTGCCGGTCATCACCGAAGCTCCACCGGTCGCTACACCACGGCAAAGTTTGTCCTTATTCGCCCCTGAGACAACCCGCCCTTCTGCTGTTTTCAGGGCGGGTCGTCCCGATAGACACGGGCGGGTTGTCCAGAAATTGTTAATAGTAATTGTGTTCTTTTATGTTCTTTGATGATATATTATTAAAGATTTTGACCAACAAAAGATGTGTTTACTGATCTTAACTGGAGGTGAGTATACAAACAACCTTTGAACGATGCCGACGGAACTGGGTATATTAACTCTAATTGAGTGTGGGTTATCTTCATTCTGCAAGCACATTTCCTTGCATTCACTGCGAATTGGAGGTGCTACCTAAGCAACATGCCGTTGATTGTGATGTATGTGGCCGTCGACCTTAATTTCATTTGCAAGCCTTGCAAAGACAGGTTCCGTTCATTCCGTTTTGAATTTTTGTTTTTAAACTTCATTCATTAAACTCGAATAAACATATTATCGGTGATACATTTTTGTGTTCATATTATATTACATGTGTATTTATTGTTACATCAAATAAAAATCTAAAAAGAACAACCCAGTTTCGTTAAATAAACATCTCATAATCCCCTCACACCTCCTAATTAGCCCCTAATTACCCTTAATTAATTTTATGCGGGCGGGTTGTCCCGGGCGGGTTGTCTCGGAGTGTAACGGGGCGGGTCGTCTCAGGGGCGGGTAGTCACGGACCCCTGTCGAGAACGGAATGAATTGCTGTCGTTATATTTTCTTGGAGCTCTTTAGCACTAAGCAGAACACTCTTTGGGTTGTAGCGTCCATCAGATCGAATTAAGTAACGTCCGTGAATGACTACAGTTTGCGAGGTTGAAATGTCAGTAGATTCATCCAGCATAATGCTAAAACACGAACTTTGATTAATTTCCTCGATTATTGAATCATCGATAACAGCAAAATTTATTCTTGGAACTCATTTACACTCCGATTGTGGCCGTATGTCGTGTGTTTATCCACCCGAAGAGTTGATAGGTCGATGTTTCCTTGTTTAAGGAACAGTGCATTTATTCATTCAAACAAACTGTTGGACAAGTGGTTTTTCGCCATGAAGTAAACATTTTTCATGGCGGCAGTGATAGATTTTTCCGCCCTGAACAGCTGCCCTGAACAATACAACTTTCTGCGAGTCTTTCATTGATTTACCGTCTCTAATTATTCGCATGGCAGCACTGTGAGAATTATTTCCTGAAATAAATAAATTTATATTATTAGATACTTGTAATATATAAATTAATTTAATTTAATTATAAAAAAGATCGATAGATTCATAAGATTCGTGATATTTTCCACGAAGATTAACGAATTTGACCGGAGATTCAGGATTGTAAAAACATTTATTTGTAGATAGAGTTGCTTCACATTGTATGTTTCATGATAATTATGCACTCAGTTCTTCACTCATCTTAATCACTGTATGGCATTCAGACTAATCAGTGTATATAGAGAATACAAATTGAAGAAATCTAAATTACTCTGACTCAACTGAATCAGAGGTGCTGCGATCAAATAAACGCATGGATTTACGAAGACAAGACTCGGATCACACGGAAACATTTGCTATACATATTTCTGGCGATGATTTAGATCATGCATGATCGAGCGTGATGTGAATGAATAAATATGCATACCTTTGGAATTTTCATGTTTCTGTATGGAATCTTTCTTCCAAGATATTACAGCCAGATACAAACATATTGGTAACATCCGCAGCCCGGCATGTTGTACAGAACATTACATGTTTGTCTTCATCGTAAGACAACCACTGGCGATTTAACTTCCATTCTTCTCTAAAGAAGCGTTTCTTCAAATCCTGTTGTGGTGTTCTCGTGGCATTGTGAACGATAATATTGTTCATTTGATTTTTCAACGGTGTTGCATCACACGATTTTGTCGATTCAACTACTTTAGCGCATACTACAGTTTTATCAGGAGTCCGTTCCATAGATGGCTTTCCAAAGAAATCGGTCACTTTTTTCATTTTAGTAGACGGTTCCGCACTATCTCCGAAATCTAACTTTCGTTTACGATTCATGTTTAGGAATTGAATGTTGAATGTTGGTACTTATGTAAAATGCGCTATCAAAACACAATGAACTAACGAGTATTACAAGTGGATGTTACTGTTAATGAGAAACACATGTTGTCTGATTGTTAAAATTAATCTGTATAGACAGGTGCATGCCAGAGAAAATCTAAAAAAATTTAGTGTCAAACTTTTGAGAATGTTTTTGGATAGAATGATCATCACAATTCAAAATAAAAAATGGGCCACCTTGAAAATGTCCTTGAATCCAAGATGGCCTCCAAAATAAAAAATGGCCGACATAAGTCAAATTTTTTAATCATGTGTCGCATTGATGGTGTTAAAGTTCAGTTTTATCAGCATGAAACCTTGATATATCCATGACTAAACTGTTGTCATGTGATGTCTTGATAAAAGCACTAACAGACCAACCATATTGATGATGATTTTGATCCAAAATGGCCGCCAAAATCCAAAATGGCCACCATAAGGCCAATTTTCCTATCATGTGTAATGTTGCTGGGACTGAAAGTTAGTCTTATCAGCATAAAGCATCGATATATGTATGTCGTAAATGTTATTAAATGATGAGTTAATAAAATAACTTGTAAACTGACCAAATTAATGATGGATTTTATTTCAAAATGGCCGCCAAAGTACAAAATGGCCACCATATGGTAAATCATGTGTAATGTTTCTGCAACTGAAATTAGTCATATCAGAATGAAACATTTAGGTTTTATGTCTAAATTGTTATTAGATGATGAATTGATAAAAAAAAGTAATAAATTGACCACATTCAGGATGAATGTTATTTCAAACTGGCCGCCAAAATATCCAAAATGGACGCCATATGGTCAATTTTCTTATCCTATGTTATGTTGCTGGGACTCAAAGTTAGTCTTAGCAGCATGAAACATTGATGTATGTATGTATTAATAGTTCTTAGATTATCAATTAATGAAAACAACTAATAAATTGACCACAAAAAGGATGAATGTTATTTCAAAATGCAGCCAAATTCCAAAATGGATGCCATATGGTCAATTTTCCTATCATGTGTTTTGTTGCTGGGACTGAATGTTAGTCTTAGCGGCATGAAACATTGATGTGTGTATGTTTTAATTGTTATGGGATGATGAATTAATAAAATAACTAATAAATTGACCACATTAAGGATTGATGTCATTTCAAAATGGCTGCCAAAATCCAAAACGGCCGCCATATGGCCAATTTCCTCAATCCTGTGTAATGTTGCTGCGACTGAAAGTTAAGTCTTATCAGAGTGTAACATTGATATTGTATGTCTAAATTGTTATTAGATGATGAATTGATAAAACAAAATTGAACACATAAAGGAAGAATGTTATTTCAAAATGGCAGCCAATTTTCTTTAATAAAACCTAATCAAATGACCACATTAATGATGAATATTTCAAAGTGGCTACCAAAATTCTAAATGGGTGCCATATAGTCATATTTTTCTAACACGTGTAATGTTGCTGGGTCTGAAAATTAGTCTTTTCAGCATGCACTTTGATGAATGTATGTCTTAATTGTTCTTGGATTATGAAATAATAAAAGAAAACTGATAAACTGACCATATTAATGATGAAAGTTATCTCAAAATGGCCACCATAATCCAAATTGGCCACCATATTGCTACGTCATTGCTGCATTTGTGATTGAAAAATCATGTAATCGTGAAAAAAATTACATCAATGATGGCCACTTATACATTATGTGGAAATTAGTAATTGACAATCTGTTGTAGAAAACATCTCATGAACACCGATACATGGTTGTACGTCATGAAATACAACACTTTGTACTGACAAGTGGAATGTGGTTGTATAAGTAATTTCTTTCACTACCATCCTGTGCCATGTCAGTATAATGAGTTTATATGTGTAGATTCAGAGAACATTCACCTCCCTTAATGGAAATAATCCGTTTAACACTGTCAATGGTAATGTGTCTGTTCTGTACCTGTGAGTTGAGCGATGCAGAAATAGAAAAGAGTGATTTCACTAATCGGTTCACTATCTGTTGATATGATAAATCAAGGATACACGGAACCACATATTACTCGTTTATAGATAGTTTGAAGTATAATAGTTTCAACAATAAACTTGCTATAACTAGTGTGTAATGATTACTGTCTGAATTGTCAGCGTTTAAAGTTTCATCATTATCATCACTGATGCTGCTGTCATCAATCTGAGCAACTATATGTGACACTGACTTCTCTGTTCCATCAACACTGTCTGGTGTCACACTATCATATTTAGATTTGAGATTTGTGTAGCCAGAGTAATGTGATAGTGTGAGCCAGTTTAAGCATTCAAACCATTGTTGTAGTTATGGAGTTGTTATCTGTGACGCTATGTATACATATCATCGTATGAGTGTTTGGGCAACGCGGATATCAGAACAGGTTGTCTTCGATGAACCAAGGGTTTTTAACAGTCCCATTTTCTTATGACTGATCATCTTCTTCAGATAACTCATTTTCCTGATTCTATATTGGAATGAAGTTGTATCGCACCCGGTTAAGATATGGTAAGCCGGCATGAACGCACACACCGTCTCGGTAGAAGCTGCAAACTATTTGTATGCTGGCATAACGCATGTGGTCAACCTTCGTCCACCATGTGTGAGATGGCCTAATAAGCCTTGTCACTGGGTCGCGGCCATATTGGATCCATACAGCCCCATTCCGTTTTTAGTGTTACAGGTCATAGTTCTGGAGTAGCATTCCATATCTGGAGCTTTTGAATATTCATGAATTCCATATATGGAATGATACTCCAGATATTTGACCTGTAACACTAAACAACAGAGCAGGCTGGATGGATCCAATATGGCCGTGAGTCACAGACATTGTGTATTTGAGCGAAGGCGTATGCCAGAAGGATCAATCTTGTCATATGTTCCATTCTATATCCATGACATTATCAGAAGTTTGCTGTGGATGGCCTCTTCAGCGCAAACTAAGATGTGCTATAATTCAAGGGTGTCCATTATCGCCTACATTCTCTCCGTATAGGAGTTGATCACACTGCCATTTTGGGGAAGAGGTATGATGTGTACAGTGGTGTTCTCAGTGAATATTGCCGTAATAGTTGCTTCATTCTCTGATCCAATTTGACACGAGAAAACAAAATTAAATACAAAAGATAGATAGAATGAAGAAATGTTGAATGTACAAAATATACACGTACAGCGAGCGTCATAATGAACATTTTCATCATCACCAATTTCATCGTCATAATAATAATAATCATCATTATCATCACCACATATAATCATTGTCGTCGCGATCTTCATAATCATATCGTCGTCGTCACCCTCCATGAACTAGGCAGGCATTTACTCCCCTCTGCACCAACCGTTACGAATGTTACATCCCTCAGGAAAGAGTCGCCAAGCATATCTGTTTCCTTGTTTTTAATGAAAAACATCGTCGCCGGAAGCCCCTTATATTTTACTTTTCGCGTGACTAAATCCTGTGGCATACCTACAGGCCACATCCCTGATGTGATAATCACCAAACTTCATTGAAGCTGTAATATATTTTTTTTAATTTCATTGAAAAATATGGCCGCCAACAGCAATCTTTGATTTTACTTTTTGCATGACTAAATCCCTCGGCTTGCCCTACAGCTAACATTATTTTTACATCCGATTGATCATTGATCCCAAACTTCAGATGTCTCTCTGGGTTGACATCTCGTATAACTTAAACATTTAAACTTTCCACATTCCTTATTGCTCCATTGACTCTAAGATATGACATTATCCCCTCTCCACATTGAGCTACAGTGTCATTGACACTTTCATTTTATTAATTCATTGTCTAAGAACAATTAAAGATGGTCTATCTCTTTGCAAACACGTGTTATATAGTTTACATGGTATAATATATTATATTGATTATATTTTGATCATATGTTCTGGTATAAACATATGTAATCGTTTATCTAACCACCAATAGTGGTTACTGTTAACAGAGACCAGAAATTTTATTGTGTAATTTTGTCATAAATAAACTTTAATTTGACTCATTATCGCTTATAACTATGGAATACAACAATACAAACAATCAATCTGGGACATTTAATGTTCAGTGCAATGGGTAAACTCGAATAACCACTACCTGATATCGCCTGAACGGTCTGTTCTAAAATAGTAACAAATGTATGTCCCATTTAATCATCGCATAAAAAATATTACAAATAGAATCAAAATTAATTGATAGTTCTAAGCGTCTCTGAACAGAGGTGTTATATTCATATTTATCATTTTATACCCACGAATCTATATAAAACTTGTTATGTGAAGAGATAGACCATCTTCAAGACATACCTACATTAATGTTTCATGCTGATAAGACTAACTTTAAGTCCCAGCAACATAACACATGATAGGAAAATTGACCATATGGCGTCCATTTTTAAAAAACATTCATTATTAATGCGGTCCATTTTTTTTATTAATTCATAATTTAAGAACAGTTAAGACATACAAACATCAATGTTTCATGCCGATAAGACTAACTTTCAGTAACAGAAATATTACACACGTTAGGAAAATTGAACTTGTGGCGGCCGTTTTCGATTTTGGCGGCCATTGTGTAATATATTCATTATCAATGTGGTCATTTTATTAGGTTTTTTATATTAATCCACCATCTAAGAACTATTAAGACATACATGCATCAAGGTTTCATGCTGATAAGGCCAACTTTCAGTCCCAGCATCATTACACATGATAGGAAAATTAAACAAATGGTGGCCATTTTGGATTTTGGTGGCCATTTTGAAATAACATTCATTATCAATGTGGTCAACATTAGTTTTTTGTTATTAATTCATCATTTAAGAACAATTAAGACATACATACATCAATGTTTCATACTGCTAAGACTAACTTTCATTCGCAGCAACATTACATATGACAAGAAAATTGCCCTTATGGTGGCCATTTTGGATTCTGGCGACCATTTTGAACTAAAATTCATCATTAATGTGGTTAATTTATTAGTATCTTTTATTAATTCATAAGCTAAGAACAATTAAGATGAACATATATCAATGTTTCATTCTGATAATTTAAGACTAACTTTATGTCCCAGAAACATAACACATGATAGGAAAATTAGCCTTATGGTGGCCATTTTGGATTTTGGTGGCCATTTTGAAATAACATTCATCATTAAAGTGGTTAATATATTAGTTTTTTTTATTAACTCATCATCTAAGAATAATTAAGAAGTACAAACATCAATGTTTCATGCTGATAAGACTAACTTTCAGTCCCAGCAACATTACACATGATAGGAAAATTGGCCTTACGGCGGCCATTTTGGATTTTGGTGGCCATTTTCGAACAAAATCATCATCAATATGGTTGGTTTGTTATTATATTTTATCAAGTTATTATCTGACAACAGTTTAGTCATGCATATATTAAGGTTTCATGCTGATAAAACCTAAATTCAACACCATCAATGTGATACAAGATAGGAACATTAGCCTCATGGTGGCCATTTTGAAATATGGCGGCCATTTTGAAATAACAGTCATCGTTAATGTGGTTAATATATATATTTTTTTTATTAATTCATCATCTAAGAATAAATAAGACATACAATCATCAATGTTGCATGCTGATAAGACTAACTTTCAGTCCCAGCAACATTATACATGATAGGAAAATTGGCCTTATGGTGGCCATTTAGGATTTTGGCGGCCATTTTGAATCAAAATTATCATCAATATGGTTGGTTTGTTAGTGTTTTTATCAAGTTATCATCTGGCAACAGTTTAGTCATGCATATATTAAGGTTTCATGCTGATAAAACCTAAATTCAGCACCATCAATGTGATACAAGATAGGAAAATTGGCCTTATGGCGGCCATCTTGGATTTTGGCAGCCATCTTGGATTCAAGGACATTTTCAAGGTGGCCCATTTTTTTTATTTTGAAGAGTAATGATCATTCTATCCAAAAACATTCCGAAAAGTTTGACACTAAATTTTTTTAGTTTGTTCTTGAGTCGCACCAGTCTAGTCCGACGGCAGTTATTTTAAGAGCCACACACCTAAATTCTTTGAGCCACTTTCTTTAACCACTAGCACATTTTCTTGAGCCACTTTTGTTTTTCTTTCGCAATTTGCGACATTTGCTCACGGCAGCTTGAAGACATAATGTCACTCAGGTTTATTTACTCCTGGAATATTTTTCAGAGCGTTGATCATGGCCATATGATCCGTGGGAGTGTAGAGGGGTGGAGTTTTGACCCCCTACTTTGATCAAAGTTTAACCACGTGAAAATTTCATACCTGATACAGGGGGGGGGGGGGGGTCTGCAAAAAAAAATCCGTATATAGGGCCGGGGTGGGTGGGTGGTCCAGAGGCGGAAAAAATGGTGATTGTAATTTTTTTCCAAAATGGGTTTTTTTCAAACAATTTACAAGTACTGACCATGTAATGTTGTTTGTAAGCATGTTAGTACCATGCTTGTTGGTATAGGGCTATATAGGCAGCTAAAGTGACTCTTTAGCCTCAGATTTAGCAACATTCTGGATTTCACAGTATCCCGGACCACTTCACAGTGGACCACCGTATTAACGTTCAGGAAACTTATGATCAACGGAAGAAATATTTAGTAACAAAATTAATATATTACCCAGTTGTATTATCTGAATAAAAGTAATAAAACAAAAAAACTCTATTACAAATTGGATACTACATGGTGAATACTCAATGATGACTACTAGTAGATATCATTAACCTGATTGTTGCATAACATTAAATTGAAAAGGGTATCTCATAAATTTCTAATGTCTGAAATACTGTCTTGTTCTGGCATGTAGTCAAATTCATTCCTTCTGGTTATTTCTCATCTTGAATGATTGCAAGTAATGTTAATTTGCAACAATTATCCAAATAAAAATGAATTGGTTATGATGGTTTACTGCTCAGACAATCCCAAATGAAGGTGACGCTATTCTCATTGAATTTCCGAACTTAATACATCTGGGAGCTTTACTGCTCAACAAGACGAAACTAAAATACTAATTGTATACTGTTATCACTTACAAATAGATGAACTGAAATAATGTGATGCATTCAGATGCATTGAGAAATGACATTCAATTCTTCATTCTGGTCTATCACCATACCAAACCACATCAAAATTTGACAACCGACACTTAACTTATATTGCAAAAACTTTGTATGGACTGAATTTCATAAAGTCGAACAGGGCCCATAACTCTGGTAGGCATTGGTCACAACCCGCGATATTATGCATATTCGTCCCCCATTTCTGGTCCGTCACCATGTCATAGGGCATCAAATATGACAACTGACTCTTGAGTTAAAATTCAAAATGTTTGTACGGACAGACGACTCGAGACGTCAACTATATACCGCCGACTAATATCGGGCAGTATAATAACCATATATCTATGTGTATACATAACCAAAAAACAATTCCCCTCCCCACCCCATCCCGTTGGATAAGACTAAAGAGTTCTTTGACCATGCACATATAATTGTGGAACCCCTGACCTGTTTACCACTATTTACACTGGCCAGTGTTCTCTGTCAGACACAACACACTCGATATATTAAGGCTATAATTGGGTCTAGGGCAATTTGTGACATAGTGTACCTACACAATGCTTAATTAATATTGTTGTTAGATACTGAAAACACCAGGAAACACATGGAATTACAGTATATTTTTCGTTGTTCTGATCTGTGTTTACCAATTAGTAAGGCAGTTAACACAGTTATTGAAGAACGGCTAAAAAAAACCATGGTTGTAGATTAGATGTTCACACCAAAATAGGTTAGAATTGTTATCATAGTTTGGTTTGATTTTCCGACATGTATGTTTTTAAATCAACAGTCCATATGTTCCCACTTCAGGTTAAACTGTTGGACAGAATTGGCCACAAATTATAACTTAATGGGGTGTCAGGTTGTGTAAATTTCAACCTAAGAGGGGTGTGAAAAGGATTTTTGTGAACTTAGTACTGTGGTACCGGGATGGTTGTCTTCTTTAAACAGTAAGATGTTGGAGATTTGTCAGTGGTGTGCAATTAGAAAGTTCAAGGTGAAGAGCCCTGCTCATCCGAGAACCTCCAGTTATATCCATGTTTAGAACTACTTGTCTTAATTGATTTTGTCAAGTACTGACTGTTCAACCGGTAGTCATCATAGTCCCAGTCTTCTAAGTCTTTACAGTCTGGTGAGTGACCCACAGTCATTGACTATCTTGTTATATCAATGAAAATTCCTATGACAGGTGCAGTTGGGTGAAATCGACATGGCGATAGGAGGCGACCAGGGAGGATCTATTAGGATTCCTTCATCGTACTGCGGAATCGTAGGTCTGAAGCCCACCTGGGGCCTCGTGCCTTACACAGGCATCTACCCCATATGCATCACGCTAGACTTCACAGGGCCGATGGCTCGGACGGTGCATGACTGTGCCTTGTTGTTGGAGGTAATATACTTTATTCTTTCTTAAAGGTGCAAAACAATTGTGAATTGCCGCAAAAGTTCTCTACTAATTAAATAATGTAATAAGCAAGTTCACTGAGAGTATTGGAGCCACCCAACCCCCATTCCGTGGATCAAGAGCTTTGAATATTCAATATATCAAATTAACGAATATTCAAAAGCTCCTTCAGAACGTTTACATGTAGCACTGAATGAGCGGAACGGGGGTGGATGGATCCAATATATCAGTGATCTCGTTTAAACACGATTGGAAATCTACATGTATACTCCTTGTCACTGAGACGCGGCCATATTGGATCCACCCAGCCCTGTTCGGTGGTTTTAGTGCTACAGGTCAAAGTTCTGGAGTAACATTTCCATATATGGAAGTCATGAATATTAATAAGCTCCACATATGGAAATGCTACTCAAGAACTTTGACCTGCAGCACTAAAACCACGGAACAGGGCTGGATGGATCCAATATGGCCACGAATTAGTTATTAAACTTATTTCGATACGATTCATTATGGACAAGGGCACACTCATCAGAAGGGTAGTTTCCCCAATGTAAATGATGTAGTTATACACTCAGACGAGGGCACTCTATCCATTACATGTAAGCGGTCCAGTGCCATGGGGGGCAGCTGGCTGTTTGGGATTGGGATTGTGTCTACCCCCCACAACTTTTGTCAAAATGTTCACACCTCTTGATTTTCCAACCAATACTGCAACAAGAGTTACATATAAACTACATTGTACAAATACCCTGTGCCAATGCATTCTCTTATATATGCGAGTCGACCATAGGTCGCCTCGCATATATAAGAGAATGCATTGGCCTAACAAATTTTATATTATTTTTATAACTGCTAATAAATGTAAACAAAAATAACATATCGTGATTTTATACAATCTAATTACCCTTATGGAGCCTCTCACAGACATGAGCAGACGACACTCAGCTATACAAGCTGACACCTGTATGGGGCTCCCTATAGGGTTTTTTAATATAATTGTTTAGTTTTTAGACCAACAGTAGCATATTGTATAATGTGATCGGAAATTGTTATTTGAAATTTTCCAACCTTAGCTGACCTTAGTGGGTTGTCAGGTTGGAAATTTCAAACAGTTGTCCAACCCAAAGGGTGGGAATACCAATCGATTTTTGTGAAACTTGGGTTTAAACCCGGTCCAATGTTCAATGGGATGGGGGTGCCGTTGGAAATGTCCCCATGTCCCATCTTTGCATATGGGCAATTATCAAAGTACATTTTGGTGACTACACGATGAGGACGTTTACACAAGAAAGTATGAGACTTGGTAGGTTGTGCATATGTTCCTGAAAAAATAAAAAAATTCTGCGTAATATTGCGTAATATTGCGACCGAAATGGTACATCGATATGTCCCTCAACTCAAATCAAGCTTGAAAATCAGTCTCGATTTTCGCCCTTATCAGGATTAGAACACACAAACTCATCATCTAATGTAGATTGCGATTGTGACATCCACCATAATCACCATGGGCCACGACCTCGGCTACAAGGCATCCTTAAAAAACAGGCCATTCAATCGAGTGTTCAGCAGTATTCTCACGTACAGCTGATTTAATTACATGGTAGATTTTGGATTGGTATATGACAAGATATTTGTTTTCTTTATTCAGACCATTGCTGGCTACGACGGCGGTTTGGACCCAAGACAGAGTCCAGGCATAAAAGTACCTGAATATACACAGTTGGTAAGGATCACATGGTCTCTCGTTGGTTATAATATGAGTATTCTCGTATAAATGGCAGGCTTCCTATATAAAAACATCTAAACTAGACCTATAAATACAAAATAACATAATTTTTGTTATTGAAAAAAATAACTAAAATTAAATAAATTATGTTCAAAGTCCTTTTAAACCATCAAATATTTTGCTTAATATATAATTTCCTATCCATTTATTTAAGAAGGCGCCACATTCGTGAATTAAAACAAATCTCAACTTCAAGCAATCAACCTGAAGGGAAAAAACATCATTTATAACCAATGTATGCTATAGTATTATAACAACTCATATGTATTCTCACTATATGACAGATAAAAAAAATAAAAGCAACTATGTTTTCATGTAGGGCGATAGACAGTTTGATAGGAAATATTTTCCAAAAAACACACTGCATTTTTCTAGACTGTGAACACAGTTAGGGTATGCGCTCAGCCTACCATCAGAAACCATGACTGTCTGCGAGAAAATAAAACATTTTTCATGGCATATTTTAGTTTTGTTTTGGCAGCCATTTGCAGAACTTTTTTAAAAGAATAATCACCATAAAACTACATACGTTCTGAAAAGGTGAATCAGTACTGAGTATTTATGTCTGCCAGATTATTGAAAACGTGGTTAAATAATATTGATGTTGCTTTGGTCCTTTACCAGATATAAGAAATAGTCCTGCAAATGGCTGCCAAAAAAAATAAAAATAAAATATGCAATGAATTTTTTTTTTTATTTATTTTCTCGCAGCCATTTGCAGGAATATTTTTTTATTAAAAAAATGCATCGCCCTCATGACCGATTGCACTCACATTTTGACCATGTCCTGCAGCATATTCATCTTAATATGCGACACGCAAAATTTCAGGCCAATCGGTATATTCAAGACGACCTGAGACATAAAGCGTTTCCCTAAGGTTATCAAGACGATATTTTCACTGATACAAGACGAAGACGAATGTGTTTTCAGCGGCGTCCGTCATTACAAAATTTAAAAGACCAAAGCCAAATTCCGGACAAACTCCGCGCGTCGTTTGCCGGCTTTCTTTATATCGTTAGTGAATCAATAGTGATGACTATTATATTAATTTCCTGCATGTCATGTTTGTGACGAGCAATCCCTTATTCCTGTATATACAAGCCTAAATCTATGTCTAACTCTATGACGCCATTGGTGCGTTTAAAATATATCACCCTTATGTCCGATTGCGCCAAAATTTTGACCATGTCCTGCTGCACATCTTAAAATACGATAAACACAATTTCAGTCTAATAGGTACAAAAGTTTTCAAGATGACCTAAAATATACCACATTCGCCAAAGGTTATCAAAGCGATAATTTCCCCAATACAATAGACCATCTCGATGTTTTGACAGCAGATCCGACACGCTAACCACGGAGATCCACATTCTGCCTCTTTGTTTCTGCTTCTGTATATATACACTTCCCCACACTATCCTGGGTAGAAATTTCGTAGGACACCACATGCACACTTATTTGAGAATTTGGTAGTGATGTCTCTGTCATGTTCTAGAAATTGCGACATGTATAACCTTTTGAAATATAAAAACATTCTCAAGTAAGAAAATAGTCAACTCATTTATCCACTGACTAAAATGGATCGATGTATATAGAAACTGGTGCGAAAATGTGAATATCCGTGTGTTACATTTGTGTCCAAACTCACAGTTGTTTCCTCTAACATTCTGACCAAAATTGTCAGACGAAGGATTGTCCTAGATGTATGGACTGGTGTATTCCACGAACCTCCGACTGAGTATTTCTGAATAAATATAGTATCAACTTGTTTAACAATAAACTATCATATGCTCGAAACAGTTAAAATGCAATATTTTGTGTCACTTCATTATGTTTTTGTGCGTTTGCACTAGCTTCGGCCATTTTACTGCGTGGTACTCACCAACATCGAAATCACATGATTTCCCCATCGTGATAGAAACACTTGCATGTTGTGCTTATGATTCTGTTTCCACAGCTTGATGTCGATATGAAAGGAAAGAAGATTGCAATGTGCACAGAGGGGTTCAAACAATCAAAGCCAGAAGTTAGCGAGTGTGTTAAAGCTGCCTGCCAAAAATTAAAAAGTTTAGGAATGGTGGTAGATGAAGTGTCAATTCCAATGCATTCGGATGGTAATAATTTATTAATTATTATTCATATAGCACTTGATTGAACTCCACACAAAATCATGAATGTTAATTCGGCAATAATTTCCAACAGTTACTGTCACTGCCATGGGTTTCATACCTCAATAAAACACATTCCTACCGCTCGGTCGGAAATATTTCGAATTGGCATGTCTTGATGCCATTTCCAAGTTACCTATATTTAATTTGAAGATTCGAGTGCGTCTGACAGTTTGAAGTTAGAAAATTCGATTGATATCTTCTGAACTTTTTATCCTCTAACCAGTGTAATGCAGCTTAACGACGGAGCCACGGCATCTGCGTTACCAATGCGATATATATACATTTAAGAAATTAAGATCTATTTATAATTATAAAACACATTGTAGAATCGAAGCTGCAGAGTTCAGTCCCCTCGCTACGCTATGTCTGACCGCTGCAGGCATTCGTATTTTTTCGTAATTAAATCTAACATTTTTTATTGAAGTGTTCTGTCAGTTACAATTTATTCTGGCTTGATCTTGACATTTTTCAAATGATGCAGAATGAATTGTAACCTATATACAAGTCTCAAATAAAATAATTAGTGATTTCCTCTCATTCTGCGTACGTGCTGGCAGCGTTAAGTCATGCATAGCAGGGGACTGAACTCTGCATGGAGCTAAGTTCTGCATCGAAGGGGACTGAACTCTGCATGGAGCTTGTGTCGAATCTGTCGTCTGCTTTCAGGGATGCCGATATGGAACGCCGTTATAGTACAAGAATTTACAGAGTGTATGACAAAGGGAAACGGTATGTCCCACCTTATCAAACATTATCAAACATCAAGCAATAACGCCATTATAGTACAATGATTTACAGAGTGTATGACAAAGGGTAACGGTATGTCTAATTGTATCACACATCAAGCAATAACGCCGTTATAGTACAAGCATTTACATAGTGTACGACAAAGGGAAACGGTATGTCTAATTTATCACACATCAAGTAATAACGCCTTTATAGTACAATAATTTACAGAGTGTACGACAAAGGGAAACGGTATGTCCCATCGTATCACACATCAAGCAATAACGCGTTATAGTACAATGATTTACAGAGTGTATGACAAAGGGAAACGGTATGTCTAATCTTATGACACATCAAGCAATAACGCCATTTATAGTACAATGATTTACAGAGTGTATGACAAAGGGAAACGGTATGTCTAATCTTATCACACATCAAGCAATAACGCCATTATAGTACAATGTTTTACTGAGTGTATGACAAAGGGAAACGGTATGTCTAATCTTATCACACATCAAGCAATAACGCCATTATAGTACAATCATTTACAGAATGTATGACAAAGGGAAACGGTATGTCTAATATTATCACACATCAAGCAATAACGCCATATAGTACAATGATTTACTGAGTGTATGACAAAGGGAAACGGTATGTCTAATCTGATCACACATCAAGCAATAACGCCATTATAGTACATTGATTTACAGAGTGTATGACAAAGGGAAACGGTATGTCTAATCTGATCACACATCAAGCAATAACGCCATTATAGTACAATGATTTACTGAGTGTATGACAAAGGGAAACGGTATGTCTAATCTTATCACACATCAAGCAATAACGCCATTATAGTGCAATGATTTACATAATGTATGACAAAGGGAAACGGTATGTCTAATCTTATCACACATCAAGCAATAACGTCATTATAGTACAAGAATTTGCAGAATGTATGACATTAGGGAAGCGGTATGTCCCATCGTATCACACATCAAGCAATATGTTTTGTTTCCTTTACAACAGTTGCCTGGCGATTTACGAAATTATGGACTACTGTTAGAGCCAACATAGAATGGGCGGGGAAACGGAACCCGCCAAACGAGGAATCCGCCAAAAGCGACAAAATGTCTAGACACACACATATATTGCCACAATGTTTTGTCACTTCGGTGGTTTTCTCGTTTGGCAGGTTGCATATTCTCCGCCATTCTAGGTTGGCCACAACATTATTCCATACGAAATGGTTATCGGGGGGGGGGGGGGGAATAGTGATTCAAGATAATAAATAATAATAATAATGTACAGTTTGTGTAAAGCGCCTAACCCATGATGCCCAAAGCGCTCAAATTATTACCCCAATGAGCCTACTCAGTAACCATTTACTGCTCCCCGGGGTCAAGTGGGGTACAGCCGATAGTTTACCAAGATACCATGTTAATAGCATACTGACAATATATTCCAGTGCTCACAAATAGGACAGTAAGATGCCCACTATAATGTACGATGTGTACGCGTGTGGCCGGGAATAATTAGACTGAATTGTCAGATAACAACTCTAAAAGAGTTAGTTTTTGACAACCTTGATGGCGCCATAAACATAGTTCTGATATGCCACTGGTCCCAATGAGTCGTAGAAGAATCCAAAAGGGCTGCTTCTTATAACAACCTAAGTGCATGCACATTAATACGATGTGGATATATCATATGTTGATGGGGGTCGATTCTGTGCAGTGATTGCACCATGGATTCACCGTTCATGGAAAGCGGCGGAGGACAGAGATTGAGACCCGGCACTATCTGATGGTTATAGTTCCTGAACATTACCGTTGGCGGACAGGGTTTGTGCCTTCGGTGGCTTTCTTATACGGTTCTTCCAAATAAGGATATATATTAAGTGATTCATTTATCATTGTAAATATGTTATGATTATAAACGGTCTCTATGTACCCATGTTAAAAGACTAAAATAAAGTTTAAGTTGAAGTTGGGTATGTCTGGTGTGCCAGTAAGAACGTCGTCTCTGTGAATCTAGGCTTCTATAATTCCTCATAAAATATCTTAAATTCATATAATTCTATATACAAATATATAGGAGATGGCACCAATACGCCTTTAAGCTTACTGTCAATTTCTATTCCCATTTATATGTACTATGTTGGATGTACATATATTGTGATTTACATGTTTAATCGTTGATAGAGAATAAATGTGTTAAAAGATGGTCTTTCTCTTCATATATCAAGTTTTATATAGTTTCATGGTATAAAATAATAAATATGAATCGAATACCCCTGTCCGGAAACGCTTCTATCAATTAATATTGATTTTATTTCGAATTTTCTGGTAAAACACATATGATCAATTTAGAACATTTTACGGATCGTGGACCATAGAAGGTGGGGGAACTCTATTTCTATCTGAGATCTTCTGAACGGGTCATCACGGTATGTTAAAAAATTAGTAATGAAAAAATGTCCAAACTGATTATTGCATTATATCAGAAAATATCGATAATAATAAATATTAATTGATAGAAACGTTTCCGGACGGGTGTTTTCGACTCATATATATTTATTCACAGGAAACTAAATATAATGTATTTAGGAAGAGATAATCCATCTTTAACCCTTTCAGTGCCAGGTCTGATTTTTGTATCAACCCATATACCCCGTGCCAATGCATTCTCTTATATATGCAAGTCGACCATAGGTCGCCTCGCATATATAAGAGAATGCAATGGCCTAACAATTTTTCATCATTTGTTATTATTTTTTACAATTTTAATAATTTTTTCTTATCTTCTTTAATTCTTTCAGTGCCAGACTTATTTTGCCAGGGAATCTTACGTTTTTCATGGGCATCGAAATTATTACTATGAATACTAGAGTTATAACATGCGCCTAAGGTTTTATCCAGTTTGTTTTTAAATTCGCTATAGTATGCTTAAGTATACCTAAAAAAATTCAAGCAAAAAAAAAAAAAAACAATCTGAAGAATTTTTGTTTTGTTTTTTTAGGGCCGTTATTACAGACCGTAAATTAGGGCCGATGAGATCGGCCTCTGGCACTGAAAGGGTTAAACTAAAATATCGGTCGTCATTTCAGCTGGTGGCTTTAATTGGCGTGGATACCATTGTGGGTCCATGTCAGAAGCGGCCACTCGCGGAGCAGCACTCAGACCATATGACTATTCCATCACCACACGCATGCTCATGGTACTCAGTGAGTACATGAGTGAACATTACCAAAACAAGTTCTACAACAAGGGACATAATCTGGTGTTGAGACTAAAACAAGCTTATGAAGACGTGCTAAAAGATTATGATGCTATAGTCATGCCAACAATGACAGGGGTTGCAACGGAACTACCAAAAGAGGGAGCGTCAGTACAAGGTAGGAATGGATCATGCTATTAAAACTGCAAGGCAGAGTTCTGCCCCCCCCACCTCGCAAGGCAGAGTTATGTCCCCTCGTTACGCTGGTCGACCAGATCACGTGCACTGTCGTGCAGTTATCGCATAAGCTTTTTTCAAGTTGTTATTAGATACTTTTGTGTTTCTTATATTTCATTCAGCATTATTGTTAGAAACTAAGCTGTTCACATTCAATTGGAAATTTTCCGGATAAGATCAAATTAGTTGGAAATTGTCCGATAGAGTATCGCAAAATAGTCCGCCTGCTTACCATTATATACTGTCCAGTCAAAATACGAGAAATATGGCCTAACCTATACCATATTTGTACATAATTGAAATGATGTTCATGGTGTGCCGGACCTTTTTCACACCACATATCAAAAATCCTCCATGAAATATATGCGCAAAATATTAAAACTGACATCGTTTCTGGCAGTCCCATATGAGTTTTTGGTGCATTCTGTTTATGGTATAGGGTAAAACACGCACCAACACGACGCATGCTTCGAGCATGCGGCCATGTCATATATCAAAATTATGGAAAATTTAATTGTATCGCGATTGGGCATGAAGCTAACACAATTTTGCCTTATAGGTCACATGGGTCAAAGGTCACAGAGAAACAATTTGATAGTATGGTTGTGGTACGCAAAGATGGGTTAACCCAGAAGAAATTGGTCAGAAAGCTATTTTAATGTAAAAATACGCAGGAGAGTCTTCAGTATAACATATCTAAATTCCGCTTTGGGGAAACTGTGTTATCCATCCAGATGGCCTCACAATATGTTTAACCCTTTGAGTGCCAGGGGCCGACCTCATCGGCCCTAAACCTACAAAATAAGTCTGTTAAAGAATATAAGAATAAATTATTAAAATTGTAAAAAATTATAAAATATTGTAAAAAATAACAAACTAAAAAATGTTAGGCCAATGCATTCTCTTATATATGCGAGGCGACCTATGGTCGACTCGCATATATAAGAGAATGCATTGGCACAGGGTATATGGGTTGATACAAAAATCGGACCTGGCACTCAAAGGGTTAAATCAAATTAAGCTTGAATCAACTATAGATTTGTCAGAAATTAGACAGAAAAGTGATTAACAATGAAACGCGTTACACGTGGAGAGCATGGATTCTCATATTAAACACAAAACAAACGACGCCAGCATGTGATGGTAGTGGTTTGGGGGACATAACTCTGTCTTGCAGTTTACATGTTATTAGCTAGGTTTAGATGTGACTTGTGGAACGTCGGGATTCAAACATCCGTACACGTTATGCTACATTCAAGAGAAGAAAGCCGTGATCGACAACTGTTTGAAATTGTTGATAAGGCTTATACTATTATCAACCTTACGGTAGATTTTTTTCATGTATTCAAGATTCAGCAGCCATTCCTATCAAAAATAGTGTCTAAATGCAAACAAATTTCGTGTACGGTCAATGACCCCTTGTGGTGTCTTGATAGTGGAACGACACCTTAGAAAAGAGAACATAGCCGTCTAACCACTGAGTGATTCCCCCTCAACACACGTATTTATATATAAATAAAATTATAGTGTGGACGTAGCTGGTACCTAGGGCAATCTAAACCTGGCTACTATATCATAAACAGAGTCTTCAGTAATTATAATCAGATTTCATTTCACATACAGCTGTGTAGTCAACTGTAGCATGATGCATGTCAATGAAGAACTTCTAGTCAGAATCATACACTATTTGAGAGAATCCTGGCGAGAAACTGACGTCACTAATGTAATACCTAAACCGTCGCTCTACGTCACTAATGTAGTACCTAAACCATCGCTCCAGCCGTTCAGGAACATACGTCACTAATGTAATACCTAAACCGTCGCTCCAGCCGTTCGGATAGTTGTTATCTGGTACAGTGGCTGAACTATATAGTTGTTATCTGGTACAGTGGCTGAACTATATAGTTGTTATCTGGTACAGTGGCTGAACTATATAGTTGTTATCTGGTACAGTGGCTGAACTATATAGTTGTTATCTGGTACAGTGGCTGAACTATATAGTTGTTATCTGGTACAGTGGCTGAACTATATAGTTGTTGCATGAGATATTGTTCTTACAAGTGAAAGGGATTATGTTAATTTCACGAACATCTTTTAAATGGTTGAGTTGTGTTTGATGTTCAAAATCGGGGGCACAATCCATCACTGTTTTCTTTGTAAAATTAAGTTATAAATATGAGATTTAAACGATTACAGATTTTTGAATGTGCATTATGAATTTCCACATGTAAAGTTTATATCGTCAGACAAATGTTTATATATGTTTTAAACAAATTTAAAATAACAACTGTGTTATGTTAGAGACTTTAATGGGCAGGTATATGTTTCTCGCCCTGTATTTGCTCTGTGGATGAAGCAACATACCGTGTTGGGGTCGAGACTTTAATGGTGACGTATATGTTTCTCGTCCTGTATTTTCTCGGTGGGTTAGAGACTTTAATGGTGACGTATAGGTTTCTCGCCCTGCATTTGCTCGGTGGATGGTGACGTATATGTTTCTCGCCTGTATTTGCTTGGTGGGTTAGAGACTTTAATGGAGACGTATATGTTTCTCGCCTGTATTTGCTTGGTGGGTTAGAGACTTTAATGGAGACGTATATGTTTCTCGCCTGTATTTGCTTGGTGGGTTAGAGACTTTGATGGTGACGTATAGGTTTCTCGCCCTATATTTGTTCTGTGGAGGCAGCAGCATATATACATTCCGGTAGATTGAGCTTAAAGGGGTACTGTACCCTAAATCCGACCATTTATGGGACCATCTCCTTTTATAAACAACAGAATATATACAACAAATGAATGAATTTAAGCCAAAAATACACTCATGAAATACACTCATGAAATACACTCATGAAATACACTCATAAAATACACTCATGAAATACACTCATGAAATATACTCATGAAATACACTCATGAAATATACTCATGAAATACACTCATGAAATACACTCAAGAAATACACTCATGAAATACACTCATGGAATACACTCATGGAATACACTCATGAAATACACTCATGAAATACACTCATGAAATACACTCATGAAATACACTCATGAAATACACTCATGAAATACACTCATGACATACACTCATGAAATACACTTATGACATACACTCATGACATACACTCATAAAATACACTCATGAAATACACTCATGAAATACACTCATGAAATACACTCATGAAATACAATCATGAAATACACTCATGGAATACACTCATGGAATACACTCATGAAATACACTCATGAAATACACTCATGAAATACACTCATGAAATACACTCATGAAATACACTCATGGAATACACTCATGGAACACACTCATGAAATACACTCATGACACTCAGGATACAAACAAAATGGAAATGATAATGAGAATAAATTTATGACTCCAGTTATAAATTCATGAAAATATATTTATTACCCCAGTTATAAATTCATTTTAATTTTAATTACCATATTGTTTGCATCGATGATAGAGCACATGATTTGAACTTTTTAAATCGGAAATAACTTCTTTTTTTCAATCATATTTTGACTTGTGAAAGTTAAAGATGCATAATCCGAATAGACGCTCCCAAATTACTATTTCTTTGGCTTCGGGGGTACAAATATTTGATTTGAATCGAGGAACCCACCCATCGAAGCTCAGAGTGATCAGATATAAATTTTTGAAATTTGTTATTTCTCGAAATGTGTCCTTATTTGTGGCCCAGAAAAAAGTCGTCAAACCGACGGTCTCGAACAAAATTACGGATGGAGGTGGATAACTCTAAAATCAAGTCGTAATTACGGCCAAATGTCGTGATACTCAAGTGATAATACGGCCGTATTTCGTTGAACAACATGTTGATTAATAACACGTTTTGGGAAATTTATACCATAGTTGACAGCGGTTAGCATTATTTTTATTTGTTGTTAGAGATTCTGATAACTAAAGCGTATTTTGAAGAAATGTTGTTATAACTTGATGATAAGGAGACCGCATGATCGGATTGAGTACCTTTAAATGTTTGCCTTAATGAAATTTAGACTAAATTTTAAAACAAAGAAAATATTTATTCATGCAAATCGGTACCAGATTGATACTTGAAATTTTCCAGTTTTGTGTGTAAAACATTCCTAGCGGTGAGATGCCTTCACACACTGAGATGCCTTTCACACACTGTTGACATTCCTAGCGGTGAGATGCCTTCACACACTGAGATGCCTTCACACACCGAGATGCCTTCACACTGAGATGCCTTCACACTGAGATGCCTTCACACACTGAGATGCCTTCACATACTGAGATGCCTTCACACTGAGATGCCTTCACACACTGAGATGCCTTCACACTGAGATGCCTTCACATACTGAGATGCCTTCACACACTGAGATGCCTTCACACACCGAGATGCCTTCACATACTGAGATGCCTTCACACTGAGATGCCTTCACACACTGAGATGCCTTCACACACTGAGATGCCTTCACACACTGAGATGCCTTCACACACCGAGATGCCTTCACACTGAGATGCGTTCACATACTGAGATGCCTTCACACACTGAGATGCCTTCACACACCGAGATGCCTTCACACTGAGATGCGTTCACATACTGAGATGCCTTCACACACTGAGATGCCTTCACACACTGTTGCTGCGTCCTTGCTTTAGAATTGCACACTTATTTATTTTGCTGTTTTCCCATTGCACAATTATTTTGTAGAAAAAATGGACGCAGGCCTGGGCCAGATAGAAAACACTGCACCATTCAACGCATCTGGGCATCCAGCATTGACAATCAATTCCGGATTGGTTCGAGGTTTGCCAGTCGGCATGATGTTTATTGGAAAATACTTCGATGAACTTTCTATCCTGCAGATCGCGAAAGCATACGAGAAACTAGGCGGACAGTGAAGACATGTATTCCTATAATTACATGGATGATGGACGTTAAGGATGTATCTATAGTTACATCTCTTACACTACACCAGCTGATATTAGCCTCGTTTTCAGCACTCAATATATTATATCTATGTGTGTTAAATATGTATGTATCTAGTATAACATTGGATTAATATTGATTAGCCATGTTCATATATGTAGAATCTAAAATAGTCAGTCATCATGTATTCATCCTGATCAGACGAATAAGCATAACTATACACGTACATGCATAAATGCGACATTCCCATAGCATATGGTGGTTGTGTTTTGGTGCCTTTGTTATACGCACGTTTAAAAACACGTCTCTATTGGTCCATCCGTCTGTTCATATTTAGTTTCCGGATGATAACTTTAGTACTACATGGATTTCCAAATTGCACCCACCCCACTTGCACCAGGGCAAACTACCAAGGTCGCATAATTGCATTTGTACCCCCTCCCCATGGCTTTAAATTTCCTACCTGGTAGGCTATCTGACATGCCTTATTATTTTATATTTGTGTACTTGAATTTGGACTGGATACCGAGGAGAGAGGGACCTAGTGGAAAGTTCAAACCAATATGTTGACTAAAGTGGCAAGATATGCAACTATTCTACTAAAACAACACATACAGTAATGCCCTAATTAATCGACTGCCGACTAAATCCTGAAAAGTTACCCATAATTATGCTGTGGTTAAGCAGTCGATTAATTAGGGCATTACTGTACCACACTTATTACTGTTTGTAGTACCAGAATAATTTTAACCTATTGTTGGTGTTAAATTTCCTACTAATATTGAGTATTGTGTCAGGTATGAAATTTCCAACTGTTGAAACAAATTGACTATAGATGGCGCGGGGGTGGGGGTGCGTGTGTCGCTACACACATGTATGTTTGGTAACATGATATACACAACAGCCACATGAAACAAACCAAATCTACCGTTCTAATTGGAAATGAGTTATGGTGCCTATGGTGTTGAAACGTTGTTTTCTTCTTGGATCAATTGAGGGACAGCGCTATGCAAGTGTTTGTACTAGGTGGCAACAATTTTATTGTCACAAACGATGTTGAGTCAAACAGAACCAACATAACCATAGACACAGCCACTTTCCTCTCCACCAGTTGCACGTTTATAATAGGCGAAAGCGCTACATGTAATACTGGTTGGCCCTAGACGTATAGCCAAATGGACATACAATACAGGTGGACAACTCTTGTCAATATTTGTGTATATAAAACTTGATACATGTATATATTATTATGTAATGTTTATATACTCTCCACATATGAAGGCAATAAATATTTGTCATTTCCAAATAACGTGACCACATTCTCATTATAAGTTCTTTACATGAGAGCAGCAATGTGCGACAGGGGTTTGTGGCCACTGTCTCATCATGATATATGTATATGAGAGCTGCAGCGTACGACAGGGGTTTGTGCTTCACCACCCCAAGTCCCAAACAACTATAATAAATTTAAATTGTTGTAAATTTAATTAATGCTATGAATTGCCAATATATGGACTTTAGATTGTTTACCCGACGCAGTTCACTTAAACCAGCACGAATACTACTGTTCTGATTGAGCTCAATCGTAGCCACGTTGTCACGGGTGTAATCTTTGCAGCAATAAAATATCACTCAGGACACAAGTGTACCTGATTATTCTTGCAGATATTTTCTTGTAGCTGCATGTGAACATGCCATTAAACATGAACATGCCGCATAATTTAGCAGCTTTGAGCATTAATAATCCCCGCTGCGGGCAGTAAACCCCGGTGCGGGCATCAGTAAACCGCACATCGGGACACAAGTTAGACTTTTTCATACCAGGGCTAGTCTAATTAGTTAAAAGTAGTCAATTTATAAGTTATACCAACCAATGGAAGACGTATATGATATGCAATATCTACTTATGCTGTGACAGGAGTTTAGAGACAATTCAGATATCAGTTCTCGAGAAAAATACAATCTTAGTCGAGCGCATTCGGAATGTTTGGGTAAATTTAAGTTTCATGCAGCAAAACTTTCTCTGCAGACACTTCTCGAGAATTTTTTTGAAAACGTTATATGGGACACTCAATCCTTGACGTGTTTTGGTTCTAAAAACCCCAAATCCCTATTCAGTACTCGAATAAAGAGACATCTTTCCAAACATACCGTACAACGATAAAGTAAAACGTAATGCGGGGCAGGAGTAAACTCTGACGTGTCAAAAATCATGCCCGCAATGGGGTTTATTCAAACACCATGGAGTGTCTCATGCAATTGTCAATATTTTCCTACTTAAATGCAGCAAATTCAAATGTAAATATAGATTTAGTTTCCTAATTTATCAATATCAATGGAATGTTGACAACGTTGTCCACAGTTAACACCAAGCACCCATCTTGGGACTGAAAACGAAATTGAAACATGGAAGCTTATTCTCGAGCTTCATCGAGCATTTCGTCACTTTATAGAGCTTTATTCGTCACTTTATGGAGCTTTATTCGTCACTTTATAGAGCTTTATTCGTCACTTTATAGAGCTTTATTCGTCACTTTATAGAGCTTTATTCGTCACTTTATAGAGCTTTATTCGTCACTTTATAGAGCTTTATTCGTCACTTTATAGAGCTTTATTCGTCGAACTGTTAACATTTGGTTGAAGCTGGGTTTACCATACACCTCGTGTATCCGTTCCATTTCGTCACTTTATAGAGCTTTATTCGTCGAACTCTTAACATTTGGTTGAAGCTGGGTTTACCATACACCTCGTGTATCCGGAGTTGTGTCTGAAGAAAAATAATTAATAAAAAAAATTCCATCAAAACAAACCCACCTGTACTCTCCACTCGACTGAATGAATATACCAGTTTTTCGTATTTATTTATCAGCATTACTTCCATGCGTTGACAGCCATACCTTGTTTGTAGACCAGTTTTTCGTATTTATTTATCAGCGTTATTTCCATGCGTGGGCAGCATACCTGGTTTGTAAGCCACGTTTTGATTGGTTGCTTTTGTTTTTTTGGGAGATTCCTTAAAGGGGAATATAGCTTCGAATATTTTGATATATGATTGTTCCTTTTGTAATTATTATTGCATCAACACAACTTCTAACTTTTCCATACCCATTCTGTTATGAAACATATTATTAAACTGGTGTTGGAATAACTCTGGCACAATCATAGGTTTGAATTCAAGGTGATGGGAATTGTAATTTCGCACAGCAACAGTGACACCTGTTGAGGATAGAGTTATCGTTCGTTCATTGATAGAGTTATCGTTCGTTCATTGGTAGTGTTATCGTTCGTTCTTTCATTGGCAGAGTTACTTTTCTTAGTCCGTGCGTGATTTGTCCAGCAGCCATTTTCTCATGCTGTCTTGTGTTTGACACAAGATACAAGATGTCTGATTTCTTGTAGTTTCTTGAAGTTATACTTCAAGAAATATGGTGGCGATGTTCATGTTTGAACCATGAAGGTTAAAGACGGTGAGTTATTGTCACATTGATGATGTAAGTTGAAAATGAGACATTTAATCGTAATTTTTATGATTAATTGAAAGATTAATTTCGCTGAGATCAATTTCAGAGAAGAAAACATTTCTCTGGCTTCATAATGACTCTTCTAGTCTGAATACTGTTTTGCTGTGGCTTTTCAATTTTATTCTAAGAAACAATGTTATGCTTGAAGCATAATTGTAGTATGAAATTTGAATTAGTTTAGATTTATTTGAACTTCCACACTTGTATTTGGTTTATCTTTATTCCTTGCTATTGATAAATGGTGAATTATCAATAGTGATTTTGATAAATGGTGATTTATAAATGGTGATTTATCAAATCCGGTATCTTCCCAGTTTTCCACTTTCCTGAAATGAAGTTATGCTCAATAGATAGCATAGTCCATTTATTAACTGATATCGTTAACTTTGATCCAGTAGAGCGAAATCCTATTTTGTATATTTTATTATTTAATTTACAGAGCTGAGAAATTTGTCATCTGATGTACATCATGATTCGCAGACTGATGTTATTTAATTAAATGGTTTGAAGAACCGTGTGTATATAATCCATATACTACCGGTTACAAAATGGGGGCTCGTCCGGGATTTTTCTTCTGTGAATGTGTTGGTCGATGTATTTTAAGGGCAGTATATGTTACTTAAATTTTCTCTGCACCAGGAAATAGTGGACTCTGTGATGTCATGATTCTATTTTCAGTGAACTTTTGTGTTTAAAAACTTTTAGAAGTTTGACATTAGTAACTTCAAACAATTAACTATCTGAAAGTATTATTAATTTCAATAGAAAATCTACATTAATGGTGGATTGGATCCATGAAATGAACTATGAATATTGATGCAGTAATTGTAAACAATTTATGATTTAATCTTGCTGTGCTGACTAGTAGTTTAAATTTAGATACTATGACTTAAACGAGAGTCAATGTGAGTGCCCAGTAATTTTTTTCTCCTTTGAAATTCACTGGTAGAAATATAGAATGAGTCGATAAGTTTATACTTGATATTAAAGACCTATCCTCTTCATGCAACTGTGCACATTCTTTAATACTAACTGTTGTGTTTGTACTAACCTGTATACATTCATGAGTGAACACAGATTATTAAAGTACTTGGCGAGAGTTGACAATTTTCATCCTCAGCATTCAAAATGTGTGATTGTTACCACAAGTAAAGGCAAATATTTGTTAAAGGAATATAACAACTTGCACATAAACTATCCTGACATAAAATAGTGGTGCAAAAGTGGTGGTAAAGCAGCAGACCAGTTGAAATTCACAAAGAAACGATTGCATTTATTAAATAAATTTAATGATGTTAAACTGGTCATTTGGCTTGGAACTTGTGATTTGTCTTATAAAGAAGGCCCCTTCATATATTTACCTTCACAGGAAGACAAAGCCAGTAAATTAATTGACTCATTTCAACATATTGTGAATTCTGTGAGTAGATATTCAAAAATTTCTGTTGTATTTTTGGAAATACCACCAATTAGCCTTGTTAAATGGAATGAATTCAAAGGTCACAAAACACCAGATATTTTTGTAGATGATGACAAAAAGCTACAGCTATCTTTGGATTATGTGAATAATTGGATACACAATTATAACTCAAGTCACAATTATATTAGTCCCAAATTTCATTTGGACTTAGTTAACTGTAGGAAGTCCAAAAATAAGAAGGCAATTTATAGTTTGAATTTTGATTGTATAATGACGGGGTTCACCCTAAATCATTACTGGCTCAAACTTGGTTGAAAAGGATTGTAGTAAGTTTTGCCCGTGTATGACAATTATGAACAATTTGTTCATTTTCTGAATATTCAAAATGTCAAAAGAAAATGCTATGAATGAAGATGAAGTCTCTGACTTACTTCAAGCATTTGGAGAATTGCATATCAAACCAAGAGCTTCAAATGCAGAAAAATTGAAGGCCTGGATTTGTGATTTTGCGAAACAAAGTATAAAAGATGAACCACATAAGGAAATTCCAAGTAAATCTGGAACTCAATTTATTGTGTCACAACCACCGTGGTTGTCTTTGTTTTTCGGAGACTCGAAAGGCGAAGCATCTTATGATGTGTGGTGATATGAGGTAGCATGTTTAAAGGCCCAACATACTGACCGTGATATGATTAATCAGGCCATCAGGTCTCTGAAAGGGGAAGCAGGCCGAATAGCCATGCGACTTGGTTCCCATGCTGATGTTTATGAAATTTTACATAAACTTGACAGCATATATGGATGCGTTGAATCTAAAAGACCATCTTTGCGAAATGTTATAGTGCCAAGCAGGCAGATGATGAGTCTGTGACTCAATGGGCTTGCAGATTGGAGGATATTTTAAGTAAGGCCACACATATGAATGTGCCCCTCCCTGAAGATCCTAATCAGATGTTGCGCACAGTGTTTTGGCTGGGATTAAAACAAAACTTGAGGGATATAAGTGGTCATAAGTTCGATCTGATTAAAGATTTTGATGAGTTGAGAGTTGCGATGCACCAAATTGAGCAAGACCAGATTAATGTTAATGGGGATAAATCAAAGAGAGCAATTGTTAAACAAGCCCAATCAAATACATCTGAAGTTAGTTAGTTAAAATCAATGGTGCGAGAGTTAGTGAATGAGGTTAAAACTTTGAAAAAAGAACAACATGAATTTCAGCAACAGCATCAGAGTCAACAATTGGGGCAACAAACATCTGGTAGGTATAATTATAACCCTCAACAAACATCTGGTAGGTATAATTATAACCCTCAACAACAGTATGGTAGGTATAACTATAATAACCCAGTCCATCAACGTCAATCAAGTTATTCCTGAAATGATGATACAAAGCCAAAGACTTATGATGATTATGGAGCTTCCAATCAAAGAGATTACCTGCTTTAAGTGTAACCTGACCACATTGCTAGATATTGTATTGTGGGTAAACGAGTATTCGCAGACGCGAACTGAGAGATTTAGGTCGGGGAAACTTCCGTCGGCCTATGGGGTGGGGACGACCATAGGTAAACCTGTACATATAAAGTCCCTTAATCAGTCTAAGATTGATTCTTCAGATTTAGTTGGTTTCCCAGCTGTTATCAAAGTAAATGGTATCTCAACTAAATGCTTGTTGGACACTGGATCAACAGTTTCCACTATAAGTTGGACCTTTTTCAAAACCAATTTCAACACTCCAATATTATCTTTAAATGAAATTATAAATGTTGAATGTGCTGATGGACAGCCTTTGCCATATAAAGGTTGCATTGAAGTGGAAGTTGAAATTGACAGTTTATGTCAATAAAATGTGAGACAAAAGTGTATATTGCTTGTCGTCAATGATAGTAATTATAATAGGGTTGTACCTGTGCTTCTTTGAACCAATGTCTTGTCTGTCTTGATTGATCAGTGCATAGCTAAGTGTGGAGATAAATATTTACAGCAGGGTGATAGGTCAGCTTGGCATACAGCTTTTAGCGGCATATCTTTAAGGCAACGTGCCTTATGTAAAAATCATAATCGGTTAGCCTTAGTCAAAAGTGCTGATACTTCAAATGTCAGTTTACCTCCAAACAGTCAGGTAACTGTCAGAGGTTAACCGACCAAAAAGTTGTCATATCAGCCTACGTGTGCCATAGTACAGCCTGTTACTCAAAATAATTGGATGAAAGATTTTGATGTTACTCCAATGGTTTTCAGTTATAATTTTAATGGTGGAATTGAAACTTTACCAATACAGTTGACTGATGTCTCGTCAAGAACAATTGTTGTTCCACCAAATGCAATTCTTTGCGAGGTGTAACCTGCTACTGTACAGTGCGATAAAGTCAAGGATAAACCTATTGAGACAACCGGTATTAATGATATAGACATGCCAAACACACTTACTAATTCGCAGTTGGAACAAACTTTGAACTTGGTTAAAACATATGACGATGTTTTCTCTACTAACGATCAAGACATTGGTTTCACATCTCTTGTTAGCTCAACTTACTTTGTAAGTTTGAGCTATTGCCATGGATTGGCATCCGTCGTCCGTGTGTCCATGTGTCCATCAACAATTTCCTTTCCCGTGGGCTACAGGTCATACATTTGGTCTGATCTTTATGAAATTTGTCATGAATGTTGACATTGACATGTAGATAGGAACGAGTCATTTTGGGGTCATTCGGCAAAAAAACATGGCCGCCAGCAGCCATTTTTGATTTCAAAATTCAATCTATTGGCGCGGGCTACATGTCATACTGCTTGTCTGATCATCATGAAATTTGTCATGGATGTTAATATTGACATGTTGATGGGAACGAGTCATTTTGGGGTCGTTCGGCCAAAAAACAAGGGCGCCAGCAGCCATCTTGGATTTTACTCTTTGCATGACTAAATCCTTTGGCGCGGGCTACAGGTCGTAGCTTTGGTCAGATATTCATGAAATTTGTCATGGATGTTAACAATGTCATGTAGATGGGAACGAGTCGTTTTGGGGTCACTCGGCAAAAAAACATGGCCGCCAGCGGCCATTTTGGATTTCAAAATTCAATCCATTGGCGCTGGCTACAGGTCATACTGCTTGTCTGATCATCATAAAATTTGTCATCTATGTTAATATTGACATGTAGATGGGAACGAGTCATTTTGGGGTCGTTCTGCCAAAAACATGGCCGCCAGCAGCCATCTTGGATTTTTTCTTTGCATGACTAAATCCTTTGGCACGGGCTACAGGTCGTAGCTTTGGTCAGATCTTCATAAAATTTGTCATGTTAACAATGATATGTAGATGGGAACGAGTCATTTTGGGGTCATTCGGCTAAAAACCGTGGCCGCAAGGAGCCATCTTGGATTTTACTCTATGCATGACTAAATTCTTTGGCGCGGCCTACAGGTCGTAGCTTTGGTCAGATCTTTATGAAATTTGTCATGGATGTTAAAAATGACACGTAGATTGGAACGAGTCATTTTGGGGTCATTCGGCCAAAAACATGGCCACCAGCAGCCATATTGGATTTTACTCTATGCAAGACTAAATCCTTTGGCGCGGCCTACAGGTCGTAGCTTTGGTCAGATCTTCATGAAATATGTTACGGATGTTAACAATGAGATGTAGATGGGAATTAGTCATTTTGGGGTCATTTGGCCAAAAAACATGGCTGCCAGCAGCCATCTTGGATTTTACTCTTTGCATGACTAAATCCTTTGACACAGGCTACAGGTCGTATCTTTTGTCAGATCATGAAATTTGTACTGGATGTTAATAACGACATGTAAATGAGAACGAGTCTTTTTGGGGTCATTCGGCAAAAAAACATGGCTGCCAGCGGCCATCTTAGATTTTACTCTGCATAACTAGGCCTTTCAATTTTCTACATTCCTAATCACTCCATTGACTTTAACACATGAAATTATTCCCTTTCCAAGTTGAGCTACAGTGTCATTGACACTTCCATTAAGCACAGAATTAATATGACAGATGACACTCCCTTTAAACAGTGACACAGGCGAATACCTCCGTCGATGTTTGAAGAAGTTCGAAATCATATAAATGAATTGTTGTCAGCAGGTATAATAGAGAACTCTCATAGTCCTTGGGCATCCAACATAGTTCTAGTGAGAAAGAAAAATGGCCAGCTAAGAATGTGTATCGATTAGAGATTGCTGAACAAACGCACAATCAAAGATGCATATGCCCTTCCACGCATTGAGGAAATGATGGATTGTTTAAGTGGGTCAGCATATTTTAGTATTCTTGAGATGAAATCTGGCTATCATTAAATCGAGTTCGAACCCTCTCACAAAGAAAGATCTGCTTTTACCGTTGGTCCATTAGGGTTCTACCAGTACAATCGTCTCCCGTTTCGGCCTCTCCAATGCTCCGGCCAACGTGTAATGGAAGAATGTTTGGGAGATTTGCTCATAATGAATCTATGATATATATAGATGATCTGGTAGTTTTTTCAACAACATTTGAAGAACATTTATCAAGATTAGAACATGTCTCCATAAGGTTGAGAGATTGTGGGTTAAAATTGTCACCTAAGAAATGTAAATTGTTGAAAGAAAAAGTAGCATATGTTGGTCATATCGTGTCAGCAGATGGTATTGAAGCTGATCCTGAAAAACACTGAGAAAATTAAGAACTGGCCCAGCCCAAAATGTCCTGAGGATGTCAGAAAGTTTCTGGGCCTGGCTGGGTATTATAGAAAGTATGTTAAGAACTTTGCAATAATTGCCAGACCACTCAATCAGTTGTTGCCATTATGTAGTGATACTGTTAAAAAGGGAAGAAGTTAAAAAAGGCCCCTCGGTGGAGTTGGTCTCATGAACAGCAGCAAGCGTTTTGTAAGCTAAAGGAACTTTTAGTTAATCCACCTATTCTTGTCTATGCTCAATACAATATACCTTTTGAGTTGCATGTAAATGTTTGTGGGACTGGGCTCGGAGCTATTTTGTATCAAGAACAACATAGTGTAAAACTTGTCATTGCATATGCTAGTAGAAGTTTGAATAAAGCGGAAATGAATTATCCAGTACACAAACTCGAATATTTGGCATTAAAATTGGCTGTGACTGAAAAATTCCATGACTATCTTTATGGTAACAAATTTACAGTTTATACTGACAACGATCCATTGACATATGTGCTGACAAATGCAAAGCTGGATGCTACTGGCCACAGATGGCTAGCAGCATTAGATTCATACAATTTTGATATTGTGTATAGACCTGGAAAGTGCAATGCGGACGCAGATGCCTTATCCCGACTTCATGAGAATAAAACTGAGACAATAGATATTGAATCTGTGAAAGCCATATGCAACGTCATTCATTCTGTTCCCATAGCTGAATCGATATCTCCTGACTGTTTTAAGCATTCTGACTCATTTTGGTCATACTCTGTTCCATTAATACCTAACATTGATTGGAAAAAAGAGCAAAGAAATGATCATGTACTCCAGTACTGTTTTGAAGCCGTTTGTAGTGGAGTTAAACCTAAATATGCTCATCTGCCTAGAAATCAACTTCATGTCTACTTATATAAAACTTTCAATACCATGAAAACATATAATAGTGTTCTTCACAGGGAAGTCGTTGATAATAATGAGACAGTAAAGCAAATTGTAGTGCCAAATAAATATGCTAATGAGATTCTCAAACTTGTGCATAATGATATGGGTCATGATAGGACAATTTCAAAAGTGAAAGAACGTTTTTATTGGCCTGGGATGTCGAAGGATGTAGACAATTGGATTCAGTCATGTGAACGATGTTTAAAACGGAAATCCCCAACAAACACCAGAGTACTGTTAGTGTCTGTAACAACATCGCATGCTATGGAGTTAGTTTGTATAGATTATCTTACGTTAGAGATGTCAAAAGGTGGATACCAATATCTTTTAGTTATCGCTGATCATTTCACCAAATATGGCCAAGCAATACCGACGAAAAACATGACAGCAAAAACTACTGCTAATGCACTCTATCACAATTTGTTTTATTCATTATGGATTTCCTAAAAGAGTACACTCTGATCAAGGTGCTAATTTTGAAAGTAAGATAATCTCAGAACTCTGTCTTATCACTGGTATTGTGAATTCCCGAACAACACCTTACCATTCAATGGGCAATGGAGTTTGTGAGAGATTTAATAAGACACTATTAAATATGCTAGGTACATTAGATCCAATTAAGAAATCTGACTGGAAAAGTTATATTGGTAATTTAGTGCATGCATACAATTGTATTAAACATGAAAGTACTGGTTTCTCACCCTTCTATTTAATGTTTGGTCGTCACCCGCGTTTGCCAGTTGATGTTGTGTTTGAAACATCTCGAGAAGAGAAGTTTCCGACAACTGAATATGCCAAGGACCTGAAAAATCTGTTGTCCAGAGCATATTAAACCGCTCGATCTTCAACTGAAAAAGCACAAAGTAAGCAGAGAAATTATTATCCGGCAAACGTAAAAGTATCTTCATTGGATATTGGTGACCATGTTTTAGTTAAAAAGTTAGCATTCGATGGGAGACATAAAATACAAGATAAGTGGGAAGACGATATTTTTGTAGTAGTAAGGCAGCCCAATCCTGATATTCCAGTGTATACAGTAGAAAGTGAATCTGACAGCTCTAAACGTAAGACTTTGCACCGAAACCATTTATTTCCAATAGGGTCAATTTCACCTAAAACTGGTGATGAAAAGCCTGCTCCTGCACCACGGAAAGTGCGTCCTGTGCCTAAAAAGAGGACGGTAGCTTCCGATGAATCTGTAGATTTTCGCCCAAATGCAAAATTCTGGCAGATGATGGCAACGAGACTGTCATTGTTCATATGCAAGCTCGTTCTCAGATTCCTAGTCACAATGTAGAGACTTCCGATATGAATAGTGAAATAAGTATAGTCTCTGATGGTGACAACCATTATTCTTCTTCAGACGTTGAGTCTGTTGAAAGCTCTATGGATGAAAATGAAAATAATTCAGTTCATGAAGAGATGAGTAGTAATTCGACTGATGTTGAAGTAGGGTATCAATCCGATGTTGATGATATCCAAAATAGTTCTGATATGAGTGTCAGTCCAGATATCGGTGTAAGTCAGTCAAATGGAAACGGAAGTGAAAATCCTCCAGTACCTAGATACCCGCATAGTCGTAGACCTCTAAATTGGATGTCTTCATGTGACTATGCAATGTCTCAGGTTACTGATACTTCGAGGAATGTAAAAACTTCATTACTTGAAACTCTAGCTGCCAAAGGTGTTTTTTCTAAGTTCTCGAAGGATGTATCAATTGACATCTTTAACTCGTTAATACAATGATGAACAATAGTATCTCTGAATTGTTCCTCATTGATGATTTTAGTGTTTTTCAGACGGATGTGTCTGTTTGACATTTTCTTCTGAATACATGTCAGTGAGGACTGCTTCATAGACCATCTGATGAACCGCATGTATTCAGAGTGTGGATGTTATACAGGTTCATACGTTTGGAATATTTGTGTTCTACTGGCTTACTGATTTTATTTACACTTTATATTTATGAATGTTACATATATAAGTTTCAGCCACTGTTCATCACATCATGTGTATTGTTTGGTTTGTATTTTGCCAGGCTAAATATTTTGTTATTAAGAGACACTTTATTGCAGTTTCAGATATGATCATAATTTCTAGTTAAATGTCCAGGAGGCCATTTTTCATTTGGGAGGGGAGAATGTCATAGAGTGATATACGACTGAATGAATATACCAGTTTTCGTATTTATTTATCAGCATTACTTCCATGCGTTGACAGCCATACCTTGTTTGTAAACCAGTTTTTCGTATTTATTTATCAGTGTTATTTCCATGCGTGGGCAGCATACCTGGTTTTTAAGCCACGTTTTGATTGTTGCTTTTGTATTTTGGGAGATTCCTAAAAGAGGAATATAGCTTCGAATATTTTGATAAATGATTGTTCGTTTTGTAATTATTATTGCATCAGCACAACTTCGAACTCTTCCATACACATTATGTTATGAAACATATTATTAAACTGGTGTTGGAATAACTCTGCACAATCATAGGTTTGAATTCAATGTGATGGGAATTGTAATTTCGCACAGCAACAGTGACACCTGTTGAGGATATAGTTATCGTTCGTGCATTGATAGAGTTATCGTTCGTTCATTCGTAGAGTTATCGTTCATTCGTTCATTGGCAGAGTTACTTTTCTTAGTCCGTGCGTGATTTGTCCAGCAGCCATTTTCTCATGATGTCTTGTGTTTGACACAAGATGTCTGATTTCTTGTAGTTTATTGAAGTTATACTTCAAGAAATATGGTGGCGATGTTCCTGTTTGAACCATGAAGGTTAAAGATGGCGAGTTATTGTCACATTGATTATGTAAGTTTAAAATGAGATATTTAATCGTAATTTTGATGATTAATTGAAAGATCAATTTGGCTGAGATCAATTCAGAAGAGAAAACATTTCTCTGGCTTCATATTAAATGACTCTTCTAGTCTGAATACTGTTTTGCTGTGGCTTTTCCATTTTATTCTAAGAAACAGTGTTATGCTTGAAGCATAATTGTAGCATGAAATTTGAATTAGTTTAGATTTATTATTTGAACTTCCACACTTGTATTTGGTTTATATTTATTCCTTGCTATTGATAAATGGTGATTTATCAATGGTGATTTTGATAAATGGTGATTTATAAATTGTGATTTATCAAATCCGGTATCTTCCCATTCTGGAGGATCCAGATGTTTCTGAAAATCAGTTTTCCACTTGGTTGATCTTTCCTGAAATGAAGTTATGCTCAAGAGATAGCATAGTGCATTTATTAACTGATATCGTTAACTTTACCCAGTAGAGCGAAATCATATTTTGTATATTGTATTATTTAATTTACAGAGCTGAGAAATTTGTCATCTGATGTACATCATGATGCACAGACTGATGTTATTTAATTAAATGGTTTGAAGAACCCGTGTGTCTATAATCCATATACCATCGGTTACAATATGATGACCAGCGTGATAAGGCACGCATTATAAAACGGAATACCTAGAGTTGTTTGTTTGAATACTTGAAACATCTTAATTCGTGTCTGGAAATAAATATCGAATTTTCACTCACGGCTCGTGAAACTTCAGATAATTCTTTCCAGACACTCATGAGATATTTCGGTATTCAAACAAATACTGTAGGTATTCTCTATTTATTATATGGTTGCCTATAAAATAGCGGAAAATTAGCGAACCGCAGGTCGTCGTACAGGTATGTATCTCTTTGAAGCCACAGTGGTACACGATTTATCTTGAAGCCACAGTGGTATACGATTTATCTTGAAGCCACAGTGGTACACGATTTATCTTGAAGCCACAGTGGTATACGATTTATCTATGAAGTCAGTGGTATACGATTTATATTTGAAGCCACAGTGGTTTACGATTTATCTTGAAGTCACAGTGGTATACCATTTATCTTGAAGTCACAGTGGTATGCGATTTATATTTGAAGCCACAGTGGTATACCATTTATCTTTGAAGCCACAGTGGTATACCATTTATCTTGAAGTCACAGTGGTATGCGATTTATCTTTGAAGCCACAGTGGTATACGATTTATCTTGAAGTTATAATCCATATACCATCGGTTACAATATGATGACCAGCGTGATAAGGCACGCATTATAAAACGGAATACCTAGAGTTGTTTGTTTGAATACTTGAAACATCTTAATTCGTGTCTGGAAATAAATATCGAATTTTCACTCACGGCTCGTGAAACTTCAGATAATTCTTTCCAGACACTCATGAGATATTTCGGTATTCAAACAAATACTGTAGGTATTCTCTATTTATTATATGGTTGCCTATAAAATAGCGGAAAATTAGCGAACCGCAGGTCGTCGTACAGGTATGTATCTCTTTGAAGCCACAGTGGTACACGATTTATCTTGAAGCCACAGTGGTATACGATTTATCTTGAAGCCACAGTGGTACACGATTTATCTTGAAGCCACAGTGGTATACGATTTATCTATGAAGTCAGTGGTATACGATTTATATTTGAAGCCACAGTGGTTTACGATTTATCTTGAAGTCACAGTGGTATACCATTTATCTTGAAGTCACAGTGGTATGCGATTTATATTTGAAGCCACAGTGGTATACCATTTATCTTTGAAGCCACAGTGGTATACCATTTATCTTGAAGTCACAGTGGTATGCGATTTATCTTTGAAGCCACAGTGGTATACGATTTATCTTGAAGCCACAGTGGTATACGATTTATCTATGAAGTCACAGTGGTATACGATTTATATTTGAAGCCACAGTGGTTTACGATTTATCTTGAAGTCACAGTGGTATACCATTTATCTTGAAGTCACAGTGGTATGCGATTTATATTTGAAGCCACAGTGGTATACCATTTATCTTTGAAGCCACAGTGGTATACGATTTATCTTGAAGTCACAGTGGTATGCGATTTATCTTTGAAGGCACAGTGGTATACGATTTATCTTGAAGCCACAGTGGTATACGATTTATATTTGAAGCCACAGTGGTTTACGATTTATCTTGAAGGCACAGTGGTATACCATTTATCTTGAAGCCACAGTGGTATACCATTTATCTTGAAGCCACAGTGGTATACGATTTATCTTGAAGCCACAGTGGTATACGATTTATCTTGAAGCCACAGTGGTATACGAATTATCTTGAAGCCACAGTGGTACACGATTTATCTTTGAAGCCACAGTGGTATACGATTTATCTTGAAGCCACAGTGGTATACCATTTATCTTGAATCAACAGTGGTATACGATTTATCTTGAAGCCACAGTGGTACACGATTTATCTTTGAAGCCACAGTGGTATACGATTTATCTTTGAAGCTACAGTGGTATACGATTTATCTTTGAAGCCACAGTGGTATACGATTTATATTGAAGCCACAGTGGTATACGATTTATCTTGAAGCCACAATGCTACACGATTTATCTGTGAAGCCACAGTGGCATACGATTTATCTTGTAGCCACAGTGGTATACGATTTATCTTGAAGCCACAGTGGTATACGATTTATGTTGAAGCCACAGTGGTATTCGATTTATCTTGAAGCCACAGTGGTATACGATTTATCTTGAATCCACAGTGGTATACGATTTATCTTGAAGCCACAGTGGTATACGATTTATCTTGAAGCCACAGTGGTATACGATTTATCTTGAAGCCACGGTGGTATATGATTTATATTGAAGCCACAGTGGTATACGATTTATCTTTGAAGCCACAGTGGTATACGATTTATCTTTGAAGCCACAGTGGTATACGATTTATCTTTGAAGCCACAGTGGTATACGATTTATCTTTGAAGCCTAGAGTTGTTTGTTTGAATACTTGAAACATCTTAATTCGTGTCTGGAAATAAATATAGAATTTTCACTCACGGCTCGTGAAACTTCAGATAATTCTTTCCAGACACTGATGAGATATTTCGGTATTCAAACAAATACTGTAGGTATTCTCTATTTATTATATGGTTGCCTATAAAATAGCGGAAAATTAGCGAAACGAAGGTCGTCGTACAGGTATGTATCTCTTTGAAGCCACAGTGGTATACGATTTATCTTGAAGCCACAGTGGTATACGATTTATCTTGAAGCCACAGTGGTATACGATGTATCTTGAAGCCACAGTGGTATACGATGTATCTTGAAGCCACAGTGGTATACGATTTATCTTGAAGCCACAGTGGTATACGATTTATCTTGAAGCCACAGTGGTACACGATTTATCTTGAAGCCACAGTGGTATACGATTTATCTTGAAGCCACAGTGGTATACCATTTATCTTTGAAGCCACAGTGGTATACGATTTATCTTTGAAGCCACAGTGGTATACGATTTATCTTTGAAGCCACAGTGGTATACGATTTATCTTGAAGTCACAGTGGTATACGATTTATCTTTGAAGCCACAGTGGTATACGATTTATCTTGAAGCCACAGTGGTATACCATTTATCTTGAAGCCACAGTGGTTTACCATTTATCTTGAAGCCACAGTGGTAAACGATTTATCTTGAAGCCACAGTGGTATACGATTTATCTTTGAAGCCACAGTGGTATACGATTTATATTGAAGCCACGGTGGTATACGATTTATCTTGAATCCACAGTGGTATACGATTTATCTTGAAGCCACAGTGGTATACGATTTATCTTGAAGCCACAATGATACACGATTTATCTTTGAAGCAACAGTGGCATACGATTTATCTTGAAGCCACAGTGGTATACGATTTATCTTTGAAGCTACAGTGGTATACGATTTATATTTGAAGCCACAGTGGTATACGATTTATCTTGAAGCCACAGTGGTATACGATTTATCTTGAAGCCACAGTGGTTTACGTTGAGCAAGTTTATTCGCTGCGAGGTGCATGCAGTAGAGTGTTTAAATTCACTTTAAATGGATGGGTGTGTGTCTTATTTTATCTGCGGATTTTGAACAATTCCAACAACTCTGGAGGTATATATCGGCTTGAGTGTATTTAGAGGTAGACTCCTCCCCTCAGAGACTGAAAGACAAACTCTGTGAACCCCCACATATACTCCAGCCGACACCGACGCCACGACCATATTTTAAAAGCCCATTTAATTTTCGAGTCACCGATTTTTTTTATAGTGCCTTGATATACGGTTTTAATAACAATCTAGGACATATAATATGATTCATCACCATTTGGAACGTCTGTGTCTCAGAAAGTGCCCATATAGTAATAGAAAATAGCTGAAATCATAGAAACATTCCCCCGTATCGCTCCCAGAATGCAACATAATTAAAACTAAGATTTAGAGTCATTCCCCTTCCGTTGAAAATAATTGACTTCGCAGTACAGACCAGACTTAAGCGCAAAAATACGTCGGTACCCCAACAAAAACAACATGTTCACAGAAACTGTTTATTACACCGGATAAGTTTATAATACAATGCTTTGGGGCTTCCTCTTTCAAATGGTATATAATATGGCATATATTTTATATAATGTATTCAGGGGTTTCTAAAATTGAGTGGGCCTTCAAAGGTGAGAACAGGGTAAGTTTGTATGTGTAAACCAACATAAGCGCAGGTGGTAAACTAATTAATGTATTTGAGGAGACGCTATATAGCAAACGCTATTCCCCGCCCCTTAAGACTGGCCGTCGAATCATCTCTTAACCATCATGAGTGAATGCTGTCTGTGAAAAGAGATGTATTTTACAGAGCTGCTGGCCAAGGCTCGCGGAAAACCTCACGGAAACCGGAACTGCTCACCATTCAATGCCAGTGGTCATCCGGCCTTGACCTTAAATGCTGGATTCGTGGACAATTTACCAGTCGGAATGCAGATTATCGGCAAGTACTCCGACGAGGTCACCATTTTGAGAATAGCGAGAGCCTACGAAAAGATTGTGTGAATTAGAATATTAACACGATCATCGATGTAAAATGATATGCACGATGCACGTACATATCTACGTAGTCAAAACAAATTCTTGAGAATATTAAAATGTTCACCGGTGGCCACTTTTGTCTCTTTCGAATCAACAATTTTACATGGCATGTTCTTGCTTATTTATTCCACACCCATTGACGTGAGGCAGATGTACAATCTCTACCAGAGCGCACCAGTCATACTTCCTTTCTGACTCTGTAACCGGCTTGGTACTAGTCCGTTTTTCTATATTTAGCATGGGATTTTCCAACAAAAATGGCAAAACCCGATCGCTCCAAAGTCAATTTTTCTATGTGCTTTGAGAACAATTCCCGCACTAAAACATAATGACAGAATGGAAAATCAGAGCGGTAGTTTTGTTGACGATTTTCGCAAGCTACTCGTCAAAATTGCAGCAAATTAGAACTCTTTTGTTTGACTTGCCGCGCGAGTTGTGACAATGACATACACGTTCGTTTAGACTTTTGTGTTGATAAAATAATCGGAGAACCGAATCACACCGTTTCGGAATATAGTTCTTTAGTTCTAGTGGGACTTTTCAGACATAAGGTTCAAAATTTACATAAATTTTGTTCGATATTTTGTGTGCTTAACAAGAGCAGCATGTTGCTTTGTTCCCTTAGTACATATCTTAATATCGCGGAAGTCCACCAATGTGTGTAAAATGTCGCCGATAGCAGCGGTCTTACCGAGTCATCAAGGGAGGTGAACCCTCTATGGAGTTTGGCACATGTATTCAACGGAATCTCATTATCTCAGCCAAAGAATACACAATTCTAGCGTTGACATGTTGCTAATTAATGAAAGAATTAAAAAAGAGTTTCAAACTCGATTCTAGCGCTGCTATGAAGCTAAACTGTCAATTAGTGAAAGAATTAAGAAATGATAGTTTGAATCTGGATTCTAGCGGTGACATGTTGCTAATTAATGAATTCATTAAGAAAAGAGAGTTTCAGACTCGATTCTAGCGGTGATATGAAGCTAAACTGTCAATTAATGAAAGATTTAAGAACAGATCTCGAGTTTCAATCTGGATTCTCAGGCTAGTGGTAACATGTTGCTAATTAATGAATACACTAAGAAAAGAGAGTTTCAGACTTTAATCTAGCGGTACTATATGCTGCCAAACTGCTAATCTAGATAATAAAGAAATTACCATTGGAACATCGGTCCAAGGATTGTATGTCCACGTCGCGGCGCCGGTAATATTCATAATTCGCGCTTGTGATCCTGATTCTCACAACGCGAGAATTTACGAGAAGCTACCGCATCGCAACTTCACCTGCAACCTTCCGACAGGAAAAGCTGATGCAAGATGGTGCAATCCTATCAGTAAATATAAATTTCTTTCACAGAGTTTTAGATTAATCTTAAATCATTAACCATCGTAAAGTTTTGCGAGTAATTAGTTAGTTTAAACTTCCAAAAAGTTATAGTTACCACTCGTGGAACTATATTTTATACTGCGTAGGAAATTAGGAATACGTTAATTAGCTACTGCGCACTTCCTTTCTAACATTAAGACGAATTAATTAATGAATTTAGACTTCTTTTGAAGACAAATTAGACTTTTTCAAAGATAATCAGAAGTCGGTATATCATACATGTACATACACTCATGGGTGCATTTTCGTGCTTTATTAATAATACGTTCTTGTTTATGTATTTTCAATATATTGGCTTACCCTCATGCATTTAGCCATAAAGGCCTATGTTTTATGGAGTTATCTCTTTCTATCATGCCGTAAGTCCTCGTTGCGAGTCAAGATAGACTGCATGCACGTCATGTCACAAATATGCATTTTTTGTCAATAATCACATGAAAAAATAACACGTGAAACTTAGAATTTTAATTAACCGTCGACTGAATCGTACACTAGGACTTACTTGAAACATATATACCCGCCGAATACAACACATCATTAAAATAATATGTACTTCATATTACGGTTAGCTCTAGTAACAATGCACGGACTACACATACTCATGCTTGCATATTTAATTCATTCTGAAGTGGAGGGCATATATTTCATTCATTCCATTATAGGTCGTATCCATGGCTACACATAACGTAAATCTGATTGAGGTTCGGGATTCTGATGAATATAAATTTACAATGAAATGGAACGAAACGAAACAGGAAAATGACGATTATTTTAATTCTGCTATTAATACCTGCAATGAATGTGCATACATTTCACCATCACATGCTATAGATCAACCAAATAAAAAATCTAAATTTTCTATATTCAGCCTCAACTGTCGAAGCATTAACGCGAATTTCGATTCATTATGTAATCTTCTGTGCGACTAAAGTCGAACAATAATTAATTTGACGTTATAGCTTTAACGGAAACATTCAAAATACGACAAGCATCACACTTTCAAATACCGGGATATCACCCTATGGAATTCAAGTGTAGAGCTCATGACGATGATGGTAGAGGTGGTGTAAAAATCGACCCGACCTTAGTGTATTTATTCCACACGTGATAGAAACAATTAACCCAGGATAAAATGACTCGGATAATCGGCTGCGTTTACAGACCAAATACCGCACCAAAGGGCAACATTGATCAATTTTTGAAAACATTCGACGATATTCTAGAAAAAATTAATAACCACAATCATATATATCAGGAGACTTTAATATTGACCTCCTCAATTTCAACTCGCATACAAAAGCGAATGATTTCATAAATAACATTTTCACAATATTGGATTCGTGCCAAGGATAACTAAACCCACTCGAATGGCTGATCATTCAGCAACTCATATCGATAATATATATATATACCAATAATCTACAAGGCGAATGTAAATCTGGTATAATCACATGCGATGTATCCGATCACTTCGGCATATTTTATTCAGAATCTAACCAAAAGAGACAAAACAGCCCCAATAATAACGAAACTATCATTAATCAAAGAAGTTTTAGTCCTAATAACATAATTAGATTCAAAAATCTTTTTTAATCTTGTACCTTTGACTCCGTTACATCTTGTAGAAGTGTCGACAAAGCATATGAAATCTTCTTAGATATCTATATGAATGCATATGAACTAGCTTTCCCCATCAAAAGTCGACGTATACACAAAAAATTCATAAAACGCGAACCTTGGATGACATCTGCATTGATTAAGTCAAGTATTGTTAAGAACCAGCTATATTTACGCAAATTGAATAAACCCACGGAAACGAACGTAAATAAATATTTGAGTTATCGTACCTTATATAATAAACTAATCAGAAGTAGTAAAAATATATACTATACAAATATTCTTGAAGTAAATAAAAATAACTTAAAGAAAACATGGGAAATACTTAAGGTGCATTGAAGATAAATGGAAACACAAATAATAGCCCAAAGACCTTTTCTGAAAACGGAATAGAACTTGAAAATTCCAAACTCATATAGGGAAACTAGCCAACTCAATGAACATGAAAATGACTCTCATTTTACAGATTTTTCATAACCGCAAACCAGACGACATCAATTTCAAAATAATTCAGACCTATATACAGGAGATCATCCTCACATGTTTCTCTATGACTGGGAAAGTATCAAGGGATTTAAATGGTATATCAACTAAACTTATCAAGGAAACAATTGAGGAGATAGCCCCAGCATTATTACATATTTTCAACTTGTCCTTAGAGCATGGAATAGTCCCTAACAAAATGAAAATTTCTAAAGTAGTCCCGATCAAACAAAATAATACCACTCATGAACCTATGACCTATCAGCATTCTTCCAGCTATCTCTAAACTTCTCGAAAAAATAATGCATAAACGATTACTAAACGAACAAAACATACTATATAAACACCAATACGGCTTCCGTCCTAATCGTTCAACCTTCCATCCTGTATCACACCTCGATCAAGTTGTCTCAAATAATGACAAAATGACAAGAGATTCCACTTTAGCTCTATTTCTCGACCTCTCAAAAGCATTTGACACGATAAATCACGATATTTTACTTCATAAACTAGATCACTATGACATACGGGGCACATCATACTCATGGTTTCAGAGCTATCTGCAAAATAGAAGGCAATATGTTGAACTCAATGGTACCAAATCTTAGTTAATGGAAGTGACGTGTGGAGTGCCCCAGGGTTAAATACTGGGACCGATAATTTTCGTAATTTACGTTAACGATATGTCCAATTCGACAACCATGGATATCTTATCATACGAGGACGATACGACTCTAGTAACTGGTGGAAAAAATGGCATCCTTGTAGAAAGTTATGTGAATAACGAGTTACGCAACATATTCGCTTGGTGCTGTAGCAATAAGTTAGTGATCAATACTAAAAAAAAGCAACTATATGCTAATACACCCAGAGAACAATGATGACAAATGGAACTTCATAAAGGTTTACTTAAATAATACGGAACTAAACAAGATAGGAAATCTTGAGCACGAATCCTCCACAAAATTCTTAAGAATCCATATAGATGAAAACCTGACCTTCAAAAAACATGTGTCCTCTGTTTGTTCTAAAATGGTGAATGCCATATACCACATCAATAAAGTTAAACACTTCTTTTCTGGTAGCGCACTTAAAAACATAATATTATGCTCTAATACAAAGCCATCTTGACTACGGTGTTCAAATATGAGGACACGTCCCAGCGGTCAAAAGAATTTCATGCTTCAAAAACGCGCGATACGAGTTTTATGTAATAAGAAATATAGAAGCCACACAGAACCTCTTTTTAAAAAAGAAAATATACTCAAAATCTACGACATCCACAAAGTACAAGGGGCTGTTTTCATGCATGATTGGTATTATATGCGCTTAATAGAATCATTCACCGACATGTTTACGAAACGCAAAACCGGACCAGACACCCGACAAAAGCACCCACTATTTCTAAAAAAAACCAAGAACATCTTGGTCCCAACAACTACCATTCCATTCTTATCCAACTATATGGAACAACTTAGATAACGAATTTACATCATACCAAACCAGACACACATTCAAACGGCGTTTACATGCCGCTTGCATTAAAAAATATGCTGCAACAATTAAATGCAACAATCAAAGATGTCCCGACTGTGTGGTAGCTCGTCAATAAGTGACTTCCCCTATTTCGCAATCCACAACCTCACTCAGCACATTCCTACTCGACTTTCAAGGAACATCCCACTGACAAGAAAAAGACATCTTGACCGCCTATCGTAACATCTTTTCATCTTTAAGGGGACGGCAGTAAGACAGTCTAGCCTGACTATGCCACCCCATCGAATATACAATGTAATATTTGTCAAATGTATCATGCATTAATATGTGTATATTGAAATAAAATATCCTATCCTATCCTATCCTATCCTTCAATGTATGCAGTTCACATTAAAGAATCCCTTAAACTGTTTCCCACCACCACACATTCGACCTATCTAGGCCATCCCATGCTCCTGTGTGAGTTTTTACACTTCACTGAGGCGTCAATGGGAAAGTTCTTTTCATTGTCAAGGTTCATATTCATTAATTTATAAGACATTACATTACATACATCTGAGATGTAAGACAATCTTCCTTCACGAGCAAGACGTCACAGTATTTTACTAGTCCTGCTCCCATGAGCCGTCTATTCTTTCCCATTAATATATTGGTTTTGTTTAAATATTCAAAACCCAATTTTCATTCTACCGGGTTGTGTGTCGGTGTTATGTGCTTAAGTCTCAGACCATACCTTTAAACCATATTTATTCTATATAATGTGACCCGCCATATCAAATCCAGTCGGAAGTCGGGATTTTGTTTACCCTGTGCCAATGCATTCTCTTATATATGCGAGTCGACCATAGGTCGCCTCGCATATATAAGAGAATGCATTGGCTTAACAATTTTTTATCATGTTTTTTAAATAAATGTTTCTTACAATTTTTAGGACATAAAATAAAAAAAACATCCATTACCCTGCAGGGAGCCCCACACATATATAGAAGCACATAGAAAAGTGTCGTCTGCTCATGTTTGTCTGGGGCTCTGTATTGGTGAAATTATAAAATTGTTAAAGAATACAAGAACAAATTATTAAAATTGTAAAAAATTGTTAGGCCAATGCATTCTCTTATATATGCGAGGCGACCTATGGTCGACTCGCATATATAAGAGAATGCATTGGCACAGGGTAAAACAATCCCGACTTCCGACTGGATTTGATATGGCGGGTCACATATATGGTTTCACGTTCTGAACCTACTAATACTGGACTGTGTTTATCGTACACTTAAGTTCACCACCGACTTGTTACCCGGTTCGATATCTGTTTTCATCTCATCAAAGTTTTCAACATGTCTCATGGCGTCTTTGAACCCACTGTCCATATGTTTTTTAACATTATTTTGTTACCTCTATTTTATTTATTATGTCACCTATACACACATTTTTATTATATAAAGGTAGTCCACATCTGCAATAAATCTTAGCCACTCCTTTCGCCAAGCCGGGAAGATAAAAGAGAGTTTCAAACTCGATTCTAGCATTGCTTTGCTATTACTCTGCTAATCAATGAAACAATTATGCAAACTCGATTCTAATTAATGAAATAATTAAGAAATGAGAGTTTCAAACCTGATTATTTTGCCGTACAATGTTGCTAAACAGCTAATACGTGAATAAATTAAGAACATTGATTTTCAAACTTGACTCTAGCCGTACTATGCTGCTTAACTGCTAATTAATGACAGAATATATTAAGAAAAGATTCTAGCAGTGCTATGGTGCTAAACGGCTAGTCAGTGAATTAGAAATTTCCAACAGGTGGGATAAAAGAAGCCTTTGCAGAGGGGATACAAATATAATTCGTCAGGCTTGGGGTGGGAATTTTGGTCTTTTTCGTGGTATGGGCGTAATTTGAAATTATAACGGAAACCATCTAGCCACATCCCTGCTAATATCAATTATGTATCTTCTAGATAGCATTTAGTATGGATTTTTGTAATTTATGTTTAGGATTGTAAACACAATATTTTTACACCAAAGGTTGAATGGGTTCTGAATTTGCTAACCAATTGGTGCAAACGAGGCTTATGTAAAACCACGCAGATCCGGGATTATACATATACAACAAACCAATCGGAGCGTCTGAATGCATATGAACCCAGGACCTCTACATATACGTATCCGCATACATGGCACACATTTAGAATTTCGCAGGAAGAGAACACTTCTGAAGTTGCGAACCAATAGATGGAGAAGATGCTGAGGTGTCGCCACGCAGATCCGTGAGTGCAGCAATAACGAACCAATGGTAGCGTCGGAACGCTTATGAATCTAGAACCTCCGCATCGGTATCCCCATACATGACACACATTTATAATTGTTCACATGGTGTGATATAAAGTGTCCCAAATGTGGTGCACAGCTAGAATCAAGTTAAAAATTCCATTTTCTTCATTTTTTTTAGCAGCATAGCACAGCTAGAATCAAGTTTGAACCTCCATTTTTTTTAATTTGTTAATGTTAATATTGTTAATATTAGCAGTTTAGCAGAATAGCACCGTTAGAATCGAGTTTGAAACTCTCGTATCTTATTTTTCGTAAATTAGCAGTTTAGCAACATATCACTGCTATATATATAATCGAGTTGCAATTCTATTTTCTTCATTTTTTCAACAATTAGCAGTTTAGCAGCATAGCACAGATAGAACCGAGTTTTTAATAAAGACCCTTTGTCCCCATATTTGACATTTGTAACAGTTTAAAACATATTGCACAAACACCATATTTACGTTACTGTGACCTCATGTTACATTAAGCTATGGAATGTTGCATATGGGACGGTGATGTGAAAATGCATGTAGGTGGTAGACAAATGCCTATAAGCCAGTATTTGGAAAAAATATTCATATTTGCCTGTTTTAATTTCCATGGTCTTCATTTTTTCATGTATTAGCAATTTAGCGGCATAGCACAGCTAGAATCGAGTTTGTAGCTCACTTTTCTTAATTTTTTCATTAATTAGCTGTTTAGAAGCATAGCACCGCCAGAATATAATTTGAAGCTTCATCTAATTACTTTGTCGACATATTAGCAGTTTAGCAGTATAGGACCGCTACAAGCCAGTTATCGATTCCATTTGCTTCATTTATTTTAGCTCAACTTTACTTTGTAAAGTTTGAGCTATTACCATGGCTTGGTATCCATCGTCCGTGTGTGTGTGCGGGTATGAGGGTGTGTGTGGGGGGGGGGGGGGGTGAGGGAGGTTGCGTGTGTGTGTGCGTGATTCGTCAACAATTTCCTTTAGCACGGGTCTTTCGGCCATAAAACATGGCCGCCGGCAGCCATATTGGATTTTACTCTCTGTCTGACTAAATCCTTTGTCATGGGCTACAGGTCGTACCGTTTGGTCGGATCATTATAAAATTTGTCATAGCATTTGACATTGAAATGTAGATGGGAACGAGTCATTTTTGGGTCATTCGGAAGAAAACAAACATGGCCGCCAGCGGCCATCTTGGATTTAAAAATTCAATCCATTACCACGGGCGACATGTCCTACTGTTCGTCTGATTATCATGAAATTTGTCATGTATTGACATGTAGATGGGAACGAGTATTTTTGGGGTCGATCAGCCATAAAACATGGCCGCTGTCAGCCACCTTGGATTTTACTCTTTGCATGACTAAAGTGTTTGGCACAGACTACATGGCGTACCTTTGGTCGGATCATAATGCAATTTGTCATGGAAGTTAATATGTAGATGGGAACGAGTCATTTGTGGGTCATTCGGCCAAAAAACGTGGCCGCCAGCAGCCATCTTGGATTTTACTCTTTGCATGACTAAATCCTTTGTCATGGGCTACAGGTCGTACCTTTGGTAGGATCATCATGAAATGTGTCATGGATGTTAATATTGACATGTAGATGGGAATGAGTCATTTTGGGGTCATGCTGCCAAAAAACATGGCCACCAGCAGCCATCTTGGATTTTACTCTTTGCATGACTAAATCATTTGTCATGGGCTACATGTCGTACCTTTGGTAGGATCATCATGACATTTGTCATGAATGTTAATATTGACATGTAGATGGGAACGAGTAATTTTGGGGTTATTCGGCCATAAAAATGGCTGCTGGTAGCCATCTTGGATTTTACTCTTTGGTCGGATCATAATGCAATTTGTCATGGAAGTTAATATTGACATGTAGATGGGCACGAGTCATTTTTGGGCCATTCGGCCAAAAACCGTGGCCGCCAGCAGCCGCCAGCAGCCGCCAGCAGCCATCTTGGATTTTACTCTTTGCATGACTAAATTCTTTGACACAGGCAACAGATCGTATCTTTGGTCGGATCATCATGAAATTTGTCATTGATGTTAACATTGACATGTAAATGGGAACGAGTCATTTTGGGGTCATTTAGCAAAAAAACATGGCTGCTGTCAACCATCTTGGATTTTACTCTTTGTATGACTAAATCCAGCAGCCATCTTGGATTTCAAAATTCAATCCATTAGCACGGGCTACAGGCCATACTGTTTGCCTGATCATCATGAAAATATGTCGTTTTCTGTTAATATTGACTTGTATATGGGAATGAGTCATTTTGGGGTCATTCGGCCAAACAACATGGCCGCCAGCAGCCATCTTGGATTTAAATCTTTGCATGACTAAATCATTTGCCATGGGCTACAGGTCGTAGGATCATCATGAAATTTGTCATGGATGTTAATATTGACATGTAGATTGGAACGAGTAATTTTGGGGTCATTCGGCCATAAAACATGGCTGCTGGCAGCCATCTTGGATTTTACTCTGTGTATGACTAAATCCTTTGGCATGGGCTACATGTCGTACCTTTGATCAGATCATCATGAAGTTCGTCATGGATGTTAACATTGACATATATATGGGAACGAGTAATTTTGGGGTCATTCAGCCATAAAACATGGCCGCTGGCAGCCATCTTGGATTTCACTCTTTGCATGACTAAATCCTTTAGCATATGGGCTACAACTCGTATCTTTGGTTGGATCATTTTTGTCGTCTGATCATCATGAAATTTGTCGTGTAAGTTAATATTGACATGTAGATGGGAATGAGTCATTTTGGGTCGTTTGGCCCTAAAACATGGCCGCCGGCAGCCATCTTGGATTTTATTCTTTGTATGACTAAAAAAAAACATGGCCGCCTGCGACATCTTGGATTTCAAAATTCAATCCATTAGCACGGGGTACAGGCCGAACTATTCGCGTGATCATCATGAAATTTGTATAGATGTTAATATTGACATGTAGATGGGAACGAGTCATTTTGGGGTCATTCGGCCATAAAACATGTTCGCTGGCAGCCCATCTTGGGTTTTACTCTTTGCATGACTAAATCCTTTGGAACACCCTACAGTCCACTTCCCTCAGCCGATCATCACCAAGCTTCATATTAATATTGATATTGATCTACTAGATGGAAGTTATCAAATGTTTTTGAATTTCATTCGAAAACAGAGCCGCCAGCAACCATCTTGGATTTTACTTTATATATATCTCTTCATGTTGATAATCTAGTATCACTTAGACATTTCAATTTTCTGCATTCCTAATCGCTCCATTGACTGTAAATAAATTATTCCCTTTCCAAGTTGAGCTACAGTGTCATTGAAACTTTCATGTTTATGTATTATCAGATTAATAGCATATCACCGCTAGAATCAAGTTTGAAACTTTCGTTTCTTATTGTTTTCATTAATTAGCAGTTTATCAGCATTGCGCTGCTAAATTCGAGTTTGTGAAACTCTCGTTTCTCATTTTTAAAATTAATTAGCAGTTTAGCAACATAGCACCGCTAAAATCGAGTTTGAAACTCTATTTTCTTAATTCGGTCGCACTTAGCACATATAGCACCTATATATAAGGATACTGATACCAAAACGATTTGACCACGTTTCTGGCCTTATCTACAAATTTAGTATTTTTATTTACGGTGTTATGGTCCTTTTTATGATAGCCAGTTACAATATAATGCATTGTTAAAACAAGCCTATGCATGCATGTTTGGCATACCTGTCGAAACTCCGTGTCAGTTTCTTCTATTTACACCCCTATTCCATCTGGTACCTCATGGTCATCAACTGTTGGAAATTTCCATTCTGACATCATTATAAGTATAGCCCGACATTAATCGCTCAAGGGGTTAATATAAAGGGGCTTTGAGTTGCTAACCAATGGCTGGAAAAGAGACTGAGGTATACCAGCACGCAGATCCGCGATAAAGTACCAATAGGAGCCTCTGAACGCATGTGAGCGGAGAGCCTTGACACCCTTATAAGGGCCGGGCACACATTTAGAATAGCACAGGAAGACTACACTCCAAAAGATGCTATAACTACGATCAGGGTTCACGCTGAATCAGTCTGGCTCGGAACATTTCCCCACCAACAAGAAGACGTGCTACTATAGCTGAACTAATAAGGTAAGTGTGTTGCTCGATATTTACACACCCTGGTCAAGTGGTCCTGCAAATGTGCTATGATGCGGTTGGGTCCTGCTGAATTGCTATGATGCTGTTAGGGCAAACTGATGCTGTTAAGAAAAAGTACCGTTATTTTTTATAAAGTTTTAATTTTTATGGTTTTCGAATAATCTGAGCATTTCAAGGAAAAGCCATTATTTGTATCAAATATTCGAGAAACATATATTTTGCGAATAGTTGTAATACTAAATTTATTAGTTGTTGGAAATCGACTCTAATCCATTTGGCTATTCATGTCGTTTTACAAACACCAGCGCAGCCATTATTAAATTTTTCAAAAATATATATGTTCTTGAATGTTTCATACAGACACTGGCTTTTTCTCAAATCCCTCGGATTAGCTAAACACCACAAAATGACAACTTTAGAAAAAATAACGGTACTTTTTCTTAACAGCATCAGTTTGCCCTAACAGCGTCATAGCAATTCAGCAGGACCCACCAGCATCATAGCACATTTGCAGGGCCACTTGACCAGGGGTGATACACTCATAATGCACATCAAACTGCAATGCAGCGTTCAGTCCCCGTGATACGCTGGTATGACCACTGCCAAATTCCATGCATAGTTCAGTCCCCTATACGCAGAACTTACCACTTCCAGCACCTACATATAATGTGAAGAACTCGCACATTTATTTATTTGAGACTTTTGTAGGTTACAATTCATTCTGCATTATTCTGATAAACTGAACTGACCATAGTCATTTGAAAATTGTCTAGATCAAGCCAGAATGAATTATAACTGACAAAACACTTCAATATAAATTGTTAGATTTAATTAAGAAAATACACATGCCGCAGCGGTCAGACATTGCGTAGCGAAGGGACTGAACTCTGTTTTGCAGCTTGGACCACTACATGCGACAGGTTTTAAGAATGTAAGGAAATCTGACAGTTTTTATTTAATTTTTCATTTTATTTATTTTGTTTACTCGAACAAGAATTTATTGCAAAACACCTCATTTAGCAGTTCAAGATGGAAGATTTACTGATGAGGGCATGCGTATTATATACCATCGACATAATTTTTGTTGCATTCATGGGCTTATAAATTGTAAGTGGTCGAACAACAAACTGCATAAATTCGCGAAGCGAAATTAAACCAAGTATGTTGTTCGGCCACTTACAATTTTATATCCACATAAATTCAACAAAAAATACGTTGAATGATTATATATAAATGCACACCGCCACATCAATTTCAGCATAAAAAGAGATAATTATCTGATTTGTTGCTGTTCTAACACTATCTATTATCTGATTTGTTGCTGTTCTAACACTATCTGATTTGTTGCTGTTCTAACACTATCTGATTTGTTGCTGTTCTAACACTATCTATTATCTGATTTGTTGCTGTTCTAATACTATCTATTATCTGATTTGTTGCTGTTCTAACACTATCTATTATCTGATTTGTTGCTGTTCTAACACTATCTATTATCTGATTTGTTGCTGTTCTAACACTATCTATTATCTGATTTGTTGCTGTTCTAACACTATCTATAATCTGATTTGTTGCTGTTCTAACACTATCTATTATCTGATTTGTTGCTGTTCTAACACTATCTATTATCTGATTTGTTGCTGTTCTAACACTATCTATTATCTGATTTGTTGCTGTTCTAACACTATCTATTATCTGATTTGTTGCTGTTCTAACACTATCTATTATCTGATTTGTTGCTGTTCTAACACTATCTATTATCTGATTTGTTGCTGTTCTAACACTATCTATTATCTGATTTGTTGCTGTTCTAACACTATCTATTATCTGATTTGTTGCTGTTCTAACACTATCTATTATCTGATTTGTTGCTGTTCTTACACTATCTATTATCTGATTTGTTGCTGTTTTAACACTATCTATTATCTGATTTGTTGCTCTTCTAACACTATCTATTATCTGATTTGTTGCTGTTCTAACACTATCTATTATCTGATTTGTTGCTCTTCTAACACTATCTATTATCTGATTTGTTGCTCTTCTAACACTATCTATTATCTGATTTGTTGCTCTTCTAACACTATCTATTATCTGATTTGTTGCTCTTCTAACACTATCTATTATCTGATTTGTTGCTCTTCTAACACTATCTATTTCCGTTAGTTGAGTATCCAGTTCGAATGCTTGAATAAAACATGATTGGCTGATTTTGTCACCGAAGAAAATGCGTGTTAAAAGAAGATCAAGGCCGCTTAACCCTTTCAGTGCCAGGTCCGATTTTTGTATCAACCCATATACCCTGTGCCAATGCATTCTCTTATATATGCGAGTCGACCATAGGTCGCCTCGCATATATAAGAGAATGCATTGGCCTAACAATTTTTCATCATTTGTTATTATTTTTTACAATTTTAGTAATTTTTTCTTATATTCTTTAACTCTTTCAGTGTGAGACTTATTTTGTAGGTTTAATGCCAGGGAATCTTACGTTTTTCATGGGCATCAAAATTATTACTATGAATACTTGGTGATAGTTTTGAGTTATAACATGCCCCTAAGGTTTTATCCAGTTTGTTTTTAAATTCGCTATAGCATGCTTAAGCATACCCAAAACAAATTAAACCCCCCAAAAAACAACAAAAAATCTTTTCTTTTTTTTTATCGGCCCTGGCACTCTACAGACCGTAAATTAGGGCCGATGAGATCGGCCCCTGGCACTGAAAGGGTCAAGGCAAAATCGACTTGAATGAAGCGGACGCAGAGGAACAACTAACAATTGTGGCATTATTTTTTTAATTGAACCAAGCCTAGAAATAGTATGTCAGTCATTTGCAGAATGAGGTTCCCAGAGGGTGAATTTAGTGATGCTACCCCGCATAGCGGACTAGCATCACCAAATTCACCCTCTGGGAACCTCATTCTGCTGAGGTGTAAGCAGAATGAGGTCCCCAGAGGGTGAATTTGGTGATGCTAGCCCGCTATGCGGGGTAGCATCACTAAATTCACCCTATGGGGACCTCATTCTGCAAAATGACAGACACACTATTTCAAGACTTTAATTGGACGATACACATTAGATACTAACGGATTTGACGTGAATCCACCCAATGCATGGCATTCTGCAATTATACCACGAATTTTAACCCTTTGATGACTGGAGCGTCCCTGAATTTTTACGAAAACCCTGTGCCAATGAATTATCTTATATATGCCAGTCGACCATAGGTCGCATCGCACATATAAGAGAATGCATTGGCCTAACACTAATTACCTTTATCTTGTGAGCCAGTGCATTCTCTTGTATGTGCGAGGCGACCTATGGTCGACTCGCATATATAAGGGAATGCACTGGCACAGGGTATTTAATGCTGCGCCAGCGCAGCTCCCGTCATGAAAGCGTTATCTTGGTTAAATTACGCTTTCGAAAATTGAATTTGATGTTTACCTATTCACGAAACAAATACAGCATATGACAAATAAACTCTATTCAGATTTTGTTTCAAACCGACGGTTTGTGTTCTCAAATGTAAATAACGGATATTTCACTTTCATTACCTACGAAATCCAAATTTATTTTCACGTTGAACTTTAAAGGTACTCAATCCGATTCGATGGTCCCCCCATATAATCATATTCCAACAACAGCAACAACACAAATTTTTGAAATGACGGTTCAGTTATCAGAATCGATTAATTGCCCAAAAATAATGCTAACGACACTCAACTATAGTATAAAATTGCCCAAACCGTTTTATTAATCAACATTTTGTTCAACGAAATATGGCCGATTTCCAAATTTTAATATCGAAAGCCACTTGATTTTAGAGTTATCCATCTTCATCCGCAAGTTTGTCAGAGACCGTCGCCTTGACGATTTATTTCCAGGCCACCAATAAGTACATATCTCGAGAAATAACAAATTTCAAAAATCGACATCTGATCACTCTGAGCTTTGATGTGTGTGTTCCTCGACTCGAATCAAATATTTGTTTACCCCGAAGCCAAAGAAATAGTAATTTGGGAGCGTTAATTTGGATTATGCATATTTAATAGTCCTTGGCTGACCCAATTGATCATAAGTCTGGATTGATCATTGGTAACGTACAGGTACAACATAAGATTGGATTTATCATTGGTAACGTACAGGTACAACATAAGATTGGATTGAGTATTGATAACGTACAGGTACAACAAACGTTTGGAATGATTATTGGTAACGTACTGGTACAACATACGTTTGGATTGATCATTGATAACGTACAGGTACAATATTAGTTTGGATTGAAAAATAGCATTATATGGGATATGCCAATGAATTTTCACTGGATTTCACTAATTTTTCTGGAAACTGACTCCAAATTTGAATTTCGGAAAAAAGGGGTAAGGGAAACCATATTGACAAACTCTCAGAAAACATGGGTTTTGTTGCATAAAACTTTGCTATCACTAGCTCCCACAGAACTTATTCTCTCGTATAGAGTTTACTGCTTCCTGTTTTAATGTTCATATTTAGAGCTACGATCCTTTTTGTTGCAACTCGATGGGAAATGGCGAATTATTATTTCTGGGTTGTTCTATATAACATGCTTATAAAGTTCTAAATAGACATCCACTAAAGTACTAAACTTTCTATTATGCAACAATAATCTACACACACTGGAACAAAACAACTCTTTTTCTCCAATGACTAGAATATGGTGACAAGATCATATCATTTTGTGATTTCACCTACCCCATTATCAACGTTCAAATTTGGAGTCAGTATCTTGAAAAATATGTGAAATCCAATGACTGTTGGCATAACCAATATAATCCTATTTTTTTCCAACACTAAGTGTTTTAAGAGGAACGTTCAAATGATTTTACACATTCAAAACTTAATTGTGATCATTGTTGTTTAACATTTGTGCACAACAAAAAACCTTTTAAAATGGACAAAAACATAAAAAACAGGTCTAAAATGGCAGTTTTAGGAAAAGAGTCAGTACTAAGGATTCATTGGCTAAAAGTTGATTTTGGGGCAAATGTGTTTAGCAATTCCAGCACAGTGCCATTTGGACCTGTTTTTTTTGGGGGGGGGGGGGGTTGTCCAATTTAAAAGGGTTTTTTGTGTGCACAAATGGTAAACAACAATGATCACAATTAAGTGTTTAATGTGTAAAATCATTTATTATGAAAACACTTAGTGTTGGAAAAAATAGGATTACATTGGTTATGCCAACAGTCACTGGATTTCACATATTTTCAAGTTCAAGAAACTGACTCCAAATTTGAACGTTGATAATGGGGTAGGTGAAATCACCAGATGATATGATCTTGTCACCATATTCTTGTCATTGGAGACAAAGAGTTGTTTTGTTCCAGTTTGTTATTCTCGGCTACTATGTGTGTATTCTATTTATATAGCACATAATTACATGTAATTTCTCTGTTTTGTTGTAGCAGGATTGTTCTGTGACAGTCGGAGATGATGTTGACACAAAGCAAAGTTGGACTGTTACTTGTTGTGTTGTGCTGTGTTCACCATGCACACACCTTATGCCTCTTTAATTGGGGTAGTTGTAACTTTAATTTTCATTTTGGTAAACGAGGTGCCGGCGCGGCGGCACTTCGACGTCAAGTCGAGAAGGTATCTATTGCGGCATATGATATTATTATTATATTATTATTATTATAAAATACATTTCAAACGCATTCCACAATCAATTAGTTCCAATGCGCGTACAAAATAGAAAACATCCGACACAAACAACAAAATATAATTTTGTCCTTGCAGCCTGCTATGCGCTAAGACGTAACGATATTGTAGTTATAGATAAATCCTACACAAAAACATATTTAATACAACAATTAAAGTCTATGATTGTCACCACACCACATAAAGCTTGCTATATCTCAAAACATAATTTGAAGAGATGAGTCTTCTACGACCTTATTGAGACGAACAATCAGCCTGCAGGATCCGCGGCGAGTTTTAGATTGTTTCGCGGAGTCAACTATAATATGATCAAATTATATTATAGATATGATATTCAACTATTGTATCCGAATAAGTTGAGGCATTGTAGCTCCGTATGAGTATTCATTGCACCAATGTGTGCGAACATATTCTCATTTCTCATATAGATATGGACTTGCATTATTCCGACGGGCACTCTGAGATTTCCCTCAACTCATATCAAGCTTGAAACTGGAACCCGCGCCCTCCTCGGCGCCTCGTCTGGCCCTGGAAGGAAACACACCCATTTCGATAAGAAATGAGGAATTAAATTATTGTTTACGCATAATTAACCATTCCTTGACTGGAGCTTTTTGAAATGTTGCGAAAACCTTGTCCCAATGCCTTCTCGTATATATGCGAGTTTCCCATAGGGCCATATAGGGTGCCTCGCATATAAGAAAATGCATTGACCTAATAATATTTACCTTGATCTTGTAAGCCAGTGTATTTTCTTATATATATGCGAGGTCCCCTATGGGAGACTCGCATATTATACAAGAGAATGCCTGACACATGATCTTTAATGCTGCACCAGCAAAGCCCCCGTAATGAAGGTGGTTAAGCAATGCACGCTCATATATAATATAATCGCCACATGTTCGGGTATTACATGCAGTGTATATCGTCTTAGAAAGTGTTATATAGATCATAGAACCGATACTTCGGGCGATCTAAAGGAAACGTGCGGCGGGGTAGGGGGGGTGGTCGGAAAAAATGTTCAGGCACGTATGCTGATTTTTCCCTTTCGACCCTTATTGCGACCCACCCACCCCGCGTCCAATGTTTTGTCCGTTTTCGGCAGTTTTTTTACCGACCATTTTTTGACACCTACCTTGTGAGTTGCAATTTTTTTTTTGTCCAATCGACCACCCACCCATCCCGGCATAAGTGCCCGGAAAATCCCCCTGTTATTCGAATGTCTTTTAAGCCAAACTCATTACAAAAAACAATAAAACAAAAATTTTTGAATTGCGGACAAAATTGTTTGTTGGTCGCATCGACCACCCACCCAGCCCGGCAAACGTGCCCGAAAAAAATCCCCCCTGCTTGCAGTGGTATAAATTTACTGTTTTTCTTTCTCTTCAAATTAGTCCTATTTATTCACGAATATCCTTAAATGAGATCCTGTGTGTCATGCCCTTATTAAAGCTGGCTCCGGATTCCAGCGCTGGTATTTTAAATATTCAAGGTCAGATTTAATGATAAATTATTAAAACTTTCCTAAGCCGAATTTCCGCTCACCAGGCAACAGAAACAGGCATCGCGAATATTTGAAAACGAGCAAGTCAGATCATAACAAAAGTGGGCTTTAAGTTGGTATTCTATGCTTATTAATTCCAGGCAGTTGATCCTCCTATGAACTTTGGTGATTGGAGCGAGCAATGTGAGCAGAAGACTAGTCGCGACATCGACTACACGTGCTTCCGTGTCGCCATAGGACAAGAAGACACCGGCACAACCAGGGCAGCGTTCTACTCCGCAGATACCGATAGGGATGGTGGGTTGTGTCTTTATCATACACTAATGCGCTGTCAATCGTTTCGCTCTCCAGATATACGTTTAACATTGTTCCGATTAATGTTGTATTGAGGTATCATGCACATGGCGAAACGGTACGATACCGATACGCGCATATTGTTTTGACACATTGTCTCGTTCGTATCTACTTGATTCGATTAGCCTAATGTTATATATCACATTAAAACCCTATTATATCATTCAAAAGGCATTACATATTTCCTTATCGCTCACTAGTTGGCATCGCGCCAAACACAATGACCATTCGTTTTTACATTGATTCAGGGGGATAAATACTATTTAGAAAAGCCACGTATGTCACCAATACCAGACAATGCAAAAATGATTGCTCTGTTCGTTCGTTAAAGTTAAATTTTTGTCCAACTTCGCGGTCATTTTGTTGGCGCGATGCCAAGTGAAATGCGCGGAAAGTGCGCACATATTCATAACTAGTGAGAGATAAGTAAGCATGTAATTGTTTTTAATGATATATAGAGGATATCCATACTTTTCAGTGGATATGAGTTATATCTCATGAGTGATGACAAAGCATTGAATTTCAAATCTTTTGTCATCACGAATGAGATTTAACCCATATCCACTGAAAAAGTGTGGATATTCTGTTTATTATATACTTTAGTTACTTGCCTATGGCCCCCAATGAATGTCAATACATCAGAAATTTCAAGCTGAGATCACTCACTAGTGGGATATAACTTATATCTCACTGCTAAAACCTTATAAAAATCAGGGGCAAGTATATAATAAAATACGGGTTTCATGTGATATATTACTATATGTGTTAGAATTTTAACAATAAGTATTTCCATGGTTATTAACAAGCCGGCTTGTTAATGTCAAACTGTTTCATGATTCGAATCCCAGAATTGTCAACACAACAGTGTTCGTTTGTCCCCTTATAAATGCTGTTTCACTTTTTTCCTTGGCTATTTTACTAACTATGTTTATTTAACCATGTCTATACTAAAGCACCCTTGTTGAGTATAGCTATCCTATATAGGAGATGTTCAGATAACATTCCCCTCAATAAATAGGGCTTCTTCTGCACTAATGTATCTGTCGTCTGCCTTTATCACATTAACATCCCTCCAAACAGTAATACACCATTCCGATGTACACTTTTAACTGACTGGGAGAATCCATTTAGTACATAACGGGTTATTTAAAGATCATACCCATCGGGAGGACTTGATTACACTATGACTCATACCCATCAAATAACCATTTCCAGTTAAACCCCTTTTAAAGACATATCGTGGACGTATTCGGGTGCGTTAAACTGTTATGTTAGTATCCAGGCACTATGCCAACTGGAAGAATGTACCATTCTTCTAACATTGTCGAAAATTTCGAACAAATCGACAATACCACTTCACAGAAAACATCATCTGAACTACGCTCAATTGTAAATATTTACTTCTCGATTCGGGACGCAACTATTGGCGATAATGTAAAGAAAACGATTATGCTATCGAGAGTCACTGAATTTAATTAATATATTTATTAATTTGTATTACTTTGAGCAAGATTATTCTCCATTTCTATTTGATCACCCAACCGGAGTGTTTCACATCACTTTATGTAAACCACCCCCTCGATTTAAACCAAGTGGCAACTAAAACAAGGGTTCAAACACAAGACCGACGATGAAAGTTTGAATCAACTTCATGGTCGCCGAACGTCCACAAATTCATGGTCGCCGAACGGCCACAAATTCATGGTCGCCGAACGGCCACAAATTCATGGTCGACGAACGTCCACAAATTCATGGTCGCCGAACGGCCACAAATTCATGGTCGCCTAACGGCCACAAATTCATGGTCGCCGAACAGCCACAAATTCCCAAATTAAATAGACCGTTGTTGTGTTAAACTCGGAAGGTTTAACATGGAGATGAACCGGACGCGTCATAAGTTTGCGTTATCGGTGTTTGCGTAATTTGGGCGAATTTTATGACAAATGTGGTTAATAAGGTTAATACCAGGACGCGACGACGGGCGGAATTAGGGTAGTAGTGTTTCCCAACTTTGGTCCAAATTTTCAAAAGTTGGAAATTTCATCCCTGTATCTATGGCGGTTGGAAAATTGAAACCTAAATCGGAATGTTTCCAATCAATTTCTAGTGTAACATGGGTGGAATTTAATCCAAGTGTTCAATAATTTACTACTTTAAAGGGGTAGTGTACGCCATTTTCAATAAATTCACGGTGATAACAACGATCTAATATCGATAATATATAGAAAACTAAGTAATTTGAGTCGAAGATGTATTCTGTAAACGTTCAGGTTAATATGTTATCTTAAAATCAAAATTAATAATTTGATATAAATTTATTTTATGGCTGGAGTCATAAATTAAATTTCCGTGTACAAAACGTAATCAAAATAATTCACGGATAGTGGATTGGGCAAAGCGTGGCACACACGGTCGTGTAAAAAATTATGTTGATAATGGGCGTAAACTCAAGCCACTCACTGACTAGTGACTATACAATGACTTAATGAGTATATGGGACTAGTATGCATATAATATAACATTTATTTGATAATTTGCTTGAATACTTTCCAAAAATTACTCGACAACGACAATTTGTATTTTCGCATTCCGGCTAATCTTCCATCCGTAACATTACATCGTACTATACAGACTTTCAAATAATGGAAATCTGGTTACCTTATTCTACAACAGCTACTCTGAGACTACATAAACCAACAACAACATTTGGGTACAGTATCCCTTTAAGTCTAAATTAAACTAAACTGGCCCTCGGATAAAGGCTCGGTTGGACATTGTCCAACCAAAATCGGGATGTTATGCTGAAAATTTCTTATCAGTTGGGAATTCGATCCATACAAGATGGGGGCGCAGATGGAAATTCTAAGATGGACACACCCAACAAAATATCTATACCGACGTCCCTCGTTATGATGTTTCTATCAGAACCCCTTCAATGTCTTATATAACCATGTTTTCATTTTAGGCTTCATCACCGAAATAGAATTCAAAGAATCGCCCTTCCTGTCTGAGAAAAACTTCGACGACATTTAACCTGTATACATGTCTTACGGTTAGTATATGCTATATACTCTAGTCATTCTCTGTCAACCCACGGAATACACATATGTTATAAGCACGGCGTCCGATTTATAAGCGAAATATAGGCGGTGGTGATTATTTCGCTTATAAATCGGACGCCGTGCTTATAACATATTTATAACACCATATCAACCCGAGACAAGTTTCTTTTACCAATTAAACTTTAAAGGTACTCAATCCGATCAGACGCTCCTAAATTACTATTTCTTTGGCGTCGGGGGGTAAACAATATTTGATTCGAGTCGAGGAACCCACCCATCAAAGCTAAGAGCGATCAGATATCGATTTTTGAAATTTGTTAATTTCTCGAGATCGATGTGGACCAGAAACACGTGGTCAAATGGAAAAATTGCGGATGAAGATGGATAACTCTAATATCAAGTGGTTATTATTACCAAATATTTTTGCCCCCCCCCCCCCCGAAGGCAAAGAAATAGTAATTTAGGAGCGTCTGATCGGATTGAGTACCTTTAAATATGTGGTCAGTCTGATCGATTCAGCTGGACTATATTTATAAATGCATTGGTGCCAAATCATGACATTTCAATTGACTGCTGTGTTAATCTTCGATTCATTAAAGAGCACGCTACTCTTCTATTTTTTGTGTGCATTATTCAAACGTATCGGATTTATTGATTCCATACATTCGAAGCCCGATTTATAATTTCAAAAGCAGCACTTTCGACCAATGTAAGTTATACAGTGGGGTCCGGTTACCGTTGATTGGTTGGGATACTGTTCTGATTTAATTATTAACGTTTAGATCTTTGGCATTATGTGTCTGACGTGACTTGATCAATCAATAATTGGATATTTGATTTATTGTATCACAGTCAGCAAGCCTGCAAATAGCGTGTCTGTCATTTGCAGAATGAGGTCCACACAGCGGGCTAGCATCACCAAATTCACCCTCTGGAGACCTCATTCTGATTAGGCCTCAGCTTCTGGGAAGTACCTATTGTATCAAATTAACATTGGTTTCAGTTACTTTTTCCCTTCTGGGAAGTTTCTATATCCCCTAATTTGCAGAAGATAAAATTCATAATCGAGGTGCCCAATGGGTGAACGTCACCAACTTCAAATGGGAACTTCATTATGATCCTAGGTCTACCATAGCAGTTGATGTCCTAAGCTTTGCGGTATAGCGTCACTAAATTCACCCTCTGGGGACCTCATTCTGCAAATGACAGTCACGCTATATTTGCAGGCTTGACAGTCAGTTCCAACTTTAGGTGTCTTTTTCATCGGAAATAATCTGAAAGTTTTATGCTCAGTTTACTTATAGTTATATTCTACTTATGGTGGTTCTCCTGTGAAATGACGGACACAATTATAAGAAATAATTCTTTTTTCGAGTAAGGTTATGAGTTATAACCGAAAAGTTTACTATAACGCGTTATTAAATTTATCTTCAAACTTTTCGGTTATAACTGCACAAACTTAATCGAAAAAAGAGTTATTTCTTAAATGTTCACACATTAGTACTGTTTCTTAAATGTTCACACTAGTACTGTTTCTTAAATGTTCACACACTAGTACTGTTTCTTAAATGTTCACACACTAGTACTGTTGGATTTCTAAACATGTAAATCTTTCAATATCCATTAAAAGGGTTATGTCATTTCTTGAGAAAAATCCTGGGGCATCCTATGAACGCACACGTTAGGACACCACCATGGGTTGTTGTTGTTGTTGTAATAATATATAGTGCAGTATTTATTTTGAAACCCTATTTCAAAACTATAACTAGCTTTTTATAAATAAAATATAGACAAAACTGAAGATTGGGTATAAAGAATTTGTCTACAAAGGCATAATATTTTGTTTTCTGATGCAGCTGAGCTTAAGAATCCGCCCTATTCGTGAATTTGAAGGAAAACAATAATTATCCTTTGTAACCAATGTATGCTATAGTATTATAACAACACATGTTTACCCTCACAATATGAGAGATATGTTTAATTTATGTAAAATATAAGTGGTTTAAAAACAAAACAACCAATTTGTATGTCACTAGAGAGTTTGACAGGAAGTATTTGCAATAAACACTGCACTATCTATCTTATTATACCAACTAGGGTCTAGACTCGGTCTGCTATCTGAAATCATGAATGTCTTCGAGAAAATAAATAAAACATTTTTCATCGCATATTTTTGAAATTGAAATTTGCCTAGATTGAGGTTGCTAACGAGATAGAGTTCTCCCTCTTGGTAAGCTCCGAACATTTTAACGAGATTTCTGTTCTAAAAATAACCCACCAAACTGTCCTGAGAATGTGGTAATTATTTATATAAATTGATAGAAGCTTTTACGAACAGGTGTCCTCGGTTCATATTTCATATATATTATTTAATACCCCGGAATGTATATAAAACTAACTAGGAAGAGATATACCATCTTTAAATTGAATTGAATCTTTAATTTCAGCTCACAATAAAGGGAACCGACTGAAAAGTAAATGGCGATGTTAGAGAGGCTGTGCACAGCCGAAATTCCGGACAAAAATCACAAAGCAAAAAGAAATGAAAAAGACCACTATGTCAGCTGACTATATCATAACATGTAAAATTTAGTTATTAATAAAGTGCAGAAACCATATCGTTGTATCCAGACTCTTACTTCCGGTCCGTAGCTGACGTTAAAGGGACTCGATGACTTCCCAATGGGCACATCAAACTACGTGCAAGGTAGAGTTCCGTCCCTTCGTTACGCTGGTCTGATCACTGCCACCACGTATATAATGTAACCTTTTCTCACACTCTTTATTAGAGACTTTTCTCACACTTTATAAAAGACTTTTTGTTACATTTCATTCTGCATTATTCACATTAAATTGAAAATTGGCCGGATAAGATCAATTAGTCGTAAATTGTCCGATATACTAGCGCAAAATAGTCTGCCGGACTACTCCTATGTATATATACGCCGATCACCAGAAGTAAATATTATGTATACATAGAGGATCTCCAACGACGGAGTTATGTTGGGATGTAAGATTTTATGAAACTCGTTTAATAAATTTGATTCACAATGAGTCGTAGACGAGTTATGAATCAAATTTATGAAACGAGTTTCATAAAATCTTATATCCCAACATAACGAGTTGAAGATCTTTTATATCGCATAAAAAAATCTAGAGCTTTATGCCTTTTTAACAAAACAAAATCCTCAAAAGAAGCTTAAAGGTACTCAATCCGATTCGACGGTCCCCATATCATCAGATTCCAACAACAACAACAAAATTTGAAATTCTGCTTCAGTTACCAGAATCGATTAATTGCCCAAAAAATAATGCTAACCACAGTCAACTATAGTATACAATTGCCCAAAACCTGTTATTTATCAGCGTTTTGTTCAACGAAATTTTTCCAGTTGTCAAATATCTGACACAAAAAAGCCACTGGATTTTAGAGTTATCGATTTTGATCCGCTATCTGGTCAGATCAGTTCTTCTCGTCGACAGTTTAATGGGCCACCTCAAATTAAAATATTAGATTTCAAACATCGATATCTGATCTCTCCTAGCTTTGATGTATGGGTTCCTCGACTCGAATCAAATATTTTTTACCCCCGAAGCCAAGGAAATAGTAATTTGCGAGCGTTAATTTGGATTGAGTACCTTTAAAAATGCAAACATTTACATTGTTGGCTGAGACGCTTCACAACCGTATACGACAGTATTGCGCGCTCAGGATTGCAACATCATAGCATATTAGCAGGGCCACTTAACCCTTGCTATTCTAAAGCATCAATGATGAGTAGTTACCTTAGGAAATGTTCAGATAATAAATTCAACAAATGGTCGATAATAAGTTCAACAAACGACCATTTGATGAACTTATTATATAAACATTTCGCTTCCTCATGTTAAATATGCTCCTTCTGCACTTTTATGTATCTGTGGTCTGTTTTTATCACATTAACACCTTTCAAGATCAATAGAGGACCATTCGGATGGACACTTTTTTTTTTAACTTACTGGGATAATCCATTTAGTATATAAAGGGCTAAGTCGCGGTGAAATAGAGCAGGGTCCGCGCTTCTTGGACCAAATTTACTTTGGAAATATTTGCCAGTCTCTCATATGCGACCAGATTAGTTACAAAAGGAGAGAGAAAAATAGAAGGAGAGAGAAAGATAGGAGAGAGAAAAATAGAAGGAGAGAGAAAAATAGAAGCCAATCAGCCGATTGTCGGAATTCCTATGCAATGACAGCGAGCGTAATAAATTCTCTTTCACATTGCTAATTTGAAAGGGTATGAAACGGGTGACCCACTTGGCAGTTGACCAATCACCAAACAGGATTTAGTGTAACCAGGGATGTGGCTAGAGGGGGGGTGTGGGGGGGGGGGGGGGTGTCTCACCCCCCCCCAGCAGAGAGCTATATTTTCAATAGTTGGAAATTTCATACCTGCCACAACGAAATTTCACACCAACAATAGGTTGAAAATGTTCTTGTAGTTTGATTATAAACAATTTATTGGGGGAATTTATTGTTTTTCGACCAATATTTGCATATGTTCCTATTTTTTGACAGAAATGGACAACAGTTGGAAATTTTCCAACCTTAGGGGGGTGACAGGTTGGAAATTTCCAACACTTGGAAAGCTTGTGTCCTGGTCCCTCCCCCGTGGCCAGTCAAAAACTTCTAGTTAATTTAAGAAAACAATATTGTCATACAATTGGTCAACATTGTCATTGGAATTGTCATCAGTTGGAAATTTTCCAAACTAAGTGGGGGTGTAGGGTTTGAAATTTCCAACAGTAGGAAGGCTTGAGGCTAGTCTAGATGTTAGGATTTTGCGATTTTCTTGTTCAGATTTCAAAATTTTCGCACACCGGGCCGAACCATGGTCGGCCCGGTGTGTCATTGCCCCATCCACATGGCCAATACAAAACTGCTAATTAGTTTAGCAAAACAATATTTTACTACATTTGGTCAAACTTGTAGACATAAATGGTCATCAGTTGAAGAATTTTCCAACCTGAGGGGGAGCATGAGGTTTGAAATTTCCAACACTAGGAAAGCTTCAGTTGAGGCCAGTCTAGATGCTAGGGTTTGCGATTTTCTTGTATATAGTTTTCAAAATTTGCTCACACCGGGCCAAACAACCATAGTCGGCCCGGTGTTTCCTGGTCTGTTGTCGGTAGCTGTGTGCATTTGTCTGGAATTAGATCACTAGTTGTTTTTTTGAGGCAATTTTCAGGTTAAAATATCTTAATGTTTTCATACTGGGAAAATAGAAGCATGGCTTATGAATATATAGGAAATTAGGCCTGAGCATGAGGTACAAGGGGGGGGGGGGGTGCAAATGGAATTATGCAAACAAACAGTTGTTGGTGCGATTTCGACTCAAGGGGGGGGGGGGGGCAAGTGGAATTATGCAAAAAGTTGTGTTGGTGTGATTCCGACTCAAGGGGGGGTGCAGTTGGAAACCCAAGGTGGACACCCCCCCCCCAGCGGAGACCCTCTAGCCACATCCCTGAGTGTAACACAGACGGGCTATGTATACAAAGAGTATAGAATATGTCTGTATGTCCGTCTATACTAGCTGATTCAGCGTCGGAGGGGCCTGCGGCCCTTTTTTGCTAACGGGGGCTGTGGCCCCTTTTGTGCGCTTCGCCCACTAATTGATCATTTAAACAGTTTGATTTAAAAACAAATTTTATTTTATTTAAATATATATATATTTTTTTTTTAAATAACAAAATTGAAAAGCTAACGGCGTTATAACCTCTGCCATGTTACCCCGAGTCACCACACCATATTTGGTTGAAATCGGTCTATGTGTCAGGGAGAAAACCCAAGCAGACAGACGGACAGACAGACATATCCTATACCCTTTTATATATGCAATCAACGTCGTTTTCGATGCATATGTCGGCGTATAGAAGTGTCGGATGCCGAAGTGTGTAGTTCGGCATCCGACACTTCTATACGCCGACAGATGCATCGAAAACGACGTTGATTGCTTATAATTACGACAATCGCATAAATTAGTTGCTGATTATGATCGTAAAATCGTAAAACTACCAAAGTCGATAGTTGTGTCTGGACTTCATAACGGAATTTGGGAAATTGGGTCGAAAATAAATTGGGCGACTTTATAATTTGGCAAATTTATTAATAAAAGATCAATGTCAAGTATAAACAACGAAATCATGGAATATGCATCGTTTCAATTCATTTGTGGAAGTGAAGATGGAAATTACATGTGTCAATTGTTGCTTTTGTGGATATTCGACTTTGTTTACGAACTTTTTAAAGTATCACTACACCCAGTGAAACGACACTTCCCTCGGCTGATATATATGGCACACAGAGTCATGCACGTGAGTGTATAAATGATTTTATTCTGCGTCAATGTATCCGCGGCATATACAAATTATCATTGTACAATATGAACATCTGTTAACACCCCTGATTAAGGGTACCCCTATTTTTCTAAAGTTGTAATTTTTGCGGCCCTTGGCTAAGCTGAACGAATGGAGTAACTTTTTAGAAAACCCTGTGCCAATGCATTCTCTTATATACACGAGTCTCCCATAGGGAGCCTCGTACATATAAGAGAATACACTGGCCTAACCATATTTACCTTGACCTCGCAAGCCAGTGCATTCTCTTATATATGGATACTAGGGAGCCTCGTTTATAAGAGAATGCACTGGCACATGATCTTTATTGCAGCACCAGCTAAGCTCCCGTCATGGAAATGTTAACTAAGTGATTTAGGCACCGCGTGGCACGTGGACACAAGCTACAGTACGAAATCAACAACAGCCATAATAAACGGAATAAAGCGAGAATTGATAAGAATGTTTTATATACACTATGAATACGAACTCCATTCATCAAAACAACTTCCACACAAGAAGACTGGTCATATAGACAGCAATCGCAAGGTGACCTGTAACGAGATAACATAAATGCTAGCGAGGTTCAGATCGCCTCACTCCAAGCATCGACAGATATAACACACAGAACGACACGATATGTAAATGGGTTTGTCGATACCATGTCGACAGACCCGTTTACACGTCGCGTCGTTCTGTGTTTATTACACGCTTCGCGTCCTAGTATCCGTGCATTCAAAATACAGACTTAGAATGTTTATTTAGGCACATAGAGGGCGTGTTTTGTCATGTGTGATGATACTTTTATTTTATAGTTCCGGTTTCATGGTTAAGGCGAGCGTCATATACGTCATTTTACGTCCACGAGATGCGTTCCGTACGTATTTGTAAATATGGAACAGCAATAACACTGTACTTCTGGGAACAAGCGTGTAATAAATACACAGAACGACACGATGTGTAAATGGGTTTGTCGATACGACACGAGTGCTGTCGCGGAAGGATAGAACGAGAGGCGCTTCCTTCAGCGACAGCACGAGTGCCTTATCGACAAACCCATTTACACATCGTGTCGTTCTGTGTTTGTTACACGCTTCGCGTCCTAGAATCCGTGCATTAAAAATACAGGATTAGAAGATTTATTTAGGCTCACACAGGGCGTGTTTGTCATGTGTGATGATTCTTTTATTTAAATAGTTCCAGTTTCATGGTTGAGGCGAACGTCATGTACGTCATTTTACGTCAACGAGATGCGTATGGAACGTATATACGTTCCATACGGATTTGTAAATACGGAACAGCAATAACACACTACTTCTAGGAACAAGCGTGTAATAAAATTCTCTATTATATGCTTGCTCGTTACGTAGTGGGAAATTATCGTGGCCATGGTGGCGAAGAAAGTTCTATCAATAGCTTGGACCGAGGCGACGGATAACAATAACCGAACATAATAGTATAAACCTCTTGGAGTTCACTTCTAGTTTATCGTGCGTAAATATTGTCACTTCCGACTGCAGACGTCGAAGTTTTCTAACAATTTGTAGTTAAATGTAGAACAGCAGTTTTGGGGAATTTTATAACGTATCGCATATAATAAAAAGAACACATATATATATACGGGTTTTGGTTGAATACCCGGATCATCTCATGGGTACCAGGAAATACCGAATTTCCACTCGCGGATTCAGTCGCTATGTATAGTACCTTGTAGCCACTCATTAATAATCCTGGTATTCAACCATAAACGCATAGGTGTTCTCTATCTATATCTATATATATGTCAAAAATATGCAACCAGATTGTTTTTATGCTCACTCGAGTTTCACAAATTAAAGAAGCGTAACTCTATATAATAAGCGAGATCACTGAATGGAGGCCATTTTGAATTCACCCAGCCCCCGTTCCGCGGTTTAAGTGCCACATGTCAAAGTTCTGAAGGTGCATTCCATATATATGGAAATTATGAATAAATAATTATTCCATGTATGGAACTTATGAATATTCAAAAGCTCCATATATGGAATCATGAATATTTAAAAGTTCCATATATGGAATGCACATCCAGATCATTGACATGTAGCACTTAAACCGCGGAACGGGGACTGAATGAATTCAGTGATCTCGCTTATTATTTGCACGTGACCTACTAGTTAACGTTGATGCAGCGTTGCACGCTTTCCACGCTTCATCATTAGCGGCTAGCACGTAGCGGTGGGTCCGTTGATACCGAGTTTCGCTGTGCTGACAGAGTTTAAACGCTTCCTTCAAACAGTCATACCACAATGTCAGATCTCTGAAATAAAATTATGACTATTATGTAGTAGGATTTACTATAAGCGGGATCACTTAGTCGCGGCCATATTGGATTCATCCAGCCTCCGTTCCGCGGTTTAAGTGCTATACAGGTCAAAGTTCTGGAGGTGCATTCCATATATGGAATATTTTGAATATTTATTCAAATGTTCCATATATGGAATGCACTTCCAGAACTTTGATATGTAGCACTTAAACCGCGGAACGGTGGCTGGATGAATCCAATATGGCCGCGACTTAAAGTGATCTCGCTTATTCCGGGTAACAGACACGGAGCAGGAACAGGCACAGGAACAAAGCTCAGCACCCCCCATTCAATACCATTGTATATAATCACACATCCTCTACATTCACACAGTTAGCTCCCGAAGGAATCAGTACATTTTGTCATACGGCAAACATGAAAGTTTCCGATGTTCATAAACCAATAATTTAGTAAAAAATAACGGTATACATTTTATTAGCAGCATCAGTTTGCCCTACCAACTTTATATCACTTCAGCAGGACCCACATGCATCGTAGCAAAATCAGCAGGACCAATTATCAATACAGGTTACAATGGTGTAAATATGGTTGGGAGTGACCTCTAACGGGTGCGGGAGAGAAAGTATAGGATAGCATAAAATATACACTGGGCCCTGATTGTTAAAGAATGTAAGAAACAATAATAAAAATGATAAAAATTGTTAAAGAATGTAAGAAAAAATGATAAAAAAAAATGATAAAATTGTTAAAGAATATAAGAAAAAAATTGTTATAGAATGTAAGACAAAAATCAAAAAAATGATAAGTAATGGTTAGAGCACGAGATTTATTCTGGTAAAGAACAATTCGCGTGCTCTGACCGACTTAGAGCACAATTGATCCCACATAATGCCATAAACTGGAAATGTGCCGTGCGCTGGCCGCGATTGGACACAATAGACGGTTAGCCACGCCCAAAAACGTGATTAACATTAACTGAATGTGAATAGATATGTCCGAAACAACACGGACTGTTCCAACTTGGAAGCGCCCGTGCGATTTGTTTGTTATGAGTTGCGGGTGCCTAACAATGGGATAATAATTGAACTATTCCTTCGCCAGCCTTGGGAATTGGTGTGCTTTACCAAAAATCAGGGAACGATTGCAACAATGGGATTGTGCTCTAAAAATTGTTAAAGAATGTAAGAAAAATTGATAAATAATTATAAAAAAAAGTTGTTAGGTCAATTTATTCTCTTGTATATGCGACGCGACCTATGGTCGACTCGCATATATAAGAGAATGCATTGGCACAGGGTATTTAATGTTGCGCCAGCGCAGCTCCCGTCATGAACGGGTTAATAGTTATTATGTCAGTCACATTATTCGTGTTCATAGCTTCATTTTTAACAATGGGAATTGCACATGCTATGCACGATTAGAGCAACTAACTAAACTGTCTCTTTGAAAAGCTGACGAATATCCTAACGAAAATACGTCTCTACAACTGTCCATTATATTTAATTTCTACAACGACGCGGCATTTTCAACATGACGTAATAAACCGTTTCCAAATATGGAGTGCATTCCTGGCGTAGTAAATGTTTGTGAGAATCGTAGTATTTAGAAATAGTTATAAATACAACAAGATGCGAAAGAATAATCAGTCACGAATATCGTTGACTGATAAAAACTCTAAGATGTCTCCTATATTTGCGATGAGTAAAATGAGTTATGGATATATCGCCTGTATTCAGTTTTCCAACAATAGTTGAGTTTGACAATGCGTGGGAAACTTGTCAACACGCCATTGACCTCTGATATGTGAAGTGATCTGCTATGCCATACAACAATGAAATAACGGGCGTACATTGCCACTCTCCAACAAAATTGAGGGAATCCCATCAATTCAGTAACTGGTTATGAATGAGATATCCAGAGACGTAAATATTGTAAAATTTTCGTCGACTATTTAAAGAGACTGCGCAATTAACTGATAAGTTTCACACTTTACTGTAGATACCAACAAAAACTAGTAATCAACAGAACAAGACAGTCAAAGACTGTGGGGTCGCTCACCAGACTGCAAAGACTGATAAGACTGGGACTCTGGAGACCACAACAGTCAGAACTTTTCATATTTCATAATCACTTTAAAAGAAGTAGATCTAAACAGGATAGGTGGCTAGAGACTCTCTAGCCACCTATCATGTTTAGATCTACTTCTTTTAAAGTTATTATGAAACGTTCTAGCTGTTGTGGTCTCTAGTAGAGAGGCTTCATGTATGTAGATCGGTGAATATCTACCTCGAAATTACCAACTGTTCACTACTGATCTGAGCTAAATAGACTTGGTGGTTCTTTCAAATAACACTTTTCAAGTTTGCCAATTATGTTCACTAGAAGTAGATCTAAACAAGATATGTGGCTAGAGAGGCTTCGTGTATGTAGATCAGTGAATATCTACCTCGAAATTACCAACTGTTCACTACTGATCTGAGCTAAATAGACATGGTGGTTCTTTCAAAGAACACTTTTCAAGTTTGCCAATTATGTTTTAGTGAAGTGGTGGATGTGTTAAATGTCCTTATGAAAGATTTGAACAATACATATGATAGATTGTTGTTGTAATTGGGAATTAATGACCTCGAACAGATCTCCAGGGAATGTTTATAAAAATGTCAGATTTCACTTGGCATGTGTAGGAATACCCCGCCACCAGGGTGGCAGAGGAAGTGAACTTGAGTAAAGGGCCAATAAATTCTTCTTTTTTTTTTTTTTTTGACCCAGTGACCTTATTTGAACAAATCTGAACCCCAGTCACCCAATGATCATTCATACCAAATATAAACCCATTTGGCCTGATGGTATTTGAGAAGAGGTTTAAAAGAATTACTATGGAGGGAAAGAGTTATGGCACTGGCTTCGCAACCTTTGACCCAGTGACCTAATTTGAACAAATCTGAACCCCAGTCACCCAAGGATCCTTCATACCAAATATGAACCCATTTGGCCTGATCGTATTTGAGAAGATGTTTAAAAGAATTACTATAGAGGGAAAGAGTTATGGCACTGGCTTCTCAACTATTTGACCCAGTGACCTCGTTTAAACAATAGGAGTCACCTAGGGAACATCCACACCAAATATGAACCCATTCGGTCTTATGGTTCCAGAGGATAAGAAGGTTAAAGAATTGTTGACGGATGGACATATGGATGGATGGACGTACGAGGAGTGGTGACTATAGCTCAACCGGAGACTTTGTCAAAGGTTAAATGAAAACAAATATCTGAATTTCTTTTTGCATTTTAAATTTGAATTTTTGTTCATTCTTTTTTTTTTAAATTGAGCAAAGATTTCAATTTAACAACATTTTTTTAAAAAGAGTTATGTCCCTGGTATGATTTTATCTGGATAAGTGGTGGTTAAGAAAATAATATGAAACTGCCAAGCCTGAATTGAGTGTGTTTGACATTTGCAGAATAAGCTCCCCAAAAGGTGAATTTAATGACACTATTCGGAAAGGCGGGCCAGCATCACCGAATTCATCCTCAGTCTGATTAGGCCTCAACGGCCAATAGAAACCTAGGATTGAAGTTCTACAGTTGAAGTTGGTGATGCACACCCATTGAACACCTCAATTATGCATTTTATCTTCTGCAAATTAGGGGGACATTGAAACTGAACAGGTGGGGAAAAGTCAAAAGGTAACTAAAACAGAATTTGATACTTAGGATACTTCCCAGAAGATGATGCCTAAGCAGAATTAGGTCCCTGGAGGGTGTATTTGGTGATGCTTGCCTGTTGTACGGGGTAGCAACACTAAATTCACCCTCTGGGAACTTCATTCTGCAAATGTCAGACACACTATGTCCAGGCTTGATGAAATGAACAATAGACTTTTCCTATTTATTCTTGCAGAATAGGTGTTTAACTAATGCCATGAAACTGTTTCAACAGGTGGATTAACTTAATATTGCACAGAGAACTGGAATACAGAGTCATCAATCACAGTTTGACAGATTGTGTAAACATGTCTGCAAGCAAGCAGTCTCTCCCAGTAGTATCAAGTATCCATAGTGATAAATTGGCTCCTTCAGTAATATAGCCTTCAGCGATGTGATGTTCTCTCTAAAAATTCATAGGGAATGGCAAAGAGGTGTGAATTATAAAGGGCCATAACTCTGTTAAAATATATGGGATCAACCCCATATTTGAACTTGATCTGTATATAGGTGTCAAAAATTCATATACCACATTTTGTGTCGATCAGATGAAAAATGTTTTATTCATCCTGTCTTGGATGAATTCTATATAAAAACAAGATAGGAAAGGGTTAAATAAATGATACCAAAATCCATACAGATGAAGAGTGTGCTAAGAAATATGAAGCTGTGATCTGTCTAAAACAATTAAAGGTCAAAATTCAAAAATGTAATTTTTGGCTCTGCCCCTATTTGACCCAGTGACCCCATTTGAACAAATCTGAACCCCAGTCACCCAAGGTTCCTCCGTACCAAATATAAGCTAAATCGGCCCAATATTTATTGAGAAGAAGTCATTCTAAGAATTACTATGAGTTATGGCCCTGGTTTCTCAACTAATTGACCGGGTGACCTCATTTGAACACCAGTCACCCAAGGACGCTCCATACCAAATATTAGCTAAATCGGCCCAATGGTTCTGGACAAGAAGTCGTTGTAAGAATTACTATGGAGAAATAGAGTTATGGCCCTGGTTTCGCAACTATTTGACCCAGTAACCTCATTTGAACAAATCTGAATGAGAGTCACCAAGGGAACATCCAAATATGAACAAATTCGGTCTTACGGTTCCAGAGGAGAAGATGTTCAAAGAATTGTTGACGGATGGACGGACGGACGGATGGACGGACGACTCGACGGGTGGGCGGACGGACGAGGAGTGATGACTATAGCTCAACCGGAGACTTCGTCTCAGGTGAGCTAAAAACTACTCCCAATTCAATGTGTTTGGTTACAAAACGCTGAACCGGACATCGAAAGCGGAATCGGATTGTATCGATTGCAGCCTGTGCTAGTAGTGTTTCAAATGTTTGAGGTATTCACATTGGTTGGCTACTCAACGATATGTGAGGTACGATTCTCGCTGGATGGAAACAACAACAACAACGACAACAACAACACCAGATGGATTCCAATACAATATACACTACTTTATTGCATTGCCTGGTCATGAATCGAGCTGCGTTAAATCTCAATGCCTCCATAACATATGTGTGACCTTCACGCGAATTCTGGGAACATCATCCAAATAACCTGTGTTGTATCGTTGGGTGGTGGTGGTCGTTAGGGTGATGGATAGACAGTGTTGTGCTGTATAATTGGGTGGTGGGGTGAATTGGCCCAGGTGCGTGTGATACACGTTACACATTTCTCAACCTCCTGGATGACATGATAAGACAACAAAATATCTGATAAAAATAGATTCGCAGACGATAAAAATCTTCTCCGCAGTTTTTTTTTCCATCACATAATGCTGCAGACTTCATTGTGTGAATCAATCATATAGTTGTCGTAACGTTCATGCTGGTAACCCATCGCATTGTCAGACATCCGACTCAATCTAATAACACGGGGTGGGTATGTTAGTTACCCTGTTATGAACCCAGACTCATTCTAATAACACGGGGTATGCCAATTACCCTGAGGTGAACATATGTTAAAGATGCATTCAGGTTAGAAGGAACTAAATCGGTAGAATTACGTCCCTTTCGTTTTTACACCCAGTCTCGAATACGAGTTAAAAAAAAATCTGGCACGCGATTGGCGTATAATATTTCAATTATTACAAATTTAAAAAATATAATATCTATGGCATGTATAAATGTGGGTTTTCTTTAGTCTGAAATGCGTTCGTGTCCAAACATTGACGGGAGAATAAGGCTGGGTATTTGCTTTCGTCAGCAGTTCAAATTTTGTGCAAAAAGTGGGGTAGCGTGGAAAACGTGTTGAAAAGTTGAAAAAAAGTGTGGCTCGGATAGTACTCATACATGGTAAAAGATACGCGAAGTTGGGCTTCACGAAATTTACGATTTCGTACAATTCGTATGTAGCAAATTTAGTGGGCGGGGACAAACTTTAACACTGATGCCTATGGAAAATATTTAGTTCCTTCTAACCTTCATGGTTCCAGGCTAATATTTATGAAACCTATTCTACTCTTTAATTAGATTATAGTGTATGGAATAATATGTTTGGAGCAAGAAGTACCATTAGAAAGACTCTAGTTTGTTTGATATTGAATTTTCTATGCATTTATTTCATATAGACTCGATGATTTAGAGGACACTAAAAATTATCTATTTTAATTTTATTATATGATCCTACCCTTATTCCATTCAATAAACCCATTATATAAATTGTGATATTAAATGTTCGTTTAATAACAGGAAATAGTGCCATGTGACCTTCGACTTCCGGTTTGTGGTATGTATTGATTCCGTACGCTACGTCTCAAAATACTATGACTTGCAATATGTTTTAAAAAAAACTATAATGAAATGAAGAGTTTGAAAAGTTGTGTCATTAAATATACGCCATTATATACACCGAAGAGTCTTTATTTACCTGGGACTATTTCTTTACACGGGCAAACCACGCATAGTTATGTGAAAAGTCATCGCATGCCTTATAGAAGCCGATGTTATTTTCGTGTCCCATTTGTTGATTTAAGTATGTTTTGTCGATGTTTTGGATCATGTAATAAATAGAATCTACAACTCTTCCCCAGTTTATAGCGGAATTTACAAAACTCGTCCAGTAAATTAGGTATGGACCTCGCCAAAGGTTCGGTCCAGACCTAATTTACTGGACTCGTCAGGGGGAGTCGGAAAAAACGTGCAGGCACGTATGCTGATTTTTTACTTTCGACCCTTGTTGGGACCCCACCCACCCCCGCGTCCAAATTATTTTCCGTTTTCGGCAGTTTTTTTCGACCATTTTTGGACATCCACCCCCTTTTAACACTAAAACAGAGATTTGCGGGTGGAAATTCACTGTAAACAGCTGTATATGAATTTATGTGCATACTATTAGTCATGGGTGTTAACATTGACATGTAAATAGGAACAAGTCATTTTGGGGTCATTCGGTCAAAACAAAACATGACTGCCAGCAGCCATCTTGGATTTCAAAATTCAATCCATTAGCATGAGCTACAGGCTATACTGTTTGTCTGATCATCATGACATTTGTCATTTATGTTAATATTGACATATAGATGTGTATTAAGTCAAACTCATTGCAAAAACAGTCTAAAAGACTTGCAGGATAAATATATTTGAGTTGCGGAAAAAAATTTGTTGGTCACATCGACCACCCACCCACCCCGGCAAACGTGCCCGGAAAAAAACTTATTTCCACCCCTGGACTTGTTTCGTAAATTCCGCTATAAATTGGAGACTTGTTGTAGGTCCTCTATTTAGTAATTTATTAATAAAATAATTTAAAATATGTTATACTGATGTATAGGTTAGTTTATTTATCACAATAGAATAACGTAGAACACGATGTTAAATTATAATTTGACGTTGTTGTTGTTGTAACTGAAGGTCTGGAACCCTGAATGCATCTTGAACCCTTTCTATACTAAATACTCATTGATGAGTAGTTATCCCTTAGGAAATGTTCACATAATAAGTTCTATACTACGGTCGTTTGTCGAAGATATTATCTGAACATTTCCCACCAATGAATATATATATATAGTATCCTACTGCACTTGTAATTTATTTTCGTCATACTGTCGTCTGCTCACTTTACCTGAACATCCCTCCAAATAAATAGTGGACTGTTATAACTGAGTGGGACAATCCAGTCAGTAAACACATGTTAAACATACTTGCAGTCATCACGTCTGTAGATGTTCCAACAAGGTTTTTTCCCGTCTTTGTATCTGTTAATCTCACATTCATCTGCGGCTTCTGTTGAGATCCCTTCAATAAAATAAGAACAAGAAGTTCCACAGAGGGGGGTGCCAAACCACAACGGTTCTAAACATTACCAAGCCTTGAAATAGGGTGTCTGTCATTTGCAGAATGAGGTCCCCAGAGGGTGAATTTAGCGGGCTAGCATCACTAATTTGTTGAAATTACCACGGGCGTATTTTGCCACACCCTATTGGTGATGCTAGCATAGCGGGCTAGCATCACCAAGTTCACCCTCTGGGGACCTCATTCTGCTGAGGTGTAAGCAGAATGAGGTCCCCAGAGGGAGAATTTGGTGATGCTAGCCCGCTATGCGGGGTAACATCACTAAATTCACCCTCTGGGGACCTCATTCTGCAAATGACAGACACCCTATTTCAAGGTTCTAAACATTACTTGATACATCGGCAGGACGAAATCAAAACTTATTATAAACAAAGAAGAATAACTCTATACTGAAAATTGAAACGTCATTTGACAGAATCATGATGCTGAACATTTATATATAATTTCATTCAGATCTGATCACCGATGGCTGATAAATCTGCATGGACACACATTTCCAGATAAATAAAGGATGTCATTTGCTTCTATCGGATCAATCGTGATGACGAACCTCCACGCCAGATTCTATTGAGATCAGATAACCCATTGCTGTGATATATACCCCGGCGGACGGACGGACGATAAGACAAACGATAAGACAGACGAACATTGTCAATCCAGTATTATCTCAGTTTGTAAAACAACTATCATCATTTATATGTTTAGCACTGTGAGTGCCTTGTATCCCTTTAATTGTGATGTTTTTACATACTTTTCAAAAATTTAGCAGATTTACCCAATGTGATTGCCTTGTGTCCCTTTAATTGTGATGTTTTTACATACTTGTCATAATTTAGGACATTTACCCAATGTGATTGCATTGTGTCCTTTATTTGTGATTGATGTATTTACAGATTTTTATATATGTTTTACATACGGTTATAGCTCTTACTCGATTTTGGCGTTGGAGTTGTAAGAATCGGCTAATATAAGGCGTTTGTGAATTATGGCTGTTATTTGTGAAGATGTATCTAAAATGTAAATCCCTTGTTACGTATGTATATTGTACAGCGAAGCGGTTTTTAAAGCGGCGCGCTCGGTTTACATTATATTTTAATTTACATTTACTCATTTTAACGACACGCCCCCTGTCAGTGTAATATGATATATACGGGCATGACCAGAGTAAATATTCGTGGCATGATCTTAGAGTATAGCATACAGGTTCTCCATCACATCGAATGTTAACCACAGCACTAATGCGCGAGACGTTAGCTGAGAGACAATTTATCACCAATTTCCTGTTTATCACCTGTATAACGTATAACTACTTGGATATTATCGGGACGGCGTCTGCAAGACAGTACACCCGTTTGCACTAAGAAACACACACATATATATATACCTGTGTTTTGTGTTTGTCTTTGCCGTTAGATATTACTTATATAAATACTGCCGCAGCATGCATATAGTTTTTATGATGCACGGTGATATATCGTATCCGAGTTCGTTATGAACACACAGCAGGGGGATTTATTTATGGTTTCACTATCAGTCGCATTGGTGTTGCAATTACTGCTTTCAAGAACAATTTTATAATCTACTATTATCAGATGTTCTCCACCACATTAGCCTCCAGCAAGAATCTACACAGGGGCGTGGCTGGAGTGTCTGATTTGATGAAGGGTTGTCAAACTAGACTCTAAAATATCGGGTCAATACGACTTACTTAGGACTAGTCATTTCGACTAAGCCGCACACTCCACAAGTCACTATGACTAACCCTGGGGTCAACATAACTATGAATAACATTTTTCATTAGTGTAGGTCGGATTAAGGATATCATTGATTGGTTACACCCATTTATTCATTTATTATCTCCATGTTGGCAGAGATATTCTTTTTCATAAGGAATTGGTGAGGTCTTGGGTAGGGGTTTTCATGTATATAAAAAATAGGAATTGAACGTACTAAACAAACCTATGCCTTTCTCGTATATAAATTCGCGCAGTACTATTTTTCCCGCACCCGACGATGGGCGAATTTAAAACTGAGCGAAAAATAGTACGACGCACTCATAAGTTTAGTGAACAAGCGGAAATTAAATGGGTTTATGCATTAATCTATACACATGTAAACTACTAAGTTACTTTTTGAAGTCAGCAAACAATATACAGAGTTGATGTCATTTTACGTAATTCGAATTGATGTCACGATGCCTATAAATATTGAGATACTATAATTATTATTGGCGTATTATGATATACGTGTAGTAGATATTGGAATATCATAAATATCATAGTACTTGAAATTAAATGATTAGCAGTTACATTGCATCCCCTGTGTGTGTGTTGTATTTTTATATCGCGGAGTTCATGTAATATACCTTCAGGTACATGATTTTGATCAATTTGACGGAAATATAGTAGTCAGGCTGCGCGAATTCAAAGTGCGCTGATTTAAAACAGAGTGAAAAATAGTACTGCGCGAATTTAAATACGAGTAAAGTATACCACAAACTATTATTATACCTCTTATCAGACCAGTATTGGAATCTGTTTGAGAATTGATTGAAAGATTGGCCTGCTTTAAACTGTCTTTGATTCTGGATATCATCGGGCTGCATGAGTCTTCGATTTACTTTCACATAATTACTACCAAATAAAATTGTCACGTTGCCATATACTAAGACGTGATAGTCATTATGACTAACCCCAAGTTACTCATCACGTGGATAAACTGTTAACTAACATAAGTTAGTCATATTGACTAACTTTCTATTTCAGTGTACGAATTCGCACATGTCCTCCACCACTTCCACTCAATCCAAAACTCCAAACTCTATCTCGGACATATTCTAACTGAAAATTGTTCAAACCTTTTTCTATAAACTTGGTTTACACTGAATAATGGATGACTCATGCATGAGAACTTTCAATAACAATCTCTGCCTGAAATGTCAGGGGGTGATCTTGAAAATATTTAAGGACAAATGTTGAACAAAATATTTTCCGCTACCTGACCACCCCCAACCCCACCATCTGTGCAAATTATTTATTTTGTCCAGGCCATTATTTTGGGACCCACCCCCCCCCAAATAGTAAATAAAGCAGAATATGAAACAAAATTATATCAGCCTAGTTCTTTCCAGCAATTACTATTTAACGTATTTCAACATATTAATACAACTCAGAACACTGGAATGGTAGTAGCGTGATCGGAAGCAATATATTATAAACATTTCCCGTAGGTAAATGCTTCCCATCTGTTAGCCAACATTGAAATATATCTGAGTAAATATATAAAGATTTGAATTATGTATATGGATTTCGCATGCTAAAGGCCTATAACATTCACCTCACAAATGTAATGGTACATGTGCACTTACAATGTTCAAGTTTATTGGCCGATGCACTCCATGTGGCATCCTTATGGACTTGGCATTATGTCACTTATTGACTAAATGTGTGATATACAATGATATATTGTCTCCGTCTGTGTTATATAGCAATCTACAGGGGATCATCTAGGTGGCACCAAAGGGGTATAACAGGGGTAACTTTTTACGAGGAAGATATTGGTGGGGGTTATAATAGTGACGCTGTTGTTGTCAGGGCAGAAAAGGAAAGGCGCAGCAAAATTATGTGCCGCGGTTTTCCAACAATCTTACACACAAACATAACCATGATATGAGGACGCTAATGGTGTGGTTTAAAAAATCAAAAAGTGGCGCCGTTCGAGTTAGGTGTGCACTGAAGGGGAGAGGGGCACCAAATTACTACAAATATTTTTAGCACCGATTTACACCACATTGACGTACTTTCTTTTCCACGATTCAAGGAATATAATCGTGTGATTTAAAGACGCCAAATTGGTACCGTTTGGATGAGATTGGGGGGGGGGCACTAAATTTTATTCGAATTAGTTTAGTCGCCGATTACCACCATACTTATAAATAGCCATCGCCATGATATAAGGAGTCTAATGGTGTAGGTTGAAGCTGTCAAAAGTGTCTTCATTCGAGTCATAGATATTTTCTTAAATATCCACCCTCCCTGTTAACTCTTTCTATTCTAAAGCATCAATGGTGAGTAGTTATCCCATAAGAAATGTTCAGATAATAATTTTAACCCTTTCTATACTAAAGCATCATGATGAGTAGTTATCCCACAGGAAATGTTCAGATAATAAGTTCAACACAGATCGTTTGTTGAACATATTATCTAAACATTCCCCTCAATAAATATATATAGGGTTCCTTCTGCACTTTGATTAATATGTCGGCTGCTTTTATCACCGTAACATCCCTCCAAAATGAATAATAGACCATTCCGATGTACACTCTTTAACTGACTGAGAGAATCCATTCAGTATAGACATGGTTAGATGGTATTCATGGGGTATATGGGCTGACACTGCGTACTAGAATGAACAAAATTGCAAGGCAAACTAAAAAGTCCTGTGAGCTTGTGCAAGTACCCTATACCGTGCCGACGTACTGTGTAAACGTACCCTACCGTGCGGACATACTGTGTAAACGTACCCTACCGTGCCGGTGTACCGTGTAAACATACCCTACCGTGCCTGCGTACCGTGTAAACGTACCCTACCGTGCCGACGTACCGTGTAAACGTACCCTATATCGTGCCGGCGTACCATGTAAACGTACCGTATACCGTGCCGACGCACCACGTAAACGTACCCTACCGTGCCGACGTACCGTGTAAACGTACCCTATATCGTGCCGGCGTACCATGTAAACGTACCGTATACCGTGCCGACGCACCACGTAAACGTACCCTACCGTGCCGACGTATCGTGTAAACGTACCCTATATCGTGCCGGCGTACCATGTACCATATGCTTTATTCTCTCATCCAAATAAACACATGGAAATTACATGTAACGGATATTGAGAAACAGAGTTATATACAATAGTCATATAGTATGATTATAATACAAAAGATAATATATACATGTAACCCCGGATCTATAGCAGGTTGGGTTTAATAACCCTCATTGGTTGGCGTACCATGTAAACGAACCCTATACCATGCCGACGTACCGTGTAAACGTACCCTAATTGTGGCCGTGATGCTGTTAGTCATTGGTTGTAGTCTCTATAAATTATATTATACGCGACCTTTGGTATAAATGAGTCGGGCGTAGCTGCTTACAGTGCGATATATATAGTTAGCCAACTGAGTCATTGGCCAATTGATCTACAAGTACAACAACCATTAACCGACACCTTCATGTCATGAAGGTTATTACGCCATCTATGGTGCTTTCTGTGATCGTGTTGTCACTTGTCAATGGGTGTATGGGCGAATGTGTGAAATATGAATAAAAATGTACTTGAATATTTTCGTATCCGAACGATATGATTAGAAAGGTACTTGAGTATGTTCGTACTTCGTACTCGAACCATGTAACGAAATTTGACAATACATATTGTTGTGGTCTAACAGAGGTAGTATCTAGTCGATCGCGATGTGTATTCACGTATCGCTTAAAGCCTTTGCGGTTAGATCGGCGTATTTACATGTCGACATGATTTATTGAACCATGGCTTGTTAGCCACGATAAGAAGTAGGCGCCGACATGGAACGTTAACCCTTCGCGCACTGCGAGCTGTGTTTCTATTGTTGTTTAATCTGCTTTGTTATTTTCACGTGACATAAATCGGAATGCTATCTACTATTATATTGCATGGGGATTTGAGGATGGTATAAGACATTTTGGCATGTTATATAACATCGTTTAGTAAAAAAAAATTCATTTAGTTATACGCGATAAAAATCGGCATGTTATATTCTAAATGAATTTGGATTGTGATTATTAACCAATTCACAAGTTACTCATTCGTGCTGTTTGTATATATTGACGTTTGGTGAACTTTAGTCTCGGTCTCTAAACTTTTGTTTCCATTTCTTTGTATGTGGAATATATCTGAGCTATGGATAGAGATGTTATTAAGAAAAATTCTAACACTAACCATTGACATTGTTGTTTAACATACAATATGGCCTTATTCTAAACATGGTTTTATGTCTGTGTACGCTGCATAATATCAGAATGCTATATAAATTGAACAATGTTAAGAAACTAACATTCCCGTGACATTGTTTTCATTGATCCTTGTGGGTGTGGGCATATTTTATAATTAATCCTCAATATTCAATTAACCCCCATGGGACCATATAGTATTTTAATTAACCCTCCTGAGAGACCATATCTTCAGTTGATACCATTACCCGAGGTCTTAGAACATCATTACGCCCTCTTATTGTGTATATTGGCAAGTATATCTGGACATATCGTAGGCGGTGATAACTAAATGTGATTAAAACGCACTGGGCAATTGCGTACTTGGGTGGACTAAATATGATCAGAAACGTACTCGGTATTTGCGGACTTGAACAATGTAACGAATATCTGGCCGCATTATTATCCTGCATGCAATTCATGCACTTTTCAGACCTCTTATTCAGTAGAAATTAGAACAGGTATTTGCGTACTCGGATGGACTAAGTGTGATTAGAAACGTACTTTTTGGCCTGATTAGTATTCTGCATGCTATTTCATGGACTATTCATACCTCTATTTCAATAGAAATTAGAACACAGATACATGACAGTCGAAACCAATTTAAATGTCGTAGAAGAGACATGTGGTGTGTGTAAATACTTCAAAATAACCTTTGGCACGTCGGATTTTCACATCCTTTCCCACCAAGGGTACAGTATACGCACATACACAAAATATCACATACAATCAACTACATAGGCGTTACCTATATACACGTTTTTCACAATCACTACACTAAAGTTCCAATATATTTTATATATGCCTAATAATATGATCTTGATGGCGTTACCATTTTTGACTATGGTTTTCTTGTGCTATATACACTACTAGCAGGTGACCCGACTCCGTCCGGGCTTTGACCTTGAATTGACCATTTTGAAGGTAAAGGTCAGGTCGGAGTCACGATTTGACCTGTCCAAAACACTCCCCGGACAAAATGACCCGTGGGTATCAAATTTCGTCGAAATCCGTCCAGCAGTTTTCCCGGCCATAGCTAACAGACAAACAAACAGACAGAAGTCCTAAAATATATATTAGACTAGCAGGTGGACCCGACTTCGTCCGGGCTGTTTTCCCTCTGCTTTTCGGCGAATTGCGCGATTTGACCTTGAATTGTCCATTTTGAAGGTCAAGGTCAGGTGGGGGTCACGATTTTACCCGTCCAAAACACTGCCCGGACAAAAGTACCCGTCGACTTCCATCCGGTTTTACCAGATTTGACCTCGAATTGATCATTTTGAAGGTCAAGGTCAGGTCGGGGTCACGACTCGACCCGTCCAAAACACTCAGTGGACAAAAGTAACCCCACGTATCAAATTTCGTCGAAATCCCATCAAAATTCGTGATTTGACCTTGAATTGACTCGATTTTCAAGGTCAATGTCACGTCGCACGGGCAAACGAATATGCTTACGACACTCCCCATACGAAAGTATCACCAGACACTAATTTTCATCGAAATCCCGTGATACTCGGGCGTTCGACCTTTAAATGACCCGATTTCAAGGTCAAGGTCACGTCGCACGGGCCAGTTAACAGGCCCATGCCACTCCCCTGCCGAAAGTACCCCGGATACCAAGTTTCATCGAAATCGGCTCGGCCGTTTTCGAGTCTATCGCGAACACACAGACAGACAGACACACAGACAGACAGATTTCCCAAAAATATAATAGACTAGCAGGTGGACCCGACTTCGTCCGGGCTGTTTCCTCTCTGCTTTTCGGCGAATTGCGCGATTTGACCTTGAATTGTCCATTTTGAAGGTCAAGGTCAGGTGGGGTCACGATTTGACCCGTCCAAAACACTGCCCGGACAAAAGTACCCGACAAAAGTACCCGTCGAAATCCATCCGGTTTTACCCGATTTGTCCTGGAATTGATCATTTTGAAGGTCAAGGTCAGGTCGGGGTCACGACTCGACCCGTCCAAAACACCAAGTGGACAAAAGTAACCATACGTATCAAATATCGTCGAAATCCCATAAATATTCGCGATTTGACCTTGAATTGACCCGATTTCAAAGTCAAGGTCACGTCTTAGGACACTCCCCATACGAAAGTATCTCCAGACACTAATTGTCATCGAAATCCCGTGATACTCGGGCGTTTGACCTTGAAATGACTCGATTTCAAGGTCAAGGTCACGTCGCACGGGACAATTAATAGGCTCATGCCAGTCCCCGGCCGAAAGTGCCCCCCACATACCAAGTTTCATCGAAATCGGATCGGCCGTTTTCGAGTCCATCGCGAACAGACAGACAGACACACAGACAGATTTTCCAAAATATATAATAGATATCGTCTCATCTTAATATGAGTCGGTGGACAATAAACGTGCCATAAACCTTGCAAAAATGAATGGAGGAAACCCGTTCCATGTGGATATCCCTCCCACACGTTGGTTCGTGAGCGCATCAAAGATCATTCAAATCCGACTGATGCCTGAGATAAAGAGCTCTAATTTTTTTTCGGGTGGACGTACAGAGTTATTTTCACCAAAACAAAAAATGCTGACGGACACACTGCAGGTTTTAAAAATGTGTTGAATGGTTCACATGTTTTGAAATCTCGTACTAAATTACTTTAAATTTCCATGCCTTCCATTATTTATATAAGAGAAAGATTGTATATATTCCAAGGAAAATTAACATCAACTGATAAATAAAAAACTGCTGATGGGTGCCAGACTTTCAGGAACACTGTTAAAGTAACTGCATTAGTGGCGATCACAAACCCTGTGTACCCTTCAGCACATTTTCAAACCATGTGTACCCTTCAGCACATTTTCAAACCATGTGTACCCTTCAGCACATTTTCAAACCATGTGTACCCTTCAGCAATTTTTTTACTATATACGGACGAAACCCATTTCTACCCCCCCCCCCTCCCCCCCAGGCCAAACTTCGAATGCGGGGGATAAAGACAAATTTCTTGGAAACAAACTGATTATCCCCTTCTATTCTAAATGGATTATCCCACTTATAGTCACAATATTATACATTGGAACGGTCTATTATTCATATCTGATCGCGGGATGTTCATGTGGGATACAGGAGAAGACGACAGACAATAGAAAGTGTAGGATTCATATTTTTTATTATCTGAACATTTCCTATGGGATAACTACTCATCAATGAAGATTTAATGTAGAAAGTGTTAAACTTATTATCTGAACATTTCCTTCGGGATAACTACTCATCAATGAAGATTTAATGTAGAAAGTGTTAAACTTATTATCTGAACATTTCCTACGGGATAACTACTCATCAATGAAGATTTAATGAAGAAAGGGTTAAACTTATTATCTGAACATTTCCTATGGGATAACTACTCATCAATGAAGATTTAATGTAGAAAGTGTTAAACTAATTATCTGAAGATTTCCTATGGGATAACTACTCATCAATGAAGATTTAATGTAGAAAGTGTTAAACTTATTATCTGAACATTTCCTACGGGATAACTACTCATCAATGAAGATTTAATGTAGAAAGGGTTAAACTTATTATCTGAACATTTCCTACGGGATAACTACTCATCAATGAAGATTTAATGAAGAAAGGGTTAAACTTATTATCTGAACATTTCCTATGGGATAACTACTCATCAATGAAGATTTAATGTAGAAAGTGTTAAACTTACTATCTGAACATTTCCTATGGGATAACTACTCATCAGTGAAGATTTAATGTAGAAAGTGTCAAACTTATTATCTGAACATTTCCTACGGGATAACTACTGATCAATGATGATTTAATGTAGAAAGTGTTAAACTTATTATCTGAACATTTCCTACGGGATAACTACTCATCAATGAAGATTTAATGTAGAAAGTGTCAAACTTATTATCTGAACATTTCCTATGGGATAACTACTCATCAATGAAGATTTAATGTAGAAAGTGTTAAACTTATTATCTGAACATTTCCTATGGGATAACTACTCATCAATGAAGATTTAATGTAGAAAGTGTTAAACTTATTATCTGAACATTTCCTACGGGATAACTACTCATCAATGAAGATTTAATGTAGAAAGTGTCAAACTTATTATCTGAACATTTCCTATGGGATAACTACTCATCAATGAAGATTTAATGTAGAAAGTGTCAAACTTATTATTTGAACATTTCCTATGTGGTGACTACTCGTCAATGATGCTTTAGTATAGAAAGGGTAAAACTTATTATCTGAACATTTCCTATGGGATAACCACTCATCAATGATGCTTTAGAATAGATTCAATAGAAAGGGTTAAACTTATTATCTGAACATTTCTTATGGGATAACTACTCATCAATGATACTTTAGAATAGAAAGGGTTAAACTTATTATCTGAACATTTCCTATGGGATAACTACTCACCAATGATACTTTAGAATAGAAAGGGTTAAACTTATTATCTGAACATTTCCTATGGGATAACTACTCATCAATGATACTTTAGAATATAAAGGGTTAAACTTATTATGAGGGCCCCTTCCCCCTCCCCCCTTGAGTCCGGAATCCAGTTTTAAAATGACGATGGAATCCGGAATCCAGCTTCAAATTGACCCTGGAATCCGGAATCCAGTTTAAGAAACAAATACCGATTTCACGTCCAGTTTACATGATATTATAGATTAGTTTTTGTTATACCCATAATATATGAGCAGGTCCCACATATAAAGGCACCCCGTCTTGAACCTCGGTAGTGGAAACTTCACCAATGAGGTCCAGAGCAGTCTACCTTGCGACAGTTTACAAAATGAGTAACAAAGGTATAGAATATGCGTCTAGACTTCCTTTGATTAACCGATCTTTATCACATTCCCGTGTAAAAACTAATAAATTAAACGCTCTTTATATGGGCGTGATATATTGACCCAGAATTAATACCCCGATGTGATAACACATGTAAAACCCTCGGGTGGACTCCAAACTTGAACCCAACCTGCACCGGATCAGTAATCCCAGTAAAACCAGTTTGGACTTACCAATGCCCTCACATGCGGACGCACATGGAAGGAAATCCCAACAAAAAAGGGGGACCCTATTCTATAGCGGAAATTGGCCGGCGATCACCGAACACGTGGTCTCGGCCTGCACTCTGTGTTAGAAAACCCAAATACTAAATTAAGTTTAGAAAGTTGATACGTATCTTAAGCCACCACACATAAACCAATACCGAATGATGGATGGACAGACGGTCGGACAGATCAATAACATAATGAGCACGCTCCACTAGAAAATTGGGGATTAATCGATGATTACATATTGATTTTGATATATAAATATATGCATGTAGCACGGGAGTTGGAGCTCCCGATAATATGTATATATCCACTGGTAGTCAAACAATACACATCCATGTATTTGCATGCGTGTATATGGCCGCTTGGGTCCCAGATAATAATATTAACAATCATGCTTAACATATCGCATGTAAACCGCCAAACAAACGCCATTTGAATTAATGTGTTTGATGATATAGCTAAGTGTCGGAGAGTAAACAGTTTTACATATAGCATGGTTGAAACCCACACACCATCCTGCCAAGGTTATATTGTTTTAACTAGCCATCGGAGGTACCGTTGTTTGTATGTTGATGGTAGCCCAATATAACATACATATTTTTGAATTGTGGGTTAAGTTTATGCCCACAGCGCATTTTCACGGAAATATAATTGGCAGTCCATCATCCAAATTGTTTTGCTATGTCTTTGGGGCAATTTTTGAGATATGTTGCCGCAAATAATGACCGGAAAGATAAAGAGCACCGTATACAAACGAATATATACGGACTAAGTCCTATAAGAGTGTGCATCAGATTGGATCCCATATAAAATTCATGATATTATGATCTATTATGACCAAATGAGGAACCAAATCGCAATATTTCACCCGAAATGGAATCCGTTTATATAAATACATGAATCCGGAATCCAGCTTATAATTTGTTACTTTAATCCGTCGTACGGGTCCAAAATGGGTCGAATCCGGCGTACGAAAAGGGGGGGGGAGGGGCCCTCTATTATCTGAACATATCCTATGGGATAAATACCCATCAACTATTATTTAGTAAAGAAAGGGTTAAACTTATTATCTGAACATATCCTATGGGGTAAATATAGAATACACCCATAGTAGCCGAGAATACCAAATTTTCACCACGAGTGGAATTGTGGTTTTAACCACGAGCCTTTTGGCAAGTGGTTAAAACCACAATACCACGAGTGGTGAAAATGTTGTACTCTCGGCTACTATGCGTGTATTTTATTTATGCCATAATTATTATTTTTGTAATTTTGTTCGCGAATTCAACTACCCCGCTGTTTACTTTGAATGTGTATCCTCACCAGAGAGACACAAACATGACGCTATAAGGAATATGCATCACGCGTAGTGATGCTTACATTAACGTCATGACGTCATTCTGTTTCTGAGCGATCAGTCACTTGGAATTATCATTCATATATGTTTCCTAGTTAATATAGCACTAGCAAGCTACAATGCTACATTTGATTGAAATTCAGACAATTTTCCTCATATCTAATTGATATCATGACAACTTCCAATTTTAAATGAATGTGACATAGGAACTATTTTGCTAACTACGATGTAGTTCTACTATGGGTATACATGAAATTACGTTTGAACATTTACACCCACAGCAGAAATTTATACCCACAGTAGGAAGCTGTATACCCACAGTATAGGGTGTAATGATGAAGTTTACAAAATGGGTGCTATACCCATAATAGAATAGGCAATCATGGTATAATATTAGTTATCTTCGGCAACATCGGGGGTACATGGAGATTTAATACCTGGATGTCGATTTTGAACCCCGAGGCGGAGCCGATGGGTTCAAAACGAGACATCCAGGTATTAAATCTCCATGTACCCCACGATGTTGCCGGAGATAACGATTTTGTCCCCACAACAATAACCATGTCTCCTCAATTTAAGTGTGTTTTTCATAGGTTATCCGATTAATTCACACCAATAAGAATAATTCAGTAGCTGACCTAAGGATCCGGCGTCAGGTGACGTCAAATTCGGCGTGCGACAGCAACGTCACGATTGGAGGAAACTGCCAGTTCAAGGGTCATTCATATACCCCCGATGTTTCACGTGCTCATATACCCCCGATGTTTTGCGCACGTTCTCTTATACCCCACTGACAATGGTGATGGGGGACATGGTGATTTAACGTGGCGTTGTAACCAATCAGATTGCTAGTTACAACCGGATGTGGGGACAAATACAATTATTGTTTAGTACAGAAATGGTTAACTATATATGGGGGCGATGTTTTCATTGCTGCGTGGTTAATCTAGTCGAAGCCATGGAATTTCAGGTCCGTTGTAATTTAAAGAACTAATGTTACATGCCATCTGCAATAACTCAGTTACAGGATTACGTTTACGTAGTTTAGCTAATTGAGCTACACCAGTGCTAATTTGGATTCCAATTGATTAGCACGTAGCAACGCCGGGGAGATAGCTGATAGGACTGCCGACACTATTGTGAATATCACCACCTCACCCCGGATATCTCACAGTCAATTACGTTACATATTAAAAGCACACAGAACAAATATCTGAATGTAATGATGATGTATGTGTAGTATAAAGTCCGCCTGACTCAGGTACCCACACACTTAACACGGGTAAAAGATCATATACGCATGGTCGTGTAGGGACAACAAGATGTGTCACACTGTACCCGGATAACACTTCAAACTACCTGGCATTCCAAAAATATGAGTTTCACAATAGCATATTCATTTATCAGATGACTCGGTTTCAATGATGATTCAATGTAAGTCGCTAATATTACAACTGTTAATCGAGTAAAGGTCAAGTCAAGTGAAAACAAGCGATAAAGTAAATAACAAGACAGTCAATGACTGTGGGGTCGCTCACCAGACTGCAAAGACTGATAAGACTGGGACACTGGAGACCACAACAGTCAGAACTTTTCATAATCACTTTAAAAGAAGTAGATATCTAAAGAGTTAAATCTAAAACAAAACATTTGGAGTTATGTCCCTGGCCCCGCCCACATTTGACCCAGTGACCTGATTTGAACAAATCTGAACCCCAGTCACCCAAGGATCCTCCATACCAAATATGAACCCATATAGCCTGATGGTATTTGAGAAGAAGTCACTTTAAGAATACTATGGAGGGAAAGAGTTATGGCCCTGGCTTCGCAACTATTTCAAGTGAACTCATTTGAACAAATCTGAATGTGAGTCACCTAGGGAACATCCACACCAAATATGAAACCATTCGGTCTTATTGTTCTGAAGATGTTTAAAAGAATTACTATGGTGGGAAAGAGTTATGGCCCTGGCTTCGCAACTATTTGACCCAGTGACCGCATTTGAACAAATCTGAATGAGAATCACCTAAGGAACATCCACACCAAATATGAACCCATTTGGTCTTATGGTTCCAGAGGAGAAGATGTTCAAATAATTGTTGTCGGACGGATGGACGGACAGACGATGGATGGACGAGGAGTGACGACTATAGCTCCACCGGAGCACGTGTAGGGTGGCTGGTTGGTAATTCAATCTCTTATCTCCGCCCCTATTTGAACAAACGTGAATCCCCATCCATGAGATCCATTCATTTGGTAATTTCAGACATTAGATTTTAAGAGTTGAACTGAACTGATTTTCCTAAAATGACCCCAAATCTGAAAAAATCTAAACCCCAGTCACCGAAGGACCATCCATACCAAACATAATCTAAATAGTCCAGATTGTTCTGGAGAAGAAATTGTTTTAAGAATTACTATGGAAGGAAAGAGTTATGGCCCTGACTTCTCACCTATTTGACCTGATGAACTCATTTGAACAAATCTGAATGTGAGTCACCTGGGGGACATCCACACCTAAATATATAAACCCATTTGGTCTTTAATATGTATCTGGAGAAGAAAACAATTGATGGACGGATAGAGACATAATGACAGATGGATGGATGGGAGAACAGTCTGACATAGAGACTGACAAATTCAATCCAATATACCCCCCCCCCCCCCCAAGTTTTCTTTGCAAAATCAGGGTATAATGAGTTCAACTGGATACTGGTGGTTAAGAACATAATATTCGAACAGACAGGCCTGAACAAATTGGCTGACATTTGCAGAATGAGGTCCCCAAAGGGTGAATTTAATGACACAATCCTGCAATGCGGGCTAGCATCACCAAATTCACCCTCTGGGGACCTCATTCTGTGTAGGCCTCAACTGCTATGGGAGACATAGCATTAGATTGAAGTTCTCCAGTTAAAGTTGGTGATGTGCACCCATTGGGCACCTCAATTATGCATTTTATATTCACAAATTAGGGGATATAGAAACTAAACAGAAGGGCTAAAGTAAGTAAAAATGTCAATTTAAGTGCCTATATACTTCCCAGAAGATGAGGCCTAAGCAGAATGAGGACCCTGGCTAGTGTATTTGGTGATGCTAGACTGCTGTGCAGGGTAGCATAACTAAATTCACCCTCTGGGGAACTCATTCTGCAAATGCCAGATAGAAGACAAATTTAATCCAATATATACCCCCCCCCCCCCCCCCATTTTTCTTTGAATATTAGTCGTATGATTTCATCTGGATAATTGGTGATTAAAACAATAATATGAAATGGCCAAACCTGAATTTAGTATGTCTGACATTTGCAGAATTAGGTCCCAAAAATGTGGATTTAATGACAATATTCTGTAAGGCAGGCTAGCATCACCAAATTCATCCTCAATCTGATTAGGCCTCAATGGCCAATAAAACCAAGGAACAGATTGAAGTCCTACAGTTGAAGTTGGTGATACACACCCATTGAGCACCTCAATTATGCATTTTATCTTCTGCAAATTAGGGGGACATTGAAACTGAACAGGTGGAAAAAAGTTACTAAATCAATGAAGTCCTACAGTTGAAGTTGGTGATACACACCCATTGAGCACCTCAATTATGCATTTTATCTTCTGCAAATTAGGGGGACATTGAAACTGAACAGGTGGAAAAAGTGACTAAATCAAACTGTCAATTTGATACTTAGGATACTTCCCAGAAGATGAGGACTAAGCAGAATTAGGTCCCTGGCGGGTGTATTTGGTGATGCTAGCATGCTGTATGGGTTAGCAACACTAAATTCACCATCTGGGGACCTCACTATGTAAATGTCAGACACACTATTTCCAGACTTGAAGAAATCAAAGCCATTCACAGTATCATTGAATGTCAGTCATCACCTAACATTGAATGGAAGCACCAGTTTGTTGTTAAATTGCTACAGATATGTTTAGATTAGAATAATACATGTCATCTGGCCAGTTTATATAATTAATGACCTGTACCTTTACAGATATATATGTCTTGTAATGACAGATGGTAAACTGGTCTGAAGCAAGCAGTATTCAGCAAGAGGATCGGGTGACCACACTATGATAAATTGGCTTTTTCAATAATACAGGCTTGAGTGTCCTCTTAAAAATTAATAGTGCATAGCAAAGGGGTGTGAATTATAAAGGGCCATAACTCTGTTAAAATATATCGGATCAAACCCATATTTTAACTTGATCTGTATATAAGTGTCAAAAATTCATATAACAAATTTGGTGTTGATCAGATGAAAAATATTTGAGTAATCCTGTCTTGGATGAATTCTATATCAAAACAAGAGTGGAAGGGGTTAAATAAACAATACCAAAATCCATACAGATGAAGCACATGCTAAGAAAAATCTAGGTAAGAAATTTGAGGCTGTGATGTGTCCTAAACAAAAATTAAATGTAAAAATGCAAAAATTTAATTTTTTGTTTTTAAAGTTATGTCCCTGGCTCTGCCCTATTTGACCCAGTGACCCCATTTGAACAAATCTGAACCCCAGTCACCCAAGGTATCTCTGTACCAAATATAAGCTAAATCGGCCAAATATTTTTTTAGAAGAAGTCATTGTAAGAATCACTATGAGTTATGGCCCTGGTTTCTCAACTAATTGACCGGGTGACCTCATTTGAACAAATCTAAACACCAGTCACCCAAGGACTCTCCATACCAAATATTAGCTAAATTGGCCCAATGGTTATGGACAAGAAGTTGTTGTAAGAATTACTATGGAGGAATAGAGTTATGGCCCTTGTTTCGCAACTATTTGACCCAGTGACCTCATTTGAACAAATCTGAATGAGAGTCACCTAGGGAACATACACACCAAATATGAAACAATTCGGTATGATGGTTTAAGAGGAGAAGATGTTTTTTAAAAAGTTGACGGACAGACGGACAGACGGACGGACGGACGGACGACGGACGAGGAGTGATGACTATAGCTCCACCGGAGACTTTGTCTCAGGTGAGCTAAAAACAATAGGATTGAGACAAACCGTTAATGCGTTTCGTCTCGTATCAATACACTTAATCATGTTCACGCTATGCGAATATCCGGACGTAAACGAAATACAGCGTGTGATCAAGATCTCAAATGATTTTCCGTCTAAGTTATGAAAGAAATATTTAAAACACTTGGAAATTTGCTATAACTTCAACTTCTTAGACTATATAAAAAGTCTGTACATGAGGATTTTATGTATTTATCGACCCATCGTATTACTCTTTCCAAATTTGGAGCCTCAAAATAGCCACAGTTACAACAATAACAATAAACATAATTTGTATTATCCCGATTTCAAGATGACAAATAGCTATTTTGTGAATAACATATGGATAAATCTGAAAATGTGTACATTATTTCTCTATAAAGGCACATTACAGTGATTTATTTGGATCGTAATTCACGGCAAATCTCTTAGCTGAATTTTTCCGTTATTTCTTACAAAATAGAGTTCTCCTTCTTCTCCGAACTCTTTCGCGCCGATTTCTGCTCTAAAAATAACCAATAAATTTGCATGTCCCATGAATGCCATAGCAAATTAGAAATTAAATTTATATAAAAGGTCGGCCAACCACAGTGTCCCCCGACAACGTAGCAAGTCGATGCCGCTTTGTTAAAGAAATTAAAAACAATGTTGAAATGTTCCAAGTCGAAAGGGTTAATAATTCCGTAAAAAAAAATATATTCCATCATCTATAATTCTATATACATGTTGCACATCTCCAATATGTGGGTAACAATACTCTTAAATTTCAAATATCTACGATCAAAACTGCAGAAGGAGTTGATTACACCATGAAGGTACCCTCATACAGAAAATTATAAAAAATGTTTTTCAAAGTCGAAAGGCACATAACTCTGGGAAAAATCATTGGTTCAAACTCAAATTCGAACTTGACCTGTATTTTGATATGAAAGACCCACAAAAAAACAGAATTTCCAATTAAACCAGGGGGGGGGGAACAGTTTTTTCCGGGCACGTATGCCGGGGTGGGTGGGTGGTCCATAGGACCAACAAACAATTTTTTCCGCAACTCAAAAATATTTTTCCTGCAAGTCTTTTTGACTGTTTTTGCACTGAGTTTGGCTTAAAACACATCTATATGTCAATATTAACATAAATGACAAATTTCATGATGATCAGACAAACAGTATAGCCTGTATCCCATGCTAATGGATTGAATTTTGAAATCCAAGATGGCTGCTGGCAGCCAAGTTTTTTTTGACCGAATAACCCCAAAATGACTTGTTCCTATTTACATGTCAATGTTCACATCCATGACTAATATTATGCACAGAAATTCATATACAACTGTTTACAGTGAAATTCCCCCCGCAAATCTCTGTTTTAGTGTTAAAAGGGGGATGGGTGTAAAAAAATGGTCGGAAAAAACTGCCGAAAACGGAAAAAAATTTGGACGCGGGGGTGGGTGGGTCCCAACAAGGGTCGAAAGTCAAAAATCAGCATACGGGCCTGCAAATGTTTTCGGACCCCCCTCCCCCTGATTAAACGATCCAAACTTGAGTTATCATCCGGAAACCAAACAAAAAAGAAGTAAAATTGAATTTTCTAAGTAAAAAAAAGTCCATAACTCTAGGAAAAATCATCGGATCAAACTCAAATTCGAACTCAACCTGTATCTTGATATGACTGGTCCACATAAAAACTGTATTTGTAATTAAAGAATCCAAACTTGAGATATCATCCGGAAACCGAAAAAGTGAGAAATTTTCTAAGTAAAAAAAAGTTGAAAAAGGGAAATAACTCCATAAAAGAACATCGGATCAAACCTAGAATTGCAGAGCACCTGTGTTCTTGGTTGAGACACCTACATACCAAGTTTCAATCAAATCGGATGATCATTACTGGAGTTATAACTACGGACGCTCGGAAGCACGGACGGTCGATGGACGGGGCTGATTACAATAGTCCCCCAAACATATTTTTTCGGGGGACAATTAATTTGTAGATCGAAGTTTTCCAGATAGGTGTCCTCGATCAGGGACGTAGCGACAGGTTGGGGTTTGGGGGGTGTCTCATCCCCCCAACTTTGATCAAAATTTCCAACAGTTGGAAATTGCATACCTGACACAACATTAGTTGGAAATTTCCCACCAACAGTAGGTTAAAAATGTTCTTGTAGTTTGATCTTCAAACAATTTATTGGGGGGGGGGGGGATTTGTTGTTTTTGGACCAATATTTGCATATATTTCTACTTTTGGTCAACATTTTGGACTGAATTGGCCATCAGTTGGAACTTTTCCAACCTGGGGGGGGGGGGGTCAGATTGGAAATTTCCAACACTTGGAAAGCTTGGAATTTCATCAGTTGGAAATTTTCCAACTCTAGGAAGGCTTGAGGCTAGTCTTAGATGTTAGGATTTTGCGATTTTCTTGTTCAGATTTCTAAATTTTCACACACCGGGCCGAACCATGGTCAGTGTCGTGGCCAATAAAAATCTAATTAGTTTAAGAAAATAATATTTTACTACATTTGGTCAAAATTATGGACTGAAATGGTCATCAGTTGGAGAATTTTCCAACCTGAGGGTGAGTATGAGGTTTGAAATTTCCAACATTAGGAAAGCTTTAAGCCAGTCTAGATGCTAGGATTTTGCGATTTTCTTGTCTATTTTTCAAATTTTTCTCACACCGGGCCGAACCACCTGGTCTCTTGACCGTAACCGTGTGAATTTGTCTGAGTTGGACCACGAGATGTTAGGACTTATGCAATTTTCAGGTTCAAATATCTGAATGTTCTCATACCGGGTGTATAGAACCATGATTTATGAATATATAGACTATTAGGCCCGAGCATTGACAGATTGAGGTGCAAGGTGGCGGTGGAAATGGAACTATGTGCAGTTGAAATTCCCCAAAGTGGACACCTCTTAACGGAGACCCTCGAGCCAAGTCCCTGTCCTCGATTCACATATCTGGTTTGAGGGACATCTCAACGTGCCATTCCGATAAGAAATGAGAATGTATTCACGCTCACTCAGTAAAACAAATATGAAGCAATGAACACTCATACTGAGTCCGTGCCTTCATAAATGTGATATATATATTTTACACCCTGGAATATACATAAATGTTGCTGTGAAGAGATAAAACCATCTATAATAGAAACGGTTAACATCAAACTAAATGATTGCTTTTGTTACGTTTCTATTTTAAAATAGTTTATACACGAATCACACGAATGCATACTTGTGAAACAGAAAAACGATATAGCGGTTCCGGTTATTTCAAATCATAGGACAATAAAGAGCGTATTATGATATTTGTTTACTAATACGGTAAACATAAAGAGCGTTATTAATATTACCGCTGTGAACCAAGTCACATTCTGAGGGTCTTGCACAGGCTAAAAGCAGCACACAACATAAAGCTTTATATTAACAAAGAACCGATTTCGTTAGTCGCTTCTGATTCTGACTCATAACCTGCTTGATTTTGATAATTATTAGAGAAAAAATAACTGTTATTGCTAACAAGTTGGTAGTAATTAGTCACACACGATACTGCACCGAAGGCACATAAAGGTACTACCAAGCTATGGACTTCACTCGACTAATAAGTTTAACTTCCTATATAGAAGAATCCAAAATAAACGTATCTGATATGCATATATAAGAGAAGCATGTATATATTCAGCTTACTATAGTAATTTTTAAGTTTTGAACACTTACATAATACCACACACGAGAACACCAATAGTAATAACTTAGAATCCATGGCTGCGAATGAATAATATCCTCCTATAGATAAGAAATGCACAGATGTGTGGTTTCAACGGAATCACAGTGCCATCGGCGGTGGGTGGTGTTTAGGATAAACCAGATATCGTGCTATTTTTAACACCAAGAACAGCAGAATATTTTGGCCGGCAAATTAGAACAATTCTGCTGTTTATATGCGGAACTGTTTACACAATCCCACCAGATCCCACGAAAAATATAGATAATTGTGTGTCATATGCAACAGTAACGGGTCCTACTAAAAGCCGACTGCACCGTGCGCTCTTCCCCAGTTGTCCGAGCGAGATAATGGGGCATGAACTTCCATGCAGAATATACCTACATGTGTATATGTACCAAAGTTCCAATCCCCAAGTCGATAGCCTGAGCCCCTAACCCCTAATTTGCGGCCGGTTCCGTCGGGTATACGCAAAATCCGAAAAGGAACAGACCGCACCTCCCCTATAGCTGCTTGACCGCGGAAAGGGGCGTCATGTCATGCAGCGAATACCCCTCTGCATCCATGGGCGATGGGGCTAGTCGCTAGCTGTACATAGCGGGTGTGAATATATTAACAGATACCCTGCTGTTGCATTTTCTATGAATGTACGCAAAAGCACCGAAAATAACAGCCGACCGCACCTCCCCAGGGGTCCGAGTGAGAATGTGCATGCATTATCGTGCATGATACACCTGTATGTATCAAAGTTCCAATCCCCAAGTCGATAAGTATATTACCATCGAACATGTGATGTTGCCAACGTGCGTTCAATATATGTTTGGCGACAGTACAGGATGGGCAGTCTGCTACGAATTCATTTAGCAAACTCGCAACTGATCCCTTCTTTGTAACGAGGATACGCCTTCCATTGACTTCTTCTCTTTCCCACCTATTCCAGAAAATGTCCTTATCTTTGTTCAGATCACTGTAATATGTTTGTATCTTTTGTTTGGTATCCTTACACAATTCACACATTCCCTTCGATGTATTTGCTTTTATTGAATATGCGCTTGTTAGATTTCCCCACACGTTATAACATTATAAATATTTATTTCGTTACCAATCTTCTTGCTTTTATTTTGTAACAATTTATCCATAATTTAACTGTAATACCAGAGATCCATACACATCACAATATTCTCTATGGCGTCTATTCAGTAATTTAACATTCTTTGGACGAATAGCTGCAACCAGAGAGAAAAAACCCTATCTTGAAGGAATGATTTTCTGCTCTGAACAATTCGAATGTTGACATATCTGGGATTTGAAGCAGATATCCCGGCCTCAGCTTTGATTGCAAATCGTTTTGCTGGCATCAGTTTTGACACATTCTCACGAATGTAGAATTCTGCCACTTTCTTTTGGTCAACTCTCCTGCTTGTGTTTTCCACAATGTCCTATCGAATCCCATCTCTCTGGCTATAAGTCTCTGACTAGCACATGTTTTAAGATGATTTTCAATGACTTTAAATGCGATTGATTTTCTCACCCTTCTTTCTTTGTGTCAATATATTATGTGTATGACATTATGTAACAATATTTTAACGATTTAGCTGTCTTTTCCTCGTACGAATCCCCTTTCCTTACATAAGAATGTTATACTAAATTGGCTGAAAACTGTGTTGGTGTTTGCGGGAATGAACCTTTACCCAACAAACCGACCAAAACCGGCCAAATAAAGCTTCAACAGCCTAAAATATCTTCGGTCTGTCTCAATAGAACCATACAAATATGGATATCATTGGAACCGGCTCCTTGACCACATTGTGATAGTTACAGTTATGCCCTGTGCCAATGCATTCTCTTATATATGCGAGTCGACCATAGGTCGCCTCGCATATATAAGAGAATGCATTGGCCTAAAAAAATCTTTTTTTAACACTTTTTACCATTTTTTCTCACATTCTTTAACAATTTTTAATGTGTTAAGCCAATGCATTCTCTTATATATGCGAGGCGACCTATGGTCGACTCGCATATATAAGAGAATGCATTGGCACAGGGCCCTTCTGTTGTGTAAAGGGTTAAGTTTATTTCTCCAGAATCGCTCAAAAGCACGTTTTATTTGAATGGGCTTCATCCTTTCTTTCCTCTATCGTGCTCTAACATTCTTCTGCTTACTGATACTAGATCTCTCTATCTGTTGGACCATTATGGCGAAAGGAAGACAGCCTAACATGGCTTAGCCACTCCCGCACGACTGACCTTTTGAAATCATTTGTATCCAGTGCATTATTATATTGTATTATTTATTGTATAAATATTACATCTAATCTAATCTTCCAGCATGAACGCCTAATTTGTTTCGTGTTTGATCTTGAGGGCGTTACCATTTCTGATTATGGTTTTCTTGTGTATTAGTGGCAGTCATAGAATTCGTCGTCGTGAAACACGATAATCTTGTGAAACAAAAAGCGCTAAGCTATGACATAACATCATAATCAAGTACAAAATAATCCCCTTACTTCGAGTGGCAAGCACGATTATCTCCCTTACTTCGAGTGGCAAGCATGATTGTCTCCCTTACTTCGAGTGGCAAGCATGATTGTCTCACAAACTTACTCGTAATCGTCAATTCTGCGAACAGGTTTTTTGGACCGTGCGAAAACAACTAACTATTCGTAATAATTATCTCGTCGTTCATTATCTGAAAGGGACCAGTTGCCAAAAATTGCAATTGATCCATCAAGTGTTGAGTTTTTTCCTTTGGCAACTGGTTTGAATCAAGCGGATCCATTCATACCCATCCTAGTGAATGACTATGCACCATCAGTGACGAACCGCCGTCATGAACTTCGTAAAAACTTGATTGTCCCTACAGAAATGTGTGAAATATACATACGTGGGAGCTCGTGAACATTTGACGTTCATATGGGTGATTACTGAAGGTTTGACGGAAGGAGAAATCCTAAATAAAAATGCCTCCATCTCTGCTGACTTACTGAAGGACCTTCCTAAATGTCATACATGATGAAATTTTGGGAGGTGTGCCTCAACTAATATCTGAGTAGGGAAAGGGTGCCTTGACACTTCTCCAGCCAAATAACCGTGTCAGTGAAGACGAAACGTCTCATAACAGTGTTCAATCACTGCCATCCCCAATGAATAACATTCAATTATTTGTTAAACTACCACCGTTCACAGGCGAAGAGCAAAGAACAGTTTACTACAATAGGTTTGAACCCATTGCACGACAGAGGCTGGACTGAGAAAGAGATGCTTCATCCTGTATTTCCCAAATTCAAAGGGCATGTAGGAGACTTAATCTAAGGGTTGGACTAACTATCAAACTTTGATTGCAGAAATGGAAGGTCGTTACAGAGTGGTTGAAACCACATAAATATACGGCACCCAATTTAGTCGACGTGATCAGCAGAATAACGTACCGAATTTACTTTTGCCAAATGAAAATATTTTTTGCCAAATTCTGTTAGAATTTGCCAAATGTTATCCCTGATAGTATCATTTTCTGCAACCTTGATTGAGTTTTATGTTTCGACACTCGCGGTTTGAACAACGTTTCATATCGATATAAAAGCAGTTAGTTAATCATTATACTGGCATATCTGTTGTTGTTTATCATACAACAATAAACCAATCACCGAACAATAACATGGTAGAAGAGTTGCTTCACCAGAAGGGAACATCATAAGAGGATTAGCTATGTAAACACCACCATCACATTTAATATTGTTAATCACTCCACCCATCGATCATAATATTACCAGATTAACTGCATCTTACTGGAGGTGATAATATTTCCGAAACCATTCAAACCATATAAACACCACTAATATAGTTATATTGTAATATTTTTCTAAAATGAATGGTATTGATTGACCGATATTTTTCAACTTTATTGAGGAATTAAAGTGACTTGCCATAACACATACATATATGACAATCTCTCAAATATGCAACAAGTCTCTATCAGAGGATACTCTAGATGACGTATCGTGTATAAATGAGGTGATACAGTGGCAACATAGGAGCCAGCGTCCACTACAAGCATAAGTAACCACAATTACGTAAATAGTGTATAGTCGTCTCCGCAGGGGCAGCAATCTGAGACGGTTGGCCGTCTATAACACATGTACCACAGAACATACCATTTGTTATATGACGTACACGGTATAGAAATAGAAGTTATAAAATACACAGAGGAACTTAGGAAGGTACATCTCAGCTTGTTATAATTATATTACATGCTCAGTTGAAGAAGCCTACAAATTTGCCCAACTCCACACATCGCTGATGCGAGGGACTATTCAATTGGATTATCTCTCTTGATGTGCATGCGGCAGCTGGTAGTACATACTGCATATATGTTTTGGAATCGAATCAATGGTGAACAGACTATCAATGAACGCACTTTATTATTGTTCAATGTTTGAGAATAATCGAGACCCGACTTTACTACATTCTATGACTTGACCTTGAATAAGTTTTTCGGTTCCATATAAAGTCCGCTGTTTAATTACATTGCGCGTAGCCAATCAAAATTGCGTATACATAACTCATTTGTCGTCGATTTGCGGTAGAGAGTTTTACTAAATGTGTTGTTTGTTGAACATGGTTGTCTATTCAGCTCATACAGTACTACTCTAATGGGATACGCGGCAAAGAATACCACTAGATCATATACCAAAACACTTGTTGCATGGTTTCGAGGTTGACATGGGGCGGCCGAGGTGAAACTTACAAGGGTTGATAAATCCTCATGTCAACCTCGAAACCATGCTACACATGTATCGTAACAGTCGCCAATATATACGTTTTCGGTAACGAATTATAGTGTGGGGGCAACTTTTCAAAAACTGATTGAAAACTTTTTAGTTGAGGCAAGACAGGTATATTTTCAACACCGTGATGGATTGTACTAAATAATTGGTCTCTATTCCGTTTTTTTAATATCACGTGACCTCCAAATCCAAAATGGCTGCTGGCATAAGCAAAAATCAGCATATTTTCGATGACTTTTGCATATTTTTGACCAAATCTACCCGAAATAACCGCGATATGTCCCCAAATCATCCGATCTACGTACCTTTATGGTTTACTGGTTCAGGTGACACAGCAGATGTGCTCAGGAAGATCAGAGTTAACATTATGGGTTGTTTAGCAATTTTCGTTTTGAAGGCTTGGGCTGATTTCAATGCCGTTTTTCACCATATCGACAGCCTCTCATTTTTTTTACTTCCGGCTGGATAAAAAATTGGAATAGAGTCTTAAAAATCTCTCCAAATTGAATAGGTTCTGAAAACCATAGTGGCTATAGCTTCTACTAAAAAAGTATACACGACTACATTTACCCCCCACTATAATACAGATAACGTTGATCGTGATCAGTTGCGTTGCGCGGCGTATTTCCTCATTAAATTATTTGACACTTAATGTCGCCTTGGTATGATTGTATTGGTACCAAAATAAAACCTTACGTGCAGCACTCTCAGTGAATTTCCTGGCATATGCCTAATTAGTCAAGCTTGGACTCGTTGTGAAGCAGGTATGTGATGTAAGCTGGTACGGTATCATTTGTGTGATGTAAGCTGGTACGGTATCATTTGTGTGATGTAAGCTGGTACGGTATCATTTGTGTGATGTAAGCTGGTACGGTATCATTTGTGCAAGTTGTTACTTGTCGTTTGATCTGCGAAATTTCAATATATTTCTATTCACATTGCATTCTGCTAAATCGTTCTAAGTCGAAAAAAGGGGATTGATAACTCCACTAAACAAGTCGGACGGACCTCATAATCGCAGATGAACGGGTTCTGATTGTACTAAATATCTCCAAACAAATGACTAAAAATGTATGAATACAAGTTAGAACACATGGCATCCAACGACAGAAAGCTCAGACCAATATACACCACCCCACAACTTCGTTACGGGTGTATGATACATACATGTTATCGCTGCATTGAATTGATCTGGGCGAAGTATCACGTCGATTTGAAGAGGTCGGATCGCTGGATCAAACGAGCTTGACATTATTTGTATTTAAAAAGCACCATTAATTATGGAATGAAACCACATGTAGGCCACTAGTATCAAGAATAAAGAAGGAACATTTTGTATAATAAATCGTCCGGCTTTTTTACGGACATACGCAGTATGTGAGATAGAGAAGTGTGTATGCCATCGGATCAAACTACACCTGATCCGGTCGTCAGGAAATGATCGCTATACAATAGCGGTATTGGGGGGGAAACGATAGTCATATAATAATAAAAGGTCAGCCGACCACAGTGTCCCCCGACAACGTGGCAAGTCGATGCCGCTTTGTTAAAGATATTGAAAACAAATGTTGAAAAGGGTTATTAACTCCGTCAAAAATAATTTTCCGACATCTATATATACATGTTGCACATCTTCAATATATGGGCAACAATATTCTGAAGTTTCAAATCTCTGGGATGAAATATGTAGGAGGAGATGATTACACCATGAATGTACTCAAAAGTGTGACGGACGGGCTGCCGAACGAACGTGCGGACGGACGGAGCCCGTTTCTATAGTGAAGGGCGGACGGACTGACGGACGAAAGTCTCCATTGTATAGCCCGAATCCTCAATTCACACATGTGCAAGTCAAGCAAGGGTCGTAACTCCTTTCCCCAACCTGTGCTATCACCATGCTAAATGGACAACGAACTCCAACAATAAAGACATCCCCAGCATAATGTTTGTTATAGATGTGTTGACGCGTTTTACACCAAGTGCAGCAAAGGGCCATAACTGGGGGAAAAGTGCAGACAAAATCTGCACTATCTAGATATCCTTTCCACAATTTCCACAATGGTGGTCCACCGGCATACCACAGGACATCCAAATTGGACTATCGATCGATACTTGAGCCGTGTTGTGAAATGTTTGTTACGGAAAGACGGGCGGACGGAAGGACGGGATGAGGTCTCCACTATACCTCAGAATTCTCCTTTGAAGGGCCGGGGGCATAATTTCGCCCGAAGGGAGAGTATAACTAGGGAAATTTGGATTTCACTGTGTCAAACATACCAATATGAGTAAATGTTAGCCCGAAATTACCATTGCTGTTCTTTGTTATCATATGAAATCGCAGTAAACCAGCTTCGAATCGGATCAAACCAGCCCAATATATATTGGCCTGTGTCAATGGTACAACTGTACACCGAGAACAATCAGCAAAAAGAAATCCATGAATTATTTTACAAAGAATTACTTTTTAAATCTGATACAATGTTTGATGTATTAAATAACGTATTCAACTAAAGTATGCGGTATAAACTGTACATGTTAGTTATACATCTCTCTCTTTTAAATGAGGTAATGTGCAGTTTTATACTTGTTCTTGATAACCACGTAATGAGTATTTTAAATGAAGTTTGTTACGTGAAATTAGTTAAAAATTGATACGATATTTTGTACATGGACGGAAACTTTGTAGTGGCGTATTTACGATGAGAAGAAGCAAATAGTTAATTAAAAGTAAAATAGTTAATATTATTACTGACCTTTAGTAAAGTAAATAGGTTTTAACAAATGTGAATTAAAACAAACTCAATACCATGTGCGTGTGTTCGCGGTGGGTCACAAGCAGAGACGCAGTGACAGGGGTTGGTGTGTAAGTACTTATATTGTGTGGGACACTATCGGGTCTAATTGAAAATGTCATGTGCACGTTTTCACGTCTGGTCATCACATGTAGGGACGTGGCGACGAGCGATTGGGTGCACGTATCTACTGCTTTTCTAATATTGATTGTGACACTGTCGGGTCTTTTTGACAATTTCATTTGCATGTTCTCACGACTGGTTAGATGTAAGGGCGCGGCGACATTGACGTGTACGCACTTATATTGCATGGGACCATGTCTGTTTGAACATTTCATGTGCATGTTTTCACATGTCACAATATGTCCCGTGTAGAGACGTGGTGTTAGGGTGTACGTACTTATATTGCATGGGACATTGTCTGGTCTATTTGATTATTTCATGTGTATGCCATCAGTGCTGATCACATCGTCACAGGGGGTGGCACATGGGGTTGGGGTGTACGTATACTTATATTGCATGCAACACTGTCTGGTCGGTGTGAACATTTCATGTTTATTTCCTCATGGCTGGTCACAGCGGCGTGGTACAAGGGTTTGGGTATACATACTTTTATTGCATTTGATTATATAGGCAATATCTTTTATTTCATGCTCGTGTTTTCACGTCAGGTCATCACATGTAGGGACGCGGCGACAGGTGATTGGGGTGCAGTATGTATTTTTTTTCTAATATTGATTGTGACCCTGTTGGGTCTGTTTGACAATTTCATGTGCACGTTCTCACGACTGGTTAGATGTATGGACGCGGCGACATGGGATTGGCGTGTACGCACTTATAGTACATGGTACCATGTCTGCTTGAACATTTCATGTGCATGTTTTCACATGTCACAATGTGTCCCAAGTAGAAACGTGGGGTTAGGGTGTGCGTACTTATATTGCATTGGACACTGTCTGGTCTATTTGATTATTTCGTGTGTATGTTCTCATGGTTGGTCACAGCGGCGTGGCTCGAGGGGTTGAGTATACATACTGTTATTGCATTTGATTATATAGGCAGCATCTTCTATGTGATATATCCCAAATTGCATATGTATATTTGTGGTGACAACTCGATAAGCTAACGTTTCTTTTCCGAATTCCGGAAACATGTACCTCAGCATCCGTCTTGGATGTTACTCTTTGCATCATTAAAGTCTTTGGAATACATTAGAGCCCTCATCTGTCCGTCTGCATATTGGATGTCACGATTTGAATCTATCGGCAAACCATATAGCCCACGTTTATGAGCATGTAATTATCAAATTGTACATGCGCGATCAAGCGTCATATGTAGGGGTAATTTGGCCATGTAAGCATCGTGTGCTTGGTCGTGAGTACACAAGATATCTCTTTCTGATAGATGCGTATACATGTATATGAATTTCTAATATTAACTTTATAACATTCCCCCAATGTATGTGACTATTTTTTTGTAAAATAATTCATGGGCGATCTGATGCATGCATCTTCTTTTCTTGTAGTGTTACTGATACAGGACCATAGAAGTAACAATGGTACTGATGGAGGTCATGGAGAACTTTATATATTTCCACCCGTGTTACGTGACATATGTCAGATGCCAATAGCTGTTAATGGCTCGAAATTGGAATCCTACTAATGGGTCATAACCAGTAATCACACACTAATGGAACCGAGTCATTAACAGACCGCATAATGATACAATTCAGTTAACAGTAAAAACACCCTGGGGACATAAACTGTATGATAAAGCCACAAAGAGTCAATTCGTTGCTTCTCATTTTCAAATGTTACAAATAATGCAATGAACTGAATATGAGAGAGAGAGTCCAAGCAATAACAAGAGAGTTCAATACAGCAGATATTACAATATACGCATGGGAGATCATTGATATACAGTGTCTGTGAGATCATTGCGATATAGTGTGGGAAATTAACTGTGGCTAACGTTAGGCCACAGAATAAATAATTGTTGTTGTTTGAGTTTCCCCACCTACCCTATTTTAAACCACATACCCAAAAGTGTTTTTCGTGGTTTTCAAGAAATGTTTCTGAATTTTTTTTACACTAGTAAGAAACGAGAAATACATTTCAAATGCCTTTGCAGTGTTTTCATGCGAAATACTATATATGAAAGTGTCCATAACACTGTAGCTGAACTTGGGAAGGCATTAATTTTATGCTGAGCTGTCAATAGAATATGATAAAGTTGGAAAGTCAAAAAGTTTAAGAAAAGGGCTTGTATTGTGTAGACGAAATTATTTTCATTTCAAACATTTCACCAATAAATGTGGGCTTCAAGGTATGTCGTTGAATTAATATGTCAAATCCAAGATGGCTGCTATGTTTCTTAACGAAATTCGGGAAAACAATTGCTGGCTCCCATCTAGTGGTCACCCACTGTGTTCATACCTGGAAATTATATTTGTTTATATAGACCACATATATGCGAAACGTACTAAAATTTCTGCAGCCGCATCACCGCGTTTGTCCCTTCTCCCTAATGTTACACAGAGCTGTTGCACACACACACACACCACAAATAGCGAAATAACAGCTTTAAACGATGATCACCTGATACGTGTGTGGTATTGATAAGCAAAAAGATACTGAAAACTAATATTGGGCATTGCGCGGTAGCATATTCCAGTTGTAACGTGGCGACTGAATAAATTTTAACAAAATTGACCACTAAGAAACCGGTTTTGTAGCAGCATGAAAATTAGTCTCACATAAACTACGATTTACCATCTCTTTGATCTGATGAGATAGGGTGCTAATCAACCGCGGAGATGAATATTTCACAGTATAATACGCATTCCGACATATGTTTGTGGGTTATTATCACAGAGAGTGTTGAAAATTCCAGAAATGTAACAAGTAGTTATACGGCAAGGGTATGCATTGTTCGTTCCAACCCCAATATATATATAACTTATACATAATTTGGTAAGAGGTATCTCAAAACATCTAAGTATTTCCGTCGATATAATGCTCAAAATACGTGTTTTATTTCCAATATTAATCGATAAATTTGAAATCGCTTCGTTATTCAATTTTTTTAGTCAGCGGCTGTGCACAATTGCAAGCAACTGTAGACCATGTAGAAAATCTAGGCTCGTCGTCGCTCTGAAACGTTCATGGTACAACATAAACCTATCGATATTCATCCCTCTTTCAGATAGGAGCCCCTGAGGCATTAAACTAGAAGTCCCCACCCCATATAGACACAACACCTTGTATAAAAGCGACCGAAAAAAATCGACCACGCAGGAAATACCCATACATAATAGAATGACCTAATTTATACTATATATGATTAACAATGTGTATGATTATTATCCAAAGCCCCATCCCCGTCCCAACCCTATCATACCCGATAACCCACAAAAAAAACATAATAAGACAATTATAATGAGAGATATATACTCGGAACATGTCACATACATTTATGTTGTTATCTTCGCGTATGTGCATACTTTATATGTTTAATTCCTTTTGTTCATGCTCATATATCTTGTCGATGAAAAGAGTAATAAAATCTATCTATCTATCTAACGAAGAGAAAGCAGTTTGTGATGTTTTTTAATAGTTGTATGTTAAGATAACGCAATGTAATTTTACCGGTTCCAAACTTTTGATAAATACATATGGCACCTATTTTATACGGAGCCCATACACTGTGTTGGAAGTTGTATTTTGTATGACTTCAGTGCATCTTTCTGAGACATTTAATGCTCGTAGAAAGGTAGTTCAGATATTTACAAACTCTAATTTCTCTCACTGGTAACACGAACCAAACAGGTAATTTCATATGGCCTCATCACACAGTAATTCACCAGAAGCGATTGTTGCATGGTTAGTCCTAAGTGGCAATCAAACCCCAATAAGTGGAAAATCGCTGGAAGTGATGTTTGCGTGGTTAATCCAAAGTGAGAATTATACCCCAGCAATATTAAAATGTGGAAAATCAATACAAAAATGCAATAACCGGTGGAGGTCAGCAAACAGTTCCGCCACAACAGGAACTGTCTATGTCACACTGTATCAGTTCTGCAACAACAGGAACTGTCTGCATGTCACACTGTATCAGTTGAGATTAAGCCAAACTTCATGAGTCTCAATGCTAATCTGACCATTTTAGGATAAGGATTCGATAATAAAATCATTGGAAAAACGTTATCACTGGAATATTCTACCACTGAGACATTTAGCCGATTCCACTCATAATAAAACAAGGATAGCCAATGTAGACACTATATTTGGAAAAAAGTGTTAGTCCTGCTGTGGAAAATTCTGTCATTGCAATTTAATTATTTAATGTGCTCAGCATGCTTATTTCAGTTAGAACTATAGCATAAAGATAAGGCAAGGAGTCATTAATATTTTGGTTAGATTGCTATTTCTGCTGTGGAAATTTCTATCATTGCGATTTGAAGGTTTAATGGCTATGCTGTTGTTCGTGGTTTTGCTTACATTAGTTGCAACTATAGCATAAAGATAAGGAAAGGAATCAAGAGTTATAAATCACTGAACTCAGTGGAAAAACTCTATTACGGGAATATTCCACCGCTGGGAAGAAGGGTCATTCAGCCGATAGTTGCTGGAAACTCTATATTTGGAAAACCGGTGACCTGTTGCAGTAATTTCTGTCATTGTCACTTGAAGACTAATTGGAAGTGTTATCATTCATGGCTTTGATTACATTAATAACTATAACATAAATGCAAGGCAGTGAATCAAGATTAAAATCATCGAAAAAACATTGTCACTGGAATATTCTATCATTGGAGTGAAGGACATTTAGCCAATTTTCAAATTCACATAATTTTAAGCGCAGCTGCTGGAAACACTGTATTTGGAATTTTTGTTTAAACCTGATGCGGATTTTTTTCTCTGTGATGTAATGGCTATGTTTTCGTTCATCGTATTTCTTACATTAGTCGCACATATTAATGTACGAGGGGAAAATCCTATCAGGACACTTTACAACGACGTGTTTCGTAACTATACGTCAAAATTTATCCCAGTGGGAGAGGGACAATACACTTTGTTTCTTGATGTTGACTTCTATCTCATGAAAGTATTCAAGATCGACGAAATCAACCAGGTGTTATGGACGACCGGATTCATTCGAGTAGGATGGAGGGATAATTCTCTTCAGTGGAACAGCAGCGATTACGGTGGTATTCGCCAGATGGTAGTACCGAGCAAAGACATGTGGATACCAGACATAGTATTAACAAATTTCCATGAATCTAAAATAAACCTCCATGATTCCACACCCACTGTAAAAATCATGAACACTGGAGAAATCGAATGGATTCCGGGATCAACATTCAAGAGCGACTGTAATGTAGATATATCGTACTTTCCATTTGATACTCAAACATGCTATTTGTTATTTGAGGATTGGTCGAACGGGTGGAGTCAAATCAACACACGGTTCATAAATAAAAATGAAAGTAAGAGTAATCTCAATTGTCTGATATCGGAAAATAGTGTTTGGGAAGTCCAATCAGAGGCATACACTTCAACGGCTCTGGAAGGACTGTTCTATGTGTTTAAAGTCAAACTTACAAGAAGACCGTTATTCATGATGTTGAACACTATCGTTCCGTTAATCATTCTTAGCATTTTGAATATTTTCACTTTCAACATTCCTCTTGAATCTGGAGAACGAATATCCTATGCTATAACAGTGTTTCTGGCGTTTGACATCTTCCTCAATATGATATCGACGGTATTACCAGCTAATGGAGACAACATTTGCTATCTTGAGGTCTTTATCACCATGATGTTATGCCAGAGTGGAGCGTCGGTTATTATAACTATCATGATATCAAATATCGACCGACTAAACAAGTTTCTTTTGAGATTCTGTGTGTTTATCGCACAAGTGAAGAAACAAGATCCCGACGAATCACAAGACGATACTGGAGAGAACGAAGTATCAGCATCAAAACCTGATTGGGATTGTTTGCTACGGAACAGACTCGATTCAATTTTCTTTAACCTAACGCTACTCAGTTTCACAGTGGCATCTTCTGTGTTTGGAATTTTATTTTTTTTCCAGATCGATGCGAAAAAATTTGAAATTGCAAGCCTTATTCTGAACAAATGTAATGTTCAGTTCTGGCAAGATGAATGAGGATAGAGACAAACCTTGAAATAGTGTCTGACATTAGCAGAATGAGGTCCACATAGTGTGAATTTACTGCCGCTATCTCGTACAGCGTTGTTAGATTAGCTTCACAAAATGTTATGTTTTTCGTGTATATTGTTTCTTTAGTGCCATGTCTCTTTGCATTTCGTCTTCTTGACTGTTAAATGTGTCAATCTTGTAGTATTCACACCTGCCTCACTATGGGAATGTACCGGGAGGCTGCCATGTGCATTGTCTAAACTGGTCCCCACTTCAGCTATGTACCAGTCTTTGACCAGACCATAATTCGAAGGCGAGGCGGCTACTGGGCTAGTTGTCGATTATCTGCTTTTCATATGGTAACTCAAAAGAAAGAAAATACGTAAGAATGACCACTCGCTAAGTTCCACTGATACTGAGGTCTATTCCCAGTACTTGATACTTGGATTTGATCCGAATAGCAAGAGACCTTCTGTATTTGTGATTGATAAAACGCTACAAAGCATAGACGGACAATTAAAATCTGTCAAACCGATCAGGACTGGGCCAATAAGACTAGTGGCACTCTTCTGATGTTATGTGATGAGGCTGGTCGTTGGGGAATTGGAACCATGTATGATGTTGTGTGATGAGGCTGGCCGTTGGGAGGAAGGTCACCTACTGAGTCAACCACCCGACTGTTAACTTGCTGAATTGATTAAGACTCACGCCAGATTCATCAGATATTATATCTCATGGGCGCGTTTCATATATTCCGATATGCCGGAGCCTTCTTAAATTAAATTAATTATATTTGCTGATTACATTTCATACAGGTTTTCTATGTTTGCTGTTATCAAAAAAGTATTTCTATGTTTTGATATTATGTTTTATTTGTTTGCACATTGGTCAGTTTCTTAATGGTTCTGAACCCAATCGATCACTCTCGCTCTGATTTGGGTGTTTTAATCTGTATATATTTTTTTTCGTTTTGGTCTAATCCACTGATACGTCTCTACACAGTTGCTTCACATAATCTTGATTCAGTTTTTCTCAATCGCGATGTGACCTAACGATTAAAACGACGTAAAACCCGAACTAAACAAACAAACAATACCTATTCACAACTAAATAATTAAACGGAGATGGCTCATTCGAGCTTCCAAATGATATCCTCGGGCAAATAGGTTCATATTCCACTTATTTGATTATGAAATAAGCCCATATTGGATTTATACCCGTTATTCCGTTGGATGGCGCGGGCCACAGTGAAAACAAAATATAAAGAGTTACATCTGGAAAGTCGAGAGTTTGGGTTTTTCGAGTTATTGTCCAGTCTGTTCTCGTGAAAATAAGCACAATACGGGCTTATTCCATATTGAAATAGTCCCATATATGGTTGTTTTAATAACAGGCGTTTATACCTATGCAGGGCGTATTTGACATCCATGAGATATAATATCTGACGAATCTGGCGTGAGTCTTAATCAACCTATGTGAATATCAACCTATGTGAACATCAACCTATGTGAATATTATCCTATTTGAATATCAACCTATGTGAATATCAACCTATGTGAATATTTCAATATTTTGGTTCAATGTGAATATATGTTGGATTTACTAAACTCCTTTGTGGTGTACAATTTCACTCTGATTTAAAGTGATATGAAACACTGCCGTAGGGTGCTCAAATAGAATGTCTTTAAATCCTTCCACCGATTAATGGTGTAAACGCCTTGTGGAACCCTGAATACCCATGTCCCATGTACTCTTCATATTGGGTACCCGTTCCCACACTTCTGTGTGAGAGTGACAACTTAACCGTTGTGAATGAGGTCAAATGGCCAATTTTGAATGAAGATGTCCATACACATTTCCGGAGCAAAAGCTCCCGAGTTACAATGTCCATCTGTGACTTTGTGCGACAAGGGAATTAATATATATTTATCTGGCGGTCAGCTTGGAACTTTTCTATTTGAATGGTGTTGTATTTATTTTATATTGTGTTGTAATTCCAGAACAAAAATCTCAAATATAAATATATAGCGAAAATGTTTAGTTTACCTAGCCCACTCGCAAATTAAATGTTATGGCTCTTTATGATATGCCTGTATTAGTTCTTGAGCACTGCTTCATGTATAAATTTTTCTCCGTAGATTTGCATGGATATCCCCATTCAAAATTGGTCACCTAACCACATTTTTACGGATGTTTGGTAAGCCGCGCTCTCACGAATGTGATATTTGAAGGAGTATACAAGAACCCGCTCGCATTTGAAGTGGTCCTGGCGTGGCATGGAATGATACTCATTTGAACTGATCGCCAGGTGTGGTAATAGGTCACATAAAAATACACCACAATGAGTATACTTTCGCCGCGGTAGATTCGCATCATTCCTACAACTGTCCGTATCAATCATATGCTCTAACAAACCCTGCAAATGTCAGGTGTACACACATTTATATTCTTAATGCCATTCGCACACAATACAATATCGAGATGGGAAAACGAGTTCTAGAAACTTAGTCAGCGATTGAATAGATACGCCCTAACCCTTTCCAGCGTTATCATAACAATCCGGTTGGGCATACGTCCCCGAATAATGTGGCTTTTTGTTTATGGACGGTGGCATTTGTATTATAATAAAAACAGAGTAAATCAACCATCGCTTCAAACCGTTTATACCATAATATCAGTATCAGGGATGCGGACCTGACCAGACCGCCAGTGGTGGTCCGGTCCAGATCTCGGTAGTCCTGTCCAGCTCTATGTGGTCCGGTATTCTTGCCTGGACCGGCACCATCATTATAAAATACCTTAAATTGAGGGAATTTCCTTATGTCTTACTTTGGTATACGCGTTTGAGTTACAGAAAGCGTCAAGTTATTGCCGGACAAGCTTGTATTAAACTCTGGACCATATAAAACATTGTATGCATATTGTGTAAATATATAGTGTATTTTCTTATCTCCATCATTGTATAGACATTAGAGAACGAATAAAAGTGCTTTAAAATTGTGACCGTAACTCAGTTTAGAGTCTGTAGTTCACATTTCTGCCACCCCGTTAATTAAACTCTGGTATATATAATACATTGTGGAAATATGTAATGTATTTTCTTATCTCCATCATTGTATAGACATTAGAGAACGAATACATGTGTTTTAAACTTGTGATTCAGTATACAGTCATATTTCCGCCACCCCCACATGCTATGGTTGGGTTGAGTGCAAATGCTCCAAGTCTGTCAGCGCTCAATACGTTTTGTTCTTAGCATTGCCAACTGACATATTCGAGATAGATTGATCCATTTCCGACATGCAGGTATGCTAACCGCCGTATCTGTAGGTGTTCACTGTCGTTTGATGTCGCCGACATCAAAGAATGTATCTCACAAGCTGCTATCACTGGGGGCTCACCGCTCCCGCTAAATCCGTCCGAAATCGCATACTCGTCCAGTGAGTAATCGCGAGGCTCATGTGTGTTTCCCGCGAAAGAAAGTCTACCATGCCCAGAAATTGAGCTCAGGTGGCGTTATTGTGAGAAATATATAAGAACATTATGTGTTTCCCTCAATAAAAGGCCATTGTGTAAATGTAAACCGGCTCTTGGTCCACAGGAGTCAACAAACCTGAAATTCTTTGTATTAATTTTTTGTTCCCAACCTCATCATTTCCGGTGCTTTTTACTATGCCAAATCCGAAAGCATTCTGAGTGGAGCACGTGCTCCATTTTACTACAATCATCAGTTTATTGTCATCCTGGTATTATTTTTAATATTGCCGATCAAAATCATTGTCATGTGGGGAAGTAAGTTTGTTAAAACAAGGTTTATAATATATCACAAAATGATACGTTGCATTTGCGATAACAAGCTACACGACGGGTGTGCATTCGGAGAAAGTGCACCAGTCCGAAATCGTCACCTCTGTGTGCTTTCATGTTGATTTAGATGCTTCGCGGTTTCCATGAAGCTAGTTTTGCTTATATGAAGGGACGTGGCGCCTGTGATATTATCATAGGGGTGTATTACACACAGGGACGTGACGACAGGTGTTTTTGAGGGGAGTCTTACTCTCACCCTCCAACTTTGGTAAAAATGTGCAACAGCTGGAAATTGCATGCCAATGTCAGTCATATCAACAAATGCGAGTCTATGGTATTTTATTGAAAACAGACCGTGTCGCAAATGTCTACGAACGTCCAATGTCCATCCAACTTCACAGCAGTATTCCCAAATATTTGATCACCCCCATTATCTCACAAACTGCAAGCATTATGAAATGCCGATGATTTTCATTCGTTATACATCCAGGCAAGCCCATGGCACCCGAAACGGGCTCTATAATTAGGCCAGAAGCATATATTTGAATGTCTGTTTGAATGTCTTTCGAAAGGTAAACAAATGGACGTTCGAATTCTGGCTAAAGTTCGCCGTGAGTGTAGAGGGTAGAGGCAGAAAACCAGTGGACCAATAACCTTGAAATATCAGCAGGGAAATCCTATGGAGCATAGCTTATTCCCACGCAATACAGCTTCGATCAAAACAAAGCAGTTCTTCCTGTGCCCATGTGCGAGTCGAGTAAATTTTAGCGAAAATTAACATGTCCAGCGCGATAAATAAACTTGCCCCCTTCTATGTCTAATTAGAGGCAATACTTTTACCACAGATATATTACAATTGTATTTGGTATCTTCGAGCATTCAAATGTATCGAATAAGAAACCTAAAAGTCACTTAGAAGTACATATTTTAATTTCTGTTTGACTGTTTTTCAAAGGGGAAAGGAACATTCGGACTTACAAAATTCTGTAAAAAAATCGAGTGTAGAGGGCAGAGGGCAGAGGTCAAACGAGCGGACGAATATGCTTGACAATTCAGCAGGGAAATCTCATGGATCAGTGATTCTTCCCACGTAATACCCATCCGCCCAAAACAGAGCAGTTTGTCCTGGACCCATGTGCGAGTCGAAGATATTTTTGTGAAAATGGCTGTGAAGTTGGACGGACATTGGACGTTCGTGGACATTAAACAATTTGATTATTTACATGGAAATATGTTTGGCAGGAAGGCGATGTTTTAAAATAAGAGTTGTATGGGCACAAGGCAGCTGTCAGTCATATCAACAAATGCGAGTATATGGTATTTTATTGAAAACAGACCGTGTCGCGAATGTCCACGAACGTCCAATGTCCATCCAATTTCACAGCAGTATTCCCAAATATTTTATCACCCCCATTATCTCACAAACTGCAAGCATTATGAAATGCCGATGATTTTCATTCGTTACGCCCATGGCACCCAAAAGCATATATTTGAATGCCTGTTTGAATGTCTTTCGAAAGATAAACAAATGGACGTCGACTTAGAAAATTCTGGCTAAAGTTCGTCGTCAATGTAGAGGGTAGAGGCAAAACCAGTGGACCAATAACCTAGAAATTTCAGCAGGGAAATCCTATGGAGCATAGATTATTCCCACGCAATACATCTTCTATCAAAACAAAGCGGTTCTTCCTGTGCCCATGTGCGAGTCGGGTAAGCTGCAAATAAGCGTAATAAGATCGCCGTAAGTGTCGAATGTCCAACGTCAAACCAACTTCACACCGCGAATGTCCACGAACGTCCAACGTCAAACCAACTTCACACACCTGTGTATCGTGGCATACAATTATAGTAAATGTGGTTATAATGTTCAGCTAATCGACAGTTCTTATAATATTGCGTCACAATAATCGCTTGTTTTGAGAAAATATATTTTGAAATAAAACAAATTGGGAAAACGTGCTGCTGACCCTTAACTTATGATTCGGACATAAAAAATAATCGGCACATTTTAAGTCGAAAAAAAGCATAACTCAGTCAGAACCAAATTCGAACTCGACCTGTATGTTGGATTAATTAATATACTAAATTTCAAAGCTATCGGATAATAATAACTTGAGTTTTCATCAGAACAATAAAATAATCAGCCAATTCTTAAGTCTGGTGAAGTGTCCAATGTCCAATGTTGCTCGTATGTTCTGTCCTTGGGTTATTTATAGCATCAGAAGCACAACTGAGGCGTCGGCGTCGAATAACAAAGAGCGTTAGTCTTACTCCTTTTTAGAACAATATGTTCTCACTTATGCCACCATCAAGTGTGTTCTGAGTGTATAACGTCTATATATTAGTATTTAGTTTGTTGGTCGACATATCTCGATCGCCGAATCGTTAAAATAGTGTCGTCATTATAGTGTCGCAATAAACAGTATGTGGGCACGACAAGACGAGCATAATGTGACCATCACCGGTATCAAAGATATCCTTTTTGGCATACCGCACAACAGCGATACCTCGAATAGGCGATTATTCGAAACTACAATCATTCATCATATCATATCCGATTACAGTAATCACTATATACTCCCATCGATGTGAGACATCGCCCGCTGTCACAGCCACGAAAAACAACAACAATCTGCATGATTTGATTGGGTGACGGTGCCCCTACATGTAGCCGCCCTCGGTCACCCCCATACAAATAACAAACAAATGCTCTCATCATATTCCATCCTTAACATCATCGATTTTACTCATCAGCAGCTGAATGCCAGGGGAGAGGAGTCTCACTAACTTTGGTAAATTGTGCTCCGATCCAATGTGTACCCACACTATTGTGTATACAATTATGTGTTATATTCTACGTATATATGTGGGTCACAACAAATATGTTCAAGACAAGACAAGTTATCTCTAAGTCGGGTAGTTTGACCATATATGGAATTTCTGGTTATGGAAACACATGTAAATAACTTAATCGGGTATACATATATAAATTAACATTAAAGGGGTACTGTACACTAAATCCGGTCATTTATGGGACCATCTCTTTTTATACTCAACAGAATATATGCAACAAATGAATGAATTTGAGCCATGGGTTACCAGGGGTTTACCAGGACATACCTGGGTGTATCACTGGTTAACCATGGTAAAGCCATGGATTAGTGCAAAATACACTCATGTGCTCTAGAACGATGTAAACAACATGGTAATTATAACGAAAATGAATTTATGACTCCAGTTATAAATTTATTTTCATTATAATTACCATGTTATTTGCATCGTTCATAGAGCACATAATTGTATTTTGTACTCATCCATGGCTCAAAATCATTCATTTGTTGCATCTATTATGTTGAGTATAAAAGGAGATGGTGCCATAAATGGCCAGATTTAGTGTATATTACCCCTTTAACTGACCATGTAATTGCGGGTAAAATGGATCCTGGTTCAGCAATCCAGCAAAGGACAACTGTATTTGTGTGATCATAAGCACTGGTATACAGTGAAATAGCATTGAAATGATTAGCGATGGGAGCCATTCTAACACTTGATGGCATGTTCACATGAAGTTGCAAGAAAATGTGGACATTTTACAATCTTATGGGGTTTCAGGTTTCAGGTTCGAAATTATCAACAATTGCAGCTTGATACCAGTCTAGATTCTAGGATTTTGTAATGTTCATGTTCAAATATCAAATTGTGCTCAGAATCCTGACTACAACGACAGGGGTTTGACAAGATGATAACAAATAATAGTAAATATATAATATAGATAATACATATATGTAATATAAAGAATAGGGTCGAAACTAGAGGATTAGCGATTTGCGTCATATTTGTTTTAATTTTTTGTAACACGAAAATCAGAAACGGTTAACACGTTATCGATCGTTGCGATCTCCAGATTCATTGCTATTATGACTTTTATACATCAATCTGACCGATTGTGACTTACATTTAGCATCGCATTGACTATATCACCTTATGTTTTCTCTATATACCCGCGACGTCAGGTTTGATGCGATATTGTGTCTTCCGATCACGATCGCCCTGTGAAAAAAATGACAGTAGATAGGATACTGCCATGATACTGTGTCAACGACCTTGGCCTTGATAGAGGGTGCTAACCTCCACCTTCTATTCTACAGACAAGATTTCGACCATAATAGCAAGGGGGAAACACTATCGTGTATGTTTATCACATGCCACCAAGGCCAAGGTCGTTGGCACAATAATGTGGCAGTATCCCACCTGCTGCCGTTTTTTTTGGTACAGGGCGATCGTAATCGGAAGACATCGCATCGCAAATTAACCTGACGTCGCGGCGATATAAAGAGAACATAGGGTGAAATATTCAATGCGATGCTAAATGTAAGTCACAGGCGGTCAGATTGATGTATAATAGTCTTAATAACAATGTATCTGGAGATCGCAACGATCGATAACGTGTTTACCGTTTCCTATTTTCTAGTCAAATAATTATAAATAAAAATCTATAGGTCAAATCACTAATCCTCTAGTTACAGTCCTTGTCTTTCATTATGTTTCTATTTGTAAATATTTATTATTATTTTATTATTTATTATCATTTTGACAAACTCCTGTTCTATAACCAGGTAGATATATCCATAGGCAAGTAATTTTGCAATGGACGCCCATGTTTTCACACCAGGAAGGAGAACTTCTCAGTAAATGAAATTAAATGTGTTATTGAAATAATATGATAGAAATGTGATCGAGTTACACAAACGTATACCGCAAGTCAAAAAAGTATACTGCAAGTCAAAAAATTATACTGCAAGTCAAAAATTGCTGGTCACAGTTCCCGTATTCAGATGGAATCATCATATGACATCTGTTGTTCTGATATTAGCATGTGCCACATTTATGTTGGCATTAACAATTTCACTTGAATAGGTTTCTTGATTGGCTGTGATAAATTCGCCGAAAGTGAAGTCCAAATATGGTATACGTGACATCTGACTTGTACTGCCTGGAGGATGGGAGGTCGTATACCACGTGACATCTGACTTGTACTGCATGGATGATGGGAGGTAGTATAGCGTTTTAGATTACTTCTTAAAAGCGAAGAATCCGAATAAGCAAGCCACAACCAGTCCTATTTTCGGAACGATGGAACCTGAAATTTAATAAGCAACATTGAGTAAAGTCATTATGAGGCATTGATCGAGAACATTGTCCATAATGTGAGTGTTACAAGGTATGAAGCATGCGTGTGAGTATAATATGTTTTATCCACCGCTCACTACCTGTATTGCCTACATAAAGCCTGCGTTTATTACGTCAATGTAGCTGTATTAGGTAGGACTATTTCCATGACGTAGTTATATATATATATGTGCAAATTCGCAAGTAAATATAGGAACGTCAACCGGCCTAAATGTGGTGTCATTGTGATTTTGGGACAATTCACCGTAATTGATACAAAAGGCAGAAAAGGAAATGTGTTTTCGCTCTAATCTGTAAACCATTATAACGAGGCGAGTTTGTCGCTCTAATCTGTAAACCATTATAACGAGGCGAGTTTGTCGCTCTAATCTGTAAACCATTATAACGAGGCGAGTTTGTAAACCATTATAACGAGGCGAGTTAATCTGTAAACCATTATAACGAGGCGAGTTAATCTGTAAACCATTATAACGAGGCGAGTTTGTCATCAATTTCAATTCAATTTTATTATTATAAACTCATCGTCTAATTTGACATTCATGAGTACTACATGTGTATTGTCCTCATTTACAAATGAAAGAATAATATAAATATATATCAAATATGGGGGAATACACAGAAGAAAGTATTTATTAATATAGATATGAATCGAGGGGGTGTACCTGTACATCTGTATGTAGACGTTCATATGCGTGGATATTCATATGTGTATGATAATACTATGGTATAATTATTAGTGGCATATGATGTATGTGGGACGAATCACTGTACATATGTTGCACGAGGGTGGGCATTTTTCGTTCAGCCTCAGTAGTGGATCATTAGTGTTTGGGCCTTTTTTTTTAGATATATTGATAGATTTACTATGATCTTTCTGTTATTTGTATCGAAGAGGTCATGAAATTTAATTGTGTTCGGTCGGTTGTGATAGTAGGCTTTCAATACTTCGTTCCGACCAATTAGCAGAGGGCCGTGCATATTAAGTGCATAACAAGGTGGTATTCATCGCCGGGTTCCTCCATACAAAGAGTGCATCTTCGTGCTGAGTATGGGGTGTTTGTCCAAGAACCAGTTTCCACCGGAAGACGGTTGTTTCTGGTTCTCAATCTCAGTAGTGGCAGGACGATATTGTTATCATCGAGAGATATGTATCCTGGTCTGCCGAAGTTTGGTTTTATGCATCTATACAATGCGTATTTATTTGATTGTTCCATAGATGCACGCCAGTCTGATATATAGATGTCCATAATTCTGATTTTATGGCATTTTCAAATGTTTTTGTGCTACCAACAGCTTGGTTTCGCCACGTATATGACATGCCCAGTTTATTGAGTTCAGTATCGGAGACCACAAATTCGGTGGGGAAGGTTGTGAACACCGCTTCGGAATTGCTATCGAGTCTGAGTGTCTTTATGATAATAGATGTTTCAGAATCGCAAGTAAGTAAATTTTAAACCAGCTAGTACAGTTTAATAGTTTATAAACTATCAAACTGTACTGGCTGGTTTAAAATTCAAATTGGATGGGGCAACGCGTGGCACACAGGATCGTGTCAAAATTATGTTGATACGGGGCGTAAACTCAAGCCACACACTGACAACTGACTATCCAATAACTTAAATTAGTATGTGGGACTAGTATACATATAAAATAACATTTATTTGATACATTTGCTTGAAAACTGTCCAAAAATTACCACACAGCGACAAGTTTCCCCAGGCGTTCGCCGATATCTATAAACGTGTATATGTTTGCCTGGCGCCGTAAAACCGTCGAACTGTTCCCACCATGTACAGCTCAATAGCAATAGCATAGTAATGCAGGTCACATGTACAGCTCAATAGCAATATCATAGTAACGCAGGTCACATGTACAGCTCAATAGCAATATCATAGTAACGCAGGTCACATGTACGTGTATTGGAGTTATTACGCTACAAGCGAATCATGTGTACTTGAAATATCAAATAACCTTCCAATCATTTCAATGTATATTTATATAACTGCATGATAGAATGCTTTCAGTACTCATAGGGTTAATGAAACTCACATCCATCGCATGTCCGGTGTGCGGCCGTAAGAGATTAGGGTTAGGGTTAATGAAACTCACATCCATCGCATGTACGATGTGCGGCTGTAAGATATTAGGGTTAGGGTTAGGGTTAATGAAACTCACATCCATCGCATGTCCGGTGTGCGGCCGTAAGAGATTAGGGTTAGGGTTAATGAAACTCACATCCATCACATGTCCGATGTGCGGCCGTAAGAGACTGCTCGATGAATTCTCTTGTTTTCACGTATCTCGTTTTGTCACAGTTCTTGAATGATTCTTTGATGCAGTAATACCAATCTCGCTGTGCGCTGAAATAAATTTACAAAGGAAATACGTTTCATTGACCGAATTGATATTGAACACATACAATATTGTGAAGGATACAGCATGGGCAATACAGTGCTATGGTTATATCGCCCCCCTCAACACACGTCACGATACAATATATCATCCGTTGAAACGAAACACAATGACGTATATTATCATGAGTAGATAGGGGCAAAGATTTAGCCTGACAGTTAACTGTTATTTCATATAAAATTGCAGTGCTGTATGTAATATGAAACGAATTATAATAAAATCCATTGTGAATGATTATTCACTGGTGTTGACGTGTGTGGACACCTCGTCTAATGGACGGCTATTCCTTTACCCTGTGATAACTTAAAGATAATTTTTGAAAATAAAACATGGAGAAAACTGAAGATTATATATTGAGGATCTACAACGAGTCCCCAGTTTATAGCGGAATTTACGAAACGAGTCAGGTAAATTAGGTTTGGACCGAGACTTTGGCGATGTCCAGACTTAATTTACTGGACGATATTTGTAAATTTCGCTATAAACTGGGGAATCGTTGTAGATTCCATTTATTACATGATAGAAAACCTCGACAAGACTTACTTAAATAAACAAATGGGACGCGAAACTAACATCGGATTCTATAAGGCATGCGATGACGTTTCACGTAACTATGCGTTATATTGGCCGCGTAAAGACATAGTCCCCAGATAAATAAAGACTCTTTGGCGTATTTAATGGCGTATATTTAATGACACAACTTTTCAAACTCTTCATTCATTATAGTTTGTTGGAAAAATATTGGAGACCATAGTATTTTGAGACGTATCGCACGAAATGTAAACAGACGACAAACCGGAACTCAAAGGTCACCTGGTACTATTTCCTGTTATTAAACGAACCTTTAAAACACTTCTTCAAATATTTCCGTTATTTCGTCAAAAACACTTCAAATATCTCCGTTATTTAGTTAATAAAAATATTTTCTTATTTTAGGATCACATATCAAAATGAGAGGATATGGTGATCCCCTTTTCATGGGATCACCATATCCTCTCATTTTTATATACATGTATGATCCTACCTTCACTGAGCCACGAGTGACTCCTGCGACGAGGATCACATATTACATGATACCATATCCTACGGAGGATCACATATTGTTTTATATCTCCACCCGTGCGCATGACCTGCCCATTCTCATTGATGTTCAACACTTTTCAACAAATTAGTTTGTGTTGATCTTATTAGCTGAGCATCTTCGAATGAATTCTTATACCGTTCATATGCATCGCTGCTGGCAGTATACGAACTAGATCATGCCATGAATCTCTACTCTGGCTAACGCCAGTACAAAACCTGTAAATGAAGCTGGGAATATATTTATTATAGCTGTTATATGTTCCTTAATAACGTACTTCAATGTAGGTGAATGTCTCAACTCGAAATTTCACGATATGAGTGACTTTGTGGGCGACTTTGCTTTGCGTCGCTTACAATATGGAATATCTCCTGGGAAGTAATTCAATGTTTATTACGACATCGGCTCACACACAAATCACAGAAAATCATACAAGTTCGAGTTCATGACAGTGTGTACGTTTAGACTGTAGTGAGGGCATACATTCATTATCATAGAAGCTAAACGAAGATAGACCAAACTAATCAACAAATCCATCTGGCGGTTTGCGCGCCAAACTACACCTAATAATACTCGCTTTTGAATTTGCCCAGTATCGATATAAGTTGATAAATTCTCGAACTACTTTTCGACGGAGATTATATGTCACATGCAGAAAGACGCATTGAGGTAATAAAAAATTACAACTCTGAACATTGTATTTGGGAGACAAACAAACAACAGCCAGCCAGGCTGTTAACCCTTTACCCAACAAATCGGCCAAAACCGGCCAAATAAAGCTTCAACAGCCTAAAATATCTTCGGTCTGTCTCAATAGAACCATACAAATATGGATATCATTGGAACCGGCTCCTTGACCACATTGTGATAGTTACAGTTATGCCCTGTGCCAGTGCATTCTCTTATATATGCGAGTCGACCATAGGTCGCCTCGCATATATAAGAGAATGCATTGGCCTAAAAAAACTCTTTTTTTAACACTTTTTACCATTTTTTCTTACATTCTTTAACAATTTTATAATTTTTAATGTGTTAAGCCAATGCATTCTCTTATATATGCGAGGCGACCTATGGTCGACTCGCATATATAAGAGAATGCATTGGCACAGGGCAGTGTTTTTCAGAGCATATGAAGCCGGTATATCATATGAAGCCGGTATATCAATATTTCGTGTAGTTGTCAACCTATCTTATACCTCATTCCAAATTATGGAGACAACATTTGGAAGCTTGAATGAGCCATGTCCGTATAACCAAAAATCTCCATTTAGCGAATAACTCCGGTGTTCTGGTCTACTCGCAGTCTTCTGCTAGGTTGTGGCATGGCAATCTATTATGGGGATAGCAAAACTTACACTTCTGATTTGTAAAGGTTGTGACATGACAGTATATTTTGGTTGTATCTATACTTACTCGCAGTCGTCTGCTTTGTAGATGTTTAGACTTGGCAATCTAAGCTGGTTTTACATATACTTACTCACAGGTTTCTGCTTTGCATATGTTGTGACATGGTAATATATGTTTGTCGTATCTATATATACTTACTCGCAGTCTTCTTCTTTGTATAGGTTGTGGCATGGTAATATACGTTTGTCATATCTATACTTACTCGCAGTCTTCTTCTTTGTATAGGTTGTGGCATGGCAATCTATTCTGATCGTATCTTTGTATATCACATTCTGCATTCACGGTTACCCCTGTTGAATATAAATAAGTCAAAATATTACACATATATAGAGGTTCTCCAAAGAGTCCCCAGTTTATAGCGAAATTCACAAAACGAGTCCAGTAAATTCGGTCTGGGCCGAGCAGCTGGGTCCAGACCTAATTTACTGGACGAGTTTGTAAATCTCGCTATAAACTGGGGACTCATTTGGGGATTTATTTATTGTTCCAAACACGCTTTGATGACTTAATTTTAATGAAATTTGTGTTCAAACTAAATCAACAATATCCACAAATATCGCTTTCCGGAATGTAAACAGACGACAAGCCAGATGTCAAACTGAAGGTCACGTTTCCGCACAACAATACATTTCAGTGGACCTGGCGTTATTTCTGTTAAACAACGGTCGTTGATTACCGGTAGTATGGAATGAGTTTATATAACGAAATAAGGGTCGGATTGACTATCGCCTATTATGCTTAATGATGCCGTCCGATTTGAAATAATAAAACCACAATCAGTACGTTTTCTAATCTCACAACATAATGAGATTTGACACATGAGACCGTTAATAGGATGTTTAATCAGACTGGACACATGAGCCCGTTAATATGAGGTTTAATCAGAATGGACACATGCGCCCGTTAATATGAGGTTTAATCAGACTGGACACATGAGCCCGCTAATATGAGGTTTAATCAGACTGGACACATGCGCCCATTAATAGGAGGTTTAATCAGACTGGACACATGGGCCCGATAATATGAGGTTTAATCAGACTGGACACATGGGCCCGTTAATATGAGGTTTAATCAGACTGGACACATGGGCCCGTTAATATGAGGTTTACTCAGAATGGACACATGAGCCCGTTAATATGAGGCTTAATCAGACTGGACACATGGGCCCATTAATAGGAGGTTTAATCAGAATGGACACATGAGCCCATTAATAGGAGGTTTAATTAGAATGGACACGTGAGCCCATTACTAGGAGGTATAATCAGAATGGACACATGAGCCTATTAATAGCAGGTTTAATCAGAATGGACACATGAGCCCATTAATAGGATGTTTAATCAGAATGGACACATGAGCCCGTTAATATGAGGTTTAATCAGAATGGACACATGGGCCCGTTAATAGGAGGTTTAATCAGACTGGACACATGGGCCCGTTAATATGAGGTTTAATCAGACTGGACACATGGGCCCGTTAATAGGAGGTTTAATCAGACTGGACACATGGGCCCGTTAATATGAGGTTTAATCAGAATGGACACATGAGCCCGTTAATATGAGGTTTAATCAGAATGGACACATGGGCCCATTAATATGATGTTTAATCAGAATGGACACATGAGCCCATTAATATGAGGTTTAATCAGAATGGACACATGAGCCCGTTAATATGAGGTTTAATCAGAATGGACACATGAGCCCGTTAATATGAGGTTTAATCAGAATGGACACATGAGCCCGTTAATATGAGGTTTAATCAGAATGGACACATGGGCCCGTTAATATGAGGTTTAATCAGAATTGACACATGAGCCCGTTAATATGAGGTTTAATCAGAATGGACACATGAACCCATTAATAGGATGTTTAATCAGAATTGACACATGAGCCCGTTAATATGAGGTTTAATCAGACTGGACACATGAGCCCATTAATATGAGGTTTAATCAGACTGGACACATGGGCCCATTAATAGGAGGTTTAATCAGACTGGACACATGGGCCCATTAATACGAGGTTTAATCAGACTGGACACATGAGCCCGTTAATATGAGGTTTAATCAGAATGGACACATGAGCCCGTTAATATGAGGTTTAATCAGAATGGACACATGGGCCCGTTAATATGAGGTTTAATCAGACTGGACACATGAGCCCGTTAATATGAGGTTTAATCAGACTGGACACATGAGCCCGTTAATATGAGGTTTAATTAGAATGGACACGTTAGCCCATTACTAGGAGGTATAATCAGAATGGACACATGAGCCCATTAATAGCAGGTTTAATCAGAATGGACACATGAGCCTATTAATAGCAGGTTTAATCAGAATGGACACATGAGCCCATTAATAGCAGGTTTAATCAGAATGGACACATGAGCCCGTTAATATGAGGTTTAATCAGACTGGACACATGAGCCCGTTAATATGAGGTTTAATTAGAATGGACACGTTAGCCCATTACTAGGAGGTATAATCAGAATGGACACATGAGCCCATTAATAGCAGGTTTAATCAGAATGGACACATGAGCCTATTAATAGCAGGTTTAATCAGACTGGACACATGGGCCCATTAATAGGATGTTTAATCAGAATGGACACATGAGCCCATTAATAGGAGGTTTAATTAGAATGGACACGTGAGCCCATTACTAGGAGGTATAATCAGAATGGACACATGAGCCCATTAATAGCAGGTTTAATCAGAATGGACACATGAGCCTATTAATAGCAGGTTTAATCAGAATCGACACATGAGCCCATTAATAGCAGGTTTAATCAGAATGGACACATGAGCCCGTTAATATGAGGTTTAATCAGACTGGACACATGAGCCCATTAATAGGATGTTTAATCAGAATGGACACATGAGCCCATTAATAGGAGGTTTAATTAGAATGGACACGTGAGCCCATTACTAGGAGGTATAATCAGAATGGACACATGAGCCCATTAATAGCAGGTTTAATCAGAATGGACACATGAGCCTATTAATAGCAGGTTTAATCAGAATGGACACATGAGCCCATTAATAGGAGGTTTAATTAGAATGGACACGTGAGCCCATTACTAGGAGGTATAATCAGAATGGACACATGAGCCCATTAATAGCAGGTTTAATCAGAATGGACACATGAGCCTATTAATAGCAGGTTTAATCAGAATGGACACATGCGCCCATTAATAGGAGGTTTAATCAGAATGGACACATGAGCCGATTAATAGGAGGTTTAATCAGAATGGACACATGAGCCCATTAATAGGAGGTTTACTCAGAATGGACACATGAGCCCATTAATATGAGGTTTAATCAGAATGGACACATGAGCCCATTAATATGAGGTTTAATCAGAATGGACACATGAGCCCATTAATATGTGGTTTAATCAGAATGGACACGAGCCCATTAATATGTGGTTTTGATGGCCAGATATCGACTTTCATATGTGGAAGTTTGTGTCAACCTAGCAGAAATACCTATATGATCGCCTCTAATAAAGATCATCCAAGTTCGCTTCCGTCGCCCACAAGCGGCATATATGATCTTTTGTGATGGTTTTCAACGAATAACATGTGGATGGTTTTGTGGATTTTCGCGTTGCATGTGTGATATAAATGGTTACTCGTGGATTTTCGCTTTGCCTGTGTGATATGAATGGTTAATTGTGGATGGTTTTGTCGATTTTCGCGTTGCATGTTTGATATTTATAAATGGTTACTCGTGGATTGTTTTGTCGATTTTCGCGTTGCATGTGTGACATAAATAGTTACTCGTGGATGGTTTTGTGGATTTTCGCTTTGCCTGTGTGATATGAATGGATATTTGTGGACGATTTTGTGGATTTTCGCGTTGCCTGTGTGATATAAATAGTTACTCGTGGATGGTTTTGTGGATTTTCGCTTTGCCTGTGTGATATGAATGGTTACTTGTGGATGGTTTTATCGATTTTCACTTTGCATGTTTGATATAAATGGTAACTTGTGGATGGTTTCGTCGATTTTCGCGTTGCCTGTGTGGTATACATGCTTAGTTGTAGATGGGTTTATTGATTTTCGCTTTGCCTGTGTGACATAAATGCTTAGTTGTGGATGGTTTTGTCGATTTTCGCGTTGCCTGTGTGATATAAATGGTTACTCGTGTATGGTTTTGTGGATTTTCGCATTGCCTGTGTGATATAAATGATTACTCGTGTATGGTTTTGTGGATTTTCGCGTTGCCTGTGTGATATAAATGGTTACTCGTGTATGATTTTGTCGATTTTCGCGTTGCCTGTGTGACATAAATGCTTAGTTTGGGGTGGTTTTGTCGATTTTCGCGTTGCCTGTGTGATATAAATGGTTACTTGTGAATAGTTTTGTCGATTTTCGCGTTGCCTGTGTTATAAATGGTTACTTTTGTGGATGGTTTTGTCGATTATCGCGTTGCATGTGTGTTATAAATGCATACTTGTGGACGATTTTGTCGATATTAGCGTTGAATTTTCCCGGTATCGAAATAAGTCGACGAAATTGCTGTGACACTGATACCAGAACATGACATTTCTTACGTGTTCGAATATAAATTACGAAGAGATGTACTTTGTGCGACACTTTTCTCAGGACATCTGTATACACGATGTGTCTATTGGTAACACAGAATATCTAGCCTGCTTGATAGCGAGAAGATATAATAAAATTACTTTGAAATATGCTCCACTGTGATAACCAGTCTGATTAAAATCATACTCTGACTCGAAAGATCAATAATCATATAATATTGCTCATTCAATTTGTATACATGTGACAACTTTAGTATAAAATTGTATAGATATTTGTATCATTACTAATAAATAATCTAATCTAATCTAATTGACACAACAAAACCCTGCTACATGTCGCAAGCATATGGGTACACTTCACGGAGTTTCAACAGTGATATCATAAAATTGTACATGTTGTTGCTTATTTTTTCGATAAATTTGAGATCTTTTTGTTGTGCCGGTTCAATGCTTTTAGTCAACGATCGCGTAAACTTGCAACTGTGGACCGTGTGAAGAAATCTAGAGCTGTCGTCGCTCTGAAATGTTTGTGGTACTACATAATGTTGATGGTACTACATAATGTTTATGGTACTACATAATGTTGATGTACCTTTTCCTGATATTCCGTTACCGATTCGAGAAATTTGATTTACACATATGGCACAGTTGTATGCCTTGTATACGGGGCCCGTATAGTGTGTCTGAAGTTGTATGTTTTATTACGTCCATGCTCCTTTCTGTGACATATAATGATAGAAAGGTAACTAAGGTATTTATTGACCTATTTCCATACCAGGACAAATTCACAAGTGAACATTATAAATTGCATTTTTATTACTTCCATCATCCATGCGTCTTTCTGGGACATACAATACTAGACAGATAGTTCGGGTATTTATCGACTTATTTCGATACCAGGACAAATTCAAAAGTAAACATTATAAGTTTATTATTGGAGTGCAAACTGCCCTGTGGCTTTAAAGTACAGAGCGTTTGTATCATTTTTGTGTGCAGAAAGTTGAACATTGAAATCGGCACGTCGTTTCGGTGTTGAAAGTCCTTTTATCACATAATTAACCCACAAAACCAGCTTCATAATTATTGGTAAGACACAGGTGTAATATTAGCGGGTGCGATGACGTCACGCCATTATTTAAATGACTTGCGATCGCTGAAGTTTATGATTGTTGTTTTCGATGAATACTTCGTGTTGCTTCGCGTTTATTTGATCATGTGATAAAAGATATCTCAAACTCGTTCTATTTTATACGTAATTTATCAACCTCGTCCACTAAATTCTATTTGAGCGCCGAGGTAAACATCGGCTCAAATCGAATTTAGTGAACTCGGTTGATAAATTACGTATAAAATAGAAACTCATGTGAGATCCTCTATGTATTCGTATTTCGGGGCTTTACTATTATTTAACCCTTTAATGAGGATTACTATTATTTATCATTATTGTGATCGAAGGAAGGCGGCAAAATTAGTAATTCGTTACCGTGTCCAATGTAATGCACGAACAGTACGCGCTGCTTTAACCCTTTAATGGGGTTCACGACGGGAGCTGCGCTGGTGCAGCATTAGCGACGATCATGTGCCAGTGCATTCGCTTATAATATATAATAGAATGCACTGGCTAACAAGCTCAATATAAATATAACTCGGCCAATGTATTCTCTTAAAAATGCGAGGCTCCGTATGGGGAAACCCGCATATGTAAGAAAATACATTGGCGCGGGGTTTTCGAAACATTTCTGGAAGATCCAGTCATGGAAGGGTTAATGAGATTGTTTTTAGAAATGATATTTTTAGAGAGATGATGATTTAATGTACTCGCAAACATATCTTTGTTACCTTCTCTATGTATTGGTAAGTAAGAGTAACACATTGCTGCATGACTAGTCAGTGAAACACCTGGTTGATTATAACATCCCGACACTTTGAAAACAAAAAATACAAAACGATGCGATTTGTTTTAACTGAATATCCATATATCAGCCTGATTTTACGTATGGTAGTTTGAAAGAAAAATATTTTAAGTACTTTCAGAAGCGCTATGATTTGCCCAAATTTATTCGTGTGACCCATGTTATAATATAATATAAGAATTTTTTAATGTTCCAAGAAATGTGTGTAGATAGATTATCGTACTTACATATCATCAGACAGGAAATAGCCAAAAATGTTAGCTTAGAATCCATGACGCCGACCGAACCACACAGCAAAGGCTAAGAGAATGGGACCAAACTCGTGACAAAGGAACGGACCTATTCATGTAGTCATGGTTACACAAGAAATAACGGTTATCCAAACAATGAAAACTACGAGGTAACGTGAACAATATGTGGGAGTTAGTATAGGAATTGTCTGACAGCCAAACTTACATTAGATGTTAAATGTGAACGGGGTTCAACGACCATATGTCGACCATGACGCATACACACCCATGTATATGTATGTCATCTGGTACGTGTTACGGGCGAATAGTGATAGAAGCACATTCACTTACACCCTGACCTTTTTAAAAGAACATGGCAGGGAGATCGCCGAGTGTATAGGTATCATCACATGATAAAACAATGCCTAAATAGATATAGCCTTGATAAATTTCTAGAGTGGGTTTGGCCCGATGCGCAAGTCTGGAAACACGCCATACACATTCTAGGTGACGAGCGCGGGTTATATTATTCAACCAGTAATAATGTATGGATTATTTACCCTGCATTGAAGGGCCTGACTACAGTCTGATGCAATAGACTCCAGGACAAAACCACAGTGCAGGGACCAACCCAGTGGTTTCAAATTGGGAGAATTAGTAGTTTGCATTGTTTGGTTAATGGGGATAAATCATAAATGGACTGTCTGAAGTTCAATGTTCACGCCCACCTACCATTCTATGATCCAAAAAGTATCATGTAACACATGAGCCGTTTTATAAAAAGTGAGTAAGAACACCATTATGATCAGTAAATACTTTAAATATGATGTTGGGACATATGCATACTGTTATGTGAGAGAACCAACATATCCTCGCATATACTGTGATATAGGTACATAATGTGATTATTTGAGTCTTATCCGTTATTTCGTTTTATGGCGCGGGCCACAGTGAAAACACATATTAAAGAGCGCATACCTAAAAAGTCGTGAGTTAACTTATTTGTGTCATTGTCCGCACATTATCTGCTTAGAATCGCACAGTCGATAATGTGACCAGAACGTTTCATTTTCAGCTCATTGTCGACTCAAAATGAGGCTATTCTAAGCAGATTTTCTGCCTAAAATAAGTTATATCATAAGCAGATAATGTGCGGTTTTCGGGAAAACAGAATGAGAATGTAGTCACTTCTCCCAGGAACAAACATATGGAGAAGACACATTTTAGGGGGCAGACGTGTCCCAAGTCGCCCTCTACGCTGGTCCCTGTCTTCCTAGTAGCTCTCTAGGCTGGTCACTGCCTCCCTAGTCGCCTTCTAGGCCTGTCCCTGTCCCTCTAGTCCCCCTCTAGACTGGTCCATGTATCCCCAGTCGCCATCTGGGCTCTACATGTCTTCCTAGTCGCCCTCTAGGCTGGTCCCTGTCTCACAAGTCGCCCTCTAGACAGGTCCCTGTCGCAGTGTGACTACCATTCTGACAAGATCGAATTCCTGTTTAAAGTAACGTGGTGTCCAATTTGTGTCTCGGGTAGCCAACGCGATCAAACTCGAAACACGCTCTACGGAAGCTGGGTATAGTCCATTTGTGGCAGGGCGGCCACAATTATTCCCCTTGATTCAGACGCCCGTTTTCCATACAACCTGGCAACAATTGCAAGATATTTTCAACAAAGCATTTCTATGGATCTATCCGGTGAAAATCGGAAATTCCCCCCATCATCATCGTCTTCATTGTATGTCAAATCTGAACATTTATTTAGAGAATACCAATAAAATAATGGATTTTAGTACATTTAAGATGTCGAATATAAGTAATGTTTTGTCCCTTTAGGTACCAATAACTTTATTTACTTTGATTTAAAGAATATTTAATATTTTAAGCGGCCTGCCTCCACGTGGGATTAAAGTTTGTTTCCAATACACCTACATGCACTTCTTATCGCGGAGAACATATCAGTATAATGGTAAAATCTAAGTATACCAGAAAATGATTGGATCCACACTACTTCAAAATGATTGGCTCAACACAACTTCAACACGATTGGCTCAAAACTACTTCAAACTCAACACTACTTCAACATGATTGGTGCAACACTACTTCAAAATAATTGGTTTAACCCTACTAGTACTTCAAACTTATTGGCTCAGCACTACTTCAAAATAATTGGCTCAATAATAATTCAAACTGATTGGCTCAGCACTACTTCAAAATAATTGGCTCAATAATACTTCAAAAATGGTTGGTTCAACACGACATCAAAATGATTGGCTCAACAAGATTTCAAAATGATTAGCTCTACTTAAAAATGCTTGCCTCAACACGACTTCAAAATGATTGGTTCAACACGACTTCAAAATCATTGGCTCAACACGACTTTAAATTTAAATTCGCCCGCACTCATTAAAACAGAAATGAATACGCTACATATTAATGTACATAATAACTTTTGGCATCGTCAGAAATAATACATCTCATCCCTAGAAGTCCGCCTATATTCTAACTAGGGAACAAACATATGTTTAATCAGTTAAACCAAATTTACGGATTATCGCAGCCCTGAAACTTTTGATCAGTCGATCCCATTAGAACAATATCATTTATAGACACCCAATAACCATAATTTTCATACTACTCAAAATTGGCCTGGGCCCTATAGTTTAAAATTGCAATTAGAGTGATTTGAACCGTGCACACTGTGTCGAATACTATAATAATTATAATAATCGTACTTATATAGCGCCTATCCCCGATATATTATATAAGCGCTGCACAGCTGTTGAGTAATGCCGATTCTTCTGCATGCAGCCATGTATTTTTATGGGCGCTTCACAAGAGCGGCTTACAAATACCCAACAACCAGGTCCATATTTCTCGCCTAGGTACCACGAAGCGAGCACAGTACAAGTAACATGGGGCGAGATTTGAAACAGCGTGTGGCTATATATAGCACACTCACCGCTTAATCCGGCCAAGCCACTATTATGGAGACGATAGTCCACCGGCGGGACGCGAACTCATGTCGGTGCGATAACACCATTACGAATCCGACACTCTAACCACTGGGCTACCACTTCCATATAACTATACATCCAGAGTTCGCGGTGCCGCTTGCTAAATTTGACCCCAAAAATGGCAAATGAGTATTTAACCCTTTACCCAACAGAACGTCCCTGTGCCAATGCATTCTCTTATGTATGCGAGTCGACCATAGGTCGCCTCGCATATATAAGAGAATGCATTGGCTTAACACATATTAAAAATAATAAAATTGTCAAAGAATGTAGAAACAAATTATAAAATTGTTAAAGAATGTAAGGAAAAATGGTAAAAAGTGTTAAAAAAAGATTTTTTTTAGGCCAATGCATTCTCTTATATATGCGAGGCGACCTATGGTCGACTCGCATATATAAGAGAATGCATTGGCACAGGGCATAACTGTAACCATCACAATGTGGTCAATGAGCCGGTTCCAATGATATCCATATTTATATGGTTTTATTGAGACAGACCCAAGATATTTTAGACTGTTGAAGCTTTATTTGGGCGTTTTTGGCCGGTTTGTTGGGTAAAGGGTTAATTAAGGGATCTGAACTATCATAAAATCACCACGATAACAAACCAGATCAACAAATCTATCAACTTAGTGAACTCAGCAGTGATATGTCAAAAGTATGTTTAGTTTTCACAAAACGCTAATACCTTCTTTCTGTCATAATCAGACTTTCATCAAACAACTTATAGTTGTTAAAATATGACGGTTAGAAAAAGCGATGTTCACATTCGAGTGAGTCCCAACAATAGATGGTCACCGAGAAGATCATATAAATAATAGTTATCTACATATGCTGAATCCCAATCAATAATGAATGAAATTCAGTCGAATACTATAAAACACAAATTTGCATTAAGGAAGTAGTAAATTACATAGAAACGATCATATTACAAGAATTGTGTTCATATAGTATAGGACCCTGGTGTTCATATAGTATAGGGCCCTGGTGTGCATATATTATAGGACCCTGGTGGTTACGTTCATATAGTATAGGCCCCTGGTGTTCATATAGTATAGGACCCTGGAGGTTAAGTTCATATGGTAATGGACCCTGGTGTTCATATAGTATAGGGCCCTGGTGGTTACGTTCATATAGTATAGGGCCCTGGTGTTCATATAGTAATGGGTCCTGGTGGTTACGTTCATATAGTATAATGCCCTGGTAGTTACGTTCATATAGTATAGGACCCTGGTGGTTACGTTCATATAGTATAGGACCCTGGTGGTTACGTTCATATAGTTTAGTACCCTGGTGGTTACGTTCATATAGTATAGGACCCTGGTAGTTACGTTCATATAGTATAGGGCCCTGGTGTTCATATAGTAATGGGTCCTGGTGGTTACGTTCATATAGTATAGGACCCTGGTAGTTACGTTCATATAGTATAGGGCCCTGGTAGTTACGTTCATAAAGTATAGGACCCTGGTGGTTACGTTCATATAGTATAGGACCCTGGTGTTCATATAGTATAGGACCCTGGTGGTTACGTACTTTCCCATCCTGGGTTTCATGGGAATTTTGGATATGTCATGATATGGGTATAGCCACATTCAAAAACACCACAAAATACAGTATATAGTAATTTGTTCAACGTTGGGTCTTTCTTTCCATCAGATTAACCTGGTGGTTACGTTCATATAGTATAGGGTCCTGGTGGTTACGTTCATATAGTATAGGACCCTGGTAGTTACGTTCATATAGTATAGGGCCCTGGTAGTTACGTTCATATAGTATAGGACCCTGGTGGTTACGTTCATATAGTTTAGTACCCTGGCAGTCACGTTCATATAGTATAGGACCCTGGTGGTTACGTTCATATAGTATGGGGCCCTGGTGTTCATATAGTATGGGCCCTGGTGTTCATATAGTATAGGGCCCTGGTGTGCATATAGTATAGGGGCCTGGTGGTTACGTTCATATAGTATATGGGTCTGGTGTTCATATAGTATAGAACCCTGGTGTTCATATAGTATAGGACCCTGGTGGTTACGTTCATATAGTATAGGGGCCTGGTGTTCATATAGTATAGGACCCTGGTGGTTACGTTCGTATAGTATAGGGGCCTGGTGTTCATATAGTATAGGACCCTGGTGTTCATATAGTATAGGACCCTGGTGGTTACGTTCATATAGTATAGGACCCTGGTGGTTACGTACTTTCCCATCCTGGGTTTCATGGGAATTTTGGATATGTCATGATATGGGTATAGCCACATTCAAAAACACCACAAAATACATTATATAGTAATTTGTTCAACGTTGGGTCTTTCTTTCCATCAGATTAACTGGACTAATAAGGAACGGCAAAAACGGCAAAAAAGCCATTATTGGACCCTATTTCAAAGAGCTATACAATTTTATTACCAAAGCGGATTTTGGATATGGTGTTCCCCAGATTCTGCCCGACAAATTGACATCAAAACAGCTTATTATGAACAATCGTATTACAAGAATTGTGTTCATAGTATTGGCCCTGGTTGTTACGTTCATGGGTTTTTTTTATAGTTTCATTTATCTTGAAGGAATTCTTTGGAAGAGAGGTGTTGAGCTTTCTTGATCTGCACCTATTTGTTTCTTGGGTCAAATATGAGTCTTCCCTACACTGGAAATAATAACAAACACCCAATTATGTTTGGTAACAAGCCACGACGAGCGTCTCTTAAAACAACTAGTAATCCGTACTCCCTATGTCTATCATAAGTTCCATTCTGTCATTACTGCATGTTGTCTAGTGCACATGGTACATAGTCACGGCCCATATCGCACCGGAGATAGACTTTGGTATCCCCATCTAGTACCAAACTAATTGGCATAGTAGAACAGTATAATTTACAGAATGAGCTCAGGTACTCGGCCGGTTTCATCACCAACACCTACACGTAACATGTTTCGCAGATGGCAACAATTCGCGCGCTATTCGTTTCTTGGCACGTGTTAAAAGTCTCATGCACAGTTCTGACATTTAAGATCTAATTTGCTTGCGACCACGGGAATACACCCACAATATATTTAATCGTGGCATTGTTTTCGCATTCGTGACTGCGAGTATAGTTGTTTATCCAACACAGTTTCTATGGTTACCGGAAGCAATGGACGAATGCCAAAATAATTACCTGTGCCTGCGGTTTTGTTTTCCCGTGTTGAGTTAGTACATTAGAGAGAACTTCGTTCCAGTATTGGAAATGGATTCCAAACTTTTTCTGTTCGCTATTTCGTGTGTGATATTATGTGAGTACATGTACATGTATATAAGGTTGCTCCATGACAAGGAGAGAAACACATTGCAATCTTAAATTCGCACGAAGCATCTTTTGCCTCTTGTTTCGGATCGAAATATGCCGGAGAATATATAATATATCCATATACGGAATTACTTATATACCTCGGAAAGGCTTAACGTAAAGATACAAGTGTGTCCTCAAAAAGAATATACGGTTTCCGAGGATTTCGCGGCACTCAATAAGAAGGAAGATTTATTGTTATTCTTATGATAATACATGTACATTGGAAATAATGTTATACGCGGGTGTGACGCAGAACAGCGCATATATTAGGGCTGTCTAATTTTTTTTATCAGGACTTGCATATAATAGAACTTAAAGACATATTATGGACTTGTTCTGGTACGTGAAGCTGGTAATATAGTATTCAGGCACCATGCCAACTGGGAGAATGTAGCATTCTACTATCAGAGCCAAAAATCTGAAGCAAATCGATCTTACCACTCCAAAGAAAACACCGTCAGAACTACGCTCAAATGTAAATATTTACGTCTAGATTCGGGACGCAACTATCGACGATAAATTTACGAAAATGATTCCGCCATCGAAAGTCAATGCATTTCAATAATATATAAGAATGACGGTGTGTGTTGTGAATTTGGAAATAATATTTGTAAAATGTAACTACTTTGAGGAAGATTATTCACCATTTCTATTTGGTCATCCTACTGGAGTGTTTCACATCAGTTTAACGCTCTTTATATTTAAATGTATAGCTTATTTATCGTGAATTTAACTGTGTTTTCATTTAATCTTGAATGATGTTTTTTTCTTCAATTTCATTTTATGTTTTATAGCTTCTTTTCTGATTTTGTTTATTTCCGTGTCCTTTTTTGTCTGAATTCTTAAGCTGTCAGTTTTTCCTGTGTATGTCTCTGGTTGAGCGTGCATTACCAGGAAATTATCCAGTCTGAATGTATGTCTCTCTCTCTCTCTCTCTCTCTCTCTCTCTCTCTCTCTGCAACTACGTCTACGTCGGTTGTTATTGCTACCTTTTACATTTAGTAAATTAGATTACGGGAAGCCGAACAATAAGTGTAGTGATAAACACGCAACAAATGTCCACTGTGCATACGCAAATTGAGTTACATGCGTCCTGCTAAAATGCTATGGTCATGGCAGGCGAAAACTGATGTTGTTAAGAAAAAGTACCGTTATTTTCTTTAAAGTTGTCTTTTTTGTGGTGTTTGGATAATCTGAAAATAGCGAGGAAAAGTCATTTTGTGTATAAAACATTCAAATCATATTGTAGACTATTTTGATAATGGTTATATTGGTTTAGATATGTAGCCTGACTATGCCACCCCCTCGAATATACAATAAAATATTTGTCAAATGTACTATGTATTAATATGTGTATATTTAAATAAAATATCCTATCCTATACTATCCGGTACAATTGTCATAATCGAGAGAGGCCAACCCAAATCGTCGACGTGCAACCTCCAATGACCACCAGCAACAGCCATCATCGCCATGAGATGCCTCACGGCCATAATACGACCTACTTGTACAACACCATAACACGACCTACTTGTACAACACCATAACACAACCTACTTGTACAACACCATAACACGACCTACTTGTACAACACCAGAACACGACCTACTTGTACAACACCATAACACGACCTACTTGTACAACACCATAACACGACATACTTGTACAACAAAGCCTTATTGAGATGCCTCACGGCCATAACACGACCTACTTGTACAACAAAGCCTTATTTTTCAATTAATGTACTGCACTTGTGATAAAACAAAATGTCAGTTCTTCGTTAAAGGCACTTGAGGCCTTAATTGTCGAAAATATTCATATTTGTTCCAAACACCGTAAACAGAAAAACATTAAAACGCATACAGTTTCGTTCATATATACCATGACCATCGCGTAAACAGCATGTTATCATAAATACCTACTATATTTTACCTAAGCAAGAGCCTGATTGGGTTACAGAGGACAGCACAAAGCTACTGGTTAATCACACACAAATGGCATAAACGCTCTTTATTAGTTCCATATCAGGAATTCACCAACAAAGGACGCTCTTTATGTTTACCATCATAATATAAACAAACACCAGAAAAGTAACTTTTTATGCTTTTGTTTACATAACAATGGTGAAACATATGAGAATAACATACTGTTTATGCGATATTTTTTATTTATATACGGACAAAGTCTGTCTACATTTTGATGTTCTTCTGTTTGTGGCGGTTTTTGACGGGTGGAAATATTTTCACAGGATACCCACCGCCAAGGCCAACCGTACCTTTAATGTAGAGACTACCGTGCGAAAAAAAAATCTATTTTAAATATGGAATATTAATGGTTAGGACCTATCAGAAGCTTACATACATGTGGTAATCCATAGATATCCTGCTATGTTATTGAATCGAAAAGGAACACATAATTATTAAAGGTACACAATCCGATCCGATGGTTCAACAGACGATTTAGTTATCAGAATCGACATAATGCTAACCACTGTCAACTCTAGTATACAATTTTCAAAAACGTGTTATATATCAACATTATGTTCAACGAAATTTGGTATCGAGAGTATGTCGGTCGGCATTCGTCGATTACTTACCTAGCCGCCAAATATTCCAGGTGGTGAAATATAACAGATTTCAAAAATCGATATCTGATAACTCTGATCTTTGGGGAGAGCTACACGACGTTGTTCGTTGAAATCGACATGACATTTTATGGATGAAATATACATGATGAAATGGACAAGCTTCTCCATCTAGTATCTCAAGTGGATAACTCTCCCAGCGTCAAGGAATATAACAGTTACTTTCAGTAAAATACTTTCCGCTCCAATCTTGACACCTATCTTTGAATTATTTTATGTTAGTATAGTTTATATTCTATAACTTTAACCAAAACGGCCGCTTGGATTCGAGGCTTATGCAGGCCGTTGATTTATGGCCGCCTGGTTTCGAGGCCAATAACGGCCGTTGGTATACCACCGCTTGGGTTTGAGGCTAGTAAAGGCCGCTGTTTTTCTGTCGCTCGAATTTGAGGCTAATAAATGCCGTTTATATACCGCCGCTGGGACTAGAGTCTAATAAAGGCCGATTATATACTCAGCCGCTTGGATTCGACGTCAATAAAGGCCGTTGATTTACGGCAGCTTGGATTCGACGCTAGTAAAGGCCGTTTATATACGGTTGCTTGGATTCGACGCTAATAAAGGCCGTTTATATACGGCCGCTTGCATGATTCGACGCTAATAAAGGCCGGTGATATACCGCCGCTTGGATTTAAGGCCGATGTCTGGTACGAATCGTAGTCGAATTACTTCGCCCTGGTGATCTTATAAATTTACATGTACTCGTGTGTATGCATATAATCGAGGTGACGAATGGGTGAACATCACCATCTTCAACTTGGGAACTTCAACCTGATCCTTGGTCTCCCATAGCATTTGAGGCCTCATCAGAATTAGGTTCACAGAGGGTGAATTCGGTGATACTATCCCGCCGTGCAGAATAGCATCACTAAATTCACCCTCTGGGGACCTCATTCTGCAACTGACAGGCACACTATTTCATGGTTTTAGTTACCATTCACACACGCTAATCGGAAATTTCACTGACTGATCCTATTCGGGAGCTTACAGTCTGTGCTTTCTGATTGCCATTACATTATAATAGCTGTTTGGCACCAAACGTTATTGCACCAGCTTTTCTTCTCCAGATATATGGAAAGCTCATTTGCGGTACGAACATCAAATGTACGATTGTTCATATTCTTATAACGATGCAGTGCTGCAAACCCAGACTTAAGACTTGATTAGACTGGAGATATGGGGCCATGCGGTTCATATTAAGAGGTCTATCTTCCCGCCTCGATGATTTTTGCATAATTTCGCGTATTCGATTGGTACATGCGCCAATTGAACCAGCCGCCCGGTTCATAACTTTTTTTTTTATAATTTATTAAATTTTTGTTACAATTTGTTACAAATGAATTCTTTGCAATAAAAAACATTTTAGTAAAACATTTGTTGACATTTAACTATCAATTATCAGCCCTCTTGAAAAAATGTACCATATATAGTGAGGCTGAGATCTTTTTTGAGTGGGCCATACAGCTCTCCCTTCATGTAGTCCACCATCTGTCTCACACCATCTATACAATGCGAATGAGTTCGTAACTGGACACTTTTGCGTAACTCTTCCTTCGCGTTACAGGGACCACCAGCAGTGCTGATGAGTGTGATATTAGGAAATACAAGCAAGCAGCACTCCCATGTCATCAGCATTACAAGGCAGAGGACTGCGGGTGAGTACAGTCGTTATAACTTAGATGGGTGAAGTATATCACTTCATCAGCATTACAAGGCAGAGGACTGCGGGTGAGTACAGTCGTTATAACTTAGATGGGTGAAGTATATCACTTCATCAGCATTACAAGGCAGAGGACTGCGGGTGAGTACAGTCGTTATAACTTAGATGGGTGAAGTATATCACTTCATCAGCATTACAAGGCAGAGGACTGCGGGTGAGTACAGTCGTTATAACTTAGATGGGTGAAGTATATCACTTCATCAGCATTACAAGGCAGAGGACTGCGGGTGAGTACAGTCGTTATAACTTAGATGGGTGAAGTATATCACTTCATCAGCATGACAAGGCAGAGGACTGCGGGTGAGTACAGTCGTTATAACTTAGATGGGTGAAGTATATCACTTCATCAGCATTACAAGGCAGAGGACTGCGGGTGAGTACAGTCGTTATAACTTAGATGGGTGAAGTATATCACTCCATCAACATTACAAGGCAGAGGACTTCGGGTGAGTACAGTCGTTATAACTTAGATGGGTGAAGTATATCACTTCATCAGCATTACAAGGCAGAGGACTGCGGGTGAGTACAGTCGTTATAACTTAGATGGGTGAAGTATATCACTTCATCAGCATTACAAGGCAGAGGACTGCGGGTGAGTACAGTCGTTATAACTTAGATGGGTGAAGTATATCACTTCATCAGCATTACAAGGCAGAGGACTGCGGGTGAGTACAGTCGTTATAACTTAGATGGGTGAAGTATATCACTTCATCAGCATTACAAGGCAGAGGACCGCGGGTGAGTACACTTGTTATAACTTCGTCACAAAACTCGGAAGATTGTGTGGCCTGTGTCAAGCCCCCCCCCCCCTCCAGCATCCATGGACGTGCATAGAGGCCCGTGAGATTCTCCGTTTGGGATGTCACCTTAATATTTCCAATTGCACACCCTCATTAAGCCACACCAAACTCACACGTTTGCATAACTCCATTTGAAATTTGCATCCCGATTTGGGCTCTGACCAAATTGTCGGCCCGGTGTGAGAAAATTTAGGTATCTGAACGTGAAATTTTCAAACAATCTTTTGATCTAGACGGGCCTTAAGCACGGCAACATGTCTAAATCGTTCGGAACCTCCTCAAGTTGAGCTACATTGTCATTGATACTTTCATTTCAAGTTTATTACCCTTAGGGTGTCAAATGATGTTTTGCATATTAACAATAGGACGAAGGGTATCTGCATGCACATGTATTGGTCAGTCACCAGATTAAGACATCTTTCGAATTAAGCCACATCAGAAAATGAATAAACCTCAGCGGAATGCAAGCTTTTGCAGGAGATACTCTGAGAGAGTGCACTTGTTTGTTTGAGCTGTAATGCTGAGAACTTGGTGGTGCCTGCTGGCGTAGCTCTGATGTCGGTAGAACACCGAGATAAGAAAACATTAGCGTCAAGTTGCAAAATATTGTCATACAGTCTAACGTACACTGCCATATAATTGCCTCAGATCTGAGGAGAAACACAGTGCAAGGCCATTAAAATTATTCCTTCCACAACACAGTTCCTGGGCATATACGCTATACTGCATATTCACAGTCTTTACCAGATAAAAACAGAATGGAGTTACGAACCCATGTGGTTCGTGCCAATGGCGTTTATGATAATAACTTTCATCATAAAAAAAGTGTTTTCGATAATTACTCTGCCAACCACACTTGTACTTTTGCTTGCAATTATACTTACTGCATACAAAACGTTGTACCTTGTACCTGCTTCCCGTCGTTTTGCCAACATTGAAATACATCTGGGAGAGTGAATATATAGAGGATCTACAACTCATCCCCAGACCTATTTTACTGGACGAGTTTTGTAAATTCCGCTATAAACTGGGAATGAGTTGTGGATTCGATTTATTACTTGATCCAAAACCTCGACAAAACAAACTTAAATCAACAAGTGGGACACAAAACTAACATCGGCTTGTATATTAAGGCATGCGATGACGTTTCACTTAACTAAGCGTTGTTTGTCCGCGTAAAGAAATAGTCCCAGACAAATAAAGACTCTTTGGTGTATTTAATGGCGAATGTTTAATGACATAACTTTTCAAACTCTTCATTCATTATAGTTTGTTGGGAAAATATTGAAAGCCATAGTATTTTGAGCGTACGGAATGTAAACGTTTAACATCACAATGTATAGAATGGGTTTATTGAATGGAATAAGGGTAGGATCATGTAATAAATAAAGATATGTATTTATGTATACGTGTATAGGGATTTCATCTAAATCATATAACATTCACATCACAATTCTAATGGTGCATGAAGTTTGTTGGCCGATGCACTCCATGTCTCATCCTAATGGAATGGGAAGTATGTCAGTGAGTGTTTGGTCAACAATAATATTCAAAATAAAATGGTTGTGGTAACCAGTGACTGCTGCTAAAGGCTCAGCCGGCAAGATAATATTTGCAAATTATACTGTTAAAGGTACGGTTGGCCTTGGCGGTTGGTATCCTGTGAAAATATTTCCACCCGTCAAAAACCGCCACAAACAGAAGAACATCAAAATGTAGACAGACTTTGTCCGTATATAGATAAGAAATATCGCATAAACAGTATGTTATTCTCATATGTTTAACCATTGTTATGTAAACAAAAGCATAAAAAGTTACTTTTCTGGTGTTTGTTTATATTATGATGGTAAACATAAAGAGCGTCCTTTGTTGGTGAATTCCTGATATGGAACTAATAAAGAGCGTTTATGCCATTTGTGTGTGATTAGCCAGTAGCATTGTGCTGTCCTCTGTAACACAATCAGGCTCTTGCTTAGGTAAAATATAGTAGGTATTTATGATAACATGCTGTTTACGCGATGGTCATGGTATATATGAACGAAACTGTATGCGTTTTAATGTTTTTCTGTTTACGGTGTTTGGAACAAATATGAATATTTTCGACAATTAAGGCCTCAAGTGCCTTTAACATGCGGATGTTACATTTTGGCATTAAAATGCGTTAAGTTTTATATATGTAGCCATGTATAGGACTCCATGCACATGTTTATTGACTTGCATATTGACTAACAGAAAAAATGAAAAAGAATAAAACATTGATGGCCACTGCCTGAAGTACGTGTAATACTATTGAAAGTATAATATAGAGGCTCAATCATATCATTTAACATCTAATAGAACCAGCTTCCGAGATAACGTGGCGGAAATTTTCTGCAGACCCCCCCCCCCCCCCCCGATCTATCCGGTTGTTCTCTGAAACCGACAGCCTAATCGCTGTTGCTTTTCGTTCCCAGCCCCCGTTGATGTAGACAGTATTTATTCCACTGATATAATTTAATATGTACAATATAAAATATGATGTATGAAAAATGTATATTAGCTGTATGGAGGTGACCTGACATCGAACACAAAGCTTATGGGGGCGCCTCCGGTCGCGTATGAATACGCCAACGATGTGAGAGTGCATAAATGTGACCCGCCATATCAAATCCAGTCGTAAGTCGGGATTTTTTTACCCTGTGCCAATGCATTCTCTTATATATGCGAGTGGACCATAGGTCGCCTCGCATATATAAGAGAATGCATTGGCCTAACAATTTTTTACAATTTTATAATTTTTTCTTGTATTCTTTAACAAGTTTATAATTTCACCCATACAGAGCCCCAGACAAACATGAGCAGACGACACTCTTCTATATGCTTCTATATATGTGTGGGGCTCCCTGCAGGGTAATGGATGTTTTTTATTTTATGTCCTAAAAATTGTAAGAAACATTTATTTAAAAAAAATGATAAACTATTGTTAGGCCAATGCATTCTCTTATATATGCGAGGCGACCTATGGTCGACTCGCATATATAAGAGAATGCATTGGCACAGGGTAAAAACAAACCCGACTTACGACTGGATTTGATATAGCGGGTCACAAATATACTACAGGTATTAAAGATGGATTATCTCTTCAAGTAACATTTTTCGATAGTTTCCTGGGTATGAAATAATACATATGAGTCCGGGGGGAGGGGTCGGAACAAAATTACAGGATACAAGGACCGGGTGGGTGGGTGTCCCCGAGCCCGGAATGCAGATTTTTTCTGATGTCATGCAGTTTTTTTCCAAAATCATTTCTAAGACAAATTACAGCTTCAAAATGAATTGAAACAATCAGATTCATATAGTAGGGCATGATATAGCCTTATACAAGTGAGGGGGGCTCTATATTTTAATTTTAAATCCATTCTCATCTTTTCTCATAGTTAATCATGGCTTTTATACATAGAGGATACCTGCTTGTTTTGAGTGAATACCGGAAGTATCTCATGAGTGGTCACAGTGAGATACTGGAATCATCACGAGTGGCCTTTAGGCCATGAGTGATGATTCCGGTATCTCACTATGACCACGAATGAGGTAATTCCGGTATTCACCCAAAACACGAAGGTTTTCTTTTTATTATATGCGCTATTTACTAAAATCGATTGAGGAATTAATTCAAAATCGAACTGATTCCGATTCACATAGGCAATACAATTTCTGCACAACAAACAGATAGACCACATGGTTCAATAAAATACTGTCGATAACTCAGAATACACATGCTTCAAAATATACGAACTTACTTGCGTGTGTACTATTAGCAATGTGGCCAGCTGTCAAAAAGCCGAAAAACCGTTGGCCTCATTTGTTTATATTAATGATATCAGTCAAGATATTGAATAAACGATAAATACAGTGACCACGTGGTCGAAGTACATGGTCGATGTCGATACATGACTACAGTGACTTAAGGCACATAATAACGTATTGTTCACTGATTGGAGAATTAAAAGGCTCCAGATTCAATCTCAGAGCATCTGATTTTCCGGGCGATGCCCCCTGACCCCCTCCCGTAATCTCAGGCCATCGGGAGATGCCTTCGGCATCTCCTGCTGGGATACTACTCGCCTCGACATTTTGTAGGAGAGCTACTCGCCACTCGCCTAGAATGATTTTAAGGGGAGCTCCTAATTGCTCACCAGTGATTTCCCACATGGAGAGGACTGGAACTGTGTTTATTTAATCAAATTGATGGTGTTTTTACTTTACACATGCACATATTTTAACCTATTTCTAATAAGGGACACAACTATCCTGTTAAAGTGGGTATTTTACCTTTATAACCATTTATATTTGGGTTTTTAAAGGTTTTGTCACTGTTTTTGTTGGCATATTTTTCAGCCATGTGCTTTGTTTGTTTATTTTTTGTGGGTCTACTTGATCAGCATTCTCTCAGTTCCGGTGCAGACACAATGAGAGACCCTTACCCTGCCAACAACACATTATTTAGTAGAATTTACAAGATTTTCCTCAATTTTGGGGGTGGGTATCCCAGACCTGGGTGGAAAAAACTTACGGCCCCGGGTGGGTGTCCCAGACCTGGGTGGAAAAAACTTACGCTCCCGGGGTGGTGGGTCCCCAAAACTGAAACACACAAAATTTCCACCTTGTATCCGTAATTTTTTTCCTGACCCCCCCCCCCCCTGTATCCGTAATTTTTTTTCCTGACCCCCCCCCCCCCCCCCTGTATGAGTTGGAAATCCCGTCAGGAATCGATTCTATCTATTAATATTGATTTTATTTTGATATTATTTCATTGAATTAATGGGACACTTCTTAGATAGAGGCCTCCTGCATGGTGCTCCGAACGAATGCGAGCCACAAAATGTCTCCGATTGATTGTATCTATTGTAATATTAATGACTAATCAAGTAGATAAGACCTAGAATGTAGTATATGCTTATTTTTAATTATTAAAGTAACTGAAATAACAAAACAAAAACGCAATTAAAAAAGACCGTCGTGAAAATCAGGGATCATTACTGAACGGCACAAAGTTATTTTATACGAAAAATTAGCAAATAAGATCAATATTAATTGACAGACGCGTTTCCGGACAGGGGTCTTCGATTCGTATTTAGTATTCAATACCCAGGAAACTATATAGATCATGTTGATGAAGAGATAATCCACCTTTAAGTTATGATATTCACGAGAATGATAGAAGATCGTTATATTTTGTAATATTATAAATATCTAATGTATGTTACTACTCCCAGTGTGTGCTTCACCCCTGGTCATGTGGTCCTGCTAATGTGCTGAATTGCTATCATGCTGTTAGGGCAAATGAAACTGGAAACTGTTAACAAATAGTACCGCTATATTTTTAATTTGTCTTTTTGACGGTGTTCTGATAATCTGAACATATACAGGAATAGCCATTATACGTATCAAACATTCAAAAACATATTTATTGCGAAATATTTTTAATATATATATACCGGTTGTATTTGTTGTTGAAAATCGACTGTACTCAATGTGGTTATTCGCGTCGTTTTAGAAACACCAGCGCAGCATTATTATATTTTTCAAAAATATATGTTCTTGAATGTTTCATACACACTGTTTTTTTCACTCTCAAATCGCTCGGATTAGCCAAATACCGCGAAAATGACAACTTTAGAAAAAATAACGGTACTTTTTCGTAACGGCATCAGTTTGCCCTACCCGCATCATAGCAATTCAGCAGGACCACCATCATCATAGCATATTGGCAGGACCATTTGACCAGGGGTGGTATCAGAACGAAATTAATTTAAAGTAGATTTAGCGTAGTATAGCGGGTATACCCCCTTATCCTTCATAACGTATTTTGGAGGATCTTGTTTGTCTCAGTGACGATCTGACGTACATTTATTCAATGATCTGTCCCGTTTGTATTTATATGTTGCGTGGAATTGTCACCCTTGAACCCCCTCACCCACATCAGTGTGTGTGAATACCAGTCGACATAAATTTCGACTCAGTATATCATACAAGAAAACTAAGATGCATGCATCAGGTCGGCCGTGAACTATCTACCATAGAATTGTTGTAGCTATCGATTATACATTTTGAAACACCTGTCTGTATGTATGTATGTATGTGTGTATGCGTGAATGCATGTGTGTATGTGTTATAGACTCTAACACTGCTCGAATTTGGTATTTAACGTGTCAACTTGACCTCGCTCATAGGCATGTTTCTGGACCTTGACCGATCCGACTAAAAATTTGTGTGTAGGACTACTTCGATCCCGGGAGCAATATGGACGGGTCCAATTTCACGTGGGACCATGTTCTCGAACGTGCTGATATAGGCATGTTTCTGGACCAATTGAACAATAGTTTGGCCAGACGCTGTATATACTGGGTACTGTCCAGATGGAGGCGATCACCAAAAAAATCCCTAACTAGCCCGAACGAAGTCGAGTACATCAGCTAGTTTAATATATATTTTGGACATTTGTCTGTCTGTTTGTCTGTTAGCTATGGCCGGGAAAACTGCCGGACAGATTTGACGAAATTTGATACCTAGTGGAAATTATTTCCAGGGAGTATTTTGGACGGGTCAAATCTTGATCCCGACCTGACTTTGACATTCAAAAAGATCAATTCAAGGTCAAATCTGGTAAAACGGAAGTATTTCAACGAAATTTGATACCTACTGCTACTTTTGTCCCAGGAGTGTTTCGGGTGGGTCAAATCATGACCCTGACCTGATCTTGACATTCAAAATTGTCAATTCAAGGTCAAATCGGGTATAAAGCCGGGCGGATTTCGACGGGTACTTTTGTCGTGAATTTTGTCCGGGGAGTGTTTTGGACGGGTCAAATCGTGACCCCGACATGACCTTCACCTTTAAAATAGTCAATTCAAGGTTAAATCGCGCATTTCTCCGAAAATCAGAGGGGAACATCCCGGACGAAGTGGGGTCCACGAGCTACTATTATATATTTCTAGATTTAGTTACAAACTAAATACCTGTATATTGTACAAAGAAATGTTTGACAAATATATCTGTATCAATATTACCATACGGGTCATTAAAATAGATACGACGAAACAAATTTTGAAGGGTGCATGTATCAGGTAAATTTTTATATTTCAAATGATGACAGGAATGCAGAAAGTTGAAGTACCTACGTAATACTGGCTATCCGCATGAAGAGATATACATGTATATAAAAACCAGATGAGGGATATGTCTGTACAGTTGCTAAACAATTCAGTCACGCAAAAGAGGATCAAAGAGTAAGATACCAAATTGCTGCCTGTGGTAATGTTTTTTAACGAAATTCGGGAAAATTAGATTACTCTCACCCTGGTTATCCATAAGATAATTGTGGAATCTGATGACGATCGGACAAGGGTGTCGTCTGTAGGATCAACCAAATTATTTAGCCATAAAAATAGTAAAATTGAAGATCACCGCTGGCAGTGATGTCTTCACAAGGACAGTTTGAGAACAAAATATGGCTCACATCTAGCGGTGACCCAAAATATCCACATAAGAAAAAGTTCTCCAATAAAAGCTGGCTGCAGGGTGCGCCAATTGATTCAAATTCGAAATTTAGCAGGGTGTACTGCTTGTAACCATGTTTTCCCCGCAAATTTGATAGACTGATGGACAAAACCACTGAATCCGTTGAATCAATATACATGTATACATGGATTAATTTATATGCATTGTTATACACAGTACTGGTATATAAAGGTACTGAAAATAACTATATTACTAGTATACACAAAATAAACCATATATCATGGCTATGGGTTCTAATATCCGAACATGACAGCTGAGAACTTGGTGTGAATTAAAGAGTGGTGGGTTCTCAAGCATATCTAACCCTCCACGTTAGAAACATGCCATCAAATGTCATAAGTATAATCTAGCTTGAGGACAGAAGTGATCCATAAAACCCCCCTTAATTCAACCAGGTCCTCGCGCGATGTATGATCGATCACATGATGATCTAGGGGGATTAGAATTGATGTATAAAACAGCACTGCATGTAAATATAAAATAAAATAGTGCTACATCTTATTACAGATTATTGCCATATATAATCAGTGATTATACAGACAGTCTGACAAAATAAAGTTTCAGTGACACTCTATCCGAAGAGGGGAATAATTTCATCTGTTACAGTCAATGGAGCAATTATGAATCTGGAAAGGTGAAATTTCTAAGTAATACTAGATATCGACATGACGCGATAAAATATAACGTAAATGGCGACCATTTTTTCCTATGAAATTAAAAACATATTTGATAGCTCTCATCTGATAGATCAATATCAAGATAAATATGAAGTTTGGTGATGATCGGATGAGTGAAGTGGACTGTGGTCTGTGCTAAACGGTTTAGTAATGCTTAAAAAGATTCTTACCTTAATATTTTTATGTTCACTTTATAAACTTCACTGAGTCATCTTTGTCATGTATTGAGTTTGATATCTTTTGTTAACAGTTTATAAATCATGTATGTCTCATGTTTGTTATTTTAATTTATGTGTTTATTATCATTAAATAAAGTTGCATTCCTTAAAAAGATTCTTACCTCATTGTTTTTATGTTCACTTTATAAACTCCACTGAGTCATCTTTGTCATGTATTGAATTTGATATCTTTTGTTAACAGTTTATAAATTATGTATGTCTCGTGTTCGTTATTATATTATATACACTTTATAGTGTGTTTTCAGAACGAAAAAAAATTGAATAAAATCAACAAATTTGTAAATTTAAAAACAATTCAAACGTTTTTGTATTCCATGTCCCAGCCCGGACATATACACCAAATTTCAATAATATTCATTGAGAAACAACGGACCAAACGCTATATAACACCCGTATACATCTTTTATTCCGAATCGGACTCGGGTACATGTTATAGTAGGTACCGAGTTGACACACGTCGACTGGGCGAGTTGGCCATGGGGCGATTAGGCCGATTCAAGCACATTCTATAATTTACCGTATGTATCCGTTTACGCGTAGTTTACTTTAGAAAGTTCCGCAATTAATACCGTAAATAGAGCGACCTTATTTGACAGAGAATGCCTCTGTTATTGATTATCAAGTTGCTGTACATTAAAAACGACAAATTCACATGCTCGTTCAAGCGCAGTAGGCTATTTTCCCCATGTTAAAGGAAATCCACAAATACTAAATAACGCTAACCTACTGCCGAATGTTTGACACGACAACTGTTAACATATTTGGGCTGAATTCATCTGACGCGGTATTATTCCTCAAAATAAACAACAAAACCATCGTTACTTGGAAATGTAGTTTGGGCTAACATTTACATAAATCCTCCAGATCAATTATCCGACACACACGTCAGATGAAAAAGTCACATGAAGTAACCGGCCAAATTGGCCGAAATAAATTCATCTGAGTCGAACAGGACTGGCCGGAAAGCTATTTCCAGACTTGGGGATATACCAGGAAATTCCTTGTTTTGATTGGAAGCGGTACCAGAAACCGCTAACCCCGATTGGCTAACCGATAACAGCTGCGCGTGTCCCGTAAAAATAGCTCAGGTGTCATCTGTATACGGCGAACGCAATAGTCGTTTAACTCGGTCATGTTGCACTGATTTAAAGTTAGTTTTAATAGTCGTATTGATTTTGACCAGCTGCTTTATTAAAGAAAAACACTTTTGACAAATGGCATGATTCTGATCGGCGGCAAATAACCGATACCGATATTCAGTGTTCTGTAAATCTCTGCCTCTCGTAACATTCCAATACAACCGCATAAATTATTCCTTATTTGGAATGTCTGTGACATCAGTATGACGTCACGATATTGGGGGAAGCCCATTGTTCTGGAAAAGGGTTTTTACATGAATTCGTGTCGACGTAATATTATAATTATTAGAGACCTTTCGCATCCTCACGTTTACGATTACGAATACGGATAGCTATTCGTAGTCGTAAGTCTATCCGCATGGCCAAAAAGTCCATTCGCAAAACGACTACGCGTAAGAGTTTTGACGAACACGTACCATCATTATTTCGTACCACTTTTACAATTCAAAGCGTGTGTTTGGTATACAGTCCCTTAATACGTCACTTATCGTCTCATATGCAACAATGCGATAATCATGACCTGTTTATATTGTCAATAATTCGACCAGTCACAACGTACGACCCGGGATTCTCGTGATATATTATGGCAATACAGGTATAAATGCCAGGTCATATGTGGTGGAAATTCAGTTCGTTGTTATCATATGGATGAACTGATAGGCGTTATGCTGATGGGGGAAGAGCGGTTCCTAAATTTGGACCTCACATCAACCACGACGCCACCACTTCAAGACCCTTTCAGTCCGTAATTTCATTTCAACGCGAGTTCTGCAGAAAGACAGTCTAGCCAGATTATGCCATCCCCCACAATTTACGACAGAATTATCCATAATTGTCATCATTATTATGTAATATGTATGTGCCAGGACGTGGCTAGAGGGTTTCCGTTGGGGGTGTGCACACGACTACGGGCAATAGACCAGGACACACCGGGCCGATCATGGTTGTTCGGCCCGGTGTGAGAAAATTGTGAAAACTAAACAAGAAAATCGCAAAATCCTAGCATCTAGACTGACCTCAAACTTTCCTAGTGTTGGAAATTTCAAACCTCATACTCTCCCTTAGTTTGGAAATGTTCAGTCAACGATTTTAACCAAATGTAGTAAAATATTGTTTTCTTAAACTCATTAGCAGTTTTTTATTGGCCACGGGGAGGGACCAGGACACACCGGGCGAAAGTTTTTTTTAAACGTGAACAAGAAAATCGCAAAATCCTGGCATCTAGACTAGCCTCAAGCATTCATAGAATTGGAAATTTCCAACTGATGACAATTCCAGTGACAATTTTGACCAAATGTAGGACAATATTATTTTCTTAAATTAACTAGAAGTTTTTGACTGGCCACGGGGAGGGACCAAGACACAAGCTTTCCAAGTGTTGGAAATTTCCAACCTGACACCCCTAAGGTTGGAAAATTTCTAACTGATGGCCATTTCAGTCCAAAATGTTTATCAAAAGAAGGAAAATATGCAAATATTGGTCCAAAAACAATAAATTCCCCACAATAAGTTGTTTGAAAATCAAACTACAAGAACATTATCAACCTATTGTTGGTGTAAAAATTTCCAACTAATGTTGTGTCAGGTATGAAATTTCCAACTGTTGAAAATTTTGACCAAAGTTGGAGGGTGAGACACCCCCCACCCCCCCCCTGTCGCCACGTCTCTGTGTATGTGTATTGGGAATCAAATATCCTATCCTATCCAGGCCTATCACCTCTTTGGGTTTAGGAAATCAGACATAAGTTTGCTGTGCTCGCTGATGTGCATCACTTCTGATTTGTCCTATCAAATCGTAACAAAGTCGACACGGTGATGTTGGTGGGTGTGCCAAATATTCTTTTAGTACCACCAAATCCATGTCAGTCGTGTATTTTTGGCGACTGGTTTCATAGTGTACTTCTATATAGTACTGCAAAGTGTTGTGTCGCAGCCAGCGATTACTATCCGTTGTGAATAGCGATCTTATTTCGCGGGAAGCTCGAGATTCACGACGACGAGTAGAGTGATTGTCAATCTAAACAGCACACCGAGGTTGTAGCTCAATACAACTGGATGGTTTACATGATATACATATACAGTCTCGAACCGAGTAAAGTGATATATTGCAGAAAATAAATTTCAGGTGTTATTTGAGCTTCTTAGAAACCATGAAATCGTAAACGTTATTACGGATAGTAAAATACGAGAACGATTAGAAAGTACACAAAGGTTGGTGACGTAGTACCCTATCCGTATCCGTAATCGTAAACGTGAGTTTTGCGAAAGGTCTCTATTACGGAGATGTTTACGTCGACTGTGTGAATACCAACTATGCGTACACATCGGATGTTCTGAAGAAATTGATCTTGACCTTTGACTTTGTGTTTTTTGTTGTCCTATTCCAGAGCACAGAAAGACTGGTATCACTGCCTGAGGGAAACATTCAAATTTTGCGACAAGACACAATATACACATACCCGAGAGTATCTCGAGAGATCGCTAGTTATTGCACATAGGACATGTGATTCATGTAAGTATAGAGGGACGTATTTAACGGGCAATCTAGATCATGCCACGAATCTCTACTATGGCTAATTATAGCTTACGTATAGAGATCACATTACACCAGTAAAAAACCTTCGAACTTTTTTAAGTTATGAGAGGGAACATTATTAAATCGAAAAAATAACTCGCGGGAATATATTTCATAGTTGTTATCTGTTCCTTTTGTGGGCCGATATCGTAATAAACATCGAATTAATTATACCGAGGAGAAATTCCATAATTGCAAGCGACGCAAAGCGAAATCGCTCACAAATTCACTTAACCCTTAGGCCTAAGCCTTTACCCAACATAACGGCCCTGTGCCAATGCATTCTCTTATATATGCGAGTCGACCATAGGTCGCCTCGCATATATAAGAGAATGCATTGGCTTAACACATTAAAAATTATAAAATTGTTAAAGAATGTAAGAAAAAATGGTAAAAAGTGTGAAACAAAAACATTTTTAGGCCAATGCATTCTCTTATATATGCGAGGCGACCTATGGTCGACTCGCATATATAAGAGAATGCATTGGCACAGGGCATAACTGTAACCATCACAATGTGGTCAATGAGCCGGTTCCAATGATATCCATATTTGTATGGTTTTATTGAGACAGACCCAAGATAATTTAGGCTGTTGCAGCTTTATTTGGCCGGTTTTGGCCGGTTTGTTGGGTAAACGGTTATATCTTCAAATTTTGGGTTAGGACCTTCACCTACAGTGAAATACATTACCAAGGAAGAGATAATAACTGAGATATTTATTCCCCGCGTTATTTTTGACTTTTTGTAAGGTTCCCTGTCAAAACTTCAAAGTTTCCTTATTTTGTACTTGTGGACTATGATACATACAGACGTTAGCTAGAGTAGAGATTCGTGGCACGATGAAGGGACAATTCTGAGCTTCTACATTGTTATATTCGCGGGTGAATGCTCTCGTCGATATAGCTAAACAATAGTACAACAATATTAAAGATGCATATAGGGTTCCGAACCTCCAGTTACGACAACAACATAATAATTTAATTTAACATTTGTAAATATTATTCTGCTTTGTTTGGTTGATTGGTTTGAAAAATGATGAGAACAATATAATAAAATTTGAATTGTAATCTCGACTTATCAATGCAAAAGAATATCATTTTGTTATTGAAATATTAACATAATAGTTTTGGTGTCCCTCTAAAACATCAGACTTGTAATGAAATAAATGCATAGAAAATTCAATATCGACAAAATAGCGTCTTTCTTGTAGCACGTCTTCTTCCAAACATGTTATTTTGTGCAATAAAATCTTAATAAAAAGTAAAATAGGTATCGTAAAAAATTGGTCTGGAACCCTGAATGCATCTTTAAAGGCCCACTTAATTTTCGAACCCCCAGATAACATTATATAAAATATATGCAATATTATATACCATTTGAAAGAGGAAGCTACATAACATTGTATTTTCAACTTAGTAAACTATGAACATGTAGGTTATTTTTTTAAAAGCGACGTCTCTTTTCTGTGCTGAAGTTTCTACACAAAGCCTTAGTATTTTCAATGGAAGAGGAATAACTCTATATATTTAGATATTGAGTTATTCCCCTTCCATTGAAAATAAACTATAATTTGAATTATGTTGCATTCTGGGAGGCATAACGGGGGAAATGATTTTATGTTTTCAGCTATTTTCTATCATATGGGTACCTGCCCAGAAATGTTGCTATCAATTAACGTAAACTTCATTCCTATCACATCCGCGGGATATTTCTAGGGGCTATTTTTAGAACAGATATCGTCGCGAAAACTTTCATAGCAAAAAAACAAATGCTTATAACAAGAACAACTCTTATAAGCCGCGTCACCACGGCAAGTTGTATTTAAACTGGATTTACGATCGAAATAAATCACTTTATTATGGCTTTATAGCCAAATAATATACCCAGTCTTAAATCTCATATATATATTTTGAAGACCTCTGTCTGTCTGTCTGTTTGTCTGTTTGTCTGTTTGTCCGTTTGTCTGTCATTTATACAAATCTACGATTCTCGACCGATCGGGACGAAACTTGGTACGTGTGTGTAGTTTGACCAGGCGGTGGACGTTGTCGTATTGGCGAGCCCGTGCGGCGCCCGCTTCGCGCATGCGCAGACGAGATCTCGGAAACGGGTGGAGCTATATATCGACTTGAAATTTGCTATGTGAATGTATCTTGCCCCGAATACGAATTTTATCGGGTCACCGAGCCCGTGCGACGCCAGCTTCGCGCATGCGCAGACGATATCTCGGAAACGGATGGAGCTATTGACTTGAAATTTGGTATGTGAATGTATCTTGCCCCGGATACGAATGTTATCGGGTCGCCGAGCTCGTGCGACGCCAGCTTCGCGCATGCGCAGATCAGATATCGGAAACGAGTAGAGCTATCGACTTTAAATTTGGTTTTTGAATAGCCCGGACAACGTCGGGCTCATCGGCTAGTCTATAATATATTTTGAAGACCTCTGTTTGTTTGTCTGTCTGTCTGTCTGTCTGTATGTCTGTATGTTATTTATACAAATCTACGATTCTCGACCGATCGGGACGAAACTTGGTACGTGTGTGTAGTTTGACCAGGCGGTCGTCGTTGTCGTATTTGGCGAGCCCGTGCGACGCCCGTGCAGCGCATGCGCAGATAAGATCTCGGAAACGGGTGGAGCTATCGACTTGAAAATTGCTATGTGAATGTATCTTGCCCCGGATACGAATTTTATCGGGTCGCCGAGCCCGTGCGACGCCAGCTTCGCGCATGCGCAGACCAGATCTCGGAAACGGGTGGAGCTATCGACTTGAAATTTGTTTTTTTAATAGCCCGGACAACGTCGGGTCGGGCTGGGTGGAGCTATCGACTTGAAATTTGCTATGTGAATGTATCTTGCCCCGGATACGAATTTTATCGGGTCGCCGAGCCCGTGCGCCGCCAGCTTAGCGAATGCGCAGACCAGATCTCGGAAACGGGTGGAGCTATCGACTTGAAATTTGGCATGTGAATGTATCTTGCCCCGGATACGAATTTTATCGGGTCGCCGAGCCCGTGCGACGCCAGCTTCGCGCATGCGCAGACCAGATCTCGGAAACGGGTGGAGCTATATTTAAAGGTCCATTTCATTTTCGAGTCAAGTTTATTTTTTGTAGTGCCTTGATATACGGTTTTAATAACAATCTATACCATAAAATATTATTAAGATACTATATTTCATCACCATTTGGAACGTCTGTGTCTCAGAAGGTGCCCATAGAGTAATAGATAATAGTTTAAATCATACACACATTTCCCCGATTACGACTTCCAGACAGCAACAGGATCCAAACTATATATTTAAGATATAGAGTTATTCCCCTTCCATTGAAAATAATACCATTTGCACTACAATCCAGATGAAAAACACGTCGGTAACTCAATAAAAACAATATGTTCACAGTTCATTACACCGGATAAGTCGATAATACAATGTTTTCAAAAGGTATATAATATTGCATATATTTTATATTATGTGATCTGGGGGTTCGAAAATTAAGTGGGCCTTTAAAAATGGTGTGGGAAATACAGTTTCCCCACAGATGGGGATGTTTATCTTCAATGGGAGGGGTGAAGTTAACTCTTTAACTGAATGAAATATTCCATTCTGTTACAAAAGTATACATTAGAGTGGTCTATTATTTATTTGGAAGGATGTTCAGGAAATATATGCATATGACACAAACAAACAGATAATAAACCGTTACCATGGTTACTGTTCATTGGTGGGGAACGATCGTTGAACTTATGAACTGCAGATTTCCTAAAAAAAACAACTCGGCAATGAGTATTTTGTCCATGCTTTCGACATTACTGCCATGTTGACATGATTAATTGCTATCGTTTCAGGCTCCATTGCTCCGAAGATCGGCCTGGTCATCGCGTGTGTTATGGGAATATTCGCACTGAAAAAACATCTTTAGAACTATATATACAGCCATATAATACTTTTTGGAAATAACGGACGATCCATGTATAAATAACAGACGATCCATGTATAAATAACAGACGATCCATGTATGCATCAGACTTCACATGCGTGTTCGTATTTACAATCACACATTCGGTCATTTTACAGTGGCTGATTTGGGACATACCAGTAATTATTTTGATCTCGAAATAACGAGATAATATGTCGTTATTTCGAGATAATATGTTTGCATAACGACATATCTATTTCGTTACAACGAGATCCTTATCTTGAAACAATCAACGAGATCCTTATCTTGAAATAACGAAATATTATCTTGAAGTAACGTGATATTATCTTAAAGATGGATTATCTCTTTAATTAACAAATTTGAAATAGTTGCGTGGGTATAAAATAATATGAACTGAAGACTCCTGTCCGGAAAGGCTTCTATCAATTAATATTGATTTTATCTCGAATATTTTATTGGGCCCATTTATTTGTCTAGTTTTAGAACAGCCCATTCGGGTGATACCATATAGCGATATAGAGCATTAGGCTGTTCCTATGGCTGCGAACCGAACGTCAAATGTACCAGATTGATTGGCTGTATTGTTTTATTCCATAGTTATATGCGATAATGGATATAATTAACGTTTATTTGTGACAAAATTACACAATAACATTTCTGGTCTCTGTTAACAGTAACCACTATTGTTCGTTAGCTAAACGACCACACCTTTTTAGACCAGAAAATACTAGAAATAAAATTAATATTAATCGATAGAAGCATTTCCGGACAGGAGTCTTCGATTCAGATCTAATATTTTATACCCCGGTAACTATATAATACATGTTTACAAGTTTACAAAGAGATAATCCCCCTATAATTGTACATGTGATATGACCAAAACACCACGGATGTCTGCGTGATACAATCGATGTATGTCTTCATACGAGTGTGCCATTCCCCCCCCCCCCTTGGGATTCAGGTTATTTTCATGTGGTCCGCATGATTCATACCTCTTGTTAACTGATACTATGGATTCATATGCCTATTTTAACCGGAAATCAGGATTCAACAACAAGGCTGGTGTGCAGCTTTTATAGCATCAAAATGTTCCACATTGGAATTATTTCTTAGCCAAACAGGGGGGGGGGTTCCGGGCACGTATGCCGGGGTGGGTGGGTGGTCGTTGCGACAACAAACAAACAATTTTTTCCGCAACTCAATTTTTTTTTCTGCAAGTCTTTTTGACTGTTTTTGCAATGAGTTTGGCTTAAAACACATTAGAATAAGAGAAATAATGTAATTCTAACTGCTAAACTGACTGCAGGCAGTTATCGTGTTGTATTTTGTTGCAAATATGGAAATCCAAGATGGCCGCTGGCAGCCATGTTTTTTTTGGCCGAATGACCCCAAAATGACTCGTTCCTGTTTACATGTCAATGTTAACATCCATGACAAATAGTATGCACAGAAATTCATATACAGCTGTTTACAGTGAATTTCCCCCCGCAAATATCTGTTTTAGTGTTAAAAGGGGGTGGGTGTCCAAAAATGGTCGGAAACAACTGCCGAAAACGGAAAAAAAATTAGATTCGGGGCCCCCCCCCCCCCCCCCCCGAGCCAAAATGACAATTTTTTATGTAATTCAGTCTCATACATTTTTATTTGTTGAAGTTGTGTACATAACCTCAACAAATAGGTGCAAATTATAATATTAGTGTGAAATAACCATGACTTTCATTCGACATTTTCTTAAATGGTAATCAAGATTCACCCTCTCTGTTAACTGGGATTCAGGATTCATGGGGTGGGGTGACGCCTAACAATATTTACCTTGACCACGTAAGCCAGTACATTATCCTATATATGCGAGGGTCCCTATATATGGGAGACTAGTATGTATAATTGAATGCACTGTCCCATGATCTTTAACGCTGCACCAGCGCAGCTCCCGTCACGAAAGGGTTAAATCCATGTAGTTAACATATATATGTTCTTAGATCGTGCATTTGTATAATCAGATTGGCTTTCTTGAGGCTTGATCTCCATCGTAGCGTTCTTATATTGCTTGACATGATAGAATGTACATCACTATACTCATGCGGTGTATACATACTATATCACATTTGCAATTGTTCGTATCACGTACACTGTGGCTGAGGTTTTCGTCGTATACATTATTATACAAATCTACCAAGAGACCTTCAAAAATGCGACAAAAACGTAATGTTTTTACAATTAATTATCAGCAATTATATTTAAGCGTGATTGTAATTCAAGTGGAATATTTGTCGCTGATCTGAAGAAAAAATGTTGAACGGAGCACGGTGTCATTGGCAACGTGCGTAAAATACGTAACTGCGCTACCAGGAGTCGCGTAATCGAGTCAAGTGCAACGTTGTTGCAAATATAGATATACGGTTATCAAGAAGTTGTTCTGGCGCGAGTAACTCCATTGAACTTACCCAGGGGATATCTCACTTCAAAGCATGCAATGTTGATAAAAAAGTTTATTTCGTGAAGTTTCTTTTGGATGTTCTGATGGATTGAATTACAAACAGTACATTTATTCCCAACTTTTTATGGTTTGAATCAAGAAATGTTCACTCCGAATGATTAGACTCTTTATTCAACAAGTTTTGTTTGTAAATATTACGACAACGATAGCATCAGCCACATCGTGCGTTTATATATCATGATTGAAACATTAAAATATATAAAATCCATACCATAGTCTCTGTGCCAACTATCTCTCGGGTTGTGGGTGGTGATGGATGGGGTAGTCAATATGACGTCATTCAGTTTCGGAACAGGCTTGGAAATTAAGGATTCCACATCAAATTAACACTAACTTAGCTATATGCTTCTTTAGCCCATTTTCTTTACAATTAACGCGAACAGAATATATGCAACAAATGAATGAATTTGATCCATGGATGAGTGCAAAATATATACACTCATTTACTTTTTGAACGATGTAAAACAATATGGTAATTATAATGAAAATGAGTTTATGGCTCGAGTCATTAACTCATTTTTGTCCCCCGAATTTTTTTTTCCGGGCGACTATTAAAATAGCCGGTGTTCATCCGTCCGTTCGTCTGTGCGTCCGTGTGTCTGTGCTTCCATGGTTTCCGAATGATAACTTTAGTTTCGGTTATTAGATCAAAAGAAAATTTCATTGTGAGTTTATCAGACCAAAATACAGGTCAAGTTCGAATATGGCTTTGCTCCGCCCATTTTTGCGAGAGTTATGGCCCTTTTTTTACTTAGAATCTTGTAATTTTCTGGTTTCCGGATGATAACTTCAGTATGTGTATTCATATCTGAACCAAATTTGGTATGTGAGTTTATCAGCCCTATATACAGGTCAAGTTCGAATATGGGTTGAATCAAATTTAGTATGATAGTGTATCCACCATTTCAGGGGACACTGGTTGGATTGTTCTGAAATTTAGTATCGGATTTAGGGTCTTTGTTATTTTTTTCAGAAAAACTGATGCCCCCAATGAAGCCACTTTTTCGGGGGACACTGTGGCCGGGCGGCCTTTTATCATTATACTTATCATGTTGTGTGCATCGTTCATAGAGCACTCGAGTGTATTTTGCACTAACCCATGGCTCAAATTCATTCATATATTCTGTTGACTATAAAAGGAGATGGTCACATAAATGGCCGGATTTAGTATATAGTCCCCGGTTAAGTACAATAGGGTTTGTAAGGACATACAACAAAACTGGGGTGACAATAAGCATAAAATCATAGTTTAGATCATTTTAGAAACGTTCTTTAATATTCGCTGTTAGCGGTAAAAGATCCATATTAACGACTGTCACCATGGTCTGAATTCATCGTATACATGTTGTTGATTCAAATTCATTATCTTATTGTGTAGAAAACGTGTAAATATTAATTGAATGGTGTCATCTCGGAGGTGGCATCTTTATAGCATGACGTCTATCAAATGAGCTGAAGCCATGTAATCATCTCGAGTGCGTGGATGCTTTGGATGGCTGGGCTTTTAGGTGGATCAAGATGAATTCTCGGAGCAACACTGATGACAGAAGCAAATATACAGTGGTATATACAGTATGTAAAAAGTGCACGATAAGAATATCACTCAATACCGTGACGACTTTGGGGGGGGGGGGTGGAGTGATTCACGGTGACCCACTCAGAACCGAAAGCGAGGATAGGCGAGCGATATGTCAGGGTTAATGGACTCGCGACTTGACATTTGGAAACAAGATGGTCGAGCCCGAAGGGTGAGACCATTTAGTTTCCGAATGTTCAGCCGCAAGTCCATTAACTGACTTAAAACACAGGTTTGAATATACAACGATCAACCTTATTTTCATATCGATGAATTATTCTTATAAATGGCATTATATACGAACGTTTTATATACATGTATACAAAATAGTCCTCGGCTGAGAAAAAAAACACGCCCATTGACACGAATCGTGTGAGTGGGAAATCTCATTTCACAGATCTACAATTCCCATAACATTTCGCGGGCATTAAAAGATTGAACAAGTCAAAACAAGACAATCAAATAAATCAAATTGGCTCGAACTATTTTAAGTAGTTCTCAGTGATTTGCGGCAATTCTCAGTGGTTCGCGGCGATTCTCAGTGGTTCGCGGTGATTCTCAGTGATTTGCGGCAATTCTCAGTGGTTCGCGGCGATTCTCAGTGGTTCGCGGCGATTCTCAGTGGTTCGCGGTGATTCTCTATGAGCCCTGATCAGTCTCCAGGATTTCTGTCGATTCATAATAAATCCACTCCGCGCAAGTTCACAGTTGATCACCACGAAACATTAACTGCATGGGCTTAGAGTGGTTCCCCCGGTGTTGAGTGTTTTGTTTATCGCACACTCTGTACGTACTATATATGCAAGAGTGCTATTGTTTTAAGGTGACATAGAGATTGCTTCATTTCATCATTGGGAATTTGAGAGTCAATCAGGTTTTTCAAATACTGAATCTTCCATAAACAGGGATACACATTCAAACCTGCATGTACATGCATTGAAACGCCAGAGCACTTAAAGGCCCACTTAATTTTCGAATCCCCAGATCACATTTTGTACAACATATTCAATGTGATTTACCATTTTAAGAGGAACCAAATATGTATATGTATATGTGTGCTACCAGAATATGGAACAGCTGTGGCCTAGGAGTGTCCACCAAGTGACAGAGGTTCTCAGATTTACACCAAGACTTCCCCCGTTATTCACACCAGAATGCATCATAATTCATAACTAAGGGGTAGAGTTATTCCGCTTCCGTTGACAATAATAGACTGGCATTAAAGACCAGATCGAAATTGATAATAATTAATTTATATAGCGCAAACATTATGAGAACATATTAAGCACAGAACAGACGTCGGTATCTTGACAAAAACAACTTGTATCACATTTTATTCGATTGGATAAGTTGATAATACAATATTTTGGAGCTTCGTCTTTCAAATGGTCTATAATATGGAATATGGTGTATATATTGTCTTGTAATTCATATATAGAATGTCAATATGTTTGGCGTTCAGATTTCAAAAGATCGTTATAAGTCAGCGACATCGAAAGGTGACTTGTCCGAAGAACCTCGTGTTTGGTTGATTAAAGATTACCTTGTTATTCACCAATTTGAAACGCATGGTGTCCTTGAAATTGACTATGCTATTGACAGAATGAGGTTCCCATATGGCAAATTTAGTGCCGCTATCCTGAACCGCTGGCTATCATCACCAAATTCACCCTCTGTGAACCTCATTCTGCTTAGGCCACAACTGCCATGGGAGACATGTAGGATCATATTGAAGTACCCCCAGTTGATGTTGATTATGTTCACCCATTAGTCACCTCGTGTATGCATTTCATCTTCTGCAAATTAGGGGATATAGAAACTGAACAGAAGGGGGAAAGTAACTAAAGCAACCATTAATTTGAGACTATAGATACTTCCCAGAAAATGATGCTTAAGCATAATGATGTCGAAAGAGGGTGATGTTGGTAATGCTAGCCCGTTGTGTGGAGTAACATCACTAAATTCACCCTCTGTGGACCTAATCCTGCAAATATCAAACACACCATATCCAGGGTTTTTTTTAGCAGGTAAACACATGAGTGATGGATCGGTGGGTTCATGAGAATGTCTATCTATAAGGATTTAGTGTGACAACCTAAATATCTATATCGCGTGAGACGGTCCCATGTTACAGGCACATCGGAAATCGTAACCGGCTACTAACAAAGCCAGGGTGAATTAAACGGTGGATGTTACTAGAATATCAAATGATGAGGTCGCGAGGGCGGTCAGACCAGAGAACGGGTCCCATTCATAAGTTCAGTGAGGTCAGATAACTGGTCATAATATAGGAAACATTGTTAAAGTGGTGTGAAACATCCCACATTTTTACATATATACGAACAAGAATGATTTTAGTCAAACGTATACATGGTCAACGTAGTAATTTTAACGAATTTTGTACCCAAGTTGGTAATCATGCAGTAATCATTCAGTAATCATTCAGTAATCATGCAGTAATCATGCAGTAATCATACATTAATCATGCAGTAATCATGCAGTAATCATGCAGTAATCATACATTAATCATGCAGTAATCATACATTAATCATGCAGCAATCATGCAGTAATCATTCAGTAATCATGCAGTAATCATGCAGTAATCATACATTAATCATGCAGTAATCATTCAGTAATCATTCAGTAATCATGCAGTAATCATGCAGTAATCATACATTAATCATGCAGTAATCATGCAGTAATCATGCAGTAATCATGCAGTAATCATTAAGTAATCATTAAGTAATCATGCAGTAATCATGCAGTAATCATGCAGTAATCATGCAGTAATCATGCAGTAATCATGCAGTAATCATGCAGTAATCATGCAGTAATCATGCATTAATCATTCAGTAATCATGCAGTAATCATGCAGTAATCATGCAGTAATCATGCAGTAATCATGCAGTAATCATGCAGTAATCATGCAGTAATCATTCAGTAATCATTCAGTAATCATGCAGTAATCATGCAGTAATCATACATTAATCATGCAGTAATCATTCAGTAATCATTCAGTAATCATGCAGTAATCATGCAGTAATCATGCAGTAATCATGCAGTAATCATGCAGTAATCATACATTAATCATGCAGTAATCATGCAGTAATCATGCAGTAATCATGCAGTAATCATTCAGTAATCATTCAGTAATCATGCAGTAATCATGCAGTAATCATGCAGTAATCATACATTAATCATGCAGTAATCATTCAGTAATCATTCAGTAATCATGCAGTAATCATGCAGTAATCATGCAGTAATCATGCAGTACTCATGCAGTAATCATGCAGTAATCATGCAGTAATCATTCTGGAATAAATAACAAGTAGTCCCTTTCTATACTACATATTCATTGATGAGTAGTCTATTGTGAAATGTTAATATAATAAGTTAAAACATAGACCGTTTGTTGAACTTATTATCTGAACATTTCCCACCAATTAATATGAATTATTCTGCTCTTGTATTATAGGCTTATTCTGTTGCAGTCGGCTGCTTTCGTTACCCGAAGACACCTCCAAATGAATAATAGATTATTCCTGTGTATACTTCCATAACTGAAGGGGAGAATCCATTTAGTATAGATGTTGATGGTATATCATTTAGTATAGATGTTGATGGTATATCATTTAGTATAGATGTTGATGGTATATCATTTAGTATAGATGTTGATGGTATATCATTTCGCTGTGCGTTTATCGTTGATTGATTCAGCTCAGATGAAAGATAATATAGAAGATCTACAACGAGTTCCCAGTTGATTTTTACAAAACGAGTCCAGGGGGGGGGGGTCGGAAAAATATCTCAGGCACGTATGGCATTTTTTCCCTTTCGATCATTTTTTGTACACACCCACCCCCACCGCCAAATTTGTTTCCGTTTTCCTCAGTTTTTTTCCGACCATTTTTTGACACCCACCCCCTTTTAACACTAAAACAGAGATTTGCGGGGGGAAATTCACTGTAAACAGCTGTATATGAATTTCTGTGCATACTATTTATCATGGATGTTAACATGGACATGTAAATAGGAATAAGTCATTTTGAGGTCATTCGGCCAAAAAAAAACATGGTTGCCAGCGGCCATCTTGGATTTCAAAATTTGCAACAAAATACAACACGATAACTGCCTGCAGTCAGTTTACCAGTTAGAATTACATTATTTCTCTCATTCAAAGTGGTTTTGAAGCCCAACTCATTGCCAAAACACTAAAAAAACAAGCAGGAATTTTTATTTTTAGTTGCGGAAAACATTTCTTGTTGGTGGCTTTGACCACCCACCCACCCCGGCACAGACATCGATTCTCCATTCCTCAACGGTAGCGTACGGAATGTAACCAGACGACAAACCGGAAGTCAAATAATACAACAATACATTTGGGTACACTGACCGTATATCATCATTATAAAATGTGTTTAATGAATGTAATAAATATAGAATACACCCATAGTAGCCGAGAATAACAAATTTTCACCACGAGTGGTATTGTGGTTTTAACCACGAGCCTTTGGCGAGTGGTTAAAACCACAATTCCACGAGTGGTGATTTTTTTTTATTCTCGGCTATTATGGGTGTATTTTGTTTATACCATAATTATTATTCTTCGGTCGCTTCGTAAATGTATTGCTACTGAGCTACTCTGTGGTGACTGTTAACATGTATGTGCACCGAGTGACCCAAATATGTTAAGCTATCATGAATGTGGGTCACGCGTAGTAATACATATTTCTAGGAAATTCGGTGATCCGCCACTTTCTTGGGCATCAGTCAGCTGATGTGAACACACATTCAGATTTCCCGCATTGCAGATACCATTAACAATCTATACGTTGTAGTCAAACTGTAAGCCGCCGTTCGCTTTAAACACGGAAAGGCAGACGAACACGTGCGTTTGTTTTGTTTACATTTTCAACAGCTATCGCCGACCTGTATAAAACGTGTACTTTGTCGGTGCGTGCACCTAGCATAAAACATCTTTAAACTAACTTTAATGTGTCATTTTTTGACAAGTAAACCTAGTATATATCTCTGTGTTAAGACCACTTATCGCATTTCAGTGTGTTTTGAGTCGGAAAAATTGTGTATTTACTTCGCGAAGCGGTCGTGACGAAAAATTGGGCTAAATTTCGACAGCGAGGTCACCAGAGGTCAAATGACGGGTCGTTCTACTATGGGTATACACTTTTAACACATAAAGGTTACAGTGAAGTAATTATTTCCCATAGGCCTCAGTGTTAACATATAATGGCCTGCAGCCCTGACTATCCAAGAATTGTGATAAATGAGTACATGGTCACCGGAATTGGCATCTGCGCAAAGTTTCTGCATGAAAAAAATCATATCGTCGAGCATGGAATGTACCTTTAAATTTGGGATTTATAATCGAGAGTCAGAATTGCATGAAAAAAATATTGACATTTTTTACCTCACACCAACAAAATTTAATCTAGGAACCACGTGCTTTACAATGTGCCAATGTTTTGTTTGGAGTCTGAAATTTCAAGAGGAGTGATTGCATGTATTTTATATGTTTAAATATCGAAACTACTATTAATCAACCAGAGCCCAGAATTTTTTTAATTCTCTCCTGCATCTTGGTCCAAAATCCGTTGGAGGGCGCTACCAATCGAATTACTTCACTGTAACCTAAACTGCCGTTGAAACACAACAGTATAAATTTATACCAATATTAGGAATCGTTATACCCACAGTGGGGTGTAAAGATTAAATTTACAAAACAGGTGTTATACACACAGTAGCATAGCCAATTATGGTATAATCATGTTTATACCATGACTCCATATTGTACTGTGTACAAACATGCTATATAATATATTTGTGCTGTACACCAGTAGTAATGGGGGGCACTATGGCCCAGTACCCCCCAGTGGGGGGCACTATGGCCCAGTACCCCCCAGTGGGGGGCACTATGGCCCAGTACCCCCCAGTGGGGGGCACTATGGCCCAGTACCCCCCAGTGGGGGGCACTATGGCCCAGTATCGAATACTGGACCATAGATCGTCCAGTATTCGATACTGGGCCATAGTGCCCCCCCAGTGGGGGCACTATGGCCCAGTATCGAATACTGGACGATCTATGGTCCAGTATTCGATACTGGGCCATAGTGCCCCCCACTGGGGGGTACTGGGCCATAGTGCCCCCCACTGGGGGGTACTGGGCCATAGTGCCCCACTGGGGGGTACTGGGCCATAGTGCCCCCCACTGATGGGTACTGGGCCATAGTTCCCCCCTGAGGATAGATATTCCTGTCATTGATGTGATATTTCTGATCGGAAAAAATGAAAATGGACTTAGAATTATTTTTTTTCAAAAGGAAAATCTCACTTTGGAAAATATCAATTAGCAATCAAGAGTTTTTCTTTTCGAATATTTGGTGGCCCTGAAAAGGGCCGTTTTATTTTTGTTATAGTTTAGAATCCGCCACATTGAACTTCTTTGTTCGCCAAAACTTCAATTGATTTGTCTCCTCGCCTCATCCATATTTCGCATTCACAATAATGCTCGTGGCAAACGTGTGGGATCCACACTAGAGTTATTGATGACTTGAATCTTGGTGTTGATTTGTAGCCGCCTCTGGTAGCATCAAACATGACGATAGGTCGCTGTATAACAGTCGCCGCTAATTCAACCATCAATCTTGATTCAGCCAAAAGTGGTGTGCGCCGTAAATCTTGTGCCGACGCACCAAGTTCGTCACTCTCTGCGTAGTACAGGTCAACTGCCGCATCTCTCAGAACCATCCATCCATCGGTCGTCCCGTAAACCGCAACGCTGAGTGCCCTCCAAAACAGAGATATTTCTTCGCCGCCGCACACTGCTTTACAGTATACCCCCTGTACCATTATCTCGTCAAGATCTGTTATGTTTACAGCAGTCATCTTTGAATGTAGAATAAGTCTGAAGATCCGTCTTGAACATATATTACGATTGTGCGGGCGGTAGAGAAAGCACATAATACTTTGACGTTAAAATGACAAATGCTCCCTGACGTTGTGTTTCTTTTCAGTGCATTATCTGTTAGTTTCACCATTTCGATATGATATAGATTAAATTCATGATAGTATATGCAATTAATTAAGATATTTTAACATATGAATTCATCTTCGTTCATAAACGATGACCAAGTAAAGTTATCAATTGTAATGATGAAGAAAAATGTTCAGTATGTTTTCTTGTGTTCAGTTTTATGTATAAAATATGTACATCTCCAAAAACAAAACTAGAAAAACATTCCATATTTTCCTAACGAGGTAACAAATATATCAATCATGTGTACCAAATAATAGATAATGATCTAACGAAATAAAAAACATTTGTTTGATCGCTATGCAATAATGATCAAGAAAAATATGAATGCTGATCCGTCTCTGAAAAAACACAATGCCAGGAAACATTTGTCAATTTTAACGTCAATGCGACATGTGATTTCATTGACGCCCGTGTCAAATGTATAAAAATATTTTAGAATTTGATCAACGTTACATTGCATTGCTATCAAAGATGGATCCGTTAACAGAATTTCTTCAGAGTGAGATATACAGTAATCCTGTTGTACAGAATACATATGCGGCACCACAGTCAACAGGCCAAGCTAATACGACAATGACTATAGGTGGAGATACACTCATTTTAAAAGCGATTTTAGATGAACTGAGATGTCTTCGCAGGGATATTGACGTGAAAACACAAGTAACGCATCAAGAAGTAAAAGTGAATCTTCGTTTCGTTGCAGAAGAGATAGATATACCAATCAGGGTTCATGATGTTCAGAAATCGAAAGAACAGAAACAGATCAAAAAAGAAAAAATATTGGCTGCGAAAGAAAAAGAACCTAAAAGTATCATGAAGCCTTCTACTGAGACAAAAGTCAGATTTCGTCTTCCTTGTAAAGAATCTAAAGATACAGAGAAAAGTGATGAATTCGCAAAAGCTATTGGTTCTCATGGGAAAGATATGTCAAGATATAAGAAAAACACAAAACGATGTTAAAGTCAGATGATAATTTTAAAACGGCCCTTTTCAGGGCCACACACATTTCCCAAAAGGTTACTCTTTCATTGCTGAAAAAATCAAAAACACGATTGTTCAATTTATATTTTATTCAACAACAAATATTTGCAAGTATATTTTGTTTTAAATTATTCGTGGCGTGATTTTTTCAAAACAAAACATAGGGTACAAAGAACATTATTAGTTCTTAAGCAATGCTAAAAGTTTTTCTTTTTGAAAAAATTGGTTGGTCCTGAAAAGGACCGTTTTTGTTTTTGGCCCTGAAAAGGGCCGTTTTGTATGGCATCAAAGTTCACGCCACGATTTTCTTTTGAGACTTTTGCTTTTGTTCCAACGCTGTTGTTTTTTGCATATTTGCATAACCAGTTTTGCACTGGCGGTTACTTCTTTTGCGTGTCCGGCCCGCATTATCTGGGGTGATAGCCCTATCGTTCCTCTTAGTATAGACATCAACGGTTCGGGGATTTCGGACATCTTTGAATGCAGAATAAAAATTGTTCACGGCCGTGTTTGAACATATATTACGATTGCGCGGGCGGTAGAGAAAGCACATGTCGCATTGACGTTAAAATGACAAATGCTCCCTGACGTTGTGTTTCTTTACAGTGCATTATCTGTAGTTTTCACTATTTCGATATGTTATAGATTAAATTCATGATAGTATATGCAATTAATTAAGATGTTTTAACATATGAATTCATCTTCGTTCATAAACGATGACCAAGTAAAGTTATCGATTGTAATGATGAAGAAAAATGTTCAGTATGTTTTCTTGTGTTCAGTTTTATGTATAAAATATGTACATCTCCAAAAACAAAACTAGAAAAACATTCCATATTTTCCTAACGAGGTAACAAATATATCAATCATGTGTACCATATAATAGATAATGATCTAACGAAATAAAAAACATTTGTTTGATCGCTATGCAATAATGATCAAGAAAAATATGAATGCTGATCCGTCTCTGAAAAAACACAACGCCAGGAAACATTTGTCAATTTTAACGTCAATGCGACATGTGATTTCTCTACCGCCCGTGTCAAATGTATAAAAATATTTTCACTTTTTCAGTGAACTTCATTCATTATGCCGTCTCTAAAGAAATTTTTCAAGAAGCTATGGAGGAAGAGAGATTCGTCAGAGGAGACGAAAATCAGAACCTATAGGAAATGGCAGGATTCTCCTGAACAAAAGGTGGTGCAGAAACAGATGTTAACAGATTTTCTGGCTCGGCGACGACCATCGGCTGAAGTATGTGATCAAGAACCAAGCAATCTTGATCTCGGGGAGATCTTGTCACAGATCTCGAAGAAAGATCTGTGCAATGCAGCAATTGACAGCTTCGCTCAGGCTGCTGCGGCGCACAGATCAAACCCTACTTGGTCTGTGACAATTAATCCCAACGGGATATATCCTGATTTGGCAGAATTTTTATGAATTCTGGAAAAGAAAAACGGCCCTTTTCAGGGCCACCCACATTCCCCAAAAAGGTTACTCTTTCATAGCTGAAAAAACAAAACAAAACACGATTGTTCAATTCATAATTTATTCACAATATAATTTTCAAATGTTTGTATCGATTCATTTATCTGTTTTTGGAATGTAGAATTGTCTCAGCTTCTTTTTCTTGGAAGTTTTCTTGGAATTTTCAAAATCTGGATGCTTATCTTCAGATTTGTTCTGTGAATCATTCGTAGGATCAACAGGTCGGGGTTGTTTGAAAACATCTGATGTTGTAGACATCTCTTCAGTTTTGATAACTGCATTTTGTTCTTGTATTGTTACTGCTTGTAGACTTTTTTGTATAGTTTTCACATTTTTTTTGTCGTCGAAATCTGTTTTACATTGGAAGGACCAATGGGAGTCTTGTCCGCATTTGTAACAGTAACCATATGGTGGTTTCCAATTTTTATCAGCTTTGTTTTTCTCTTTTTTCTCTTGCCATTGCATTTTGTTACAAAATTTAAACAAATCAGTAGAGATCTGTCTCAATTCGACAAGATTATCTTGAATTTTTCTAGTCTGTAGTAGTGTAGATTCTTCTTTATGCAGCTCAATATAGCTCTCTTCAATAACTGCAGGCCTTGGTCTTTTTCTAACAATATCTTCTTCGCTGGCGGAGTCGTCTGAAACAGGTCTTTTGATTCTCTTAAACATTTTTGTCTTGAGTTTTTGTCAGCAAAAAATATTGCGACTGGCTTCTTCGGAGTTGAAGTGTAAAGTGTATAATTACACAATTTTAACACCTGCTTTTATAGCAGTCACGATGAAAAATGCTATAAAAGCAAGTGTAAAATTGTGTAATTATACACTTTACACTTCAACTCCGAAGAAGCCAGTCGCAATATTTTGTGCTGACAAAAACTCAAGACAAAAATGTTTAAGAGAATCAAAAGACCTGTTTCAGACGACTCCGCCAGCGAAGAAGATATTGTTAGAAAAAGACCAAGGCCTGCAGTTATTGAAGAGAGCGAAATGGAAACTGATGAGGCAGAAAGTGAAGAGAGCGATATGGAAACTGATGAGGCAGAAAGTGAAGAGAGCGATATGGAAACTGATGAGGCAGAAAGTGAAGAGAGCGATATGGAAACTAATGGAGGCGAAAGTGAAGAAAGTTCTAGTGATGGTCAGATTGGACGCGGTCGAAGACAGAATAGAGAAATTGGTGGGAAGAGAAAGAGAAGTCTGGCTAGAGAGCGTGTTGTGTTCAATCCAACAAAATATTTCAAATTGGAGCTGAACTCGGAGAAATTTTCCAGAAAATTTAAATCAGCATCACGACAATTTGGTGTGAAATTCGAGAAATTTACAGATCCAATCGAAAACATTCCAGAGATATTTGAGAAGTTGACAGAAGAATTGAAACAGAAATGTTCAGCAAATGAGAAGACAAGAATCAGAGTTACGATAAATCATCCAGGACTTGATATGAACATTTTCATTCCATTCACAAAAGCCAGTGAATTGAATGGTGAGACACTCATGGATAATATTCAAAATGTGGTTCAATCAAATGCAGACTTTACAATTCATGACGGTGCACTCAATTTCGAAATCTTCGTTACAGATATTCCGGAAGGTGGTACACGACACTCACTACATTATGGACCATTTGCAGACAAGAACAAGCTTACAAAAGTGAAAAGAAGTATTGTCCGGATTGAAAATGCTGATGATGTTATGTGTATGGCAAGATCTATTGTCGTCGGAATGTGTAAGGCAGATAGTGATGGATCTGCGTGCTGGTCAAAGAAATGGAAAAGAATAAGACAATCAATATACACAGCACAAACAGATGCAGCAAAAAATCTACTCAACCGTGCTGGTATTCCACACGATACAGTTTGCAGTATCAATGAGTTCCACAAGATTCAAGAAATATTGTATCCAGAATATGTTGTGAAAATTCACAATGAATTTGCTGGCGCTGGATTTCTATTTGAACCTGCAGAAATGTGTTCGGAGAGCAAATGTGTACACATCTACTACAACAACAATCACTTCGACACCATAACATCAATCAAAGGATTTCTAGGCACCAGCTACTACTGCGAATTCTGTGACATTGGATTCAAAAGTCGTGGCGATCATCGATGCAGATTTGTTTGTGCATGCTGGTCATTGACACAGTGTAATTTCACAAATTTGGTGAAGTGTAGAACGTGTCGACGATCATTCAGAAGTAAATCTTGTTTCGACAACCATTTGAAGACGGAAGGAAAACAGAAAAGAAAAATATGTGATTTGGTTCAACTATGCAACATTTGTGATGAAGAATTTCTCATCAATAAATCAAACAGACATATATGTGCGGGGTTGAAGAAATGCAAACATTGCAAAGAAATCGTTGAAGCAGATCACAGGTGCTACATTCCAAAATATGAATCACCGGAAAAGAAACCTGCAAAGATTCCATATGTATTCTTTGACTTTGAATGCAGACAAGACACAGGTGTTCATATTCCAAACTTCTGTGTTGCACATACCGCTTGTGGAGATTGCATGTGCAAACCAATCGAAGAAAAATGTGAAACATGCGGACCGGATTCCAGAGAATTTGTATTCAAGGGTGACAATGTTTTAACAGACTTCACAAACTGGTTATTCCATCAAGATCACAAAGGATGTGTTGCAATAGCACATAATGCTCAGGGATACGATGCACAGTTTCTACTTCAAGCACTCATACAAAGTGGAATTCATAAACCAGAACTGATCATGAATGGAAACAAAATTCTCAGTTTAAAATGCAACAGCGTGAAAGTTATTGATTCTCTGAGTTTTCTGATGATGCCGCTTTCAAAATTTCCACAAACTTTTCAGCTGAATGAGATGGCAAAAGGACACTTTCCACATTGGGCGAATTCACCAAAGTTTCAAAATTACATTGGACCTTACTTGGCTTGTGATTACTACAAACCAGATATGATGAGCGTGGAAAATCGAGAGAAATTCTTTGAATGGTACAATGAGAAAATAGAAAATTATGCGATATTCAACTTCCAAGAAGAGATAGAGAAGTACTGCAAATCAGACGTGGATATTCTTCGCCGTGGATGTGGAAAATTCAGGAAATACATATTGGAAACAGAACAGATTGACCCGTTCATTGAGTCAATAACATTGGCACAAGTTTGCAATTTGGCATGGAGGAAGAATTCAATGCCAGAGAAAACAATTGGAATCATTCCAGATGGTGGATACCCATGTGCTAAAAACTATTCCATGAAAGCGATACGTTGGCTTCAACATATATCATTGTCACGTATGATAACAATCAAGCATGCTTTGAATGGAGGAGAAATCAAGATTGGTGGACACTACGTCGATGGATATGAGGAAGCCACAAGAACAGTTTTTGAGATGAATGGATGTCTGTTTCATGGATGTCCAAAATGTTACAACAACAGACAATACAAGAATCCCTATACGATGCTCACCATGGAAGAATTATATACAAGAACCCAACAGAAGAAAGATGAGCTGGAAAGTCTTGGTTACAGAGTTGAATCAATTTGGGAGCATCAGATCGACGAAAGAATGAAATCGGATGTGAAATTCAAACAACAAATGGAATCTTTCTACAAACATCGAGACCCTATTTTGCCAAGAGAAGCATTGTTTGGTGGACGTACAAATGCCATCAAATTGTACGAGGAAATTGATCAAGATTCCACAAAAGAAATCAAGTTCATCGATGTGTGTTCGTTGTATCCATTTTGCAACAAATATAAATTCTACCCTGTTGGACATCCAGAAATTTTGAGCCAAGAGCAGATCGATCAAGAACACATTAGAGACTATGCGGGGCTTGTTAAATGTACAATTTTACCATCATCGAAATTGTATATTCCAGTTCTACCGATTCATTGTAACAAGAAAATGGTTTTTACTCTGTGCAACACTTGTGCCATCAATGAGAACGAGGCATGTAACCATTCAGAAGAAGATCGAGCTATAACCGGAGTGTGGACCACGCCAGAATTATTCAAAGCAATGGATGTTGGCTACAAAATACTTGATGTGTACCAAATTTGGCATTGGACAGATTGGACAGATGAAATATACAAATCCTATATCGATAAACATCTAAAGATCAAACAGGAATGTAGTGGTTATCCATTTGGTGTTGAGACAGAAGAACAGAAACAAAAGTTTGTACAGGATTATTATGCAGCTGAGGGTATAAATTTGGAGAACATCGAGAAGAATCCAGGAAAACGTCAAATATCTAAAATTATGATTAATTGTATATGGGGTAAGAATGCACAAAGAAATCTTATGTCAAAAACAGAGTATGTGGATAAACCATCACGTTATTTTGAATTGCTTACTAGTAACAATATAATTGTTCAAAATGTTACACTTCTTGATGGTGACAAATTCATTCTGGTAAATTATGTTGACATCTTAGATAATATTGAACCTCATCATTCAGCAAATGTTGTTGTTGCTTCTTTTGTTACAGCGTATGCAAGATTACAATTGTATAAAGTTTTAGAAAAACTTGGAGATAGAGTGCTGTATTTTGATACAGACAGCTGTATGTATGTCAGTGATCCATCAAAGAAGAACATCAAAACTATCGAAGGAAGATTGGGGAAATGGAGCGACGAACATCCAGATGCAAAGATTGTCAAATTTGTTGGACTTGGGCCAAAGAACTACGGATATGAATACATCAAAGATGGGGTAAGATACACCAAATGTAAGGTAAAAGGTATCACTCTTGATTACAGCACAAGTCAAAAAGTTAATTTTGAAACAATGGTACAATGTGTTAATGATCGTGAAAATTTCAAAACTGTTGTTGAGTATCCTTCCAGAATTAAAAGACAAAAGAACCATCAATTGATTAGTGAGTGTCAAACCAAAACTTTCAGATCGGTGTACACAAAACGAAAACTCGTCAATGGTATTCATACATACCCATACGGATGGAGATGTTGAGTCATTTCATGTCAAGATGTTGGCAGGAGTAGTACCTCCAGAAATTGCTGAGAAGATTTATGGATATTTGGTGGCACAGTCAACGCTTATTCCAGAGATAAAGAAGGAATTACAAGAAGTCTGGTTTGAAAGAGAAAAGAAAGCAATACTACGATGCTGTGATGTCGGCGAATGTTTACAGAGATTGGCCTATCTTGAGTCAAGTATATCTTCTCATTTCTCTCAAAAATATATTGAATCATTTATTAAATTCAAAACATTTTTTCTCATTGAAAAAATATCTGATTTTTGGACATTTGGTGCTGATCAACACCATTTAGATATAGATTTAGGAACTTTTGATGAACATGACTATATTCATTATACAAAGTATGATGATCATTTACCTCTTGATGGGGGAACTTTTGAATCAGTTCCTAGGATCTATGGGTATTTGTTAACAAAAAAAATGTCAACATATGCAAAAATTAAAAACATTTTGGGGGATGATTTTTTTATTTACAGAACAAAGCACAGAAGAATAGAAGACTATGATGATTGGATTATTGAAATGTATGGAAATATTTACAGCTTTGGAGATTTCGGTTTAAAAACTAAATTCACACGTCGTTAAGTTCACTCTCTGATTAGACATCAAAGTGACAACATGGAAGAATCTTTACTTTTCCAACATCCGTGTAATTTCTTTATCAGCGGACCTAGTGGATCAGGTAAAACAGAATTTGTTAAAAAAGTTATTGAATTTAAACACGATTTATTCCAAACACCACCAAAGAAAATAGTTTGGTGTTACAAAGAATGGCAAGACACATACAATCGTATAAAAGAAATTGATAACGTTAAGTTTATCGATGGTATTCCAGACGATGATGAGGAAATTGTATCAGATAAATCATTTCCTCATCTTGTTGTTTTCGATGACATGATGGGGGAACAAGATGAAGACAAAATAATGCTTTGGTTTACTAGAAAAGGTCATCATCGAAATGCTTCAATAATTTACATTACTCAAAACATGTTCCAAAAATCAAAAAGTAGCAGAACTATAAGTTTGAATGCACACTACATGGTTTTATTTCAAAGCGTTCGAGATAAAAATCAAATAAAAGTTTTGGCTCATCAAATGCAAACCAATCATTTGAAACAAGCATACGAAGATGCAACTTCAATAAATCATGGATATATTTTAGTAGATTTTCATCCTAGAACAGAAAATTATTTGCGAATTAGAACTGATATTTTCCATAAATGGTTGACAGCTAATGACCGAGGTCCTGTCATATATTCAAAAGTATAAATTCAGTTGTTGTTATTTTTTTCATTTTAGAACCATGTCGTCCACCGAGATGTTTAGTCGTGATGAACTGTCACAAATTATAAATTTCTTCACTTTTGCAGCTGAATTATTTCTTGAAAATGATTGGAAATTACCATCACAGACAAAAAAGTTTTTTCAGAGAAATAAAAATGTTCTTAAAAAAATCTCTGATCGATCAACTGATATGGAAACAAAACGCAAATTAATTTTACAACGAGGTGGTAGTGGGTTTCTTGGAGGAGTTTTAATTAGAAGTCTTTTGAAAAATTCATTTGAACAAACTGGTAGACAATCTAAAAGTAAATCAAAGGTTTCTCCAAAACGTTCAAAGATTACTCGGAAGCAAACACAACAAAGAGGTAATCAAAAAGAATCTAAACGTAAAACAAAGCTTTCTCTAAATCATTCAAAGTTTACACCGATGCAAACTCAACAAAATCAACATTCTAAATTTACACCTATACCTTCTCAGCAGAACCCTCAACATCAACCGTTACAAAAAAAACCAGTTATTGATCTTGAATTTTCAAAATTTATGCCGTTGTCTGATGCATCGAAATCTGCATTCGAAGCTTTAGAATGGTTCAATCCGAAAAGATAAAAGATGAAACATATAATTTTTCTGCTCATTTTGAGACAACTACTTAGACTGTGAAGATGCCTTCAAAAACTAAGAGCCGGAAAGCACCGCTGATAAAAAAATATGGTGAGTTGATTGTTGCAATGAGTAAAGTTCCATCTGCATATAAAAAGAAAATGATCAACGAAGCTCCGAAACAAGTGATGGATTGCATTTCAGAATGTTGTCAAAATCTTTTAAAAGGTAATGTAAAACTGAATGAAGCTCAGAACCGCAAGTTACATTCGAAGCGTAAACATATCAGATATCTTGCAGACAAGAACAAACCTTTGCAACAAAAGAAGAAAATTTTGAATCAAAAAGGTGGCTTTTTACCATTATTATTTCTTGCTCCATTGATTAGCAAAACATTAGGTGCAGTTGTTAAAAATATTTTGTAAAAGCTAAATCTCAAATAAATATGAAGAAAATGGTTATTGTACCATTCAGAATGTTGGAAGATTTCAAACAATGGGAAATGTCAGAAATGAATAAACCTCAATTACCTCCTGATCCTGCAATTTCAAATGTTTCAGATTCTTACAAAGAATTGAAATCAGTTTATGATAAAAATATTTCTGAATCAGAAAAGTCACAGTTATTTGGAGAAAATTTGTACAAATTGAAAACTTCACAAAAATCTTTAAATTCAAAATTCAGATTACCTGAACAAAAGTTATCTGAAAACTTTGGGAAAATGAGTGACCATATATTGGAAAGTGTGCCATCTAAATTTCGTGGTAAAGCACAACAAATTTTATCATTGTTGTCAACTAATCCTAAACTTAGATGGGATGATCGTGGACAATTAATTTATGGAACAGAAACAGTTACTGGATCAAATATAATTGATTTGATAAACGATGTTGTTCGTCACCGAAAAGGTTTTAACCCAGTTGGTTATGAAACATTCCTACGTGGATTGGGGGAACTTAATATACCACAAGATTATGTAGGTAACAGGGATCGATGGCTGTGGATGCAAAGACATTTAAAAGGTCACACTGGTGATGAGTTTCATACACCACATGCAACTCCTATCAGTGGCAAGTCAAGAAAACGTTCAGTTGATATTTTAACACCAGAAACCAGAAAAACTATTTTGAAAGGATGGTCCTCACTTACATAAAATTTGACAAACTTCTAACTGAAATTTACTACAATCCAAAAGAAGTTGGTGGTTTCAGTGGAGCAAATCAACTTTTTAAAAATGCAAAAGAAACAAATAACAAAATTAAACTTTCAGATGTTAAAAAATGGTTACAATGGCAAAAAACATATACTTTGCACAAACCAATTGTTCGGAAATTTCGCAGACGTAAAACTATTGTTGCAGGAATTGATATTCAGTGGCAAGCTGATCTGGCAGATTTGCAAACTTTGCAAAAGCACAATGACAATTACAGATATTTACTTTGTGTTATTGATGTGTTCTCAAAATTTGCATGGGTTGAAAAAATTAAAGATAAAACTGGTAAAACTTTAGTTAAAACATTTCAGAAAATTCTAAAATCATCAAAACGAAAACCAGCTTCATTTCAATCTGACAAAGGTTCAGAATTCAAAAATAAATTATTTTTACAATTTTTGAAATCTAAGAAAATTCATTTTTTCACAACAGAGAATCCAGAGACAAAAGCAAGTATAGTTGAACGTTTTCAACGGACATTGAAAACAAAGATGTGGAAATATTTTACACATAATCAAACTTTGAAATACGTTGATGTTTTGCACGATTTTGTGAATTCTTACAACAAAAGTTTTCATAGAAGTATTAAGATGGCACCAGTTTTAGTAACTCGAGAAAATGAAATTGAAGTTTCCAGAAATCTTTATGGAAAGTTAAAAACGAAAAAAGATAAGATGTTGAAAGTTGGAGATTTTGTTAGAATAAATAAAACAAAGAGAACTTTTGATAAAGGATATCTTCCAAATTGGACAAAAGAAATTTTCAAAATTAGTAGAGTTTGTAAAAGTACACCATTAACTTACAAATTAGTAGATTTAGATGGTGAAAACATCGCAGGATCATTTTATGGTAAAGAAATTCAACATATAAAAGATAATAAAGTTTACGAAATTGAATCAGTTGTTGGTAAACGTTCAAGAAAAGTTGCTGGTAAATCAGTTAGAGAAATTAAAGTTCATTGGGCTGGTTATCCTAAAAAATTTGACAGTTGGATACCTGCCACAAATTTGGTATAAAACTTTTAACATGTCTCAAAATGGTTCAGTTGGTCTCGATGCTCCATCACAATTTCAAATCTGTGGAGAAAAAATTGCAAAAAATCAAGTAACATATTTTACACAAATTATTATAATTGTTGGTATAATCGCTACAGCAATTGTTCATTTAAGTTTACAAAGTGAAAATAACGAACTGTGGTTAATTTTACTCAGTAGTTCTTTGGGGTACATTTTACCAACACCGCGTTTGAAATATTTGAAAAATCAGTCGGCAGAAATTTTGAAAGTATGAATCCTTTCTACATTACAATTCCGAGCGACAGTTCGATGGTAATGTATCCAAACAATACTCAATGTTGTTTTACTGTACAATTACCAAAACCAGTTCAAATTGATAAAGAAAAATGGGAAGTTGCATTAGCCGAACTGATAACACCTTCAGAAACATACAATGTTACAGGGGATTCGTGTAAATTCAATTTGATTACAACTGATGCAATATTACTGTCTGTTCTTCAAAATCGTTTTGAAGAAAAGATATTTAAGAGACCTGATGGCGTTCATGCACTTGAAATACAGATACAAAATGGTTCGTATACCTCTGCGACAGATTTAGTTGATACAATGCAAGATGTAATTGATGAAACACTTGGAGAAGCAATGCAAAACGAATACGGATTTCACATCGGGTACTCAAAAGGTACAAAACGTGTGAAAATTATTCGCAAGAGTTTAAGTAACACAAAACTAGGAATTGAATTACCACAATGTCTTTTGCACAAGTTGGGTTACAAAACTGAAAACGCTTCTGAAGATTTTTATTCAAATAATAGATTTCCGTTTGGTGTAGATTTGAATGTTGGTCATAATCTAATGTTTGTTTATTCTGATATTGCCGATTACACATTTGTTGGAAATGTTGAAGTACAAATTTTACGAGTTGTTTCTTTCAGAAGTAAAAGAGATATCGACGGATTACATGTAAAACATGAATTTTTAAATTTACATTATGTTCCAGTTTCAAAGTCATACTTTGACAAAATTAGTGTAAATATAAGTGGCGACACAGGAAAATCAATTCAGTTTATCGGTGGTAAGTCTTTGGTGAAGCTACATTTCAGAAAACGAGAGGAGTTCTAAAAACAATGTTCCCCGTGTATAGAGGCGTACCACGGCAATATGGTAATGGTATTGGTTCAATTTTCAAATCAGTTATGAGATCTGCTATACCATTTCTAAAACCGCTTGGTCGGACAGCTTTACAACTTGCGAAAAAACACACTTTTGGTGTTGCAGATGAAATTATTAATCAAGGTAAAAGTCCGAAAGAAGCGTTGATGTCTGAAGGTAAAAAAGCTTTAAAATCTTTTGGCACACAAGCTAAAAATCAAATTTTGAACTCGAGAAAAAAACCTAGAAAAAGAGTAGCGACTTCAAAAATGAATCATTCAGCTGTCAAACGCCGAAAAAGTCAGTCGAAAAATCATCCTAGCAGTCGAGCTCTTGATATTTTTGATTAATCATGGCACAAATGGTAAATGGATCATGCGAATGCAATAAATCGGAACTTGATATAACACATGTTCCACCAACGGTGGCTACAATGTCAGAATCGCAGTGGATCGAAAATCATCCTATTGCACCGCTGAATAATTCTGCTCCGATAGAGTTTGTCATACCATCTCAAACCGAAAAGTGGACAGATATTAATCAATCTTATCTTTATGTGAAATTCAAAATTACAAAAAAAGATGGAACTAATTTGGTAGCTGCTACGGAATTAGCACCTGTTAACAATTTCTTTCATAGCATGTTCAGCAGTATCGATGTTTACTTGAACAACAAATTGATAACTTCGAATTCTGACACTTACCCATACCGAGCATATTTCGAAAATCTGTTGGGATACTCTCAAGAATATAAAGATAATCAATTAGCAAATTTAGAAATGTGGTATGGCGATACAGCAGAACAATTTGAAGAGAGCACCAAAGGTGGTACTAATGCTGGATTAACTTCTAGAGAAAGTTTGATCACTGGTAGTAAATTTGTTGAACTATGCGGACGCTTACACACCGATCTGTTTCTTCAAGAAAAATATTTACCAAATGGAATTGAAATTCGTATCAGATTAAACAGATCACCATCAAAATTTTGCCTCATTGGCTCCGAGGATGGACAAATTGTTTTCGAATCAGCAGTGTTCCATGTCAGAACAGTTAGTCTCTTTCCAGCGGTCTCAAATAAATTAAATCAAGAAATTGCCCAGTCAAAAATGAAACTACCTATCAGACGAGTAGAAATAAAAACTTTCACAATTAGTACTGGACTTAGATCAAAAATTGAAGACCACTTATTTCAAGGACAATTACCAAAGAGACTTTTTATTGCGTTGGTCGAAAATAAAGATATGAATGGAGATTTGGGTACCAATCCATTCCACTTCAAACATTTCAGTTTGAATAAATTGGAAGTTAGTCAAGACGGTCATACAATACATAACCGTCCATTTGAACCAAACTTCGCAACAAAACAATGTCTCAGATCATATTTATCTTTGTATCAATCTTTAGGAATGTTTGGTGTTAACAAATCAATTGGCATTAATTTAAAAGAATATATGAATGGATATTGTTTGTGGGGTTTCGACTTGACACCGGACCAAGGAAGCGACGAGGGACATCTACATCCTATAAAGACAGGGAACCTGCGTTTGGAGCTTCAGTTCTTGACAGCTCTCACTACAGCCGTCAACGTTTTGGTGTATGCTGAATTCGACAGTGAAATAGAGATCACAGCTTTGAGAGAAGTGCTTACTGACTATTAGGATGGAGTTCACAACACAGCTATGGAACTACTATGAAGAATACCGACGTTCACAACACGTTGCTCCGAGATTAAAACTGATCTTGGACACACTCAACAACGCTACGATTGAAGAACTACAAGAAATTATTCGCAAGGAAGTGTCAGCAAACTGTGAAGGATGTAAAATAGAACATCCTAGTCAACGTGAACATGTTCTGTGTTTGTTCTCTACAACTGATGATTGGACAAACCAGTTTATCGACTTAGCGCTGATTAAAATTGACATATACAATGTTATGGAAAGATGGTTCCCGAAGCTGATGGAGTTAAACCCACACTGCAAGGAGAAGTTCGAAGCATACCTTATGTGGGATCATCTGAGAAACAGTTTGGAGCTCAACCGCAAAAAATTCGATGCAGAGTGGACTCTGATGTGGTCACAGCGAGTCAAAGAGAATTACAACGATGCAGACAGCTGAACTTCAATATATTCTGGACAATTCCTGGTTGTGTAAACTTAACACACATGTTTGTGCTAGAGATCTGTTACCAGAGAAGAAACCACAGCATATTCAAGCATATATTGTGAACACGCACTCATCGGATCAGCCAGGAGAACACTGGACATTGATGTTATTCAAGGGAAGATCAGCTGTATACTTCGACTCATTTGGACTACCACCACCGAGACGATATATGTTACCATTCATAAAAAGGAACTCATCAGCATGGACTATGAATACAACACGATATCAACATCGTGCGACAAATGTGTGTGGATTATATTGTATATTCGCACTCCACCACATGATGAAAGGAAAGAGGATGAAAATATTATTCAATTCTCGGGATTTCTTCAAGAATGACAGAACAATAGTTCGATGGTTTGGAAAGCACTATGGTCGATTATACAGAAAAGCAAATTTGCTGTTGAATTAAACTTCACCAGGACATCGACGGCTGATATACATACAACGCAAAGAAGACGAAGATAACAACGAATGTGTCAACAACTCCACAAAATAGACTCTTTTGTTATTGATTCAGCGTAGGATGTTGTAGGATGTTGTAGGATGTTCAATTAAGTTTCTTCAAATCTGAGACCTTGTTTTGTACATAAATTATTGTTCTTTGTTAATATTATTGATGTATAATAATATATTATTGTTCATTGTTCTTGTTCTTGTTTTTGAAAAATAAATGATAAATTTCAACAAAATCGTTTTCACTGTAGGATCCCCACCAATTGATTCTGTTCGTGTCGATGTGTCATCTCTGGTCAGAATTATACAAACTTTAAAATTAGTAATGAAAAAATGTCTAAGTCCATTTTCATTTTTTCCGATCAGAAATATCACATCAATGACAGGAATATCTATCCTCAGGGGGGAACTATGGCCCAGTACCCATCAGTGGGGGGGCACTATGGCCCAGTACCCCCCAGTGGGGCACTATGGCCCAGTACCCCCCAGTGGGGGGCACTATGGCCCAGTACCCCCCCCAGTGGGGGGCACTATGGCCCAGTATCGAATACTGGACCATAGATCGTCCAGTATTCGATACTGGGCCATAGTGCCCCCACTGGGGGGCACTATGGCCCAGTATCGAATACTGGACGATCTATGGTCCAGTATTCGATACTGGGCCATAGTGCCCCCCACTGGGGGGTACTGGGCCATAGTGCCCCCCACTGGGGGGTACTGGGCCATAGTGCCCCCCACTGGGGGGTACTGGGCCATAGTGCCCCCCACTGGGGGGTACTGGGCCATAGTGCCCCCCATTACTACTTACACCCTACTGTGTGTGAACAGGAGTCCGACCGTGTGTAACACGTTTCTACTGTGGGTAACGACACGTTTGAATGGCATTTCAATGGTTAATGTTTATACCCATAGTTGAACTACATCCGAGTTGACCTTTCATTAACCTTCCGTGACCTCGATCAAAATGACTCTATTTTGAAAACGTAGCGCCTCGCGATGAAAACAATTTGATAATTTCGATTCAATTGAATATTATACTCACTAATGCGATAAAAACGAACAGTTGATTCCGTGGAAATCACATCCAGATCAACAAATTGAACATATATTTCAAGAAATGGACGTAAAAAACTCGGAACAACATACAGTGGATTTCAAAATGACACTCGTGGTTTCCTGTTGACTGTACGGCGGAGAGAAAAAAGTTCCCGCAATGTGTTATATTTATATTATTTAAATTCGTATTCCCAAATATATTCATGTTAATTATTTATGACGGTTTCATTACAGTTTATTGTGAATTGGCTACAATGATGCCATATTCGTACAATTGAATGTTGACCTAATTCAATGTATCAATACGCTTGATCAGCTGTAATAGTGGGAAAAGGCTGAATGGAATCAGGATAGGCAGGTCCGGTCTATGATGCGTCATTTTTTGCCGCGCACGACAAGAGGATCGAACACTCCCACAACTGTTCATAGTTTGGTCAAACACGCACAATGCGTTGTCAATGTGATCAAATTGACCGTATGGTTTACGGAACTTTAGTTAAAGGTACTCAACCCGATAAAACTCCTCTCAATTACTATTTCAATGGCTTCGGGGGTCAAAAATATTTGATTCGAGGAAGTCACCCATCAAAGCTCAGATTTGTTAGATATCGATTTTAGAAATCTATTATTTTTCATTATCTGGAATACTATCTTGCCCAGAACTCAGTCAAAATTGCATTAAAATTACCACTTGATTTTAGAGTTATTCATCCTTGTCTGTTTGAATAGATTTGGAGTACACATCCAGAGCAGATTACGGCAGTTATTGGTACTCATCTCGAGAACATAACAAATTTGAAAAATCAATATCTAATAACTCTGAGCTTTGTTTGATGGGTTCCTCGACTCGAATCAAATATTTTTTACCCCCAAAGCCAAAGAAATAGTAATATAGGACCCTCTGATCGGATTGTTGTTGTTGGAATCTGTTGAGATGGGGACCCTCTTTACGGGTTGAGTACCTTTAAGTCGTTCCGCTCAGTTTTATTCGACAAATTATTATTACATTAAAAACTGCGCATGCGCAGACCGGACCTGCCTATCGTGATTCCATTCAGTGCCCACCGTAATAGTGTACGTCGATGTACGACCAAGTGTGGGAAACACAACGGGGGTGATTGTGAATGGTGCGACAGAATCGTCTTAATTTAAGTGGATTTATTTCGATTTCATAGCATTTTTTGCTCCTGTACCGGTCATGGTATAAACAAAATACACACGTAGTGTTTCTGAATACCAAATTTACACCACTCGTGGGATTGATGATTTACCACACTCGCTAAAGCTCGTGTCGTAAATCATCAATCCCACTCGTGGTGTAAATTTGGTATTCAGAAACACTACGTGTGTATTCTATATTTATTATATGATCATAAGTTTCTTTTCCCCAAATCCTATGATAAAACGAAATCGAGATATCTTATACGATGCTCACCTCATGAATGAAACAACAGGTTAATAACAGTTCTGAGTGACGTCAGATACTTCAGGGTTAACATAACTTATTTTCAGACCTGAAAATAGATCACGTTTTCCCAGCGACGTTCAATATCACAACGTCTTTTCCAATCATAAAATAAAACAGTTATCGCATCGTTTCTTGGTTGACAGGTGGAATTGTCAGCCCTTGGAAGTCAATACTCTTGTCATAAATTCATTTTCATTACACTTACCATGTTGTTTGCATCGTTCATTGAGCACATGAGTGTATTTTTGCACTAATCCATGGCTAAAATTAATTCATTTGTTGCATATAAATACATAGAACCGCATGAGTGTCTGCATTTTGACGTAATTATCGCACGAGATTTGTTGGCGGAGCGATACCTCGAGTGCGGGACGCAGTCCGACACGAGATGTATCGCGTTCCGCCAACAAATCGAGTGCGATAATTCGTCAAATTCCAGACACTCATGCGGTTCTATTTTTATTACATATCTCCGTATCATAGTAATTTGACTCACAATCGTACAGAAAATGTGAATTTAATTGAGTTTTAACGGCATTTTAGGGTTAACGTAACAATCAGACAGGGAGCCCGTCTATCCGCGAGTGACATTGACCCATCTTTAATGATGCGTTTGAAATTAAATTCTGTGCCTCGACAAACATATTCTTGAAATGAAACTACTTGAATGAATCATCTCATCGATTGATCGCTTATTGTTTCTTTATTGTCGTGATTGAAAAAGTAAAAATAGTAACGGCGAGAACCAGTCTAACAACACTGAATGAAATAGTTCCGTTGACAGATTGCACTAGTGCGATTCTGAGAATTATCACACGCTTGGAAACTCGTGCGATCATGCGAATTACGTTGATAGATATGTAATAAATTATGTTGAGTATAAAAGGAGATGGTCCCCTAAATTTGCCGGATTTAGTGTACAGTCCCCCTGTAAAGGCACGGATGGCCTTCGAGGAGGGCATGCTGTTAAAATAACCACACCCATTAATTCTACCATAAACAGAAAGAATATTGTGTTCTTAAACAATTCACATATATCGCGTAAATAGTATGTTAACGTCAAGTTCCTACGCTTTGTTATGTAAACAAAAGCCAGGTTCTGTAACGTGTTTGGCTTTTGTTTACATAACAAAGCGTGCCAACATGACCATTACATACTATATACACGATGTTTATGATTGGTATAAGAACAAGGTCTTTCTATATTTTAATATGCTTTCTGTTTATGGCATGGGTGTGACTATTATACAGCAATACCCACCGCGAAGGCCATCCGTGCTTTTAAACGGACATGGAAAATTTGTTTGAATCTCCAAATTGTGTCTACGTGAGTGGAAACGAGAGGTCGATAACTGGATGAAATTTCGATATGTAGACTCTACTTCCTCCAAAACAATACCAGGAATTTGTCAGCTGTTTGCACAGAAGTGGGGTTTTTTTGTACATAAATGAGATAAACGTTCTTTGTTTATACCATATCGGGAATAGATAACCGCCCTTTATTATACCATATCGGGAATAGGCTATCGCTCTTTATCATAACATATCGGGAATAGATAAACGCTCTTTGTTATATCATATCGGGAATAGATAAAACGCTATTTATTTATGCCATTTCGGTAATAGATAATCTTTATTATACATATCGTGGACAGATAAACGCTCTTCATTATATAGGCCCGGTGGGTCATAATCCCGCACATGTGCCCAATCGATCAAACGAACCAAATCGAGAACCTGTGAAAACCCGTTTAGGAAATGGAAAGCCAAGTGGAGGGACCCGGGGATGTAAATGCAACAGCGCGACCTTGGGAGTTTGGTCTGATTTCAAGGGGTGTACGGAGACCCTTCTAGCCACGCCCCTGCGCTCCATGATGTGCAAATGTCGGAGTATAAGTCTGAGTAGAGTCATGGAACGATCTAAATTAAAAGTACAAATTTAGTAGCAGATACTAACGATTGAGTATAAAATATATCTCATCTGGTGGATCACTCCGACCCCCTCCCCCACCCACCATTATCGTATGTGTCCCCTGTCGATTCAGTCACTTTAAGTTCATATATTCATATAATCACTGTCTGAGTTTGTTCTCACCCATCAATTCTAGGACAATTGTTTGGAAAAATGGCAATATCATTCTCGATCGCGTGTGTCGATATACGTACTTGTTTGTCCTCATCTGATAATATTTCAATAATTGTATTACGTTCGTGATTTCATGTGGTTAATTCGCGCTTGATCAGAGGTCCGTGATCACCAAATCAAACAAAACGATGGACCCCGAGCTGTCCTGGCATTCATCCTTCTTGATTGACCAGCGTTGAGCAACTGGAAGAAATATGAAGACCTTTGTTGTATTTGCAATGTTCGTTGCCATGGCAACTTGCGATCTAGTGGATGATGTGGAGGGCACTGCTAACCAATTGGTGAGTGACTTATCTCCTTTATCTATGTACCAACCTGAGCATGGAACTATAGGCTTAATTTATATATTTATAATTGTAATGTATGTCACATACATTTATGTAAAGATTTAACACCGATTTGTACCATAATACCACCCTGGTCAAGTAGTCCTGCTAATATGCTATGATGCTGGTGGTCCTGCTGAATTGATAAGGTGCGGGTAGGACAAACTGATGCCGTTACGAAAAAGTACCGTTATTTTTTCTAAAGTTGTTATTTTCGCGGTGTTTGACTAATGGCTGCGGACACACGTGCCACAGTAGCGATGGCATAGTAGGTGTGACAATTAATTATGGTGATAGTTTGGTGACAATTGGTCCGTCATATATAATTCTGTGCCATAGCTGGTCATGTTGCCCGCTGAGTTTCCGGACAATGAGTCTACTGGACCAATTAACACATTGCGTTTCACCAAGGTTGATCTCTACTCATTACGTTTTGCTAAATTGTATTCGCTACGATATATATAATTGCACGATAGCTCGTCCAGAATTGTTTTGACCGTGGCCTGGTGGCAATTCCTCATTGACCCACATTCCATGTGTGTGGTACGTTTTTTATATGATCTCAATGCATGCATGTTTTTCTACTTATATTAATTTCATTAGTAAGAACAATCATGGCTGTTGACAGAAATGGGTTATTCATTAAGTTATTAAGTGGACTTGCGTGTTAGCATGCAAAATATAACACTGCGTGTTGAGTAAAGATCAACAGCGACAAGACATTCAGGTAGATACATCCTTGAGAGATCGACCCGTCGCTGGTAGAGCTTGGTAGAGACTCATTGTGTGAAATTGCAGAGGGCGACATGGATTGCTATGGCATATTAATTGTAACGACCAATTGTCACCAAACTCTACCATAATAAATTGTCACACCTACTATGCCATCGCTACTGTGGTACGTGTGTCCGCAGCCAATCCGAGCGATTGGAGAAACATATATATAGTGTGTATGAAATATTCAAGAACGTATATATTTTTGAAAATTATAATAATGCCTGCGCTGGTGTATGCAAAACGACATGAATAGGCATCTTGATTACAGTCGATTTGCAACAACTAATGTAACGAGTATTAAAATATTTTCGCAATATATATGTTGGTGAATGTGTCATACGCATAACGGCTTTTCCTGGATATGTTCAGAGTATCGGAACACCGCGAAAAAGACAAAATAAAACAATATGACGGTACGTTTTGTTACCAGAATCAGTTTGCCCTAACAGTATCATATCAATGCAGCAGGATCCAACCGCATCGTATTAGCAGGACCACTTGACCAGGGGTATAGTGTTATTACGTCAGAACATGGTCGGGATCAAGCCTGAGTTTAACCCTTTACCCAACAAAACGGCCAAAAACGCCCAAATAAAGCTTCAACAGCCTAAAATATCTTCGGTCTGTCTCAATAACACCATACATTGACCACATTGTGATGGTTACAGTTATGCCCTGTGCCAATGCATTCTCTTATATAGGTCGCCTCGCATATATAAGAGAATGCATTTTTTCTTACATTCTTTAACAATTTTATTATTTTTTCTTATATTTTTTAACAATTTTTATAATATTTTTCTACATTCTTTGACAATTTTATCATTTTTAATATGTTAAGCCAATGCATTCTCTTATATATGCGAGGCGACCTATGGTCGACTCGCATATATAAGAGAATGCATTGGCACAGGGCCGTTGTGTTGGGTAAAGGGTTAATGTGCCTCTTATTTGCCGAATGAAGTCCCCAGATGATGAATTTATTGACGCTATCCCGCATAGCAGGCTAGCATCACTAAATTCACCATCTGGGAACATCAATCTGATTAGGCCTCATCTTATCTGGAAAGTTTCTTAAATTATAAAATTTCTATAGAAACTTCTTCACATAGAGTCTATTTCTTTTTTAGTTTAGTTTCTCTATATCCCCAAATTGGCAGACGACATTTGCATAACCGAGGTTCCCAATGGGTGTACATAACAATACTCACCATTTTGGGAATTTCATTCCGAATCTATGTCTCCCAAGACAGATGAGGCCATGCAGAATGAGGTACCAGATGGAGAATTTGGTGATGCTAGCCCGATATGCGGGATAGCGTCACTAAATTCACCCTCTGGGGGCCTCATTCTGCAAATGAGAGGCACACTGAACTCAGGCTTGATCTGGATGCATGCGACGTTCTTGTTATGTTTGCCGAGAGTAAAATTATCTGAAATGTCCGAATTTTTGTTGACCTGAAGCCATCTTTGCATATGAAATTCTAAGAGACCCCATATGACTGTGTAGTGCAAAAACATCCGAGTGAACGTTGGTAGAAATGTTAGTTAGTTGGTAAAATGGTAGAAATATGTTGATTTTAATGAGGAACGGGTGTGTATATGTCAATTGATACGTATTTTAAACAAATAACGACACTATCATCATAATAGTGGTTTGTTCTATCAATCATATCATATTCGCTGGATTGATAGTTGCAGTATGTAACTATTATGACCCCATTAATTGCTTTCAATGTTCAGATATCAACAATGGCTGGACCACTGTTGAAGATTTTATGGCGGGAACACAATGACTCCGATATTTGATCCGCATTTAGAGACTTCTGGTGTGGTGAATTAGAAACCTGCAGTAATAAGCCGTAGTTTTTTGTAATAATTTGAAGGATTAGTTGTTTTAACGGAATTCTGAGGCGGTGCATTCATGTAACCAATATATTTTACAATTATTTTTATAATGTATATTATGCGTAATAATATAATCTTGAGGGCGTTACCATTTCTGATTATGGTTTTCTTGTTATTGTATGGTATCAATAATGTCCATTTGGTTGTGTTGTAGTGTTAAATTTGATACGCATCGTTTAAACCTGGTGATATGTAATCGGAAATTAATTTGTTGCTCGGAAGAAGGCTTTTGGTCTAAAGCTTTGTACAATGCAATGAGCGTTAGTATTGCTGAATTAGGGGTTACTCTCACCAATTTCTGTAACATAAATTTTGTTTACGTTCCATTAACTTCCAATGAAAATTAAAATAAACTGAAAATAAAATGCTGATGGGCGCCAGACTTTCATGAACAAAATTGAAGTTGGTGAGAGATACCCCTTCAGCGTTATTAATATTGGATAATACTGCCCTATAGTATAACTTGGTCAATGGGCACTTGTGCTATGTTCCTGACACGTATGTATAAAGAGAATTTGTAAAAATTATGTGCGAAAAATTGAAAACAGATGGAAAATTGCTATGTCATCAGTTCGTTATGTTTCAGTTATATATACATACACCGGCAATTCGTGTTTTGTCAACCAATAATCACCTACCACCAAATGGAGATGCACATATTCAGTTGGCTTTCATATAAAATGAATAGACCTTTCCACAGCAGTAAATCAAATAATTATTAGCAGATATTTTTGACCAATCAGCAACTGAGTCGGTCTTTGGCTGCATAGCAAATCCTGATGCCATTTTGTTCACTCTAATTTGGATATCCATGCATACATTCGGTGTTAAATTGGCTATATTCAAACAACTTTTTGTTGTCAAATAAAATGTACTGAAATATATATTTGCGCCATGTTGTTGGAAATGTATCCATGGTTATTACACTTTTTTCATTTTACATGACACATAAATGCGAAAAGAATGTATATTCTCCGGTGTATATAGCTATATATATAACGTATATTCTCCGGTGTAGCTATATATATAACGTATATTCTCCGGTGTAGCTATATATATAACGTATATTCTCAGGTGTAGCTATATATATAACAGAGTAAGATGTGTCTGTTCGCGATTTTTCTCACAGACCCCTGGACCGATTTCATGTGACGAATCGGGCTACCCTGGCGGATGTTATAATGGCGTTCGTTCCAAATAACAGAAAAGATCTAAAATACAATAGTGAGAAATAGTCATATTTTCCAATTCCGGTGGCTATTTTGGCGCCAATCGATAAAAAGGTGGCGTTATGTTCTAGTTTCATTTGTATACATTTTACACGATCTGCTCGCTATAATTTGCATCGGCTGATATAGTGCCTCGTCTGATATAGTGCCTCGTCTGCTGATATAGTGCCTCGTCTGATATAGTGCCTCGTCTGATATAGTGCCTCGTCTGCTGATATAGTGCCTCGTCTGCTGATATAGTGCCTCGTCTGCTGATATAGTGCCTCGTCTGATATAGTGCATCGTCTGCTGATATAGTGCCTCGTCTGCTGATATAGTGCCTCGTCTGCTGATATAGTGCCTCGTCTGAAAAACTACAGGCCATGTTGGACGCCATTTTGTCTGTTGTCTAATCGGCCGCTTTTTGTTCGTATTAACATTGCTTAAAAGTTGAGGGACATAATTAGTAAGAAAACAATTTGGGTGCAGTTACGTCCTGTGTGATGCAGGGGTACCATAGCAGCTCCCGGACTATAACATAAGAAAAAGATGTCAGCATGCAGTGACAGGGGGTTGGGGAGGTCTCACCATTTCGGCCATGTTTGTTGTCCCCCGAAAAAACAAATTCGGGGGACTATTAAAATAGCCGGTGTCCGTCCGTCCGTGTGTGTATATATGTGTGTGTGCGTGCGTCCGGAAATAGTTTCCGGATGATAACTTTAGTTACGGTTATTAGATCAAAAGAAAATTTCATATGTAAGTTTATCAGACCAAAATACAGGTCAGGTTCGAATATGGGTTTGCTCCGCCCATTTTTGCGAGAGGTATGGCCCTTTTTTTTTACTTATAATCTTGTAATTTTCTGGTTTCCGGATGATAACTTCAGTTTGTGTGATCATATCTGAACCAAATTTGGAATGTGCGTTTATCAGCTCGAAATACAGGTCAGGTTCGAATATGGGTACAATTCGTCAATTCGCCCATTGCTAGAGTTATTGCCCTTTTTCGATTGAGAATCCTGTCAATTTCTGGTTTCCGGATGATAACTTTAGTTTGCGTGATCATATCTGAATCAAATTTAGTATGCTAGTTTATCAGCCCAAAATACAGGTCAGGTCGAATATGGGTTTGCTCTGCCAATTTTTGTTAGAGTTATGGCCCTTTTATGACTTAGAATCCTGTCAATTTCTGGTTTCCGGATGATAACTTTAGTTTGTGCGATCATATCTGAATCAAATTTGGTATATGAGTTTATCAGCTCGAAATACAGATCAAGTTCGAATATGGGTACTCTCCATCCATTTTTGTCTGGTTGCTTCGGATTTAGGGTCCTTGTTATTTTTTTCTTCAGAAAGCTGATGAAGCCACTTTTTCGTGGGACACTGTGGCCGGACGGCCTTTTTTTGGACGGAAATGGCAATCACTTGCAAACTAAGGTTGTAGATTTCCAACAGTTTGAATGTTTTAGGTACCAGTTGGAAAATTCAAACCCAAGGGGCAGACGATATCTCCCTAACATACTGCCAACCGGCATCCTTTCCGTCCATAGATTTCATTTTATTTTAAAGTTTAGCTATTTTTCCTCAAATACACGTGAAACGCATAGGCGGTTTCCGATCTTGAATCATCCATAGCAACATGTCGTATCCTGCATGGCAACAAGTCGTATCATGAATGGCAACAAGTCGTACCTTGGATGGCAACACTGACTGCATGCGAGTTGTGGAGAAACTCGCTTCGTTTGTAAACAATATGATTAATCGGCCAATTGGCATCAATTATTCCTATTATTTTCACAATATTGGACTAAAACATTTACTATATACATTCAATTATGTCGTTTGTTTGCAATACTAAATAAAATCGGTTGCCTTACGCGAACAAAATTGTGTTTTGATTTTGTGCATATGATTATTCTGATCTATTTTGACACAATTAAAGGTACTCAATCCGATCAGAGGGTCCCCATCTCAACAGATTCCAACAACAACAATCCGATCAGAGGGTCCTATATTACTATTTATTTGGCTTTGGGGGTAAAAAATATTTGATTCGAGTCGAGGAACCCATCAAACAAAGCTCAGAGTTATTAGATATTGATTTTTGAAATTTGTTATTTTCTCGAGATGAGTACTAATAATTGCCTTCAACTGCGTAATCTGCTCGAGATGTGTACACCAAAACACTATTCAAACAGACAAGGATGGATAACTCTAAAATCAAGTGGTAATAATAATGCAATTTTGACTGCGTTCTGGGCCAGAAAGTATTCCCGATAATGAAAAATAATAGATTTCTAAAATCGATATCTAAAAAATCTGAGCTATGATGGGTGACTTCCTCGACTCGAATCAAATATTTTTGACCCCCGAAGCCATTGAAATAGTAATTGAGAGGAGTTTTATCGGATTGAGTACCTTTAATCGTTGATGACGTCAGTCTTGGTTGTGACGCACCACGACGTCAACTGTGTTGTGCGTTATATATACACACACAACGACACAGTTCTCATAAGATACTACTTTTAGACGATGGTCTGTTGTGTGAATTGTAAGATACACTGGTCATCACCACTTTATGTTCCCGAGACAGGTATTCAAGTGTCGCTACCTTTTCTGTGCTGCATATCGACGATATACGGCACTTAGAAGGTAGCTCGACTTGAATATGAATCTCGGAATCACACATGGTGGTGATAACCTATATCTATTACAGCTAGCACTCCTCCAGAATAGCCAGTATCTGTCACAAACGGGCTTCGATGCCACCTTAGACTTCAAATGTAATAATGGCCAGAAACTCTACAAAGTAACCAGTCAGCACGACAATGGGAAGGAAGATCGCAAATGGCAAATGTACTGCACGCCTCACAATTTCGGAACAGAGGAGCATCACCAACAGTCATGTAAGACAAATTACATTCAGTCTAGATTAGTAAGTGACGTAACGTCAATGACGTCACTAGAAATTACATAATTCACTAGCAACGTTACCATTTTTAATTAACCCTTTACTCATCAGAACGGCCCTGTGCCAATGCATTCTCTTATATATGCGAGTCGACCATAGGTTGCCTCGCATATATAAGAGAATGCATTGGCTTAACACATATTAAAAATGATAACATTGTCAAAGAATGTAGAAAAATATTATAAAAATTGTAAAAAAATGTAAGAAAATATTATAAAATTGATTTTTAGGCCAATGCATTCTCTTATATATGCGAGGCGACCTATGGTCGACTCGCATGTATAAGAGAATGCATTGGCACAGGGCATAACTGTAACCATTAAAACACCCAGAATTAATCATTGAAATTTCCGATGTGGAGAAAGATGAACGATAACAAATTCAGTCTAGATTAGTAAGTGACGTAACGTCAATGACGTCACTGGAAATGATATAATTCACTAGTGACGTTACCATTTTTAATTAACGGCGTTTCAATGGAAATTGGGCACAGGAGTGTAATAAATAGAGAGAACGTCACGTGTGTATTAACATGTTAACGTTATTGCACGAGTTGTAACGCGATACTAAGACTAGAAACGTATATGTTCGAGTTTGACCTCGGCTCGACACGTCAAACGCGTGCAATAACGTTAACATGTTCAGACAACTGTGTTATTCTATGTTAATTGCACACTATGCATGTTGTAGCTTGTAATATACTGACATTTAGGTCGATATTGTTTTATTTAATTGAACAAACGTGTGATTTGTGTAGACTATACCTCATAGTTTAGTGAAGAAATTGTCTGTTAAAGTTGACGTCGCCAATTACTTTGTTAACGTAATCGGTTTGCAATCGTAATTGAGGTGTCACATTACAATATTCACCATCTGGGAACATAAATCAGACTAGGTATCCCATAACAAATGAGGCCTGGGCAAGGACAATATAAATTTTTTCTTGCTGTACTTTGCAAAATATAATTGAATGAGTATGCAATAAATATAGAATATATAGCTAGTGTCGTCACTTAAACTGTTTGTGTACGTGAGGGGGATTTGAGCATCTATTAGGCGAGGCTCTGCCGAGTCCATTATATGCCATATCCCCCGAGCGGACATAAACAGTTGAAATAAGCGACAACATTAGCTACTAATGGTTTATAGATGTTTTAAAGCGGAGACACATATCCGTTTACGAATTTTGTATCAATTGCGGTGAATTATGGACGATAAAAACGTCCCAAAATCATAATGACGTCATTTAGATCGGTTGACGTCCCTAGTTACCTGCGCAATTTGCATATGCAATTACGTTATGAAAGTAGTACTAACCCAATAAGCTACGTTGACCTAATAAAGCTACATTGACGTAATAAAAGTAACGTTTATTAGGTAGTGAGTGGTGGATAATATACAGTTATCGCCCGCGATTGAGTGAGACACGGGGATTTGTCGCCCGCTCGAGACCTGGAATGTCATTCCAGGTCGAGAGCGGCGACAAATCCCCGTGTCTCACGAAAACAAGGGTGATAACTGTTTTGTTATCTGACAATGGAGTACACACGAACCTCCTTAATAGCAGGCATAAATGCGTGCTTATATTCTTTAATCCAGTTCGAAAAGTTAATTTTATGTTGGAATCATCGCTATTTAGAAAATAAAACATTCATAATCTGCATCAATTAACAGACGCGTCATTTGCGCAGATATTCTCCGGTCAGTTTGCTGGTTGCATTGTGGAAATCGGTTCACGGAAAGAGGAGTAAAGCAATTTCGAAGTTGAGTAGCCATGCAGCGAAATGTTCGGTTTCGTTTCAAATGAGCGTGAAGACGCCGACAGACGTGTTAATTTCCAGAATGCTAAAATGTGGAACTAACACGTTGTAGTAGTGCAAAAAGAAATTGCCATCTGTCACAGATCGTTACGCAACATACGGGTATTCTCTGAAGTCTGATGAATGTATTGAAGAAAAGAAATAATCAATTGATAAACAGCAAAGAGTGGCCATTTGATCTAGTACACAAACGTAGTTGTAACGTATGTACATCGTATGTGCAATAGTCTGCAGCATACCAACTACATAATAAGGTTTATCTATTTGTCCCACGGTCTTTATTATTGATATAAAAAGGTCCAATATGAATATTACACCTTATAACAGATGTGTGTCTGTGATAACACCATTTATACATAGCGTGCTTTAATTGCAAATAAAAAAACTCACAATTATGCAAATTAGCAAACACCACAGTTCGCGGTTGTTATGAAACAGTGGGGTTTATAAAAACAGTGTTTTTCGAAATTATCAGAGAGCTTTCAGAGAATCTCTGCGCGGTGAGTTCTTCGTAGTTCTATGTTTACTGGTAACAGCTGAGCGGTCAATAACTAAGGCAATGTTACCCTCGAGGGTAATATGGTGATTTATCGCCCGCCATGTGACGCACTCTCAGCCAATCAGAAGAGAGGAAAATGGGATGAAGGATAACAAGGTGATTTATCGCCCGCCATGTGACGCACTCTCAGCCAATCAGAAGAGAGGAAAATGGGTTGAAGGATAACAAAACGATTTATCATACACTTTGCACCTTTATTTGGGCTTCGGGTAGTCTAAACTTTTATTTACTAAATGGTTTCTTCCGCCAATATTTTCGCCCCCCCCCCCCATATAACTAAACTTTCGACCGTCCACATGTCTGCCCGAAACAGGTGTTGCCCCGATGATAAACTTGAATATATTGGTAAAATGTTATGGAATTTTGTATATGATGTTGTTATAATGTTTACAATTCAAGTTGGAAGCGGTGCATGGTTATTGCCAGAATTTCATTCTTTTTCCTTCTAAAACTCCAAGTGGTAAAAAGCCACATTTTTCTGGGCAGGTGTGGCCAAGCGTCGTTTTAATATTACCTAGTATTAACGGAATAATACTGTGACTTTACTCCGCACGTGTGGGCCACTCTGACACCTATCTATGTCGCCATGTCCCTTGTCAGACATGTACATATATGTTGCTCTCGTTACAGCATTCATTAACGACTATGATCAGCTGATGGCATACCAGTGTCCCAGTACCGGGTTCATTCGAGGATTTTACTCCGAACACAGTAACAGCAAGGAAGACAGGAGATGGAAGGTTTACTGTGCCCAGGGAAAAGGTACTGTCAAGGCCTGAGAATATGGTGTCGGTCATTTGCAGAATGAGGTCCCCAGAGGGTGAATTTACTGAAGCTACCCCCCACATCGGGCTAGCACCACAAAATTCACCTTCTGGGGACCGCATTCTGCTTATATTAGCATCATCTTCTCTCGAAAGTATCTTTATTATCAAATTTATTATCAAAGTTTTTTTTAGTTTTTTTTAGTTTCAGACAACACATTGCATAATCGATGTGCCCAATAGGTGCAAATCACATTATTCACCATCTGATAACCTATATGAATGTCTAAGTCTCCAATAGCAGATGAGGCCTAAGCAGAATGAGGTCCACAGAGGGTGAATTTAGTGATGATAGCCAGATGGATGGATGGGTGGATGGATGGATGGGTGGGTGGATGGATGGAGGGGAACATTCTGGGTGCCTGTGGATTGAAGGTGCTTTTGAGAAAATAATTGTTGTAAATGGTGAATTTCGTTTGAAACGCCACAGTGGGTTGTTGTTCGTTAAGAAAGCGAGTATAAAAGCTATATTAACACACTGGCATTTTTTCAGACATTCCGTCGCAGATGTTTACATAATCCAGAATATGAACACTATCCGGCTTATAAGATGAATATGAACACTATCCGGCTTATAAGATGAATATGAACACTATCCGGCTTATAAGATGAATATGAACACTATCCGGCTTATAAGATGAATATGAACACTATCCGGCTTATAAGATGAATATGAACACTATCCGGCTTATAAGATGAATATGAACACTATCCGGCTTATAAGATGAATATGAACACTATCCGGCTTATAAGATGAATATGAACACTATCCGGCTTATAAGATGAATATGAACACTATCCGGCTTATAAGATGAATATGAACACTATCCGGCTTATAAGATGAATATGAACACTATCCGGCTTATAAGATGAATATGAACACTATCCGGCTTATAAGATGAACACTATCCGGCTTATAAGATGAATATGAACACTATCCGGCTTATAAGATGAATATGAACACTATCCGGCTTATAAGATGAATATGAACACTATCCGGCTTATAAGATGAATATGAACACTATCCGGCTTATAAGATGAATATGAACACTATCCGGCTTATAAGATGAATATGAACACTATCCGGCTTATAAGATGAATATGAACACTATCCGGCTTATAAGATGAATATGAACACTATCCGGCTTATAAGATGAATATGAACACTATCCGGCTTATAAGATGAATATGAACACTATCCGGCTTATAAGATGAATATGAACACTATCCGGCTTATAAGATGAATATGAACACTATCCGGCTTATAAGATGAATATGAACACTATCCGGCTTATAAGATGAATATGAACACTATCCGGCTTATAAGATGAATATGAACACTATCCGGCTTATAAGATGAATATGAACACTATCCGGCTTATAAGATGAATATGAACACTATCCGGCTTATAAGATGAATATGAACACTATCCGGCTTATAAGATGAATATGAACACTATCCGGCTTATAAGATGAATATGAACACTATCCGGCTTATAAGATGAATATGAACACTATCCGGCTTATAAGATGAATATGAACACTATCCGGCTTATAAGATGAATATGAACACTATCCGGCTTATAAGATGAATATGAACACTATCCGGCTTATAAGATGAATATGAACACTATCCGGCTTATAATATGAATATGAACACTATCCGGCTTATAAGATGAATATGCACTGCCGCGTGCTACCACCGCGATATGATACCGCGATATGATATATGTGAGGCCCCCACCCCCTGGAATACGGAATACCACTTAACACAGAGGGTGGAATACGGAATACCAGTTAATAGCCATATGGAATTTTCCGGATAAATTTTCTATTGCCGTACGAACGCCGGTCATCCCGCATTGTCCACGTCTAAAATGATATAAAATGAAGATGATCGACGATCTTATGTCAAACCGTGAATTTATTGTGACAAAAATCGCATTTATATTATTATTATGATCATTTTTTGGAAGGTGTCGAAGGTCGGCGTACGAATACCGGTATTTTTGGAATACCGAATACCTCCTAACAGAGGGGCCGGAATACGGCGTACCTCATAACAGGGCATGGAATACGGCGTACAAAAAGGGGGATGGGGGCCTCATATGTTAGTCAACAAGTTTGCCTGAAAATAGCCTTCAAATGCCTGCAAAGAAATCGAGGATACTTTCGTTGCTATCCATTAATATAAATATTATTTAGAATTTCTTATAACAACCGCGTGACCGTTTTAGAAGCTCTTTTAAGAACAGACATGCGCGCGAAAAAGTTCGGATCGATGGTTACCAAAACGCGTACCAAGAATGACAACTCTATCTTGTTAGCACCTTCAATCGTACCAAGAAGGAGAATTCTTTCTTATTAGCACCTTCAATCACGACAAATTGCTATTCGACTATTGATTTATACACGATCGAAATAAACCACTTTAACCTCTTGCGAACAGCGAACAAAATTAATCAAAAACCCATTTGCATGAGCTAATGCCAAAAACCCAGTTCTTTAGATCATATTCGCGCCTTTAATTTGATGTATCTCCCGCATCGAGAAGTTCAAGATCACCAAAGAAATATATAAATATATAAATGTCATAAATGAATATGTGCACAATTTCGAAATAAGACAAACACTTGAACAGATTCCCATCAAATATAGCATAATAGCACTGCATAATTTACTCTGCTTTGGTCATACAGACTAGACCACACAGGTCCCCTTGTGCGACAACCCCACCACGAGTATCCACCTTAACACCTTAACACCTTAACACCTTAACGTATTAATGTGGATACTCGTGGGGGGGGGGGGGGTTGTCGCTCCAGGGGACCTGTGGTGACAAGTGGAATTATGCAGTGCTAGCTATTTGATGGGAATCTGTTGAAGGGATTGTCCGGTTTCGAAAGTGTGCACTTGAGTCTATGCTCAAAACAGGTCCGATAGATACAAACCTTGTATTACGGTATAACTGTGGATACTCGTGGTAGGGTTGTCGCACCAGGGGACTGTGATTCAAAACATGAATTGTGGTGCATCGTGGTAACATCGTTCATCTTTTTCAGGACTGTGTGCAACGAATTGCCTATTTAGCTCTCCTAATGACTGGGATTCTAACTTGTCTTTCGAGTTACCCACCACTAATGGCAACTGGGGACTTAGAGGGCTCGTATCAGTGCACGACAACAGCAAAGAGTAAGTTGTGTTTCAAAGATATATTTGTGTCGGTTCACAATCCCCCCCCCCCATTCTGACGCATAATACACTCTTTCTTAACAACTTAACGTGTATCCCTACTTCAATTTCATCTGTAAATCATATATTTGTTCTTTGTATACCCGTTGTATCAGGTTGTATTAGATTTTATTGTAGACAGGAAGGCTAAATCTCTCTGTTAATTGTCAATAGGTTAGCAATAACTTGTGCCCCAATCTAATTACCTATTTGGTTAATAAAATATGATTAAACTAACACACTCTCTCTCTCTCTCTCTCTCTCTCTCTCTCTCTCTCTCTCTCTCTCTCTCTCTCTCTCTCTCTCTCTCTCTCTCTCTCTCTCTCTCTCTCTCCCACTCACTCACTCATTCTCTCTCTCTTTTCTCTCTCACTCTCTCTCTCCACTATCAATACATGAATCTCTCTCACTCTCTCTCTCATTCTCTCTATCTTCTCTCACTCTCTCTGGCTCTCATACTCTATCTCTCTCTCTCTCTCTTCTCTCTCTCTCTCTCTCTCTCACTCTCCACTATCAATACATGGATCTCTCTCCAACATTATATTTCCCGTCCGTCCCGTCTGACCACCTAGTTATTTATATATTTTTCAGGGATAGAAGATACGTGTTTGAATACTGCGACTATACAGAATGTTGATTGGAGACTGAAGGCGTCGACTGGGCACGAATGAGTACTGCACCCTACATATATCAGAGACACCAGGATTCACGAATCAGCTGACTCAAATAAAAATTCTACATTTAGACTTTTGGCTGTAGACTTGTAACAAAATTAATGTAACTTTAGGCTACCTTAAACATATTCTTCAGGAACGGTATTTTGTTTCGAATCCCTTGCGATTTCGTGTATTCTAGGGATGATATAGAAAACATAGTGGATAAATATATCTGTTAATAGTATGTATTACACGAACATAATTTCCTGACAGTAACACTGCATAATATAGAATATCATCTATTTTCCAATGGGAATTAATTTACAAATCTACAGCCATTACAAGAAGTGTGTACCAGAGGAATGTTGTATTTCCTAATTGATATAGAACATGTAGCACAGCCCTATTTTGGCGATAAATTGAAAATAAAGAATTTGTACAACAACCTTTCTTTTCGTCCTCGTAGTTTTAATATGGGGCCATCCCTTTATACCGGTTGGCAAGCCTTGAAATAGGGTGTCTGTCATTTGCAGAATGAGGTCCCCAGAGGGTGAATTTAGTGATGCTATCCCGCATAGCTGGCTAGCATCACCAAATTTACCCTCTGGGAACCTCATTCTGCTAAGGTGTAAGCATAATGAGGTCCCAGAGGGTGAATTTGGTGATGCTAGCCCGCTATGCGGGGTAGCATCACTAAATTCACCCTCTGGGGACCTCATTCTGCAAATGACAGACACCCTATTTCAAAGCTTGCCGGTTGGTAGTTTTTAGCTCAACTTGACGATGTCAAGCTTGAGCTATTGTCATGGGTTAGCTTGGGTCGTTCGTCGAGAATTTCTTTTCAATGACCCTAAAGGCCGCATCCCTCATCATGCAGATCATCACCAAACTTCATATGGATCTTCGGGGTGACCTCTAGATGGGAGCCATCTATTTTTGTTTTCGAAATTTGTTAAAATATATGGCCGCCACAGCCATTTTGGATTCCAAATTATAATCCATCGGTACGCATGCATGGTATTGTTTGCATACATTTTTTCATAGAAAAACGTAAGCATGCTAGAATATGACCGGCAACCTGCTATAAATTGCATCTATACCAAAGCTAACGATATGAGAAGTGATATTTATGTAGTTGCCCCCGCCCCCCCCCCCCCCGCAAAAAAATACGGGTGACTATCGAAATGAACGGTGTCCATCCGTCCGTCTGCCAATTTGTCCGTCCGTCAGAACGTTTCTAAATTTGTCTGGATGATACAACTTGAATATTATTGGACAGAATTTAATGAAACATGGCATGTGGCCTTCATATGAGAAAGTCCGAATCATGTTCGTATTTGGGTCTGGACCGACCATGTCTGACGAAGCTATGCCCCTTTTCAACTTACAATTTGCTGTTTATTTCGCGGTCCGTATGAAGTTTGAAAAGTATTTGACTGAATTTCTTGAAACTTGGTATGTGGTCTTTAAGTTTTTGGGTCCGTCCATTTCTGACTGAAATATTCCCCTTTTCGACTTACATTTAGAATGTGATGGTTATTGTGTTGTCCGGGTGATAACTTGATAAACTCTTTGACAGAATATCATGCAACTTGGTATGTGGTCTTTATATGAGAAAATCCCGATCAAGTTAATACTTGGGGCCGGACTGACCTTACTGTCAGAGTTATGTATATTTTCTTCTTAGAAGTTGCTGTTTATTTATGTTCTTCGGATGACAACTTGAAAAGTATTCGACCGAATTGAGTTACTAGAGAACTTGAATATTATTGACTTGGATGATAACTTCATAGACATAGTATTTACTAATTATTCTGGTGTCTAATTAAATAAAACTAGATGTGTTAACAGCATAGATAGTATAGGAAGCAAAGTTTTATTCAATGATTGTTCCCATGCAGAATCAAAATTTGTACTACTTAAAAAAAAAATGCACCGGTCAAATAAAGTCCCCTTATTCGGGCGGACGCGTTTCATAGCGGTCCTTTATTCCGCATGCAAGGGTGCCACCGACCCGCCCGCCCGACCCAATATCCATCACAATTACACTATGCAGTAAGCCTTTACAACGAGAAGGACTACATGAGGCCACCGATCCGCCCGACCCCAATATCCATCACAATTACACTATGCAGTAAGCCTTTACAACGAGAAGGACTACATGAGGCTACCGATCCGCCCGACCCCAATATCCATCACAATTACACTATACAGTAAGCCTTTACAACGAGAAGGACTACATGAGGCCACCGATCCGCCCGACCCCAATATCCATCACAATTACACTATGCAGTAAGCCTTTACAACGAGAAGGACTACATGAGGCTACCGATCCGCCGACCCCAATATCCATCACAATTACACTATACAGTAAGCCTTTACAACGAGAAGGACTACCTGAGGCCACCGACCCGCCCGACCCCAATATCCATCACAATTACACTATACAGTAAGCCTTTACAACGAGAAGGACTACATGAGGCCACCGATCCGCCCGACCCCAATATCCATCACAATTACACTATACAGTAAGCCTTTACAACAAGAAGGACTACCTGAGGCCACCGACCCGCCCGACCCCAATATCCATCACAATTACACTATACAGTAAGCCTTTACAACGAGAAGGACTACATGCGCAACAGAGAGGGGATAGGTGTTCTCAGCGCACGTGCAAGTCGTTCTAAAGCATGGGGGAACCGTTTTATTCACACAACATTGGAGACGATTGATAGACATAATTACCAAAAAAGACAAAAACAAACAAACATGGCGTAGTATGTATTCTGTCGTGAGGTCAGAGTTCGGTTTATAAATATGTTCATGCATTACTTCTGTGATGTATACCATCCTTAGTTTTGCACGACATCTATTTCTGGCTTGATTTCGCTCAAAGTTATATATGGTATTTTGCACGTGAGCGCTAGGAACATCTCTCCGCCTACAATTACAAAAAAAGGTTAATTATAATTATAGAAACAGTAGGACTAACATGTAAGTCATCAACATTATAATAGTCATATTCAAACATATATATGTAGGTATTAAACTGGTAACAAAAGTTAACACTTGAGATATGTATTAGGGGCTCCATACGTTTTGTAATTGTTTATTTACCAGAACCATATCCATGATATTTTTGGCATACATTAAGCAGCCAGCCTGCATAATTTATTCTTATCAGATAATTGCATATAATTTACAGGCAAATTTCGGTATAGCTCGCTACATGTGGACCTACCGAGTGTTTACTTCTCACGCAGTTAGCTGTGGAACAGATGAATTTTATAAGCATTTTTTGTGTTAGTTTTTTTTACAAAATGTTACCTTTCTGTATGAAATTTCCTGAAAACAAACTAGCAGACCTCGGTGACATTTGATCTTGACCTGCGCTTCTCTACATTATGAACAAGATACCAAATTCCATTGTATTTTGGCCGATAAGGAAGAAGATATCATACGGACATCCAAAAAAAACTGAATTCTAAATTTAAAAGAGAGAGAACTCCTCAAAATTCACCGGGCAATAACATATTGTCAAACTTGACCCATGCAAGTCCTCTCAAAAGTAGCATACCATACAGCGGGGAAATCATAGGTGGACGACACAAAACAAGGACTCTCTAGGCCCAATATTTCGCGTGACAAATGTTTAAATGGGTAAATGTCCGGGTGGGGAAATGTCCGGTTGGTAATTGTCCGGGTGGGGAAATGTTCGCTTTTGAAAGTGGGGAAATGTCCGGTGGGGAAATGTCCGTATACCTCTTTGAATCCATATGCCAGGCAGTGGCAGGCAATGTTTTTTAGGCTCCTGTTTTCATTTCGATTAGCATATATGTACCTAGTTTTATTTTTATTGTTTTCACAAAAAAAGGTTTTTTTTATGATTCGCAGCAGGTAGTGCCAAATTTTTGTTTCGGGTCACAATATTGAACAGTGATGAATTATATGCATCCAGCAGAGGGGTTTATTATGGGTTGAGAAGTGATAACCCATTCCTATGTAACATATTGTACGGCCATATGTAGTATATACTTCAGTATACAATGCGTTTATTGTCATTTCTGCAATCTACATTTCTGTGTCAAAATTGAATATATAGTTTGCGAAAAAGCATGAGGGGAAAAAAGTTCGCTTGAGGAAACAGCTGGTGTTTTAGCTGATGACCCCCGCCGACGTGTCCGGAACGTTTTTCGTCTCCCCTTGGTCATGGAAGGGTTAATGGGTACTTGCTGGTTATAGTCAGGGTTCCCGCTCCCACTTGCCAAATTTGCCAATGGCAAAAATAATACACATTTGGCAAAAAATATTCTCATTTGGCAAATGTTTTGGCAGGTCACTTTTTAATTCCTCAATAAAGTTGAAAAACATCGGTCAATCAATACCATTCATTTTAGGAAACTATTACAATAGAATTATATTAGTGGTGTTTTAATGGCTTCGGAAAAGTTAACACCTCCATTAAGATGCAGTTAATCTGGTAACATTATTATCGATGGGTGGATGGATTACCAGTATTTAGTGTGACGGTCGTGTTTACGTAGCTAATCCTCTTGTGATGTTCCCTTCTGATGAAGCAACTCTTCTACCATTTTATTGTTCGGTGATTGATTTATTGTTGTATGATAAACCACAATAGATATGCGAGTATAAGTATTAACTAACTGCTTTCCTATCGATATCAAACGTCGTTCAAGCCGCGATTGTCGAAATATAAAACTCAATCAAGGTTGCAGAAAATGATACTATCAGGGATAACATATGGCAAATTCTAATTGAATTTGGCAAAAAATATTTTCATTTGGCAAATTATTTGGCAAAAGTAATTTCGGTCCAGCGCGGACCCTGGTTATAGTACACCAAATATAAAAAATATTGAAGAAATGACTAAGACCGCATGGAAACGCATCTCTCTACTGAGGAAATACCGATTCTATCTTGACCGAACAGCACTCGAAACATGCTACTTCACGCTAGTTCGATCAATCCTCGAATACTCCTGTATTGTATGGGACGGCTGCTCCCAACAAGACTCTGATAAATTCGAAAACGTACAATACGAAGCAGCTCGAATTGTGACGGGTGCCACCAGATCTGTCGGTAATTCTACACTTCTGTTAGAAACTGGTTGGGAAACCTTGAAATCACGTCGTGGAAAATACAAATTAAAAGTTTTTTATAAAATGGTATATAACAAATATCACGGACAAATATCTAGGCGTGAAACTAGACAAAGCAATCACTTCATAATCCCTGGTTTTGACTATGAATATCACAGAAGATCATTTCTCCCATGGAATAATCTCGACAAAAATATTATTAACATGGATTCCCTTTCAGCATTCAAGAGGTCTCTCGACTTGAAAATGAAGAAGACCCACAGATGGTTTTAATATGCGTATAACCGCGAAGCCCAAATACTGCACGCCCGACTAAGATTACATTGTAGCCACCTAAATTACCGTACTTATTCCAACGTTGTCTCCGATCATCCCAGGTGTGTCTGTGGTGAAATTGAGGACACAGAACACTATTTACTTGAATGTGTTAGATACCGCTCACAACGACGCTCACTCTTATTATCAATTTCTAATCTGTGTACTGTTACATCCGAGACACTCTTGTGTGGATCCACTAAAATCTCATTGGAAGACAACTTAACAGTTTTCACAGAAGTCCAAAAGTTTATCATTCGCACCAAACGTTTTAGATGATGGCACCAAATAATTCTCCGCTGTGCCACACACTCATTGATATTAAACGCATTAATGTTAGTCAGCTATAAGATACGATAATGGATTACAAATTGGACACTGTTGCAAAACCACAGCAATTTATTATCACGGTATGCTATACGGTTTAGAAGAATAGACAATACAAGTGCGTCCCCTAATGATGTGACGTTGGATCAGAAGCAAGGTCAGATTCCCAACCAGTGCATAATCTGACACAACAGATTATCCACATGCACTCGTCAAAATCCCCTATACTGTCAACAAGATATATCATCATTCCACTTATCACTTTCCTTATCATATCCGACATCCACCTTAATCCCCTAAACTATTCTCACATAAACAAAATATTTCCATATAAAACTATTGTTATTCATCTGACAACCACCATACCCTTCCAACATACTCCCACATAACCCAAGTCATTCCATATGAAAATACCTTATCTTGAAACACCTACCGAACAGGCCCATCCTGTGAGTAGACTAGTACACGCGATAAAACAACAATTTTAAACCTGAAGCTCCCATTAACTTGAAACAATTTGAAATGTTTTAAAATCACTCTCACAGGATGGACCTTGTCACAAGCCAATCGGAAACGACTCCCAAAAGCATAAAGCTTGTTGTCGAATCCCTTTCATATCATCACTATTAATATTTGTCTTGTTTTTTTGTAATATATAATGAATAATATGGAATAAATACATCACACCTGGCAGCTGAATGGTTATGATTGGGATAAAATTAATGCTAAAAAAAATCAAAGCCACCATGGAAATATTATAACTAGATGAATATTGATCCAGAGTGGGTGAAATAATTAATCTGGAATTTAATGGGTGTGTTTGAAAATTTGGTGATGTTTTTTATGCAGAATTAGGGTGGTATCAAAAGTGGTAAATTTAAAAACGGAAACGGCTCACAGAGCTATTAATTTGTTTGGGTCATATTGGGTCCGAAGAGTCATTCTTCAAAATTGACAAGGTTGGACAGTTCCCAAGGAATCGAGCATAGCCGCGGACATTAACACTTTCGCATATGAAGAATAACTGGTGCACTGTACCCTGTACTCTGTACTCAGACCATATAATGGGGGAAATTGTTAGAGTTACCTCGTCTGTATCAATAAATCGGCTCTGAATTCAACCAATCAATGTAAAACCTTCAATCGTAAATATGTTAGGAACTTAGGATATTATTCATATCCAACTGCTACGACCCGGAAGTATCAAACACTCTAACAAGAAACACCGAATCTCGGAACTATGACGTGAGAAAATATACATTCAGCTAAAGAGTGGTCACTACTTGGAACAATCTACGTGACGAACTGGTGTATGCTGAAGATATAAACCAATTAAAAAACAGACTAGATCATCATTGGAGAAATCAGGATGTTAAGTATGACTATAAAGCGGAATTGGTGACTGATTTTCAACCATATAACCCAAATATGTCTAGAGATGCGGCCGAATACGGTGAAATAACACAATGTGAGGTGGATACAGTGGCAGACCGCCAGTGTGGCAGTGTCCACCACAGACGTAAGGTAACGTGAGGTAATATTGGTGGGGAAAAAAGCCTTGGAATAATTAATAATTTTATTCGTAGCTGGTTGGTTATATACTAGTCTCGTTCATTGCTCAGACGCTCCGCTCACTGTTTGGTTGAAATGGTCACTGTCACCCCATTTCGTTCAGTTGGGTACCCAGCTTTTAAAAATGTTCAGTCGGGCACCCAGGTTTATGAAATCTAACACAGAAAGTGATTTAACTAGTGATTGCCGTCAGTTGTTTTCGAAATTAATCTGTTAAATTTGTGAATACTTGATTATATAATATATAATATATATTCATCACGATGCTTGAAAATAATAGCGGAGAAGAAATGTAGGCATAGGACATAGATCTTGCAGACTGTTTTCATAAAGCTGGGTACCCAAATGTAAATTTTAGAAAAGCTGGGTACCCACCTGAACGAAATTGAGTGACAGTAACCATTTCAGTTCCAGTAAGTGCATATGAACGACGTAATCCCCAGAACAGATATGGTGGTACTTACCAGTCACTACTTGCCGTCTAAGGCTAAAAAAAATGCCTGTGTTTAGGGTTTCCCTACCTACCCTTGAAAAAGGTGCCTACCCAAAACATTTTAGTGGACTGTAGACACAGATAATTTATTTTGTTCAGTGGGAAGGGATTCAAAAGGTATTTTACCCAATTCAAAACCTCTCCATTTAAAAATAAAAAATGTTTAGATTGTTTTATTAGTCTAGTGCTCTGACTAATTCAAGAGCAATATTTAGTATTGAATATTTCACTTCATCTGAATTGTGAAGCTTTCTAGATTGAATTGTCAATGACCCAATGGAATTCTGAATAAAACAAATAGAAGAAATAAATCCCTACCAACCTACCCTAATTAGTTTAAACCATGTAACACAGGTATTATCATGTTTTGGCCTTAGCGTATAGAAAGGCTGAGCACTAAAAAACGAGTCAAGTTATACTTGAAGTGGTCAGCGTCACATGGTTACCAACACTTGGTTACCCGGGAATCCAGGATCAATAAAACGCATGCATTGAAGTTACCGAGATTCTTTAGCAGTTTTAAATGTTCACACAAACGCTCTTTATTATTACCATATCAGGATGAGTCTTACAAATAACGCTCTTTATTTTTACAAGCGAGAGAAATCTGCATATCTGCATGCGCAATTGTTTCTTCTTGCTAAAAGAATCATATAGTGTCGGTATATGTCTATTTAAAGGCACGTGGGGCATTAGTTGTCGAAAATATTCATATTTGTTCCAATCACCGTAAACAGAAAAAACAGTAAAACCCATACAGTTTCGTTCATATATGCCATGACCATCGCGTAAACAGCATGTTACATAAAGACCTACTATATTTTACCTAAGCAAGAGCCTGATTGTGTTACAGAAGACAGCACAATGCTACTGGCTAATCACACACAAATGGCATAAACGCTCTGTATTAGTTCCATATCAGGAATTCACACACAAAGAACGCTCTTTATGTTTACCATCATAATATAAACAAACACAAGAAAAGTAACATTTTATGCTTTTGTTTACATAACAATGGTCAACCATATGACAATAACATACTGTTTATGCGATATTTCTTATTTGTATACGGACAAAGTCTGTCTACATTTTGATGTTCTTTTTATTTCTGTTTGTGGCGGTTTTTGACGGTTGGAAATATTTTCACAGGATACCCACCGCCAAGGCCAACCGTGTCTTTAAAGCAATTATCGACATATATTTCGATGATTCTAACAAAAGAGAGTTTTTTCCTGACCGCGCCTTATAAAGAACCCCATAACGAACACCCAAATTAACATAAGAATGTTGGTAGCATTATAACATATATAGCTTCCACATTCTGTCTTAATATGAATCGTACGTGACACGTATGCGTAGTGGAGCAACCACACACGATGTGCCTCAAATTTGCCTTTCTTTTCGGCGACATAACGCTAAGAATAATGTATGTAACATCATGCAGCGGTCACGACGGAGCCGACATGCCAAATTGACAAGACGTATCGTGGATTGTAAAATCTTGTCGGATCATTCTTCATGTTTCGTTTTCATTAAAGGCACGTGAGGCCTTAGTTGTCGAAAATATTCTTATTTGTTCCAATCACCGTATAAACAGAAAAACATTAAAACGCATACAGTTTCGTTCATATATACCATGACCATCGCGTAAACAGCATGTTATCATAAAGATTTACTATATTTTACCTAAGCAAGAGCCTGATTGTGTTACAGAAGACAACACAATGCTGCTGGCTAATCACACACAATGGCATAAACGCTCTTTATTCGTTCCATATCAGGAATTCACCCACAAAGAACGCTCTTTATGTTTACCATCATAATATAAACAAACACCAGAAAAGTTACTTTTGATGATTTTGTTTACATAACAATGGTCAAAAATATGACAATAACATACTGTTTATGCGATATTTCTTATTGTATACGGACAAAGTCTGTCTACATTTTGTTGTTCTTTCTGTTTGTGGCGGTTTTTGACGGGTGGAAATATTTTCACAGGATACCCACCGCCAAGGTCAACCGTACCTTTAAGCTGACCAATGAAATTGGTCGAAATGAAATTAATAGACTTAAATCACATGTGAATTCTTCGTAAGTTGTGAAGTAGTTACTTTCAATTTTATCGCGATGCTTCATTTCCAATTCCGCGTTTTTTTTGGCAATCTCCACACGGTTGCTAACAGGAAGTCACGTGACAATTTTTCCAAAATCTATACCTGCGATCTTGAAAAATCACTGATGGATATAGAAAAAATTATATGACGTCATTACACTGCCTTAGGTATAAGCACCCTTGGTGGTTGCTATTAATTTGGAATGGGTTACGACATGTTGAGCCTATGAACCACGAGAACAGGCTGCAGACGAAGCAGGATTGTAAAATGTAACAGCTGCAATGGCACTGAGTCGTGGATAGATGTCGATGTGTTCTTTCCAGAAGACAAGCGGATTTGTGTTCATTGGTCGGCAGTTTCGTTTGTGGTATTGGTTGAGTTCCTCATTGTCGCACTCGGCAGTTGGAATATCATCCATGAAAATGAAGAGGTAACCTGTTTTCTGTGTCTTACTGGGCTGCTCTTAATTAATTGAGCAGCTCTTGTCTCAATTTGCCTGCTTCTGATTCACGACATCACCTGACCAACAAATCTCCTGTGTGGCATTCCGCACTACTGTGAAACATTAAGTACGCACATTTTCAAGACGGTACATTCATTTATTTCCTCGACATACCGTTTTTCATAATTGTCATATCAAATTTATATCCTACGCCCCAAACGCGAGATCATACCCACACCAACAGCCACAACAGCAGCCACGTCCATTAAACAGCAAATTTGGGGAACCAATCTCTTAATATAATACATCTTTTAGCAGCTGAATGCCAGATGAGAGGAGTTCTGATAAGTTCCATAACTTGTGCTCCGATCCTCTGCCCACACTTCTCTGTGGGTGTATAATAATAGATGTAATTTATACTGTACTTTGTGGGTCACAATAAAATATGTTGAACCTCATCTTAACTCTGGGATCGAGAACAGCTGACAACTGGTAATGACGATCTTCCTCGAATTGACGTTCAGATTGGCCACGAGTTTCGCACAATATGACGGTGTCATCTTTTCTTTCTTAATTTTGAGTCCTGTGGTTGGTTTAGTTTATTATACCGTCGAAGGTACATCGGGTCATATAAAGACTAACTTGTCTCCACCTACAACCCACCATACACAAAACTCAGCAACGCTTCCTCCAACCACTTCACATCTACACATCGACGATGCATCTTCATCGGAGAGTACAATGCGAAACACAACTTCTGTGGCTACAAACGGACCAACATAAACAACGACCGAATGTTCGACATCATCGAAGACCAAGATATACTCATACCAAACAACGAAGACGAACCTACTCATTACAACTCTCCGACAAACGAATACCCTTGACTTAGATTCCCGTGCCAGGTAGGCGACAATGTCCCCAACGACCATCTACCCGACCACATCAAGATCAGCAACACCAACACCGACCGCCACCAGAAAACCCTCCAACGCAACTTCAACAAAGCCGACTGGCGACTGGGACCTTTTCCGTCAACACATCGACAAATCATCCATCCAATCAACAACCGATATTGGAACTACATGCCAGCATCTCTCCCAGACCATCAACTCAGCCCTAGACATAGAATGCCCGAAACAACCAGTCAACATCACAGCAAGGCAAGCCTATCTTGACCCCCCCCCCCCCCGCCCCCCCCCCAGCATGTGCCGACTAAAACCCAAGTTACGGAGACTACAACAGACGAACCCAGGCGACGTCAACTACAGAAACTCTACAACATGAACAGACAAGTAAAGGCAGCAGTTAAAAAAAGAAAAGCAAGAATCCTGGCATCGCGCCACGCCCTAACTAGGCAACAAGACAATGAACAAAAACTTCTGAAAACCCTTCAAAACTCTCCGGCACCAGATCACGAACAACAAAACAGCAACAACAAAAAAACCACGAACGCAGGCGGAAGCCTGACTTCAGAAGACAGCGCAAAATCAGAGACATTCGGAGATAATCTACAAAAGATTCAAAACACCCACCAGGGACCCGCCTACGATAATTGTAGAAAAACACCTCAAAGACAACCCAGACCTCTTCAACAACTAGACAGCATTACGTCTTCCATGTGGCAGCCCCCATCACACAAGACGAGATTGCATCAAACCGAATGAAGGGGAAAAAACAACTCAGCACCAGGCAACGACCCATCACCTACCCGATTCAACAAGCATATCCAGCCTTCTTCGCCAGACTAGTTATACTATTCAACGCCTGCCTAACCATTGGATATTCCCAAACAGCATAGAAAACGGATTAATGATACAGACAAAGACAACGCTACCCCCAACAACTACCGACCCACCAGCATCATGCAATGTATACCGGGAAACTTTCCGAGAGAATCATCAGCAACTGACTATATACGAGAACACCTAGAATCCTCCAACTGCTTCAACCCGTGGCTAATTATATAGAGTTACGCTTCTTGAATTTGTGTAGGGAAACTCGAGTCAGCATAAACAAAATCTGGACTCTGGACTACACACAAGAACCCTCCAATAAAAAAACGACTACAAAAGACACCCGACGACCTATCAACATGGTGCTCAAAGTGTAAATCAAACTCAACACCCAACTCATCCTTTTCCACAGAAAATGGAAACACAGACCATCACCATCGACAACGAGACAGTTAAACCATCCGACCAAGCGACCCTACTATGAATCACCTCAGACCAACGAATAGCGATGAAACAACGACTAACAGAACTCAGACCAAACACTCGCCAAAATTCACAACAGCCGCTCATCCAAGAATTCCAATAGCGAAACCAGCGACTCACCACCAAGAAAACAAAGTCCACCCTACAAACCGACATCACAGAAAGACCCATATTGGACCAAAAAGCAACTGACTCCTCCCACCTTGCCTCCAACCAACTTCCGTACCAACAACCATCGCCAACCACAGCAGCATGCATGCACCTATTAAGTTCACCTATTAACTCGGGTGTTAATTATCGGATTTCGTTGTCCTATGGCATAGTGGTAGCCCAGCTTTTTTTTTTTTTTAATAAAAATTGTTATTTAGGTCACAAAATATAGCACATCAACTACAGTGTACATAAAACATGTATAATTTATATAATAAGTATTAATCAGGTTCTTGTTAATTATATTAAGTTATCAATCAATGGCATCAATTTTGTTTCCTTATAATATGTGGTTGTCAACAGGAATGATGTTGAGATATGTAGGTGAAGTTTTGAGGGTTATTTGTGATAAATGATTGAAAATAATTAGGTTGTTGTTGTTTCAAAGTAATGTGTAAATTCGTCCCACCGTTCTCTGAATCTAATCTCTTTTAATGAATTGGAATTAGATGGAATGAAAGTCTCAATGTTTTTGTAATATTTGATTGACTGAACAAATCCTTGAATGCAAGGTTCATTATTTCTCATTTTACAATAGTATATGTATCTCTTGTACAAAAGTATACATATATTACGTATATTTAGACTAGAGGTGTTGTTCATCAATCCAGGTATAATATATTCTGGGGTAAGTTCCAGAGTGATATTGCATTTACTTCTGAGATTATCTTTAAATTGAAGGAGTAAGGTCTTTGAGACTGAACATTCAAAAAAGATATGCAAGACTGCTTCTTTTTCATTCCCACAACCCACCAAGTTCAGTTTAAGATAATTCGCATTTGAAAAGTTTTGAGTTGGTGTAGAGTATATCCTGGGTAATTTTATATTGGAAAGTTTGCAATCCTGTGTCATCTGTTATTTTATATGGCATTGAATAGATGATTCGCCAATCTTTATCACAAATTGATTTATTAAGACGTTCCTCCCATTTATTCTGTGTCAACTGAGGTGTTATGGCAATATTTTCTATGAAAATTGGATAAAAAAGTTTTACATATTTTAATTTAATTTTGTACAGTCTCAATAGATTTCGTAGTAACCAAGCTCAATTTTCTATTATCCTTCACGTAATTCTTCCACGAAGACGGAAGAGCGCTTATCAACCCATGATATGTAGTGAATGGTGTGTGAATATCATACTTAACACAGAATGAATCATAGTCCAGAAAGTCAGTCATTTATCAAATCATTTATGAAGTATATTCCATGATGGATCCAGCTTTTATTCATAATTTTTTACCATCAACAATAATGTTTCCATTCAAATGTAATGGTTGTGACAATATGTTTCCGGGGCTGTGGTGAATTTATGGTCTAATAAAGACCATGATTGTAGCACACTTTTCCAGAAAGAGTTGACTTTTAAGCTACTGTTTCCAGTCCTTCTTTTTTCAAGTGCCAAACTTTATTCCCTCCATATTGCTCCAATCCATCAAGTGTCATAGTTTTCCATCCAGTTGTTAATAAAGAGTCAAGCATTTTCTTTACCCATGATAGTTTTAATGCTTTATCATATGAATCAAGATGAGGAAATCTCAAACCACCCAATTCTATATGGTTTATACTTACATTGCGTTTAATCTTGTCCTTTTTTCCAGACCAAAGGAAGTTATAAAACACCTTTTGGATCATGTCCTTTATGTCTTGTGAGGGTGAGGGGAGAACAGTTAAACAGTGTGTTAGGATAGGGAGTGCTAATGTTTTGATAACTGTTGTTTTTCCAATGAGACTGAGCTGTCTAAATGACCAATCATTTAATAACTTTCTATCTTTTTAACTTTATCAATAAAATTATTTTTAATATAGTTGTCATTGAAAAGGTTGATTCGATACCTAATATAGTTACTGCATTATTGTGATTCCACAATATTTACTCATCAGTGATCAATTCCTCACCACAGCCCCGTTTGGATTCAATCCATATGACTTGAGTTTTATCAAAATTCACTTTCAAATCAGACATTTTTGCGACAGTATTAATTAATTTGAGTGCTGTATTCAAATAGTGTGAGTCATCCTGGAGAAATAGGCTTAGGACATCTGCATATTGAGTTATGATAAATTCTGAATCGTTAATTTTTATTCCATTAATATCTGGATTATATTTTATAGCTGAACTAAGAATTTCAACTGCTAGAATGAATAGATAAGGAGATAATGGAATTCCCTGACGGACACCTCTACCAATATCAATTTTGTCGGACAGATTTCCATTATTAATTATATAGCTAAAGATATCATTGTAGAATGTCTTTATCCATTTTATTATATCAGGGCCAAATTTGAAAAATGTAAGACATTTTTCTAGAAAACACCATTCTAAAGAATCGAAAGTTTTTTCAAAGTCCAATAAAGTAAGAATGCCTGGAATATTATTTTCATCACATTTTTTTAATAGATCAAAGATAAGTCTTGTAGATTCTCCAATGTAACGACCCGATAAAAAGCCTAACTGTGTGTCAGAAATTAAATTCGGTAGATATTTCTTTATACGGTTTGCAATAACCGAAGTTCCTAGTTTAGCATCAACATTGAGTAGTGAAATAGGTCTCCATTTTTGTATGTAGTTTCTAGGTTTATTTGGTTTCGGAATACAAGTTATAATGCCACATCGTTGTGTTACTGAGAGCTTTTGTGACTTAAAGCCATAATTGAGTGAGTTAATCACAAATTTTCCAAGGTCTTTCCAAAAGAATTTGTAAAATTCAACTGTATATCCATCTGAGCCAGGGTTTTATCATTTTTCATATTTTTCAGAGTTGTGTTACATTTACTAGAGTAGCTCATGGTGGTTTTGTATTCACTTGTATGTCCAGAGCAAAACTCTTCATGAATCCACTAATTGAAGGTACACGAACAATATTTGGTTAGCAACACATTTCCCATTGACAGCGAAATGGGTTAAGTGGCCACGCCCCCTTTTTGCGCGAAGTACTACCACCCGTCGTGACTATATCTCCAGAACCGTTGGACATATGGGGTCGTGTGACCACTCAAAATGTGCGGAATGGCCACATTATGGGGGGTCAGTAATACATTTTCATATCCAAAAGTCAATGGTTTTTAAGATAATTGCCTAAAACCAAATATAAATCAATTTTTGAGGGCCTGAACCCCAATTTTGGGATTCAGCACTTTTATCTCAAAGTTGAGCCCCCAATTAGAATTTTATTGACCTATATCCATCGGTGCCACATACAGGTATCATTTCTGATATTTTCTGTACCATTATCGGATGGGATTGACCTTCAGGGAGCTCTTGACCCTGAAAATAAGGTTTTTGGATGGAATATATTGGTCGTAGAATGAAATACAGACATTTTCCCAATAACAAAGATGTTGAGGAAATCATCAATTACAGGGTATTTGATCAGTAACCTGAAACACCTACAAGAAGGTTACCTGGTGATATAATTTGAATGTAGTTCATCTTTTGTTATCTAGATTTCATGGCCTTTGTTGTGAGATGGTTGCCAAAATAGTTATAAATGGAATGACATATACATGTATCACATTAGCAATATACATGTAAATAAGTTCAATTTGTTATTTTCTTTAAACTTATGGGAGAACAGGGTGTTTTTATGGTATTCTAATGTTGAATTGAATTATACTCAGCCTACAAGCAGGTTTAGTGATGTTGAATTACTACAATTTGATCAATCAGTATGATTCGGTAGTCGAGCAGGTTGTGTCTTTATCAGTCCCACATCAATTTTGATTGGCTGCATCACCATTTTGTATAAAGGTTCTACAATTTCCCTAACACGTACATTATTTTAGAACAAATAATGGCTAGCCTGGCATGATCGCCTATATTTATATCCTGATATATGTATATGTACACGTAATTGTATATTTGCCCTAAATTGTTTCTGGTTCAAATTTGGGAGTTTGTAAGAAAATAAGTCATAAGAAAGATGCAGTTGCAGTAATATTAAAATATATTGTCCTGTTCAAAACTAACAAATACATGTCTATTGATTATTGGTGTGATATCCAGTAATAAAGACTAAAATAATCCTTCAGATTATTTTATAAGGGCTTTAGTCCAGTTATAATAAATCCACACATTAAAAATATAGGGCTTCCATACATACAGAATATTTTCCAACTTGACAATCGTTCCTTGTGTTCAACTGAGTGAGTTCATGTGAGCTTCATGGAAATTTATTTGGCAAGCTTGATTCTAAAGTGTCTAGCTTTATGGGCTTGAAATTCCGAATGCAACCCTGTTGCGTTGTGAGCTCAGAGTGAGTTAGAAGAAAAATAGAAGCATCAGTTGATATGCAGATATAAATACATTCTGCAGGTAGCCATGCATGCTGTGCAATCCTCCCTCATGTTTCAACTTATCAAGGAAAAATGATCACATTACCAATGACTATGATAGTCAGATGTTTTTGTAGATTTTGTAGATTTTTGGATGTTGTAGATTTTGTAGATTTGTGGATGTTGTAATGCAATATAGATCTCCATTATAGTTGCACAAATTTATTTTTCATTTCGTCCCTTTAAATTGACTTTTATTTTTTATGTATGTATATGTGCCACTCCAAAAATGTCAGTAAAAGTACTGTAAACCGTTTGGTTTGATGTTATAGGCACAGGAGATATATATATATATACTTTACACGTCAAATATTGTGAACCCTGCAGGTACCTGTATGTGTGTCAGTCGCCTTATGTGTGTGATGTACATGCAGTAACTACATGTATATACTAGTGAAATTTATGGTCTGCACTCTGCAGTATTTAAAAAACATGCTATGGCCATGCCTACATATACATATGTACACTGATTCTAACGCAATGATTGTCAGGTTATAATCTATGTTTGAGGAAAGTTACTATGTATTTTTCATTTGTGTTGCATTTGTCAATGGGTCCCAGGAGCCCAGATGTTACTAGTGCAGAGCCCATTTAATTTTCATGAGACTGGTGGACTTCATGTCTATACTCCTAAATAAACATGACTCTGAGTATTATCAGACCAAGACGGTCTTGAGTAGGTTTTACTAGAATTATATTTAGAAAAGACTTAACCATTATTTTTCCACTACCCTATATATCACAATATATTCATTTGACAGTATTCATCCGAAGTTTAGTGGTGATGCTAGTAAATTTGGTATGATAGTCAGGTAGAGCAAAGCGATCTGAACAAATCAAGGATAAGCCACTATGTGTAGTGTACATTGAAAAACATGTATATTGTGAAATATTTTAATAATGGGTGCTGGTTTTTACAAACTGGCCATAATTTAGATGACTATTCCTGTTGTTTACCAAACATCAGCGTACACATTAAATATTTTGAAGTATATATGTTCTTGAATGTTTCATACAGACACTGACTTTTGCTCGGATTAGCCATAGCAATCCAGCAGTACCCATCAGCAAAATATAAAATTAGCAGGCCCACTTAACCTGGGGTGGTATTGAAAATGAAAATATCTTTTAAATGGTAAGTTATGAGGGCTATTAGCTATTATGAAGAATTATGTTAGTGAAATTGTAGACCCTCATCTTCTCCAACCTGCAACTATCATGGCCAATCAAAACTAATGTGGGACTGACAAAGGCTCATTCTACTATTGATTGAATAGTGATGATTCCATCATTTCCTAAAACTTTTTGTGAGATGAGGTGTCCTTTTGGAAGAATTGATTACTTCTGAAATATATACTGGTATATATGGTCATCTCTCATCTGATTACATGTTTTTACTATGCCCAGATGCAATACCCATTATAAGATCGCAACATGTGGCTGCTGCATGAAGCAAACAGCTGGTCATTCCATTTAGTAAAAGAGTTTAGCATGTTTCATAGCTTGGTCACTTAAATCAGATCAGCTGTTAAATGTTGATAACAAATTTTGAAAACCTGATTTGTTCAATCTGTACATTTCTGTTGATTAGAGCACAATTGTTACCTGATTTTTGGTAAAGCACACCAGTTTCCAAGGCATGTTCAGTCGGGAAGAGCTCATGTTGTATGTCGGGGTCAACACATCCTCAGCAGCAATTTCCAGCTAATCCCATTGTGTGTGGTCAATTGTGCTCTTAAGTTGATCAGAGAATGCGGATAGTTCTTTAAAAAGTGTCCTTGTGGTATTGTATACTTGTGGTACATTACATGCTGAAATCGGTTTTTGGCAATTATCTTAAAAACCATTGACTTTTGGATATGAAAATGTATTACTGACCCCCCCCCCCCCCCCATAATGTGGATTTTCAGGGTCAAGAGCTCCTTGAAGGTCAATCCCATCCGATAATGGTCCAGAAATTATACCTATATGTGGCACCGATGGATATAGATAAATAAAATTCTAATTGGGGGCTCAGCTTTGAGATAAAAGTGCTGAACCCCAAAATTGGGGTTCAGGCCCTCAAAAATGGATTTTGTTTTGGTTTTTGGCAATTATCTTAAAAATCATTGACTTTTGGATATGAAAATGTATTACTGACCCCCCATAATGTGGATTTTCAGGGTCAAAAGCTCCTTGAAGGTCAATCTCATCCGATAATGGTACAGAAATTATACCTATATGTGGCACCGATGGATATAGATAAATCAAATTATAATTGGGGGCTCAGCTTTGAGTGGTCACACGACCCCCTATATCCAACGGTTCTGGAGATATAGTCACACCGGGTGGTAGTACTTCGCGCAAAAAGGGGCGTGGCCATTTGACCCATTTCGCCGTCAATGGGAAATGTGTTAACCAAATATTGTTCGTGTCCTTCAATTAGTGGATTCATGAAGGGGTTTGCTCTGGACATACAAGTGCATACAAAACCACCATGAGCTACTAGAGTAATTCGTATTCACTTAATCACCCTTCCATAGATTCTGACTCCTCTGGTTCTAAAAAAATTAGGAATGGATTATTTTTATCCCAAAAAATTTCATCTTCAATTTCAGTATTTGAGGTAATTTTTTAACTCTATAAATCTTTATAAAATTGATGTTGTTCATAAAGTATTTCTGGGAACTCATTGTTTTCTCGGTGTAACTTCTTTTTTCTAGATTACAAAAATATTTGGTTGATTTCTCGCCTTCAATTTTCCATTTTGCTTTAGTGCGTATAATTATTCCTTGTATTCTTTTATCTCTTAGTGTACTTAATTCTTATTTTTACATGTTCTATCTCCTGTGTTATAGACATATCACCGGCATCTAACTTTTCATAAAGATATAAGAGGTTTGCTTCCAATTTTTGTTCAGTCATGTCTCGTTTTTTATTTAATTTAGAAGAGTATGCTATAGTCTCGCCCCTAATCATAACTTTCAAAGTTTCCCAAAATAATTGGTCGTTAATATTAAAGGAGTCAGAATCTGTTTTTTGGTTGACTGCTATATTGAACAACCACATCCGATATTGTTTTTTTTCACCAATTCAGCATATTCTCGGTCTCCCAATAAACTATTGTTAAATTTCCATGTACCTCTTCCTCTAGGATGACAAACACACTTTAAATTCAGACTAACTGGACTATGATCAGATTTATATCTAAGCAATATATCTGATTTGGCGATGAACGGCTGAAGGTCTGAAGAGGCCTAAAAGTAGTCAAGACGAGCCATTTTACTTCCTGGACCTCTCCATGTATACCTCTGAGACCTAGGGTTATGAAGCCTCCAAACATCGTGCAAGTCCATTCTGTTTTGCCAGAATTTGATTTTCTCATTTGATTTTGTATTATTTTTTCTGTTTATAATTTACAGTGTCGATAGAGTAATCTTGAGGTACATTCCAGTCTCCAGCAATCAATATTGAAGTATTTGCCATATATTCTAGTTTAGAAAATATGTCTTCAAAAAATGACGGTTTGTCACCATTGGGACCACAAAGGACACAGACTGAGTCTTTGGTTTTGTATGGAGATATCTCAAATTATGAAATTACCTTTGGGATCTATTATTTTTTCATGAATTTTGTACTGCAATGTGTTTCGAAACATTATAGCTACGCCTCTTTTGGAACTGGATAAAGAAGAAAAGAAAGCTTCATAACCCCATTCAGCATGCCGTTTATTCTCAGTTTCCTTGCTAGAATATGTATCAATGAGTAATGAAATGTCAACTTTTGTCCTACATCTGTTAAACAAGTCCCTCCGTTTTAGTTGATCTAATGCCAACCCTCGACAGCTCAATGCTCCGATGTTGATATTAGCCATTAATACAAATTAAAATTTTATTTATCCTGTTTTGAGTAACCAAGAACTTTATTCTGGTATAAATGAACTTAATGAAATCATATACATGTATGGTATAATTGTGACCAGTTATTTTTGTATAAACAAAAACAAATGACATCCTGAGTACAATTTTTTTGGACACAAATTTGGAAATAATGTTATATTTATGCACATCTGCATAGTCATTGGATATTTCATATCCAATTTCATTATGTTTATATCAATAAAAATTCTGAACTCCCTTTGTCGGTAAGTCTATCATATTTTCTCTCCATTATTAAATTGGAAATATCATTTCAGGAGGGATAATTACTTTCAAATGCATACATTTTAATCTGAATATGATAAATATATAGAAGGCCCTTTAACAAGGCATTAATGAAAAAAACGAGATGTTTAATAATTAATAAGAGTCACCCCTTTGAGATTGGTTTTAAAATTTCTGCAGTAGAACTGGATGCAAGTTAACACAACTCGAGCATAGCTCTTGTGATATTCCTAACAACCATGCCCGGCTGCAGCAATCACCAATCGTAATGTGAAAACAGCAATTTCTGCAATTATACAAAATAGAAATTGAAAAAAGAACAAGTCTTTATATTCACATTGTTAAATTAAACAATTCATCTGTTCATATGCAGTTCAGTCTGCCACTGGTTTCTTTGAACCTAACATCAAGAACGGCTCCTTCTTGAGATACACAAGTTTTGTCTCCTTCTCAGCTGTAGAAAGTTCAGCCCTCTCGTTCAGGAGTTTTCCCCTCAGTTTTGAAAGTGTAGGTGGAAGATCAATCGACACACCATAATTTGAACCAGGCTTCAACCTTTTCGCACTGTCAAGAATACAATCTCTATCGTGTAGGGACACCAATCGAACAATGACATCTGGGCACGAATCGTCACATTTTGGGCAGACGATGACAAGCTGCAAAGTACATATCTGAGTCAGACACAAGAGAATTCATCACCTTTTCGCTTGTTTCGAAAGCTCGTTCCTTCCGCGACCCAGGTATACCACGGAATATCATATTCCATTTCCTATCCCAGAGGTCTAACTTTGTATGAGCTAATTCAAGTTCTGATTGTCTTTGAGCAAGATCTTTCATGGCATCTTCCAAGTGTTGTGAAAATGAACAAGTGTTAATTTTGTCTGATAATTCTTCTTGCACGAAGTTGACACCAGTTGCCAATTCATCAAATTGATCACTTTGACTCTTCCTATCATCTACAATTTGTGGCATAGAATTTTCCTCAATAGTCTTCAAAGAAACACAGTTGTCATTAGATTTTTTTTTCAATTTTGTTCAACTTTCGTGACCAAGTCCTTCGCATTTTTCTCAACATCATCAATTCTGGTTGTAACGGTTGAATGCAACTGGATGAAACACTTACTAATGTCCTCGAAACTTTTGCATTCATATGCTTTCTCCAACTTCTCTTTATCCTGTTTCGAATTCGCCCTCGTTTCAATGGCTGACATTTTTGATGTTGCCTATTTTCGTGCAGTCTTCGTTGACGGTGAAATAAACTTCAGAAATACCAACTTTTCGTCAACCTGTTTTTTTTTTTTGCGGGAGTTCAAAATTTAAGTCCTCATAGTGGTAGCCCAGCTTGTTGGAAGGATACCCACATACTACGCGTTTCGTCCATTTATTTTGACCAATGACTCTTGTTAGTTAGACTTGGGAATTAGGCGTCCGTAGGAATTCACATTGTAACTCGAATGTGGATCATAGGATTTGGTTGTGATTTGGTATGTTGACAGCCCAGCTTTGGGGAAAGAATATCCACACTACCGATTTCATTCATTCGTGCCAGAGTTATGACCGTTGTTGGACTTGGAAATTTGTCAAATTTGTGTCTACCAAACGATCACCTGTTAAAACGGTGTCGATTTGGTTGTGCTTTCGTATGGCTCAGTTTGGGGGCAAAGGATACCAAAATGCTATCTTTATCATTGTAAGTTCATGCAGTATCAATGATGAGGCTTAGATGCTAGGATCGCAGTTAATACTAGACCAGCATCGGTTGAAGCATGCGACCATTTATTGGGTTGCGTCCATAGATATTTGTCAGAGACTTGTTGTCAGGCCTGCGTATATGGTGCCGGACATTTGCAGAATGAGGTCCACAGAGGGTGAATTTATAGATCATGCCATGAATCTCTACTATGGCTAACGCACGTAGAGATCACATTCCACCAGTATAAAAGCTGGGAACGTTTTGAAGTTTTGACAGGGAACCTTATAAAATCGAACAATTAACACAATGAATATATTTCTTCATTGTTATCTGTTTCTTAATAATGTACTTCAATGTTGGTGAAGGTCCCGATTTTGCTTTGCATTTCTTACAATTATGAAATTTTTCCTGGGTAATTAATTTAATGTTTATTGCGATATCTGCTCACAAAAATCACAGAAAGAAATGCACTTTCGAGTTTGGTCCTTCACATATAGTGAAGTACACTATTAAGGAACAGATAATAATTAAGAGATATATTCCCCGTGTTATTTTTTCGACTGTACAAGATTCCCTGTCAAAACTTCAAAAAGTTCCAAAGTTTTATACTGGTGGAATATGATCTATACGGGCGTTATCCCGAGTAGAGATTGATGGCATGATCTAGTGAATTTAGTGGCGCTACCCACACAGCGGGCTAGCATTACTAACTTAACCCTATGTGGACCTCATTCTGATTAGGCATAATCTGCTATGAGAGACATAGGCTCAGGTTTAAGTAGACCAAAACACACATGTCGCCATCACGTCCCTGCCTGAAAATAAAATTGACACTGTTTGAGACAAATCAATGTGGAGACACCCACATATAACATGAAAACATGAGTCATCAAATACTTCCTTGTCTGTATTGCACGCCTACGCTGTCATTCACCGACAGCCGCCGGACCATCCAGACCCTACATGATCGTGGGTGTTCTCATATCCGTTCTATGTTATCTCCAGCAGTACAGGTTACAACAAGAAAACCAATGTCAGAAATGGTAACGCGCTCAAGATCATATATTATAAACCCAAGATTGTAATTGTAGAATATAAAATATATTGGTTTTGCGAATGACCAACTCAGAATTCCGTTAAAATAACAATAACAACCAGCACCTAATTAACGAACCGGCGGCCGACTCGACTGTTTCAAACCACAACCCCCAGTGGGCTGCAGAAATGTATTTTATTTGCAATTGACATATAGTTTATCACAAACCAAAAATCAACATTAATCAACGTTGATTAACGACAATAAACGAAATTGAAATCCCCCAACTACACCGTTTACTGGACTCGGCCTCGAGCTCGCAGTTTGACTTTTAATCATCCCAAAAATTCCCATTCTATAAATAAATCACCCATTGATAATGTCAGCGCCCACGGGTAACGAGAATATCGCCACAAGTTATACACGCGGCGCGCGTAATGAAATAATTATTTCCCATAGGCCTCCATGCTAATGTTTAACAGCTTACTTATGCCATATATACCATAAGAGAGGAAGGCATATATAATATGAGAGTCTAATCTGTGCAAACGTTTTGAATAAAAAATTCATATCGTCAGGCATGACTTTTACATTTAAATTTCGTGGGGTTTTTTTTTTTTTTTTTTTTTTAAGTAGCGTCAAGATCGCAGTAATACAGTATTGATATATTACACCTCATACTGAACATTTCAAACTTGAAAGCACAACACAAACCAATGTTTAAAGCACAACACAAACCAATGTTTAAAGCACAACACAAACCAATGTTTTTCTTTTCTGGTTGTTTAAATTCAAGCAGGAATGATTCCTTCATTTTGTATCACAACGTTAAGCTATCCAATTAACCGGTCAGGGTCCAGTGTGTATTTAGTACTCTCCTCCATCTTGGTCCATAAGATGTGTTGAGCCCCCCCCCCCCCCCCCGAATTACTTCACGGTAACCTACGATGTCGTCCACCCGACCGTCCCGGTGTCAACTCGGTGGACACCAGCCGACATCACTGGGCGGTGTTGGAGGTTAATGTGTGTAGTTTGAGGCATTTGCTGTAGTTCTCGGTGAACTCGCTTCTGTCCTTTCAAACATTCTTTTTGAATCTCCTTAAATTTCATCAATTTAGTGCAAAGGTAAGCGTAAAAATTATCCTAATTTGAATGATTCTTAAAGGTACGGTTGGCCTTGGCGGTGGGTATCCTGTGAAAATATTTCCACCCGTCAAATACCGCCACAAACAGAAAGAACAACAAAATGTAGACAGACTTTGTCCGTATACAAATAAGAAATATCGCATAAACAGTATGTTATTGTCATATCTTTGACTATTGTTATGTAAACAAAAGCATAAAAAGTTACTTTTCTGGTGTTTGTTTATATTATGATGGTAAACATAAAGAGCGTTCTTTGTTGGTTAATTCCTGATATGGAACGAATAAAGAGCGTTTATGCCACTTGTGTGTGATTAGCCAGTAGCATTGTGCTGTCTTCTGTAACATAATCAGGCTATCGCTTGTGTAAAATATAGTAGGTCTTTATGATAACATGCTGTGTACGCGATGGTCATGGTATATATGAACGGAACTGTATGCGTTTTAATGTGTTTCTGTTTACGGTGTTTGGAACAAATATGAATATTTTCGACAATTAAGGCCGCACGTGCCTTTAAGCAAACTTGAAACAGGTAAAATCTATTATCCTGATAGCACTGGTCTCTGAACCTGAAAATAACACTTAGAGATAACCAGTTCAATTCTGAGAGTTGAATCAGTTTCTGTTCCTGTAGTATTTGCATTCTCATATAATGTAAAGAATAATATAATCTGTTCGATAGTTTAGTGAGTGGGACTGCATTGTCACAATCTGGATTTCGAACAATCGTAGTGTAGTCTAGAATGTATTGGACTTTCTCTTCTGAAGATACCACATCGAAAAATTCTCGATCATCATCCAACACTGTCCAATATCTTCTAACACAGGATCACAAACTCTTGACAATGTCACACACCAAAAGAAAATGACATAGAGTTGCATTTTCTTTACTACATGTCTTGCAGACCACTGTCAGCACCATGGAAACGCCGTACACACATGGGCTGTAAATTAGTTATGGGAATATGTTTTCTAATTTTTACCCAATGTAACCAGGTACTTTGGTATTTCTAAAAAAAAGTAACAGATGTAACATTAACTAATATGTTAAGTAACCAGTTGTACCCCATGTGCCCATGGTCCTGAAAGTAGTTTAGGAAATATGTTTTCTAAGTTGTACCTAATGTAACCAGGTACCTTGAGATTTCTAAAAAAAAGAGTAACAAATGTAACATTAACTAATAGTTAATGTAACCAGAAGTAACCATTTGTACCCCGTGTACACATGGGCCTGAAAGTAGTTCAGGAAATGTTTTCTAATTTGTAGCCGATGTAACCAGGTAGTTTGGAATTTCTAAGAAAAAAGAATAAATGTAATAAATGAAACATTAACTAATAGGTCAAGTAACCAGAAGTAACCATGTGTACCCATGGGCTGTAAATTAGTTCAGGGAATGTTTTCTAAGTTGTACATAATGTAACCAGGTACCTTGGGATTTCTAAGGATAAAAAAATAAAGGAACAAATGTAACATTAAAGGCACGTGAGGCCATAATTGTCGAAAATATTCATATTTGTTCCAAACACCGTAAACATTAAAACGCATACAGTTTCGTTCATATATACCATGACCATCGCGTAAACAGCATGTTATCATAAATACCTACTATATTTTACCTAAGCAAGAGCCTGATTGGGTTACAGAGGACAGAACAATGCTACTGGCTAATCACACACAAATGGCATAAACGCTCTTTATGAGTTCCATATCAGGAATTCACCAACAAAGAACGCTCTTTATGTTTACCATTATAATATAAACAAACACCAGAAAAGTAACTTTTTATGCTTTTGTTTACATAACAATGGTTAAACATATGAGAATAACATACTGTTTATGCGATATTTCATATCTATATACGGACAAAGTCTGTCTACATTTTGATGTTCTTCTGTTTTTGACGGGTGGAAATATTTTCACAGGATACCCACTGCCAAGGCCAACCGTACCTTTAACTAATAGCTGGTACATTAACCAGAAGTAACCATGTGTACCGTATGTACCCATGGGCCTGAAAGTAGTTCAGGGAATATGTTTTCTAATTTGCACCCAATGTTCCCGACGTAACAACAGGGTACAAAGGTTGTGATTTTGTTTCGGCGTACCAAAATTTGCCATATATGTACATCCTCCTCAAAATAATATGTTCTCGTAACCAAACTCATTCTGACAAGTATATGTTGCAACTGGCGCATGGGGTTTCCATATGATCGCATAATATTTATGAATTTGTCCAAATTTAAATATATAAAAATTGAGAAATTTCAGTTCAGCCCTCGAAGCTTGATTTGACGCCTTATTATTCAACCTTAGTATTCCATTACACAATGTTAAGTCTGTTTGCTCAAGTGGGTTAGTATCAGTACATGGAAATTTCCACTTGAAAGACCATATTTTGCAACCATACAGCAATATAGGTATTATTAATTTGTCAAACAACTTACATTTAATTCTGACAGATAACTATATATGTGTGAATTCAGTGAGCTCGCCATCAAAAGCATAGCATTAGAAGCTCTCCCTCCCAGTTATATGTGTGAATTCAGTGAGCTCGCCATGAAAAACATAGCATTAGAAGCTCTCCCTCCCAGTTATATGTGTGAATTCAGTGAGCTCGCCATGAAAAGCATAGCATTAGAAGCTCTCCCTCCCAGTTTTTAAAGCGTTTTTTCATCATTGGCGAAAATTTGATACCAGCTTAAATCTGCATTATTGGCGTATTTAATATGCTTTGCCAATACTCTCACATCGTTGAAATTTGGATGCCATTTGTCGCGATAGAGTTCCTGTCTAACTTCCAACGAATACTGGATGACAACCCTGGTGTGTTATAAATAACATTGCAGCCTTCCTCGTGACATACGTCCCTGTACGTTTGATTTGTTAACACTTTCATGACGGGAGCTTCCTGATTTTTTTAGAAAATCCTGTGCCATGCATTCTCTTATACCATAGGTCGCCTCGCATATATAAGAGAATGTATTGGCCTAACAATTTTTATATTATTTCTTATAATTGTTAAAAATGTAATAAATAATGAAACAAATGATAACAAAAAGTTGTTCAAGAATGTAAGAAATAATGATAAAAAATGAAGAATGTAAGAATTTTTTTTTAAATTGATAAAGAATGTAAGACAAAATTTTATCACATAATTTGGCCATAAAAGCAGTTTCATAATTATCGGTAATAGACACGTTTAATATCAGCGCGTGCGATGACGTCACGGCGTTCTTCAGATAACTTGCGATCGCTGTAGTGTATGATTGTTGTTTTCGATGGATATTTCGCGTTGCTTCGGGTTTATTTGATCATGTGATAAAAGGTATCTCACACTCGTCCTATTTTATACGTAATTTATCAACCTCGTCCTCTAAATTCTATTTGAGCCTCGGTAAACCTCGGCTCAAATCGAATTTAGTGAACTCGGTTGATAAATTCCGTATAAAATAGGAACTCATGTGAGATCCTCTATATAACAAATGACAAAATTGTTAAAGAATATAAGAAAAAATTATAAAAGTTGTTATAGAATGTAAGAACAAATTATAAAAAATGATAAAAATTGTTAAAGAATGTGAGAAAAAATAATAGCAAAATAATAAAAATTGTTAAATGAAAGAAAACAAATATATAAAAATTGTTAGATCTCTTATATATGCGAGGCGATCTATTGTCGACACGCCTATATAAGAGAATGCATTGGAACAGTGTCTTTAATGTTGGGCACAGTATGTATAGAGTCGAAGAGAGTCGTATTCCAGCATGTTGGGAGTTTACTGCTAAGTTTCAAAATTAGTTCGCTCACATCCTTTTTAATATATTGTTTCTGCAGCTGTTTATTTAAACGTGCACAGATACATTATGCACATTTTTATCGTTTGTCCTCGCTGTACAATTCATTTGGGAGTTTTTTTTTTTATCACCGACGCACATCTTTATTGTGTAGATTTTCCTCAGAACTGAGTCGCCCAATATTAAATGAACAGGCGGGTGTGTGTTCGGGTGACGCACACATCCAACTCAGTCTTCAAGTTCCATTTCGTTTGTAATGTTGGCGCTTTGGGTATGTTCATAAAAATTTACTTCACAATCGCCCTGAATTGAACAAGCGTTTCATACTGATGTATAAAGGCTTCAAATATGTTGGAGACTAGAACACTCCCAAAATATCTTCGCGCAAATACGCACATAATCGACCTATAATGCGAAATAGGTACATAATGTGATTTTTTTTATTCTGAAACTATAAGCAGATAATCGAGTCATATCAGTATAGAGCGTACACCTGAACAGTCGTGAGTTGGCATATTTGTGTCATTGTCCGCACATAATATGCTTAGAATCGCCACATTATGAGTCGATAATGTGACTAAAATGCTCTCATTTTCAGTACATTATCGACTCAAAATGAGGCAATTCTAAGCAGATTATTTTACCTAAAACAAGATCTATTATAAGCAGATAATGTGCGTGTTTTTTTTTTGGAGAACACGCTGAACACTCGGTACCACGGACACGGCAAATTCTTCATACTTTACATCAGAGAGTTTGTTGTCATGTATTTGAATCTTCGTCTATATAGAGCTCGATGTATGAATGAGTTGTAATGACATGAGTCCGTTATGTGCGCGCAAAGGCATTTTCATCTCACGAATACCACTGAGAAGAGTAGGTATAGTATCTTACCCATCGTCTCAATATAACAATTGGTCAATGCTTCTCAAAACTCGTTAAATCCTGCTCACTCTCGTCAGTGTCAATTGAATTTCTAGAAAAACTGTCAACCAACAGAGACAAAATCTAATATAATTAGACATAACCAACAAGAACCAGTGGTAAGTGTCTGTTCGTATGATAGAACCTACAAGAACCAGAGGTAAGTGTCTGTTCATGGGACAGAACCTACAAGGACCAGTGGTAAGTGGATGTTCGTGTGACAGAACCTACACTAACCAGTGGTAAGTGTCTGTTCATGTGACATAACCTACAAGAACCAGTGGTAAGTGTATGTTCGTGGGATAGAATCTACAAGAACCAGTGGTAAGTGTCTGTGCATGGGACAGAACCTACAAGAACCAGTGGTAAGTGTCTGTTCATTGGACAGAACCTACAAGAACCAGTGGTAAGTGTATGTTCATGGGACAGAACATACAAGAACCAGTGGTAAGCAAATAATGAGATCGAACAATTAGTGTCTCCGCGAGAAGTCCTGTTACTCACGTATAGCATGATATCGAATAATCATTTTTGCCAGGTTATAATTTTGGTCGGCTAGATTATCCACGATTGAGAGCGTTTGTGATTCCATTGCTCATTTACGATGAATAATAAAGAGCGTTTCGGAAACGCGTTTTATGGTTGTTCTCATCTACTTTTGGTGTCGTCGGACATCTTTAGTCTGATAAAGGTGGTGACATATTTAAAGATACGGGCGGTGTTGGCGGTGGGTATGCTGTTAATATATGCACCTCCGTCAAAAACCGCCATAAACAGAAATAATAGTAAAATATAGACAACCTTGTTCTTATACCACATCAGAAATATGGCATAAACAGTATGTTATTGTCAAATGTTTTTCCTTTGTTATGTAAACAAAAGCAAAAAACGTTACAGAACCTGGGTTTTGTTTAGAGCGTTGTTTGTTACTGTTTACCTGATTTGGAAATAATAAAGATCGTTTATTTCATGTGTGTGTGATTAACCAATAGAACTGCGCTGTGTTATGTAAACAGAAGCAAAACTTCTGTAACACGAGCAGGCTCTTGTTTGCGTACACCAGAGAGTGAGTAGTTGGGCGCGAAGCGCCCGGGATGGTCGAAAAGATCGAGTGATCTTCTCCTTCACCCCAGCGTACACCATCGCACGTCTTGACGACAATATACTGTTTACGCGCTGATTATGTTGGCATATGAACAAAACTATATATATTTTAATATTCCTTCTGTTGATGACGATTTGAACAAATATGAATATTTCTGCAACGAACGCCGCCCGTGCCTTTAAGGACCGTGGTCATATCAGGAGGATCCTTCGTTGTGGAGGGGAGGGGGAATTCGACCATCCCGTGAACCAATCTGTTTTCTCAACTTCACTAATTTCCAATTGCACTCCCTCGATACCTATTTTGAATTCCAAAGCATGACAATTTAAATCTACGATAGTCTCTGGAAAACAAAAATATTATGCTCTAAATATTGGTTGAGAAATTACCTTACTCGTATTTATATTCGCGCAGACTATTTTTCGCGCACCCGTCGGTGCGAGAATTTAAAACTGAGCGAAAAATAGTACGACTTCTGAGTTTAAACTAATTAACCACAGGGAAAACAAGATCAATGGTTATGTTAATGAGTTACACACATCACAAAAGGTTGGACACCGAATAGACAATTAGACCTATAGTTGCCTTTGCGGTTGTTTTCTGTTTTCTGAATTATTTGGAGCATATAAACATCATCAACCCGACAAAATGTTCATACAATTATGGTCTACATGACGCAAGTCTGCCGTGATCGTGTTTAATATACAAATGTGTCTTCGGAAACTTTCATCAGATGCAAGACTTAATTTTACGAAAAAACAAATTGTCAGTTTTGGAATTCGCGCAGATATGTGCGCGAATTTAAAGTGCGCGAATTTAAAACTGAGCGAAAAATAGTACTGGCGAATTTAAATACGAGTAAGGTAGTTGATTTTTTGTATTTGGACGTTGTAACACACAGTGAACCAATCATTACAATGGAGATAAAGATGATGAGACACAGAACACCCATAATTCAAGTCACTGCCGACGTTGAGAGGCTTTCGAGAATTCCACAGTGACTCAATTTGTCTGATAATTCCAAGGTTGTTGTCTACTAACCACACAGATAGAGTACACACTATTCGAGATGGTGCATGGGGGATGGGTTCGATCAATAATCCCGGAGTGACGAGGACTGGCCGTTGCTGCGAATTATCCCTCAGACAACTCTTCGTTTTACAACACTGCCAGACCTGAGAATAAGGTGCCTGTCATTGGCAGAATGAGGTCCCCAGAGGGTGAATTTAGTGACGCTATCCCGCATAGCGGGCTAGCATCACTACGTTCACTCTCTGATGATCTCATTCTGCTTAGGCCCCATCTTCTATGGACAGTTTCTTTGTTATCAGATTTCTATAGACACTTTTTTTTAGTTTAGTTTCATTATACCCCAAATTGGCAGACGACACATTGCATAATCGAGGTTCCTAATGGGTGTACATCACAATATTCACCATTTTGGGAACTTTAATCAGAGTCTATGTCTCCCATAAGAGATGGGGCCACACAGAATGAGGTACCAAGAGGGTGAATTTGGTAATGCTATAGCCCGCGGTGCGGGATAACATCACTAAATTCACCCTCTGTGGACCTCATTCTGCACATGACAGGCACACTAAACTCAGACTTGAACACTGCTCGTTATTCGGCGGACAAATTATATCCTTCGTTTGCAACCTGACATCTGTGTTAATAGCGTGTAGACGGAAATGGAGATTACTCGAAACAACGATCCGACTGATGGCCGCGGTGTAAGTGATGGATATACTCCGTGTGGCATATACGAGGGTATCACCCCCCCCCCCCCTGAATCCTGAATACCAGTTAATTTTTGGGGGGTGAATCCTGAATACATGTTAAGAAATAATATGCGATAAATGACATACAAATTGACCGTTTTAATATTAGACAGATACAAGCAGAAGTTACATAGACACATTATGATCCATTATACCTGACATGTAGTAGAGTATTATGGGCGTTATGAGACCGCTATGATACGATTAATGATACTTTATGATGGCATGGTGGTCGAATATGCCCAAGAAGCTATTCTACCCACTCATTCATACAGATAACTAGCACAAAATATTATTTTGCTCCATCAAAACCTGCATCCAAGATGTTTTGCTTCAACCCGAATACCAGTTAATTCCGGGGTATGAATCCCGCGTACGGCTTCAAAACACCCTGAATTCCGCGTACCGAAAGGGGGGGGGTGGTGATACCCTCATATACTGCTTCCAGCATCTGACCCCACGAATCGAGTCCACAAACGATCCGCTCGTGCTTAAGAGTGCATTGAGTGAACTTTTGAGCCAAAAAGAACACGACACCTTTTTACGCGATCAATGTGATCAGTTTTGCTGAATCATTCTGCGTCGAAATGCGACCATGTTGTGTACTTGTCACGTGACTTGTGTCATCGAACGTCGCGAGTAAAGACGTAAATCAGGACCAAGAACCTAAATGTGGCCCGCCATATCAAATCCAGTCGGAAGTCGGGATTTTTTTTACCCTGTGCCAATGCATTCTATTATATATGCGAGTCGACCATATGTCGCCTCGCATATATAAGAGAATGCATTGGCCTAACAATGTTTTACAATTTTAATAATTTTAATAATTTGTTCTTGTATTCTTTAACAATTTTATAATTTCACCCATACAGCGCCCCAGACAAACATGAGCAGACGACACTCTTCTATAATATACTTCTATATACATTGTATGTGTGGGGCTCCCTGCAGGGTAATGGATGTTTTTTATTTTATGTCCTAAAAATTGTCAGAAACATTTATTTAAAACAAATGATAAAAAATTGTTAGGCCAATACATTCTCTTTATAAGAGAATGCATTGGCACAGGGTAAAAAAAATCCCGACTTCCGAATGGATTTGATATGGCGGGTCACAAATCATCAATCAAGTCTCTAACCCAAATAGGGTTTTAATTGTTTTTAAATTGAAAATGTATACATACGTTAGTCTGATGGGATACGCGTACACTATTATACATACGTTAGTCTGATGGGATACGCGTTAGTCTGATGGGATATACGTTAGTCTGATGGTATACGCGTACACTAGTAGATCCTAGTACCCGAACTGTGGAAATTCACAGTGGACATTAAAAAATCAGTAGTTATTAAAAACTCATATCATATAACCGAAATTTGCAAGGAAAATATGTACCGATTGTTCCCCGATGATGCGTGGAAGATCTCCAAAGATATATATGAATATATGCACATTTTCGAAACCGGACAAACCACATACAGATTCCCATCAAAATTAGCATATAGTATATACTAGCAGGGTTACCCGCCGTTGCCAGGTTAAAGTGATGTGAAACCCTCTGTGTATATTTGGTGGGAATAGAGAATACTCTTGCTCTCAAAGTGTTAAACGTATTCTCAATTTCTCATAAATTGTATATCCAAATGGCATCACAAAACATGATTCTTACACATGGAATATAAGAGTGGCTCACCTTGTCAGGTCGGAGCGATTATCATTTTGTTTGTCGCGTCTAATCCGTCCCACCAATAACGAAGTATTTATTTATTTACAACTGCGTACACTGCAGACGTTATAGCATGAAACATGAACATCATAAACACATTAGTTCGAAAATATAAAAGACGACTATTGTGTTTTATATAGAGATGTATCAATCAATCAATCAATCAATCAATCAATCTAGTTTATCATATCTTCGTGAAGATACAGATGATTTAAAGATATGTCCAGGTGCGCCTCTGTTCTGGTGCTATATACTGGCTAATCATTTTCAGTTTAAAAGAATTGGTGTTATGCATATATGGCAGCTACATGTGCCCGACACAGCGAGATTTTGAGTTGTTTATGTTAGGCGATGAGTCTGTTCTAAAAAATAAAAGATATCCTCTGTATCGGGCAGATATACCCTTGTCAGATGTCAATATTGGAGGATCCTGAAAAGTCATGTAATACGGACTGTGTTTTCCTTTATCTCAGAAGTAACCATATTTGACTGCACACTGTGACCACTATTTGTTTAACAGGGCTGCTCTACATTTCCATATCTCTCGGCAATTGTAACTTTTTTTGTGGAAACTATATTGAATGGGACAGACTCAATCGTGTTATAATATACATGAGCCATTATAATATGCAGTCCTCTGACGATTCAATGTCCCTCAGTTTGAATGAATATATGTATCTCTTAAATAGATTGATATAAATATACTTGTAATGCTTTCTTCTATGTATCTGTGTTGCTAGATCATTATAGGAATGTCCTGATTTCCATCTCCATATAAATATGACAGTTGAGAAGATATAATTGGTCAAGTGACTTAAATCTGTCACCATTTTTCGAGATTGTGAAATTGGAATGCCAAAAACTCCTTAGAACGACATGGATATGGCCTGGGAGATGACTATATATAACTTTGTTGGATATCGGCGAATTGAACAATCTTATAAATGCTAGAGAATCTCCTCTCGCCATCCATGACCCAAACGACCCCAACTGTGATTTAATTCATCATATCATTAGAGAAGAATGTGCATGAATTTGGTGGAATCAGTGCTAAATATATTTGTATCAACTTTGGTGCAATCCCCCTTATGCATGACTTGAACCGCGCCACTTTTGTCATATTTAAACCACGTCTATTAGACTCATGCATGCATTATGTAATGGTGATGATTATATATAAGTTTGGTGGTAATCGGCAACTAAACAAATTCTTATCATAGGTATTACCCCCCCCCCCCATCTCTCACCCAAACGGCACCAATTTCGCGTCTTTAAATCACACGTGTATATTCCTCGTATCACGGGAGAAGAATAATATATCAATTTGGTCGAAATCTGTGCTAAAAATAGCCCCTCCCCTGACACCAACAACGCCACTTTATAAAATTTTAACCCGCATCATTATCTTACTCGTAAAACGTTACCCCTGTTAGACCGCCTTGGTGTCATCTCGATTGTACCCTTAAAGTTATATATAGAACACAGACAGATATTCACAAATATTTGATTCATTGTATCGTTTGAGAAGAACGTATATGAGTTTGATGGTAATTGGCACTAAACATGTTTTTATAAGTTTTTGGTGACCCTCCCGTCCCTATTTCGGACACAAGCGGCGCCACTTTTGACATCATTAAACCACATTCTTAGACTCATTATAGAGATGAATTTATATAAAATTTATGAAAATTGGCGAGTATACAAATTCGTATCAAATTTAGGGCCACCATTGCATATCTCTCACCCAAAAGGCACCAATTTGGCGCAATTTGGTGGAATTCGGCGCTAAAAATATTGTGTATCAATTTTGGTGCCCCTCTCTTTCAGTGCACCCATAACTCGAATGACGCCACTTTTGACAGCTTTAAGCCACGCCATTGGACACCTCATATCATGGGGATGATTTTGTATAAGTTTCGTGGCAATCGGCGATTAAACCAATTCTTATCAAATTTAGTACCCACCCACCCCCCCCCAATCTCTCATCCCAACGAGACCAATTTGGCGTCTTTAAATCACACAATAAGAATCCTTGTATCATGGAGAAGATCTCAGAAGAATGTGCATCAATTTGGTGGAATTCGGCGCTAAAATTATTTTTGATCAAATTTGGTGCCCCTCTCCCCTTCCGGACATCCCTGATGCGAACGGCGCGACTTTTGACATATTTAATCCACACCAATATATTCCTCATATTATGGGGATGATTATATATAAGTTTGGTGGCAATCGGCGACAAATATGTTTCTGTCCCTCCCCCTTTTCTGCCCCTGACAACAGCGGCGTCACTTTAGAAATTTCTAACCCTCGCCATTATCTTTCTCGTAAAAAGTTACCCATATTAGACCCCTTTTGTGCCATCTAGGTGGTCCCCTGTGAATTTCTATAGAACACAGACAGACAGACATTCGCAAATATAGATGTATATATAATAGTACTACTGCATGTACACAGCTGAGGGCACACACACATGACCACACACGGTGAATCATTGTGACAAGTGGAATTCTGCTATGCTTTATTTGATGGGAATCTGTTCAAGGGTTTGTCCGGTTTCGAAAGTGTGCACATATTTATATTTATATTTGGTGATCTTCCACGTATCGATGCGGCAGGTACATCAAATTAAAGGTGCGAATATGGTCAAAAGAACTGCGTATGTGTTATTATCTTAAGCACATGGGATATTGAAGCATTTTGATCGCAAGTGAGTCTATGCTCAATATAGGTCCGACAGATATGAACCTTGTATATAACTAACAACTATGTTCTTCATTAGGATCGTAATTCGCGTTAAATTTCTTAGCTGATTTTCCGTGATTGTGGCTGCTAACAAAATAGAGTTCTCCTTCATGTCGTGATTGAGGCTGCTAACAACATAGAGTTCTCTTTTTTCTCTTTTCTTTCGCGCCGATTTCTGTTCTAAAACTGTCACACGAACCTACGAAATTCTAAATAATTGTTTTATTAATTGATCATCTTTAGGTTACAGTGAAGTAATTATTTCCCATAGACCTCAGTGTTAACATATAATGGCCTGCAGCCCTGACTATCCAAGAATTGTGATAAATGAGTACATGGTCACCGGAATTGGCATCTGCGCAAAGTTTCTGCATGAAACAAATCATATCGTCGAGCATGGAATGTACCTTTAAATTTGGGATTTATAATCGAGAGTCAGAATTGCATGAAACAAATATTGACATTTTTTACCTCACACCAACAAAATTAAATCTAGGAACCACGTGCTTTACAATGTGCCAATGTTTTGTTTGGAGTCTGAAATGTCAAGAGGAGTGATTGCATTTATTTTATATGTTTAAATATCGAAACTACTATTAACCAACCAGAGCCCAGAATTTTTTTAATTCTCTCCTGCATCTTGGTCCGAAATCCGTTGGAGGGCGCTACCAATCGAATTACTTCACTGTAACCTAAAGTAACAACAATGACATGCCATCTGAAAATGACACAAATCGGTCACTGGACTCTTCACATTTGAAAACTAGAATGCACTCAGAGAGATGCCAACGTGCGCAAAAATGTAATAAACAATAATTAAAAAAATAGTTTCACTGTATTTTACTTAATTTATTTAATTTAATTTAATGTTAGCAAAAAAAAGACAATTACCATTTCTCATTTCATCACAGATAAAAGGCAATTTACTATATTAATCATTTAAGTAATTAAAACCAATTCCATGTTGCCGAAAGGATGAGACTTTAATATCGATTACATTTTTTTCAGCGGCATATTTTGATTTTCATTTTCCGATAGTCAAAGTTGACCAAAGGAGCAATTATCAGGGGGGGGGGGGGTCGTATGGCATTTTTTCCCTTTCGATCATTTTTTGTACCCACCCACCCCCACCGCCAAATTTTTTTCCTTTTTCGGCAGTTTTTTCCGACCATTTTTTGACACCCCCCCCCCCCCTTTTAACACTAAAACAGAGATTTGCGGGGGAAAATTCACTGTAAACAGCTGTATATGAACTTCTGTGCATACTATTTATCATGGATGTTAACATGGACATGTAAATAGGAATGAGTCATTTTGAAGTCATTCGGCCAAAAAAACATGGCCGCCAGCGGCCATCTTGAATTTCAAAATTTGCAACAAAATACAACACGATAACTGCCTGCAGTTTACCAGTTAGAATTACATTATTTCTCTCATTCAAAGTGGTTTTGAAGCCCAACTCATTGCCAAAACACTAAAAAACAAGCAGGAATTTTTTTTTTTAGTTCCGGAAAAAATTGCTTGTTGGTGGCTTTGACCACCCACCCACCCCGGCATACGTGCCGGAATTTTTTTTTCACCCCCCCCCCCCCCCCTGCAATTATAAGAAATAATTAGTACTATTTTTGTAAATATTGATAGCAGCCAATATGCAACAATAAATATCAATAATTAATCAATAATTATTCAATAACGATCATTTTATGTAATAATAAACTCTTCAAACGGTGTTTGTGTTAACAAATGCGTTTTGTTTTGTGTTACGTCATTCGTCGTATTTGACCCGGAACTCTGCTGAAGGTTAGGCTATTCAGCCTATTGCGTCGAATTACGAAATCGCGTTTTGAATGTCTCTCTTTTCTCGCACGATAAAAAGAGGTCTTCGCACGAACCAAAAATGATAAAACTTCCCAATTATAAGTGAAAATACCCAAATGAAGGAGTCTATGTAGGTCCCGAAGGAGTCTATAGACTCTTTGATGTAGATCGATGGAGAAAATGTAGGTCGATCTATTTTTGTCATAACTCTGACGAATTTTGACCTGTGAGAAAAAATCGAAATCGAGGCCAACTACGAGCATGCCAGTTTTAAATATAGAAACAGGGAATCCTGACAAATGGCGATATCGGCGACAAACAAATAATCGAAAACAACACATAAAATAAACATAGCAAAAACGCGGCACAGTAAAAATGTCAGAACGCCACGAGGTTTTACGTCGTTTTTGGTGACGTCATGGAGTGTGACACCAAGCTACCAAGCTACGAATCTGTCTGATCGCCATACTGTTGCGCGAGCGCACGTAATAACATACAAAATCTCTATCCATGACTTTGTTTTCGTCTTATTAACCATTTCCTGACCCCACCCCTGTTTACAATTGCAACACAAATTATCTTAAAATGAACACGAAAAGTCACCATGTGAGGTCCATGTCGATAAAGTAAACGATGGTAGCATATATACCCATCATTGGTGTGAAAGCTGACCGATTTCTCTCTGAGAAAATATGGACGATGGTTTGCCTGATAAACATGGACACGCTGGAGCTTGAATTGGGCGCACTTGACAAATTCTGAGTCCTGGTAAACGAAATTTTGGCAAAAACTGAAGTTTTGAGTGCAGCAGAATGATTATGTGCCGACATGTATGTGCATGGAAACAGCCACATCACTCAAACACACCACCGTGTTACACTTTTTGTCGACAAGCCACCTCAAGCAGACTAATTGGCTGCCATTTAACCCTGAACATGTCATGTTTTACATCAAATGTTAGAGACCTGCCACAGATAGCGATGTAGATTGCTCTCATGGCTAGTCGAAAAGCCTTTATTTCAGTTGTGTACTGACCATCGATGTTCAGTGCGTGATTTGTTACCATGACATTCATTAAAGGTACACATATGGGTTCATAACGGACAAAAAAGGGAGATTTTCGACTTTCGATGTGAAAATTTGAAGCAAAAATTGTCCCAGATGGGTTAATATTGGCTTCTCATTGATTACCACCGACTCAAATAATATAATATGCCACGTGCTACAAGTTCCCTAATTGTTTGTTGGTCAATGTTTATAGGAAACCCACCACTGGGCCCAAATGAGAAAAAGGATCATTTTTGTGCTTTAGGTGAAGTAATTATTTCCCATAGACCTCAGTGTTAACATATAATGGCCTGCAGCCCTGACTATCCAAGAATTGTGATAAATGAGTACATGGTCACCGGAATTGGCATCTGCGCAAAGTTTCTGCATGAAAAAATCATATCGTCGAGCATGGAATGTACCTTTAAATTTGGTCGACTCTTTCATATAAGAGAATGCATTGGCACAGGATCTTTAATGTTGCGCCAGCGCAGCTCCCGTCATGAAGGGGTTAAGTTCACCTGTTAATTGTCGATTCACTACTTTGTGTTTTGGGCAAGTGATTCGTTTTATAATGTGGTTTTTTTTTAATTGCAAACCCATTGGTTTATTTTTTTGCCAAAGATAGAACAAATACAGAAGATTTCAAAACGTTTAATACAAAATAAAGATGTCCCTGTTCAATACAAACCAATTATATTGACAACTTTAACAGAACATATCTGGACTAAATTATGAGGCAAAGTCTTAAAAAACGATTGTTTAATTAAATAAAACAATATCGACCTAAATTTTAGTATATTACAAGGTACAATCTTCAGAGTGTGCATGCCTTTAAAGGTACGGTTGGTCTTGGCGGTGGGTATCCTGTGAAAATATTTCCACCCGTCAAAACCGCCACAAACAGAAGAACATCATAATGTAGACAGACTTTGTCCGTATATAAATAAGAAATATCGCATAAACAGTATGTTATTCTCATATGTTTAACCATTGTTATGTAAACAAAAGCATAAAAAGTTACTTTTCTGGTGTTTGTTTATATTATGATGGTAAACATAAAGAGCGTTCTTTGTTGATGAATTCCTGATATGGAACTAATAAAGAGCGTTTATGCCATTTGTGTGTGATTAGCCAGTAGCATTGTGCTGTCCTCTGTAACCCAATCAGGCTCTTGCTTAGGTAAAATATAGTAGGTATTTATGATAACATGCTGTTTACGCGATGGTCATGGTATATATGAACGAAACTGTATGCGTTTTAATGTTTTTCTGTTTACGGTCTTTGGAACAAATATGAATATTTTCGACAATTAAGGCCTCACGTGCCTTTAAACAGAGAACAACATAGTTTTGTGAAATGTTTAACGTTATTATTACACTCGTTTGTCGCGCCGCCAGGTAAAACTCGAACCTCCGGTTCTCATTTTACCATGTAAATTGGTGCAATAACGTTAACCAGTTCACACATGTGAGTCCTTCTACCTATATATAACCAGGGTATGAAACATGAGAGGCAATGACAAATCGGTGAGCACGAGTTATTATGAAATGCTAGACATTTGAGCGGAAATATGAGTCGGTGATTTCCTACCAAGAATATTTATATTGCAACAAACCTTGTATCTAAACCGGATTAACCCTTTCTTTACCAAATACTCATTGATTTGTAGTTCCCATATAGGAAATGTTCAGATAATAAGTCCAACTATCGTAGACTTGTATTCAGAGACGTGGCGACATGGGGGGTTTGGTGTGTCTCACCCCCCCCCCCTAAGTTTGGTCAAAATTTCAACAGTTGGAAATTTCATACCTGACACAACATTAGTTGGAAATTTCACACTAACAATAGGTTTGAAATGTTCTTGTAGTTTGATTTTCAAACAATTTATTGGGGGGAATTTATTGTTTTTGGACCAATATTTGCACATTTTCCTTCTTTTTGTGAAAATTTTGAACTGAAATGGCCATCAGTTGGAAATTTTCCAACCTTTGGGTTGTGTCAGGTTAGAAATTTCCAACACTTGGATCGGTTGTGTCCTGGTCCCTCCCCCGTGGCCAGTCAAAAACTACTGGTTAATTTAAGAAAACAATATTGTTTTACATTTGGTCAAAATTGTCACTGGAATTGTCATTAGTTGGAAATTTTCCAACCTAAGACGGGGTGTCAGGTTTGAAATTTCCAACTCTTGGAATGCTTGAGGCTAGTCCGGTTCTCATTTTACCATGTAAACTGGTGCAATAACGGTAATTTAACCAGTTCACACATGTGTGTCCTTCTACCTATATATAACCAGGGTATGAAACACGAGAGGCAAATGAGAAATCGGTGAGCACGAGTTATTGTGAAATGCTAGACATTTGAGCGGAAATACGAGTCGGTGATTTCCTACCAAGAATATTTATATTGCAACAAACCTTGTATCTAAACCGGATTAACCCTTTCTTTACCAAATACTCATTGATGTGTAGTTCCCATATAGGAAATGTTCAGATAATAAGTTCAACTATCGTAGACCGTTTGTTGTACTCAGAGACGTGGCGACAGGGGCGGTTGGGGTGTCTCACCCCCCCCCCCAAGTTTGGTCAAAATGTTCAACAGTTGGAAATTTTATACCTGACACATGGCGGGGGGTCGGAAAAAGTACCATGACAGTAGGCTGAATTTTTTTTTTCCGCCTCTTGTGTACCCACCACCCCCCTATTTGAAGGAAAAAATATTTTTTCCAATTTCATGCGGGGTACCCACCCCCTTTTTACCTCCAAATCCAGCCAAATCAGCCCTTATTTGAAGGAAATTTTTTTCCAATTTCATACAGGGTACCCATCCACGTTTTACCTAAAAATCTGTAGTCTCACACCATGTAGGCTTGGTATTTGTTTCAGTTATAAAGTCTGAGAACAGATACGAATCGTATAAACCTGCAGCACCCATTGTTATCCTGTTTGTTTTTGTATATCAATTGACTCATGACTTGTAAACAAGTTATATGAACATTTTACCATATTTCCAATGCCTGTCTGTAATCACTTCAAATACAACTGTATCGAAAATATAAAATAAAAATTTAGGCAAAACATTTATGCTAAATAGTAATGGACCCACACGAATCGATCTTATACCATCTGACAACATGGCGTTTAACAGATTGATCAGCATGAAATTGTGTCCAAAAAAAATAAAATAATTAAACTAAAAAATCTGGATGTGGCTTTAAAGATGGATTATCTCTTTAAATAACAAATTTTAAATAGTTGCGTGGGTATAAAATAATAGATATGAACTGAATACCCCTGTCCGGAAAAGCTTCTATCAATTAATATATTGATTTTATTTCGAATATCAAATCGGGACCATTTATGTGTCTATTTTTAGAACAGACCAATCGGATGATACCATATTGCGATATAGAGCACTGGTCTGTTCCTATGGCTACGCACCGAAAGTCAAATGTCCCAGATTGATTGTTTGTATTGTTTTGTTCCACAGATATAAGCGATAATGAGTATAATTAACGTTTATTTGTGACAAAATTGTACAAAACAAATTCTGGTCTCTGTTAGCAGTAACCACTATTGTTCGTTACCTGAACAAACACACCTTTTTAGACCAGAAAATATTCGAAATAAAATTAATATTAATCGATAGAAGCATTTCCGGACAGGAGTCTTCGATTCAAATCTAATATTTGATACCCCGGTAACTATATAATACATATTTACAAAGAGATAATCCACCTTTAAATAGCATTCAATACTTTCTAGCATGATGAGATTTCCATGTTGTGCCTCTTATGCTGTCTGATCAGGTCTAATGAGTAAACATTAATGATATAAATGAATAACTTTATTCATTTTTATTTACTTTAATAATGGGTGTCATAGCTGTCCATTTTCATCTTGAACCAGTGGTGTTGGTACTTGACAATGTGATCTGATGCAAAAGACGAAATTGTGAGTGTTGGTTTGTAACCGGGATTTCTGAGAAGCATTATGCCTATATCCACACTAACTACCCCCCTAAGCCCTGACCTAAAGTGTCATACACACCATAACAACGATGCTGAACACTTTGAGGCAATTATATTGCAGAAATGTTGTAAGAGGAAAAAACTGTGACCACTTGGAAAAAGGTGACTTTTTTCGCGGCTGAACCACCCACCCACCCCGGCCTACTGTATGGAAAAAGTGAATGACCCCCCCACCCCCCCCTGCCTGACACAACATTAGTTGGAAATTTCACACCAACAATAGGTTGAAAATGTTCTTGTAGTTTGATTTTCAAACAATTTATTGGGGGAAATTTATTATTGTTTTTGGACCAATATTTGCAAATTTTCCTTCTTTTGGTGAAAATTTTGGACTGAAATGGCCATCAGTTGGGTGGTGTCAGGTTGGAAATTTCCAACACTTGGAACGCTTGTGTCCTGGTCCCTCCCCCGTGGCCAGTCAAACACTGCTGGTTAATTTAAGAAAACAATATTGTTTTACATTTGGTCAAAATTGTCACTGGAATTGTCATTAGTTGGAAATTTTCCAACCTAAGTCAGGTTTGAAATTTCCAACTCTTGGAATGCTTGAGGCTAGTCTAGTCTAATTTTCGCACACCGGGCCTAACAATATTTTACTAAATTTGGTTAAAATTGTTGAAATGGTCATCAGTTGGAACAAATCCAAACTAAGGAGAGTGTGAGGTTTGAAATTTTCAACACTAGGAAAGCTTGAGGTCAGTCTAGATGCTAGCATTTGGCGATTTTCTTGTTTAGTTTTCAAAATGTTCTCATACCGGGTCGATCAACCATGGTCGGCCCGGTGTGTGCTGGTCTATTGCCCGTAGTCGTGTGCATTTGTCTGGAGTTAGACCACTAGATGTTAGGATTTGTGTAATTTTCAGGTTCAAAATATATGAATATTATCATACCGGGTAGATAGAACCATGGTTTATAAATAGGCTATTAGACCTGAACACAGAGGTGCAAGTGGGGTGAAATAATTATGCAAAACCTTTGGTCTGATTCAATGGGTATTTTTGTTTGATTCAAGGAATGGGTGCAATGCAAATGAATTTATTCAAAACCTTGTCTCTGGTCTGATATAATTGGTCAAGTGACTTAAATCTGTCACCATTTTTCGAGATTGTGAAATTGGAATGCCAAAAACTCCTTAGAACGACATGGATATGGCCTGGGAGATGACTATATATAACTTTGTTGGATATCGGCGAATTGAACAATCTTATAAATGCTAGAGAATCTCCTCTCGCCATCCATGACCCAAACGACCCCAACTGTGATTTAATTCATCATATCATTAGAGAAGAATGTGCATGAATTTGGTGGAATCAGTGCTAAATATATTTGTATCAACTTTGGTGCAATCCCCCTTATGCATGACTTGAACCGCGCCACTTTTGTCATATTTAAACCACGTCTATTAGACTCATGCATGCATTATGTAATGGTGATGATTATATATAAGTTTGGTGGTAATCGGCAACTAAACAAATTCTTATCATAGGTATTACCCCCCCCCCCCATCTCTCACCCAAACGGCACCAATTTCGCGTCTTTAAATCACACGTGTATATTCCTCGTATCACGGGAGAAGAATAATATATCAATTTGGTCGAAATCTGTGCTAAAAATAGCCCCTCCCCTGACACCAACAACGCCACTTTATAAAATTTTAACCCGCATCATTATCTTACTCGTAAAACGTTACCCCTGTTAGACCGCCTTGGTGTCATCTCGATTGTACCCTTAAAGTTATATATAGAACACAGACAGATATTCACAAATATTTGATTCATTGTATCGTTTGAGAAGAACGTATATGAGTTTGATGGTAATTGGCACTAAACATGTTGTTATAAGTTTTTGGTGACCCTCCCGTCCCTATTTCGGACACAAGCGGCGCCACTTTTGACATCATTAAACCACATTCTTAGACTCATTATAGAGATGAATTTATATAAAATTTATGAAAATTGGCGAGTATACAAATTCGTATCAAATTTAGGGCCACCATTGCATATCTCTCACCCAAAAGGCACCAATTTGGCGCAATTTGGTGGAATTCGGCGCTAAAAATATTGTGTATCAATTTTGGTGCCCCTCTCTTTCAGTGCACCCCTAACTCGAATGACGCCACTTTTGACAGCTTTAAGCCACGCCATTGGACACCTCATATCATGGGGATGATTTTGTATAAGTTTCGTGGCAATCGGCGATTAAACCAATTCTTATCAAATTTAGTACCCACCCACCGCCCCCCCCCCCCAATCTCTCATCCCAACGAGACCAATATGGCGTCTTTAAATCACACAATAAGAATCCTTGTATCATGGAGAAGATCTCAGAAGAATGTGCATCAATTTGGTGGAATTCGGCGCTAAAATTATTTTGATCAAATTTGGTGCCCCTCTCCCCTTCCGGACATCCCTGATGCGAACGGCGCGACTTTTGACATATTTAATCCACACCAATATATTCCTCATATTATGGGGATGGTTATATATAAGTTTGGTGGCAATCGGCGACAAATATGTTTCTGTCCCTCCCCCTGTTCTGCCCCTGACAACAGCGGCGTCACTTTAGAAAATTCTAACCCTCGCCATTATCTTTCTCGTAAAAAGTTACCCCTATTAGACCCCTTTTGTGCCATCTAGGTGGTCCCCTGTGAATTTCTATAGAACACAGACAGACAGACATTCGCAAATATAGATGTATATATAATAGTACTACTGCATGTACACAGCTGAGGGCACACACACATGACCACACACGGTGAATCATTGTGACAAGTGGAATTCTGCTATGCTTTATTTGATGGGAATCTGTTCAAGGGTTTGTCCGGTTTCGAAAGTGTGCACATATTTATATTTATATTTGGTGATCTTCCACGTATCGATGCGGCAGGTACATCAAATTAAAGGTGCGAATATGGTCAAAAGAACTGCGTATGTGTTATTATCTTAAGCACATGGGATATTGAAGCATTTTGATCGCAAGTGAGTCTATGCTCAATATAGGTCCGACAGATATGAACCTTGTATATAACTAACAACTATGTTCTTCATTAGGATCGTAATTCGCGTTAAATTTCTTAGCTGATTTTCCGTGATTGTGGCTGCTAACAAAATAGAGTTCTCCTTCATGTCGTGATTGAGGCTGCTAACAACATAGAGTTCTCTTTCTTTCTCTTTTCTTTCGCGCCGATTTCTGTTCTAAAACTGTCACACGAACCTACGAAATTCTAAATAATTGTTTTATTAATTGATCATCTTTAGGTTACAGTGAAGTAATTATTTCCCATAGACCTCAGTGTTAACATATAATGGCCTGCAGCCCTGACTATCCAAGAATTGTGATAAATGAGTACATGGTCACCGGAATTGGCATCTGCGCAAAGTTTCTGCATGAAACAAATCATATCGTCGAGCATGGAATGTACCTTTAAATTTGGGATTTATAATCGAGAGTCAGAATTGCATGAAACAAATATTGACATTTTTTACCTCACACCAACAAAATTAAATCTAGGAACCACGTGCTTTACAATGTGCCAATGTTTTGTTTGGAGTCTGAAATGTCAAGAGGAGTGATTGCATGTATTTTATATGTTTAAATATCGAAACTACTATTAACCAACCAGAGCCCAGAATTTTTTTAATTCTCTCCTGCATCTTGGTCCGAAATCCGTTGGAGGGCGCTACCAATCGAATTACTTCACTGTAACCTAAAGTGACAACAACGTCAATGACATGCCATCTGAAAATGACACAAATCGGTCACTGGACTCTTCACATTTGAAAATAACATACAAAATCTCTATCCATGACTTTGTTTTCGTCTTATTAACCATTTCCTGACCCCACCCCTGTTTACAATTGCAACACAAATTATCTTAAAATGAACACGAAAAGTCACCATGTGAGGTCCATGTCGATAAAGTAAACGATGGTAGCATATACATGTATACCCATCATTGGTGTGAAAGCTGACCGATTTCTCTCTGAGAAAATATGGACGATGGTTTGCCTGATAAACATGGACACGCTGGAGCTTGAATTGGGCGCACTTGACAAATTCTGAGTCCTGGTAAACGAAATTTTGGCAAAAACTGAAGTTTTGAGTGCAGCAGAATGATTATGTGCCGACATGTATGTGCATGGAAACAGCCACATCACTCAAACACACCACCGTGTTACACTTTTTGTCGACAAGCCACCTCAAGCAGACTAATTGGCTGCCATTTAACCCTGAACATGTCATGTTTTACATCAAATGTTAGAGACCTGCCACAGATAGCGATGTAGATTGCTCTCATGGCTAGTCGAAAAGCCTTTATTTCAGTTGTGTACTGACCATCGATGTTCAGTGCGTGATTTGTTACCATGACATTCATTAAAGGTACACATATGGGTTCATAACGGACAAAAAAGGGAGATTTTCGACTTTCGATGTGAAAATTTGAAGCAAAAATTGTCCCAGATGGGTTAATATTGGCTTCTCATTGATTACCACCGACTCAAATAATATAATATGCCACGTGCTACAAGTTCCCTAATTGTTTGTTGGTCAATGTTTATAGGAAACCCACCACTGGGCCCAAATGAGAAAAAGGATCATTTTTGTGCTTTAGGTGAAGTAATTATTTCCCATAGACCTCAGTGTTAACATATAATGGCCTGCAGCCCTGACTATCCAAGAATTGTGATAAATGAGTACATGGTCACCGGAATTGGCATCTGCGCAAAGTTTCTGCATGAAAAAATCATATCGTCGAGCATGGAATGTACCTTTAAATTTGGTCGACTCTTTCATATAAGAGAATGCATTGGCACAGGATCTTTAATGTTGCGCCAGCGCAGCTCCCGTCATGAAGGGGTTAAGTTCACCTGTTAATTGTCGATTCACTACTTTGTGTTTTGGGCAAGTGATTCGTTTTATAATGTGTTTTTTTTTTAATTGCAAACCCATTGGTTTATTGTTTTGCCAAATATAGAACAAATACAGAAGATTTCAAAACGTTTAATACAAAATAAAGATGTCCCTGTTCAATACAAACCAATTATATTGACAACTTTAACAGAAAATATCTGGACTAAATTATGAGGCAAAGTCTTAAAAAACGATTGTTTAATTAAATAAAACAATATCGACCTAAATTTTAGTATATTACAAGGTACAATCTTCAGAGTGTGCATGCCTTTAAAGGTACGGTTGGTCTTGGCGGTGGGTATCCTGTGAAAATATTTCCACCCGTCAAAACCGCCACAAACAGAAGAAAGAACATCATAATGTAGACAGACTTTGTCCGTATATAAATAAGAAATATCGCATAAACAGTATGTTATTCTCATATGTTTAACCATTGTTATGTAAACAAAAGCATAAAAAGTTACTTTTCTGGTGTTTGTTTATATTATGATGGTAAACATAAAGAGCGTTCTTTGTTGATGAATTCCTGATATGGAACTAATAAAGAGCGTTTATGCCATTTGTGTGTGATTAGCCAGTAGCATTGTGCTGTCCTCTGTAACCCAATCAGGCTCTTGCTTAGGTAAAATATAGTAGGTATTTATGATAACATGCTGTTTACGCGATGGTCATGGTATATATGAACGAAACTGTATGCGTTTTAATGTTTTTCTGTTTACGGTCTTTGGAACAAATATGAATATTTTCGACAATTAAGGCCTCACGTGCCTTTAAACAGAGAACAACATAGTTTTGTGAAATGTTTAACGTTATTATTACACTCGTTTGTCGCGCCGCCAGGTAAAACTCGAACCTCCGGTTCTCATTTTACCATGTAAATTGGTGCAATAACGTTAACCAGTTCACACATGTGAGTCCTTCTACCTATATATAACCAGGGTATGAAACATGAGAGGCAATGACAAATCGGTGAGCACGAGTTATTATGAAATGCTAGACATTTGAGCGGAAATATGAGTCGGTGATTTCCTACCAAGAATATTTATATTGCAACAAACCTTGTATCTAAACCGGATTAACCCTTTCTTTACCAAATACTCATTGATTTGTAGTTCCCATATAGGAAATGTTCAGATAATAAGTCCAACTATCGTAGACTTGTATTCAGAGACGTGGCGACATGGGGGGTTTGGGGTGTCTCACCCCCCCCCCTAAGTTTGGTCAAAATTTCAACAGTTGGAAATTTCATACCTGACACAACATTAGTTGGAAATTTCACACTAACAATAGGTTTGAAATGTTCTTGTAGTTTGATTTTCAAACAATTTATTGGGGGGAATTTATTGTTTTTGGACCAATATTTGCATATTTTCCTTCTTTTTGTGAAAATTTTGAACTGAAATGGCCATCAGTTGGAAATTTTCCAACCTTTGGGTTGTGTCAGGTTAGAAATTACCAACACTTGGATCGCTTGTGTCCTGGTCCCTCCCCCGTGGCCAGTCAAAAACTACTGGTTAATTTAAGAAAACAATATTGTTTTACATTTGGTCAAAATTGTCACTGGAATTGTCATTAGTTGGAAATTTTCCAACCTAAGACGGGGTGTCAGGTTTGAAATTTCCAACTCTTGGAATGCTTGAGGCTAGTCCGGTTCTCATTTTACCATGTAAACTGGTGCAATAACGTTAATTTAACCAGTTCACACATGTGTGTCCTTCTACCTATATATAACCAGGGTATGAAACATGAGAGGCAATGACAAATCGGTGAGCGCGAGTTATTGTGAAATGCTAGATATTTGAGCGGAAATACGAGTCGGTGATTTCCTACCAAGAATATTTATATTGCAACAAACCTTGTATCTAAACCGGATTAACCCTTTCTTTACCAAATACTCATTGATGTGTAGTTCCCATATAGGAAATGTTCAGATAATAAGTTCAACTATCGTAGACCGTTTGTTGTACTCAGAGACGTGGCGACAGGGGCGGTTGGGGTGTCTCACCCCCCCCCCCCCCCAAGTTTGGTCAAAATGTTCAACAGTTGGAAATTTTATACCTGACACATGGCGGGGGGTCGGAAAAAGTACCATGACAGTAGGCTGATTTTTTTTTTCCGCCTCTTGTGTACCCACCACCCCCCTATTTGAAGGAAAAAATATTTTTTCCAATTTCATGCGGGGTACCCACCCCCTTTTTACCTCCAAATCCAGCCAAATCAGCCCTTATTTGAAGGAAAAAAAATTCCAATTTCATACAGGGTACCCACCCACGTTTTACCTAAAAATCTGTAGTCTCACACCATTTAGGCTTGGTATTTGTTTCAGTTATAAAGTCTGAGAACAGATACGAATCGTATAAACCTGCAGCACCCATTGTTATCCTGTTTGTTTTTGTATATCAATTGACTCATGACTTGTAAGCAAGTTATATGAACATTTTACCATATTTCCAATGCCTGTCTGTAATCACTTCAAATACAACTGTATCGAAAATATAAAATAAAAATTTAGGCAAAACATTTATGCTAAATAGTAATGGACCCACACGAATCGATCTTATACCATCTGACAACATGGCGTTTAACAGATTGATCAGCATGAAATTGTGTCCAAAAAAATAAAAAAAATTAAACTAAACAATCTGGATGTGGCTTTAAAGATGGATTATCTCTTTAAATAACAAATTTTAAATAGTTGCGTGGGTATAAAATAATAGATATGAACTGAATACCCCTGTCCGGAAAAGCTTCTATCAATTAATATATTGATTTTATTTCGAATATCAAATCGGGACCATTTATGTGTCTAATTTTAGAACAGACCAATCGGATGATACCATATTGCGATATAGAGCACTGGGCTGTTCCTATGGCTACGCACCGAAAGTCAAATGTCCCAGATTGATTGTTTGTATTGTTTTGTTCCACAGATATAAGCGATAATGAGTATAATTAACGTTTATTTGTGACAAAATTGTACAAAACAAATTCTGGTCTCTGTTAGCAGTAACCACTATTGTTCGTTACCTGAACAAACACACCTTTTTAGACCAGAAAATATTCGAAATAAAATTAATATTAATCGATAGAAGCATTTCCGGACAGGAGTCTTCGATTCAAATCTAATATTTGATACCCCGGTAACTATATAATACATATTTACAAAGAGATAATCCACCTTTAAATAGCATTCAATACTTTCTAGCATGATGAGATTTCCATGTTGTGCCTCTTATGCTGTCTGATCAGGTCTAATGAGTAAACATTAATGATATAAATGAATAACTTTATTCATTTTTATTTACTTTAATAATGGGTGTCATAGCTGTCCATTTTCATCTTGAACCAGTGGTGTTGGTACTTGACAATGTGATCTGATGCAAAAGACGAAATTGTGAGTGTTGGTTTGTAACCGGGATTTCTGAGAAGCATTATGCCTATATCCACACTAAATACCCCCCTAAGCCCTGACCTAAAGTGTCATACATACCATAACAACGATGCTGAACACTTTGAGGCAATTATATTGCAGAAATGTTGTAAGAGGAAAAAACTGTGACCACTTGGAAAAAGGTGACTTTTTTCGCGGCTGAACCACCCACCCACCCCGGCCTACTGTATGGAAAAAGTGAATGACCCCCCCCCCCCCCCCCCCCCTGCCTGACACAACATTAGTTGGAAATTTCACACCAACAATAGGTTGAAAATGTTCTTGTAGTTTGATTTTCAAACAATTTATTGGGGGAAATTTATTATTGTTTTTGGACCAATATTTGCATATTTTCCTTCTTTTGGTGAAAATTTTGGACTGAAATGGCCATCAGTTGGGTGGTGTCAGGTTGGAAATTTCCAACACTTGGAACGCTTGTGTCCTGGTCCCTCCCCCGTGGCCAGTCAAACACTGCTGGTTAATTTAAGAAAACAATATTGTTTTACATTTGGTCAAAATTGTCACTGGAATTGTCATTAGTTGGAAATTTTCCAACCTAAGTCGGGGTGTCAGGTTTGAAATTTCCAACTCTTGGAATGCTTGAGGCTAGTCTAGTCTAATTTTCGCACACCGGGCCTAACAATATTTTACTAAATTTGGTTAAAATTGTTGAAATGGTCATCAGTTGGAACAAATCCAAACTAAGGAGAGTGTGAGGTTTGAAATTTTCAACACTAGGAAAGCTTGAGGTCAGTCTAGATGCTAGCATTTGGCGATTTTCTTGTTTAGTTTTCAAAATGTTCTCATACCGGGTCGAACAACCATGGTCGGCCCGGTGTGTGCTGGTCTATTGCCCGTAGTCGTGTGCATTTGTCTGGAGTTAGACCACTAGATGTTAGGATTTGTGTAATTTTCAGGTTCAAAATATATGAATATTATCATACCGGGTAGATAGAACCATGGTTTATAAATAGGCTATTAGACCTGAACACAGAGGTGCAAGTGGGGTGAAATAATTATGCAAAACCTTTGGTCTGATTCAAGGGGTATTTTTGTTTGATTCAAGGAATGGGTGCAATGCAAATGAATTTATTCAAAACCTTGTCTCTGGTCTGATCCAGATGGGGTGTGCAGTTGGAATTACCCAAGGTGGACACCCCAACGGGAGACCCTCTAGCCACATCCCTGGTTGTACTTATCTGAATATTTCAGACCAAGGAATAGGAATCATTATGCACTTGTATATATCTCTCGTCTGCTTTTATTTCGTGAACACCCTTCCAGATGAATGATAGACCATTCCATAGCTAATACTGTTATAACTGGTTACATCGGGTAACTAAGGGGTTAACCCTTTCATGAGGTTCATTACGGGAGCTGCGCTGGTGCAGCATTAAAGACCAAGAGAATGCTTTGGCACAGGGTTTTCGAAAAATATTAGGAAGTTCCAGACATGGACGGGTAATATGACGGGAGCTGCGCTGGTGCTGCATTAAAGATCAAGTGACAAGCATTCTCTTATATATTTAAGAAAATGCACTAGCTTACAAGGTTTATGAAAATATCGTTAGACCAATACATTATCGTATACATGTATATGCGAGGCTCCCTATGTGAGACTCGTGTATATATAAGAGAATGCATTGGCACAGGGTTTTCGAAAAACAATTAGGAAGCTCCAGACATGGATGCGTTAATATATGTGGCCGCGAGGTACGGATGAACCTCGACTCACTGTTGACCCGGTTTGATTGTCGAATCTAAGAAAAAATGTGCCGTTCAATACCGTTCCTTCTACACAATAGTAAGCGGGTGACATGCCGCACGAAGATATTGAGTCGACAATACAACAAAAATGTATATTATGCCATAAATTATGCACGCGAAATCCACTCAAATCCATCATTTTGTCATTCTGCATAACTCGTATTGTGGCGATGCAATAATGTCAGCATCCCTCCCACATGTTATTGTTGAAGCACATCTGTTCGTCTCGGTGCGCGCGTATTGATCCAGTTCTGGGTAAACCCAACACGCATAGTTATGCAATACTGAGTATTGTGTAGGTATTCGAGTCGGGTTTACCCAGTACTTGTATTGATCCAGTAATATAGCTGATAATCCGACAACTAAAGCTGATATTTGGTAAAGAATCGTGTCGTTGGGTACGAGATTCAACGCGAATGACTCGTTACAACCAGCAAAATATGTAATCCTATTACTAGTAGTTTGGGATGGCGGTTATCAAAACATATATACACGGAATATATCATACCGAACTCGTCGATTTCATCAGTAGAAAAACGTAATTTGTTTATGTGGACTTGCTGTGGACCCACAAACACGATAGCTAAAACAACAGGACCCGCCAACACGATAGCTTAATCAGCAGTACCTGTCAACACGATAGCTAAATCTGTAGGACCCACAAACACGATAGCTAAAAAAACAGGACCCGCCAACACGATAGCTTAATCAGCAGTACCTGCCAACACAATAGCTAAATGTGTAGGACCCACAAACACGATAGCTAAAACAACAGGACCCGCCAACACGATAGCTTAATCAGCAGTACATGCCAACACAATAGCTAAATATGTAGGAACCACAAACACGATAGCTAAAACAACAGGACCCGCCAACACGATAACTAAACCAGACCTAACAACAAACATCATAGCCAAATCAGCAGGACCCACCGACACGATAGCTAGATCAGACCTAACAACAAACATCATAGCTAAATCAACAGGACCCACCAACACGATAGCTAAAACAACAGGACCCGCCAACACGATAGCTAGATCAGACCTAACAACAAACATCATAGCTAAATCAACAGGACCCACCAACACGATAGCTAAATCAGCAGGACTCACCCAACATCATAGCTACATCAACAGGACCCGCCAACACGATAGCTAAATCAGCAGTACCTGCCAACACAATAGCTAAATATGTAGGACCCACAAACACGATAGCTAAAACAACAGGGCCCGCCAACACGATAACTAAATCAGCAGTACCTGCCAACACAATAGCTAAATATGTAGGACCCACAAACACGATAGCTAAAACAACAGGACCCGCCAACACGATAACTAAATCAGACCTAACGACAAACATCATAGCCAAATCCGCAGGACTCACCAACACGATAGCTAAATCAGACCTAACAACAAACATCATAGCCAAATCAGCAGGACCCACCGACACGATAGCTAGATCAGCAGGACCCGCCAATATCATCGCTAAGTCAGACTTAACAACAAATACCATAGCTAAATCAACAGGACCCGCCAACACGATAGCTAAATCAGCAGGACTCGCCAACACGATAGCTAAATCATCTGAACCCGTCAAAACATAGCTAAATCAGCAGGACCCGCCAATATGGTAGCTAAATCAAGAAGCAATCAACATCATAGCTATATCAGCAATACCCATCGACAGCACATCTATGTCAGCAGAATCTACTAACAGCATGGCTATAAATAAGCTTAAATAGCTAAATCAACAGCGCCCCCACAATGTGATGCCCATGGTACCGTGGCGACGCAATGTCAGACCGACACTGTATCGGACTCGAACCTGCAAATAGTGTGTTGTCATTTGCAGAATGAGGTCCCCAGAGGGTGAATTTAGTGATGCTATCCCGCATAGCGGACTAGCATCGCCAAATTCATCCTCTGGAGACCTCATTATGCTTAGGCCTCATCTTCTGGGAAGTATCTATAGTATCAAATTAACATTGTTTTTAGCTACATTTCCCTTCTAGGAAGTTTCTATATCCCCTAATTTGCAGAAGATAAAATTCATAATTGAGGTGCCCAATGGGTGAGCATCACCAACTTCAACTGGGGAACTTCAATCTGATCCTAGGTCTGCCATACTAGTTGAGGGCCTTAGCAGAATGAGGTCCCCATAGGGTGAATTTAGTGATGCTAGCCCTCCGAAGTCTGCCCACAAACCAACTGAGCTATCCGCTCCCCTAATGATTTTATCCAGAATCCAATTTATTAGCTGGATAATCATAAAAACAGCACATATTATAATGGTAGAGATGGACCATTCCATCTACGTGAGTTCAGGAAGATAGTCTTAGTTCACACAAACTGGCAATGCACACCATACCAGAAACTTTTCAGCACCATTCAACCTGGGGCCAAGATGTTCGCCATAACTTTTTTTTTTTTTTTTTTTTTTTTTTTAGTGAGTGGTTTGGGGTGGCTGGCCCCGGGATTGTCGAAAGGGCCAAAGGGCCCTTTCCTTAATCCCTCATGTTATTTCCTTTAATTCAGATACAAAAAAAGAGGAATCTAGCATTTTACAAAGTATTATTTCTTTTTCTTTTTTCTTCTTTTGGAGGGTGGTTCGTTTTTTTGTGGTGTTGTGGTGTTGATGTTGGCTAAAGCAGCTGCCATATTTTCTCGGGCTACCCGTGTTTGTTCAATCGCTAAGACTGTTTCGTCGTAGCTGTCGGTACCTGGAGTCATGAATTTCAGGGACGATTCCATTACTTTGATGTAATCACCTGTGTACTGTGAGCTGGTACTGGTGGTGTTGTTGGTGGTGGTGGTGGAGGTGGAGGGCACCGGGATGTGATGGTATTCCGGTGTCCGAGGTGGAAGGCTATCCAACTCCACGTCGAAGCTGGCGGCAGGAACATCTGGGGTGGTACCCACGTCCCTGTCTCCGCTCGCCTCGATGACGACAGCAGGGACCTACGGTAGATCAACGGAGTCCCTGCTAGCTGTAGTGATGTCGTCTGTCTCCATGCAGGTCGAGTCGTCTGGGCGTCTCTCAGACAACTTCGACCCGCCGGCTATGACACTGGACGGCTGAGCCACACGGGGAGGGGTAACCGGCAGATCAACGGTCACCCCCTTCTTCTTCTTCCATTTCGCTCGTCTGGCTGCGTCCCTTCTCCTTCGAGCTGGTGTCTTTCTCTTTGGAGGCCCCTTCTTCATGTTACGGCTGGTCTCGGCATTCCTGCTCCGGGTAGAAGATCTCTGGATACCAGCATCCTCCGTCCGGAATTCAACGCAAAGAACCAAATAGCCCCTGTTAGATTGGAGATTCCAACTAACAGTGTCCACTATTTGAGATCTTTGCATTGCAGCCAACGCGGCGTCAGGGATTAGCTCCATTGTCCGTCGTCCTAAGCCTAATCCAAAACCGTCTCACTCGCCGGCATTAGCACGAGGACGGATGCTTCCAATAAAGGTTACAGTCCGCACAACTCACTCGTGCCAACGCTCTAACAGAGAGGAACTAATACAGCCAATGAAATATGACTTGTTCGCTCCACCCTCTGCCAGAGAACTTTCATAAGCAGCGAGGAATATATAGGAGAGAATAAAATAGACACTGGATCCTGATTGGTCAATAGCCTTGTATGCTTTTTTTTGCATAAAAAAAATCATCACACTTCTTCCCTATGATTTCCCATAGGCAACATAGCCATTGGCACAGGAATTAACTCTTTGTAGTGAAGTTTGAATGTTGTGGTGTGGTCTAAAATATGACATTTTTGTGTGCGGTTCTGACACTAGTTACGAAAACACAAGATTTAAAGGCGAATTCCCTGTTAGATGTACACATGAATTTTTTGCATAAACAAATGTCATTTTTTTGTGCGGTTCTGACACTAGTTACGAAAACACAAGATTTTAAGGTGAATTCCCTGCTAGACGGACATGAATATTTTTGCATAAAAGTTTCCGCAAATATCAGTCCAGAAAATTTTGGACCTAGAATTTATATTGTAAACAGTATACGTTAAACGTTTGCACTGAGGCCTATGGAAAACATTTACACCATTTTAACCTAAAGGGCCAAATTATTTTTTAGGCATTTTTGATTCCTGGGAGTCACTTTAAAGTGTTTAATGCATTTTTCACAGCCTGGTCTTTCAGTCCACCGAATCTCTCATGCATGTTTCAATGTATTTTCAGAATTTTTCAAGGTGGTAATGGTCACATGGTGATGCAAATGACCCATGGCATGAGCAAGTTAATGACACACATATCAATTGTCATAAGAGCTAATCTAAAATGGTATTTTGTATTGTATAACCAGTGATTTATAGATATATATCATAAAAGTGTGTCATTTCAACTGGTGGGTATGGCCATTTGAAGGTTAATAGCACTAAAACTTGGACACATTTAAGAAAATGCTTCAGCGCTTTGAAGAGAGCATATCTTTGTTCAACTAATTCAATATTCACCCACACCCAGTTATCTTGGGTCACCTTTGCAGTCCTGAAAATGTCATATTTTAGTTTTCCATGTGCTGATAAAGCCATGTGCTTGATGCTCAACTGATCAAATCTGGACTCAAAGACCTCACATCACCAGAAGTTCTCTCATGGAAAGAATCTTGTACAGTATTCCATAGCTGATCCAAGATTGCAACGCCAGACCCCAAAAAATGTGTGAAAATGGGGCCTGAACATGACTTGTGGTGGACAATTATGATTTTTTTTATGAATAATGTGTTAAAGCGGGTGGGGTTAAATTGTGTGTGATAAATAAAGAACCACATAAGTGATTTTGTATTTGAACACATTTGTTTCCATTGACGGGAAATTCTGAAGAAATATAGGGAGTTACAATTATTCCACGAAAAGGCGCACTATCGCTTTAGGTTACACTGGTGAAATTACGGTTCGGAGTGACATCTAGCGGATGCGGGAGTCCTATACACCACACCTCATGCACTTCACGGCAGAGAGGGCGCCACATTAGGGGACCCCACCCCTTACCTCTCGCAGTAGAGCAATGGCCGTACTCTACTACGGGTTACACTGGAGAGAATATAGAAGTGAATAAAATAGACACTGATTGGTCAATAGCCGTGTGTGCTTTTTGCATAACAAAATCATCACACTTCTTCCCTATGATTTACCATAGGTAAAATATCCATTGACACAGGACTTAACTCTCTGTAGTGGAGTTTGAATTTTGTGGTGTGGTATAAAATATTACATTTTTTGTGCGGTTCTGACACTAGTTACGAAAACACAAGATTTAAAGGCGAATTCCCTGTTAGACGTACATGAATTTTTTGCATAAAACAAATGTCAGTCTCAGATTTAAAGAAAATTTTGGACATAGGATCTATATTGTCAACAATATATGCTAAAACGTTTGCAATGAGGCCTAAAATCAAATATTAATGGTATAAATCCAACATGCAAATTATCACCAATTGTAGCAAGCATATAGTAACATTTAATGTGTGAACAAAATTGACCAACATAATTAAAAATGAAAAATAAAGAATTTGTGTTTGTGCTGAAGTGGTAAATAGATGTCTTTGATGACGAAACATGTATAGCTGCATTTTGTTTTGGTGAATTGTCTGATGATAATATTAAAGTATTAAAAGCTTAATGTTGATTATTATTCAACTAATGTCAGAAATTAATTTAATGAAATTCATGATGTATGGAAAACATTTACACCAGTGTAACCTACGAGGTTATGAGCACTATACGACAATGCGTGCGAATAAAATATTGAACATCACTCCCCTTTGGGCTTCCCGATATCGATTTACAAATGTCAGAATAGTGATAATTTCTCTCATTACACCTCCTAATAAGCATTACCATAAAAAACCGTACTATTGTTTTCATGTTCGTGGTGAGTTCATTGATCTCGCCGGGTATGCAAATCTCGATGCACTTTTACCAATGTCCTTGAATTCTTATTCCATCTGTTTAACTCTTTCAGTGCCAGGGGCCGATCTCATCGGCCCTAATTTACGGTATGTAGAGTGGCCCTAAAACAAATTAAAAATAAAAAAAAGGTTTGATTTTTGATTTTTTTTTTTGGGTTTGAATTTTTTTTGGGTATGCTTAAGCACGCTATAATGAATTTAAAAACAAACTGGATAAAACCTTAGTGGCATGTTATAACTCAAAACTATCACCAAGTATTCATAGTAATAATTTTGATGCCCATGAAAAACGTAAGATTCCCTGGCACTAAACCTACAAAATAAGTCTGTTAAAGAACATAAGACAAAATTATTAAAATTGTAAAAAATTGTAAAAAATAATAACAAATGATGAAAAATTGTTGGGCCAATGCATTCTCTTATATATGCGAGGCGACCTATGGTCGACTCGCATATATAAGAGAATGCATTGGCACAGGGTATTGGGGTTGATACAAAAATCAGACTTGGCACTGAAAGGGTTAACCATTTCTATACTGAAACAATCAAGCTGTTATTCCATAGGAAATGTTCAGATAATAAGTTCAACAAACGACCATGTTGAACTTATTAATCTAAACATTTCCTTCAAAATGGCTCCTTCTGCACTTTTATTTGTCTGTCGTCTGCATTTATCACCTTGACATCTCCCCAAATCAATAATAGACCATTCCTATGTACACTTTCTAACTGACTGGAAGAATCCATTTAGTATAGAAAGAGTTAACCCTTTCAGTGCCAAGTCCGATTTGTGTATCAACCCATATTTCCTTGATCATTTTTCAAATTTATTGATTATAATAATGTGATACATTGATGGAAAGTAGAGCTCTTTCCATCAATGTATCACATTATTATAATCAATAAATTTGAAAAATGATCAAGGAAATATGGGTTGATACAAAAATCGGACTTGGCACTGAAAGGGTTAAAGATCCGCGGTCGTATTTGACACCATATAATTGATATTACCAAAACCAATGTTTAAGTTTACCAAGCAACAAAATATTAATAATACATGCAATCACGAGCATTCGCAGGCATCGCGAAATCCACAAAATTCTCCATAAATAAAATACGTCGAAAACTTGCGTTCATAATGAATACACCCGGTGTGTTTGTCTGGACCAACACCCTTGACAGCAACAGTACTGAGTATCTCATATATATTTTGAAGACCTCTGTATGTTTGTCTGTATGTTTGTCTGTATGTTTGTTTGTCATTTATACAAATCTACGATTCTCGACCGATCGGGACGAAACTTGGTACGTGTGTGTAGTTTGACCAGGCGGTGAACGTTGTCGTATTGGCGAGCCCGTGCGGCGCCCGTACAGCGCATGCGCAGACGAGATCTCGGAAACGGGTGGAGCTATCGACTTGAAATTTGCTATGTGAATGTATCTTGCCCCGGATACGAATTTTATCGGGTCGCCGAGCCCGTGCGACGCCAGCTTCGCGCATGCGCAGACCAGATCTCGGAAACGGGTGGAGCTATCGACTTGAAATTTGGTATGTGAATGTATATTGCCCCGGATACGAATTTTATCGGGTCGCCGATCCCGTGCGACGCCAGCTTCGCGCATGCGCAGACCAGATCTTGGAAACGGGTAGAGCTATCGACTTGAAATTTCGGGCTGGGTAGAGCTATCGACTTGAAATTTGGTTTTTGAATAGCCCGGACAACGTCGGGCTCATCGGCTAGTCTCATATATATTTTGAAGACCTCTGTCTGTATGTTTGTATGTTTGTCTGTATACATTGTTTGTATGTTTGTCATTTATACAAATCTACGATTCTCGACCGATCGGGACCAAACTTGGTACGTGTGTGTAGTTTGACCAGGCGGTGGACGTTGTCGTATTGGCGAGCCCGTGCGACGCCAGCTTCGCGCATGCGCAGACCAGATCTCGGAAACGGGTGGAGCTATCGACTTGAAATTTGGTTTTTGAAACGGGTGGAGCTATCGACTTGAAATTTGGTTTTTGAATAGCCCGGACAACGTCGGGCTCATCGGATAGTCTCATATATATTTTGAAGACCTCTGTCTGTCTGTCTGTTTGTCTGTTTGTCATTAATACAAATCTACGATTCCCGACCGATCGGGACGAAACTTGGTACGTGTGTGTAGTTTGACCAGGCGGTGGTCGTTGTCGTATTGGCAAGCCCGTGCGACGCCCGTGCAGTGCATGCGCAGACGAGATCTCGGAAACGGGTGGAGCTATCGACTTGAAATTTGGTATGTGAATGTATCTTGCCCCGAATACGAATTTTATCGGGTCGCCGAGCCCGTGCGACGCCAGCTTCGCGCATGCGCAGACGAGATCTCGGAAACGGGTGGAGCTATCGACTTGAAATTTGGTATGTGAATGTATCTTGCCCCGGATACGAATTTTATCGGGTCGTCGAGCCCATGCGGCGCCAGCTTCGCGCATGCGCAGACCAGATCTCGGAAACGGGTGGAGCTATCGACTTGAAATTTGGTATGTGAATCTATCTTGCCCCGGATACGAATTTTATCGGGTCGCCGAGCCCGTGCGACGCCAGCTTCGCGCATGCGCAGACCAGATCTCGGAAACGGGTAGAGCTATCGACTTGAAATTTGGTTTTTGAATAGCCCGGACAACGTCGGGCTGGGTAGAGCTATCGACTTGAAATTTGGTTTTTGAATAGCCCGGACAACGTCGGGCTCATCGGCTAGTACTATATAATTCAAGATTGGGATTGAACCATGTCACAGATATGAATATATTTTGGAGTTGACCAAAACCGACTAAATTAAATTTTTTGTTTTCTATTATTTGAATAAAACAAATAATAGATAACCGAACTTGGAATTCACAATCATAGGGTTTTTTGTCAGAACTAATCAGGCTTTGAGTAGAACCACTTACAATCGTGAAATGCGTTGGTAATCTCCACCAGAGCGCACCAATCATACTTTCTTTCTGATTATGTAACCGACTGGGTGCCACTTTATTCAAAAGTTCGGCCTGCTATATTTAACGCGGGTTTTTCCAACATTGATGGAGACGACAAATCCACAACTCCTAAACAATTCTTGTTGAGAGTTTTGGTGGGTGGTGGTGGTGGTGGTGGTGGTGGATATAACTGTAATTTAAGTCATAAAACGACAACGTGAAATGGAATGATATTTTGAAATAACGGAGTGGTGTATCCAATGTAATTGCATTATGTGCACACATGACGGTTTATATACCATGGCTGGGCTTAATATTACTTTATCATAGGTACAGAGTCTGGCTGAAGTATGATGTCTTTAGAAAGGACCAGAGCAAGAGCCTTTTAACGTTGCTTTTCATTTTGTGGGTTAGATGTGAACTAATGCTGTGGACATGATTTAAAGAGTTGCACGTGGCTTTGTGTTTACAAATTAACCTGGAAACCGGATTACACTGTTGCGCGCGCGAAATCTGCGTTTTTCGAACTTAATGTATGAACTGATAATACAAACTTTATTTGAATTGGGGGGGGGCTGAATATATACGGGCAATTCATAGCGCTGTTCACTCGGTGACTATCGGGAAATTCAGTTCACAAAATGTGGGTAAATTGTCGCTGGTGGCAGCGGTCATATCGACTCATTAAGGGGAGACAAACCCCACATGGAGTTTGATGCGTTGGTTTGATCATAGGGCATACCACTTGGGTTCACTGAGAGCATGTTCTCTTAATTAACTTACTGTTTGCGACCAAACATTAATTAGGTTCTCATAATAGAGCTCGTTGTGACGGTCGAATTCGTCTCATATGAAGTCGGTAACCACACTTTGGTCTCGGAAGTGTCGGCTGCTATTGCCACTAATTGTCGCTGACGTCCTATATTTACACGAGTTATTAATCGATTCAGTGACCAACATCAGGACATCCAAAGTTAAGTGTTTCTCAGTCAGTTTAGTTTTTCAGATCGGTTAAGGTTTTATATTTCCAAATATCATGGTCGGTGGAATATGCTTACATGGTAGCCAGCATTCATACACTAGAGTTTTGTGTTCACTTTCCATACAACCCACAATAAATCAATAAATGATGTAATAAGAATTCCCATCAGAGATACGGGGTCGAGTTGTGGTAGCTACGCAAAACATGAGCTTGGATTGAAAATGCATTAATCGTAACTGGCTATATATCATGCACCACACTGTCGAGGAAATCTGACATTCACATAAATTAACTAATTGAGGACCGTAACTCCGCCGAACATACGCTGACCTGGCCGATTTTCGAAGTCGATCAAGACATTGTTGAGCAAATCGCGTAAATAATAAAATAAGTTGAAATGTGTTGAAGCTATCAAAATTAAGGGTAGTAACTCCGCCCACAAAATACGCGGTTTTCGAATTCGATTAAGATATTGTTCAGCAATTCTCATATACCGAATATCAACGAAATATGTTAATATTTCTTCCAGTTATCGCGCTATAGCATCATCTTTAGATTGTCAATTTATTTTTCCTTTGGTATGTGAACAAAAGCAAAGAACGTTACGTTACCTGGCTTTTGTTTAGATCCGGATATGTTAAACATAAAGAGCGTTGTTTGTTACAGTTATCCTGATATGGAAATAATAAAGAGCGTTTATATCATTTGTGTGTGATTAACCAATAGAATTGCGCTGTGTTTTGTAAACAGAAGCATAACTTCTGTAACACGAACAGGCTCTTGTTTACGTACACCATCGTACGTCTTGGCGACAATATACTATTTACGCGCTGATTATGTTTGGCATATGAACAAAACTATATATATTTTAATATTCCTTCTGTTGATGGCGAATTGAACAAATATGAATATTTCTGCAACAAACGCCGCCAATTCAATTCAATTCGTTTAATCTTGTTGACCCATAATACATAGGTATTAAGACAACATATAATACATTTTATGTACATGACTTACATAATAGATATACAAATGTCTATTTAACGCTGAAAAATGCAAGGTGATGCACATAGGGGAAAACAATGCGGGTCAAAAGTACAACATCACAGAAAATGATTCACAGCATGAAATAGAGGAAACCAGAGAGGAAAAGGATATTGCAACACCATAAAATTCTCAACACATATTGCATCGAGCGTCAAAAGAGCCAATCAGAGAATAGGATTAATAAACAGAACCTTCAGCAACATCGATGAAGATATGTTTAAAATTATATACAAATCCTTCGTTCGACCAGTATTAGAATACGGATCATCCATTTGAAAACCCACACTATAAAAAGTACAAAATCATGACTGAAAGCGTACAGAGGCGAGCATCGAGAATAGTCACAAATTTGAGGGGCATGCAGTACGAAGAAAGACTGAGGAAACTAGGCATTCTAACACTAGACTATAGGAGAGAGCGATGTGACATGATCCAAATGTTTAAAATAATAAAAGGATATGAAGAAGTTGATTTACCAATGATAATGGATAAAGAGAGTCGAATTAGAGGGCACATTCAAAAATTGAGAAAGGAACTATTCACCAGTACGTGGACAAGCAACAATTTTGTGGCGAGAAATATAAACTCGTGGAATGGACTGTCAGAAAAATGTTTCGGCAAATACAATTTCAAAGACATGCGAAACAAAACATTGAAATCAAGAACAAACGCATTAGCCACAACAAGCGAAAGCTTATAAGGCTCAAGAATACAGGTAAATACAGGTAAAATGTACGTTATAGAACCGAATTCCCCCTTCAATAAAGTTTTAGACACTATGTCTATATTAGTGAGGTATGTGTGATTGTTTTATGACACTTTGTCTATATTAGTGAGGTATGTGTGATTGTTTGATGACACTTTGTCTATATTAGTGAGGTATGTGTGATTGTTTTATGACACTTTGTCTATATTAGTGAGGTATGTGTGATTGTTTTATGACACTTTGTCTATATTAGTGAGGTATGTGTGATTGTTTTATGACACTTTGTCTATATTAGTGATGTATGTGTGATTGTTTTATGACACTTTGTCTATATTAGTGAGGTATGTGTGATTGTTTTATGACACTTTGTCTATATTAGTGAGGTATGTGTGATTGTTTTATGACACTTTGTCTATATTAGTGAGGTATGTGTGATTGTTTTATGACACTTTGTCTATATTAGTGAGGTATGTGTGATTGTTTTATGACACTTTGTCTATATTAGTGAGGTATGTGTGATTGTTTGATGGCACTTTGTTTATATTAGTGAGGTATGTGTGATTGTTTGATGGCACTTTGTCTATATTAGTGAGGTATGTGTGATTGTTTTATGACACTTTGTCTATATTAGTGAGGTATGTGTGATTGTTTGATGGCACTTTGTTTATATTAGTGAGGTATGTGTGATTGTTTGATGGCACTTTGTCTATATTAGTGAGGTATGTGTGATTGTTTTATGACACTTTGTCTATATTAGTGAGGTATGTGTGATTGTTTGATGGCACTTTGTTTATATTAGTGAGGTATGTGTGATTGTTTGATGGCACTTTGTCTATATTAGTGAGGTATGTGTGATTGTTTATGACACTTTGTCTATATTAGTGAGGTATGTGTGATTGTTTTATGACACTTTGTCTATATTATTGATGTATGTGTGATTTTTTTATGACACTTTGTCTATATTAGTGAGGTATGTGTGATTGTTTTATGACACTTTGTCTATATTAGTGAGGTATGTGTGATTGTTTTATGACTTTGTCTATATTAGTGAGGTATGTGTGATTGTTTTATGACACTTTGTCTATATTAGTGAGGTATGTGTGATTGTTTTATGACACTTTGTCTATATTATTGAGGTATGTGTGATTGTTTTATGACACTTTGTCTATATTAGTGAGGTATGTGTGATTGTTTTATGACACTTTGTCTATATTAATGAGGTATGTGTGATTGTTTTATGACACCCTGTCTATATTAGTGAGGTATGTGTGATTGTTTTATGACACTTTGTATATATTAGTGAGGTATGTGTGATTGTTTTATGACACTTTGTCTATATTAGTGAGGTATGTGTGATTGTTTTATGACACTTTGTCTATATTAGTGAGGTATGTGTGATTGTTTCGCGGTTCATGACTCTGAACCAATTATGACAATGCAAAAATCGTTTTGAAATTATATAGCAATGTGCAATGTGTTTATCTAATTAAAAAAGTTATTGTGAAGATTTATTGATTGATTGATTGGGGTTTAATGTCACTTTCAGCAACTAATGTCATATCACGACATTGCCAGTTTTCGTGGTTGAGGAAATCCACACACTTACGGCTACTCTAACATTGGCTGGAAACGCGTCGACCATGGCAACTCCACCAGATAATGAATTCGAGTTACAAATTCCAGGATGGAAACATGTGGATTTGAACCCTCATCGCCAGAGCTGTAGGGCGAATGGCTTGGAGTTGTACCCCTAACCGATTGAGCCACCGAGCCCCTCCCCCCTATTGTGAAGAAAAATAGAAGATAAATACAAAATATTGAGAATGTGGCAGTATATGTATAATATATCACCTAATACGCACAATAGTAGATAGCGAAAGATAATTAATCTTTTAAAGCACTCTTCAAACATCTCCCAATTAAGTGTCTTTCGCTATCGATTTGTGAGCGCAATTGGCAGAATATATACACGTACTTCCTAGTGCAAATCTATTTTAAATCGCCATTATAGTAATATCATCACCATCTTCAGCATTCTCATCATCGACATTAACATCATCAGAAGCAGCATCGGCATCCCCATCAGCATCAAAAACAACATCATCATCGTCGTCAACTATAACATATATATCTATAGTTGCGAATGTCTCTCTGTCTGCCTGTCTGTCTGTGTTCTATAGAAATTCGTGGGGAACATCTAGATGAAACCAAAGGGGTCTACGAGGAAGACAACGGTGCGGGTTAGTATTTTCTAAAGTGACGCTGTTGTTGTCAGGGACAGAAAAAGGGGAGGAGCAGCAAAACTCATTGTCGTCGATATCCACCAAACTTATACATAATCATCTCCATGACATGAGGAATCTAATGGTGTGGTTTAAAGATGTCAAATGTGTCATCCGAGTCAGTGGTGCACGGAAGGGGAGAGGGGCACCAGCATTGATAAAAAATATTTTATCGCCGATTTCCACCCAATTTATACACATTTTTCTCCGTCATACAAGGAATATAATAGTGTGATTTAAAGACGCAAAATTGGTGCCGTTTGGATGAGAGATTGGGGTGGGGGCACCAAATTTGATAATAACTTATTTAGTTGCCGATTACCACCAAACTTATACATAATCATATCCATGATACCAGGAGTTTAATTGTGCGACTTACAGCTGACAAAATGCGGTTCGAGTCAGGGGTGCACTGAAGGGGAGAGGGGCACAAACATTGATAAAAAATGTTGTTAACGCCCATTTCCACCAAGTTGATAAATATTCTTCTCCGTGATACGATTAATATAATCGTGTGATGTAAAGACACCATATTGGTGTCGTGCGGGTGCTAGGTATAGGGGGGCACTAAATTTGATAAGAATTTGTTTAGTAGCCCATTATATCAGGAGTCTAATTGTGTGATTTCATGACGTTAAACTTGGGGACGTTCGAGTCATGGGTGCATAGCGGGGGAGAGGGACACCAAAATTGATATATAAAAAAAACAGTTTAGCGCCGATTTCCACCACATTGATATATATTCTTGAGTCAGGGGCAGAAAAGGGAGAACAGCAGCGAAATGATGAAATATAGTTTTGTCACCGATTTCCACCAAATTTATACATCTCCATAATCATCTGCATGATACGGCATCGTTCGGGTTAGGGCGGAGAGGGAGGGGGCGGAGAGGGAGGGGGCGGAGAGGGAGGGGCGGAGAGGGAGGGGGCAACAAAAGTTATAAAAACAAAAACATCATTTTTAGCACCTATTTCCACCAAATTGATACCTATTCTCCGTGATAATAGGAATCTAATCATGTGATTTAAAGACGCCAAATTGGTGCCGTTTGAGTGACAGATGGGGAACTAAGTTCGATAAGAATTTGTTAGTTGGCGATTACCACCAAACTTATATATAATCATCTCCATGATATGGTTTAAATGTGTCATAGTGCCCCCGTTCGAGTCATGACTGGAGAGGGAGGGGCACCAACGCTGATACAATTGTTTAGCACTAATTTCTAGCAAATTCATACACGTTCTTCTCCAATGATGACACGAGTAATCAAATATTGTTAGTTAAAGATGCCAAATTTTGGTCCCGTTTGTCTCAGGGTGGAGAGGGGAGGAGTACTAACATTGATAAGACTGTTTTAGTCGCCGCTAACCACCAAAGCTATATATTGTCATCCCCATAATTCGTTCTACGGAGTTTTTGACGTTCAATTTTCACAATCTATACAAATGGTGACTGAATTAAGTCACTTGAACAATTATATCTTCTCAACTGTCATATGTATATGGGGACGGGAATCAGGGCATTAATATAGCGAGCTAACAAAAACAGATACATAGAAGAAACATTAAAATTATATCTATCATTCTATTTAAGATTATATTTTATGATTAAAATATCCGTATTATGGCGCGGGCCACAGTGAAAACATATTATAAAGAGCGAACATCTGGTAAGTCGATTTATTATTGTAAATACAGCGGAGAGTAGGATAAATAAATAATGTGAGCTTAACCCTTTCAGTGCCAGGTCCGATGTTTGTATCAACCCATATACCCTGTGCCAATGCATTATCTTATATATGCGAGTCGACCATAGGTCGCCTCGCATATATAAGAGAATGCATTGGCCTAACAATTTTTCATCATTTGTTATTATTTTTTACAATTTTTTACTATTTTAATAATTATACTTCCATGTTTTACATGGAAGTATATTGTTTTTGTGATTGTTATTTTTCTCTATTATTATTTGCGTTCTTAGCAATTTTGTAATGAGCATAGCTCAGTCAATACAAGAGATAGAAAGCTAAAACTTTGTATGTATGTATATGTATACAAACTCTAGTGCTTAGGCCTATTGATAATCATGTCCTCACTTGACTTGCAGAGTTATCTCCCTTTGTGTGAAAATTGGTGTTTTCAGAACTCCGAAAATATAAGGAGTACAGCACTGAAATTTGGTCGATAGATACATCTTGATATCCACTGGATCGGAAGCACAACAAAAACTGTGTTCGTCTTTCCTCTCCAGAGTTATCTCCCATATATATGTCAACCTCGAAATCTTTCTGATCGCCTGTTCTCACATAGCAAGAAAGATAGCTGGATTCAGTTTTTATGGTAGTGATGGCCGTTGTCAATATTCTACACAAAAATATTTTTGACAGGGTCTGTTACATTTTTTGGTTAGGGTGGGGGCGAAATTTTCGCAATTTTTTTTTTGCGATGATTTCAACCATTTTTACTACCGTGTATCTATAGAACGTACTAATGATCCTCCCGAAAGAATTTTGTAAATCGGTTGAGAAATGTCCAAGTTACAGACCATCGAAAATTAAATAATTTGGCTTATGAAGGAGCATGGGAGAGGGTGATACCATACCGGGGAGGCGACGAGACCATGCCTGGTGGTGATACCATGTCGGGTGGTGAGACCAGGCCGAGGGTGATGAGACCAGGCTGACCGATAGCGGATGTAAACGTCAGATTTAGCAAAAAAAAAAAACAAGTCCAGCGGAATAATATTTTTATTGCGTGCTCCAGATGAGAAGAGAGATTCGGACCGGAATATACCATTTATCAGTTTCTTGTCCCAACCATTACCGATCTACATCATGGACAAGAAAATGACCTATTTTTGGCGCCAATTCCAATGGGCTAATTGATGAGCATGGTTAATGCAGGAGCGGGTATGCTAGTATCTCACAGGTAGGCCCCCGAAGTTTGATAGCTCTACTATTACAGCAACCTGCCCAACAACGAGCGAGCTTTGGGTGGGTTCAGACTTTTTGCAAATTCCAACAAAAATCAAAGGGGGGAAATTGTCTAAAAAATGGAACATCGAGATAAAAAAATTATAAGTGGTGGATATGATAGATAGTATCCAAGCGCAACTTATTGATGTCTACTTAATTGACACTAAGGTCGAAGGTTTACTCGTGGCGAGGCTTTATAATGTAACTAAGTTTTCTTAAGTGCTGTATCACTAACCTATTTTTCTCGCCAAATCCGACCGGGTTAATGAAGGAGCGAGCTAATGCAGGAGCAGGTACGTCGATATACTTCTGGTAATATCCGAAAGTTTGCCGCTCTACTAACAAAGCAACCTGACCAACGGAGAGCTCGTGTTCAGGTGAGTTCAATTCAAATCGGCAAATTCCAACAAAAAACAAAAGTTGAAAAATGCTTCAAAATATCAAACACGGAGATACAATTTAGCTGATGAGCGGGTGTGATATTCACGTCAAATTCAAACCGGCTAATGAAGGGGCGAGTGAAATGCGCTAGCAGGTACATCGGTATACAATAGATACATCCTGGAAGTTTGACTGTCGTGGTTTAAAAGCAATCCGTCTAACAGAGAGCTTACATCGGTGTGGGTCGAGGCTTTTGGCAAATTCGAGTAAATCTCACAAAGGAAAACAAAAAATAGAGAAATCGTGAATCGAGATAGAACAAATTTGACGAGTGGATGTGGTGGGTACTATCCACGCGCAAATTCGGTGTAATTTTTCAAATAGATGCGCAATGAGTTAATCAGGATTAAGTGCCAGATATTACATGCATTCACATGTTACATAGAAAACTACCGCCGGATGACTGTATACACTAGGATATTTAATGCAGGGACAGGTATGACGGTATACTGACAGACCGACCTCAAATTTTGACCGTTCTGCTATAAAAGCTACATGCCTAACGGAGAGCTCGCTTAGGGATGGTTCAGACGTTTGACAAATTCCGCCGAAACTCAATGGGAGTGGGGGGGGGGTAAAAATCGCGAATCAAATAAAACAAAATTGACGAAATTGCGGCGGTAGTATCTATGTGCAACTTTAGTGCGATTTTCTAAGTTTTTGAGCCGACGAGTATAGAATGTTGCACGGCCGTAGTATTAATATTAATGATATATCTTAAGACTTTCATGGCGTACAATGGTATGTAGTATTTTGCTTTGTACTGTGAGTGCTTCTTATAAATTAACAACCAGGGTCGTGGCGTATTGAAAATTAGTAGCATTACAGCAATCATAACAAGGGTCTAAGGGCAGTAATCGCCATGACAGTTTTAACAAATAAATCATCATATATCATTAATAATATACCCACAAGTCGAAATTCTGAACTTACAATCCTTGTCTACGACCTTTTTCTTATTCATTTCTTTAATTATTTAATACATAAAATTTCAATATAATATAAAGATTGTGTTGATAAAAAATTAAATATTCCATGGAAGTATAAAATTTCTGGTATTTCAGAAATTTTAATCCTAGTTTTTTCTTATATTCTTTAACAGACTTATTTTGTAGGTTTAGTGCCAGGGAATCTTACGTTTTTCATGGGCATCAAAATTATTACTATGAATACTTGGTGATAGTTTTGAGTTATAACATGCCCCTAAGGTTTTATCCAGTTTGTTTTTAAATTTGCTATAGCATGCTTAAGCATACCCAAAACAATTCAACCCACCAAATCTAAAAAAAAAAAAACTAAAAAAAAAAACAATTATTTTTTATTTTTTCATTTTTTTAGGGCCGATTTTACCGACCGTAAATTAGGGCCGATGATATCGGCCCCTGGCACTGAAAGGGTTAATTCAGTCCCATGAAATAAGTTACTACGAGCTTATTTCAGCGAGAACAGACTGGCTTGAGAAACAAATAATTTTGGGCGGCCTTGTAGTGAAATTACCAAGCTACGCACTCCCTTCCGCCGGAGTCCGTCCAACACACGGTCGATGACGCGTGCAGTCTGACAAACTCTGACGGGGGAAGGACGATAACTCTGACGATCATACTTTATCAATAATTGATGTTACCTCTGGCTGAATGTCGACTGGTCATACATCAGAAGAAAGTTGTCCGAATTCACATGCAAGACGTTCCACAATTAGCTGGATAGACATCTGTTGAATTATTTCAGGATATCGTACGTTGGTTCCCACGACGAACTGACGTGAATGAGTTTTAGATGTGGTTTACTGCTATGTAATACGTCATCTGTCGGCAGTTTGACGTTTTCTTGATGACGCCAACAGCTCCACTGTGGTTGACGTTTCATTTGAAATACGCCGATTTAGTGCTGATGACGCGATGTCTCTACTGGACCACGCACCTCTTCCATATGTGGACTGGCATTTATATATTTGATGACGTAAACACGCAATAGCTGATAGCGCAAGGTATTTTGTGTTTTCACAAAAATGTCACATTGGTGTGAACCAGATAGCCTTATTATCCCACGCCCGAATTGTTTTTTTCGGTGGGGATATAGGAATGGGTTCCGCCCGTCCGCGTCTCCGTCCCGAAAAAAAGTTATCCGATGGGTTATTTCGAATAATGATGGGAATATCTGAAAAGAGTTCGCAAACTACGCTCGGTCGAACATTTTCAAAAGAGTTACGACACTTTGGCGTTTAACGCCTACGAAAGTTGTCCGGGGGTATTGTTAACAATTAACAATTGATTCCAAAGATTTTTGGTATGTGAGTTCACAAGAGGAGTATCTGAAACACGTTTGCACACTAGCCCCGACCGGACATTTTATCCATGCAGAGTTACGTCCTTTGTAATTTTTTTTCTTTGCGTTTTGCACCCACTAAAAGTCCGATAGTTATTTTGGACGATTATCAAAGGATTTCAAAGATTGGTATGTGACTTATCAAAATGAGTCTGAAGTTCGCAAAATATGCCCGGTCGTACATGTTTACCAGTTGCGGCCCTTTGTTTGTATTTTTGTGGCGTTTACACCCAGGAAAAGTTGTCCAGCGTTTATTTCAAACAGTTATCAACGGATTTGAAAGATTTTTGGGATATGAGTTCACAAGAGGAGTTTCTTAAATAAGATCTCAAAATAAGCCCGGTCGTACATTTTCACCAGAGTTACGGCCCTTTGATTTTCATTTTTATTTTTGGCATTTAGCATCAATTAAAAGTTGTCGGGGTTTATTTCGAACAATTATCAACGGATTTGAAAGATTATTGAGTTTACAAGAGGAGTTTCGGAAGTGAGTTGGCAAATTAAGCCTGGCCATACATTTTTACCAGAATTATGGTTCTTTGTTTGTAATTTGTTTGGAGTTGTAATTTAAATTTTTAAACTAAAACAAATATTAACCAATCTCAAACAACTATTAACTTATTTCAATTATTTGTTTGCATATTTGGAAAATTGCCCATCCCCAACTTTGCCCACCAAGGCGGGGGATAATACCGCTGCCGGTGACTGATTGTTTTGATGGTTGGTGTATTCTAGATGTTCATCATTATCCAGGGTTTCGGTGTCAAAATGTTGATATCGCAGCAACATTTGAATTCAGACATCACATGGGGCACCTATAAATTCCTAAGCGCTAAATTTCTACTACTTCCTATCCAATTTATAGAACAAATAGTACTCCTATTTTTATCAAGACCTTCAATTCCACCATTGGAGGAGCATATTTAGGCTGCGCAAATGAACCCACCAACAGGCATACTTATGCAATACCTACTGTATTAACTGCTAGCTAGCTGAATCGGAATGAAACGTACAATTCCCGAAACAATGTAAAAATGTTGCGCGTCGCTTTATTAGCAAGGTAGAATATGCCCCAATATACTTAATTAATATCGATTTGTGATGCCGGAATATCAGTAGTAATGGTGGGCACTATGGCCCAGTACCCCCCAGACATGGGCACTATGGCCCAGTACCCCCCAGACATGGGCACTATGGCCCAGTACCCCCCCAGACATGGGCACTATGGCCCATGGGCCATAGTGCCCATGTCTGGGGGGGTACTGGGCCATAGTGCCCATGTCTGGGGGGTACTGGGCCATAGTGCCCATGTCTGGGGGGTACTGGGCCATAGTTCCCACCCTGAGGATAGATGTTCCTGTCATTGATGTGACATTTCTGATCGAAAAAATGAAAATGGACTTAGAATTATTTTTTTTCAAAAGTAAAATCTCACTTTGGAAAATATCAATTAGCAATCAAGAGTTTTTCTTTTCGAATATTTGGTGGCCCTGAAAAGGGCCGTTTTATTTTTGTTATAGTTTAGAATCCGCCACATTGAACTTCTTTGTTCGCCAAAACTTCAATTGATTTGTCTCCTCGCCTCATCCATATTTCGCATTCACAATAATGCTCGTGGCAAACGTGTGGGATCCACACTAGAGTTATTGATGACTTGAATCTTGGTGTTGATTTGTAGCCGCCTTTGGTAGCATCAAACATGACGATAGGTCGCTGTATAACAGTCGCCGCTAATTCAACCATCAATCTTGATTCAGCCAAAAGTGGTGTGCGCCGTAAATCTTGTGCCGACGCACCAAGTTCGTCACTCTCTGCGTAGTACAGGTCAACTGCCGCATCTCTCAGAATCATCCATCCATCGGTCGTCCCGTAAACCCCGAGGCTGAGTGCCCTCCAAAACAGCGATATTTCTTCACCGTACACTGCTTTACAGTATACCCCACCGGCCATTATCTCGTCAAGATCTGTTATGTTTACAGCAGTCATCTTTGAATGTAGAATAAGTCTGAAGATCCGTCTTGAACATATATCACGATTGCGCGGGCGGTAGAGAAAGCACATGTCGCATTGACGTTAAAATGACAAATGCTCCCTGACGTTGTGTTTCTTTTCAGTGCATTATCTGTTAGTTTCACCATTTCGATATGATATAGATTAAATTCATGATAGTATATGCAATTAATTAAGATATTTTAACATATGAATTCATCTTCGTTCATAAACGATGACCAAGTAAAGTTATCAATTGTAATGATGAAGAAAAATGTTCAGTATGTTTTCTTGTGTTCAGTTTTATGTATAAAATATGTACATTTCCAAAACCAAAAACTAGAAAAACATTCCATATTTGCCTAACGAGGTAACAAATATATCAATCATGTGTACCAAATAATAGATAATGATCTAACGAAATAAAAAACATTTGTTTGATCGCTATGCAATAATGATCAAGAAAAATATGAATGCTGATCCGTCTCTGAAAAAACACAACGCCAGGAAACATTTGTCAATTTTAACGTCAATGCGACATGTGATTTCATTGACGCCCGTGTCAAATGTATAAAAATATTTTCGAATTTGATCAACGTTACATTGCATTGCTATCAAAGTTGGATCCGTTAACAGAATTTCTTCAGAGTGAGATATACAGTAATCCTGTTGTACAGAATACATATGCGGCACCACAGTCAACAGGCCAAGCTAATACGACAATGACTATAGGTGGTGATACACTCATTTTAAAAGCGATTTTAGATGAACTGAGATGTCTTCGCAGGGATATTGACGTGAAAACACAAGTAACGCATCAAGAAGTAAAAGTGAATCTTCGTTTCGTTGCAGAAGAGATAGATATACCAATCAGGGTTCATGATGTTCAGAGATCGAAAGAACAGAAACAGATCAAAAAAGAAAAAATATTGGCGGCGAAAGAAAAAGAACCTAAAAGTATCATGAAGCCTTCTACTGAGACAAAAGTCAGATTTCGTCTTCCTTGTAAAGAATCTAAAGATACAGAGAAAAGTGATGAATTCGCAAAAGCTATTGGTTCTCATGGGAAAGATATGTCAAGATATAAGAAAAACACAAAACGATGTTAAAGTCAGATGATAATTTTAAAACGGCCCTTTTCAGGGCCACACACATTTCCCAAAAGGTTACTCTTTCATTGCTGAAAAAATCAAAAACACGATTGTTCAATTTATATTTTATTCAACAACAAATATTTGCAAGTATATTTTGTTTTAAATTATTCGTGGCGTGATTTTTTCAAAACAAAACATAGGGTACAAAGAACATTATTAGTTCTTAAGCAATGCTAAAAGTTTTTCTTTTTGAAAAAATTGGTTGGTCCTGAAAAGGACCGTTTTTGTTTTTGGCCCTGAAAAGGGCCGTTTTGTATGGCATCAAAGTTCACGCCACGATTTTCTTTTGAGACTTTTGCTTTTGTTCCAACGCTGTTGTTTTTTGCATATTTGCATAACCAGTTTTGCACTGGCGGTTACTTCTTTTGCGTGTCCGGCCCGCATTATCTGGGGTGTTAGCCCTATCGTTCCTCTTAGTATAGACATCAACGGTTCGGGGGTTTCGGACATCTTTGAATGCAGAATAAAAATTGTTCACGGCCGTGTTTGAACATATATCACGATTGCGCGGGCGGTAGAGAAAGCACATGTCGCATTGACGTTAAAATGACAAATGCTCCCTGTCGTGTTTCTTTTCAGTGCATTATCTGTTAGTTTCACCATTTCGATATGATATAGATTAAATTCATGATAGTATATGCAATTAATTAAGATATTTTAACATATGAATTCATCTTCGTTCATAAACGATGACCAAGTAAAGTTATCAATTGTAATGATGAAGAAAAATGTTCAGTATGTTTTCTTGTGTTCAGTTTTATGTATAAAATATGTACATTTCCAAAACCAAAAACTAGAAAAACATTCCATATTTGCCTAACGAGGTAACAAATATATCAATCATGTGTACCAAATAATAGATAATGATCTAACGAAATAAAAAACATTTGTTGATCGCTATGCAATAATGATCACGAAAAATATGCATGTTGATCCGGTTCTGAAAAAACACAACGTCAGGAAATATTTGTCAATTTTAACGCCAAAGTATTATGTGATTTCATTGACGCCCGTGTAACAATCTTGTGTTCAGTTTTATGTATAAAATATGTACAATTCCAAAAACAAAAACTAGAAAAACATTCCATATTTGCCTAACGAGGTAATAAATATATCAATCATGTGTACCAAATAATAGATAATGATCTAACGAAATTAAAAACATTTGTTTGATCGCTATGCAATAATGATCAAGAAAAATATGCATGTTGATCCGGTTCTGAAAAAACACAACGTCAGGAAATATTTGTCAATTTTAACGCCAACGCGACATGTGATTTCATTGACGCCCGTGTCAAATGTATAAAAATATTTTCACTTTTTCAGTGAACTTCATTCATTATGCCGTCGTTAAAGAAATTTATCAAGAAGTTATGGAGGAAGAGAGATTCAGAGGAGACGAAAATAAGAACATATAGGAAATGGCAGGATTCTCCTGAACAAAAGGTGGTACAGAAACAGATGCTAAGAGATTTTCTGGCTCGGCGACGACCATCGCCTGAAGTATGCGATCAAGCAATCAAGAATCAAGAATCAAGCAATCTTGATCTCGTGGAGATCTTGTCACAGATCTCGAAGAAAGATCTGTGCAATGCAGCAATTGACAGCTTCGCTCAGGCTGCTGCGGCGCACAGATCAAATCCTACCTGGTCTGTGACAATTAATCCCAACGGGATATATCCTGATTTGGCAGAATTTTTATGAATTCTGGAAAAGAAAAAACGGCCCTTTTCAGGGCCACCCACATTCCCCAAAAGGTTACTCTTTCATAGCTGAAAAAAACAAAACACGATTGTTCAATTCATAATTTATTCACACAACATAATTTTCAAATGTTTGTATCGATTCGTTTATCTGTTTTTGGAATGTAGAATGGTCTCAGCTTCTTTTTCTTGGAAGTTTTCTTGGAATTTTCAAAATCTGGATTTTTATCTTCAGATTTGTTCTGTGAATCATTCGTAGGATCAACAGGTCGGGGTTGTTTGAAAACATCTGATGTTGTAGACATCTCTTCAGTTTTGATATCTGCATTTTGTTCTTGTATTGTTACTGCTTGTAGACATTTTTGTATAGTTTTCACATTTTTTTTGTCGCCGAAATCTGTTTTACAATGGAAGGACCAATGGGATTCTTGTCCGCATTTGTAACAGTAACCATATGGCGGTTTCCAATTTTTATCAGCTTTGTTTTTCTCTTGTTTCTCTTGCCATTGCATTTTGTTACAAAGTTTAAACAAATTGGCAGAGATCTGTCTCATTTCGACAAGATTATCTTGAATTTTTCTAGTCTGTGGCTGTGTAGATTTTTTTGAATCTTCTTTATGTAGCTCAATATAGCTCTCTTCAATAACTGCAGGCCTTGGTCTTTTTCTAACAATATCTTCTTCGCTGGCGGCGTCGTCTGAAACAGGTCTTTTAATTCTCTTAAACATTTTTGTCTTGAGTTTTGTCAGCAAAAAATATTGCGACTGGCTTCTTCGGAGTTGAAGTGTAAAGTGTAGAATTACATCTGCTTTTATAGCATTTTCATCGAGAATGCTATAAAAGCAGATGTAATTCTACACTTTACACTTCAACTCCGAAGAAGCCAGTCGCAATATTTTTTGCTGACAAAACTCAAGACAAAAATGTTTAAGAGAATTAAAAGACCTGTTTCAGACAACGCCGCCAGCGAAGAAGATATTGTTAGAAAAAGACCAAGGCCTGCAGTTATTGAAGAGAGCGATATGGAAACTGATAAGGTCGAAAGTGAAGAGAGCGATATGGAAACTGATGAGGCAGAAAGTGAAGAGAGCGATATGGAAACTGATAGGGCAGAAAGTGAAGAGAGCGATATGGAAACTGATGAGGCAGAAAGTGAAGAGAGCGATATGGAAACTGATAGGGCAGAAAGTGAAGAAAGTTCTAGTGATGGGCAGATTGGACGCGGTCGAAGACAGAATAGAGAAATTGGTGGGAAGAGAAAGAGAAGTCTGGCTAGAGAGCGTGTTGTGTTCAATCCAACAAAATATTTCAAAATGGAGCTGAACTCGGAGAAATTTTCCAGAAAATTTAAATCAGCATCACGACAATTTGGTGTGAAATTCGAGAAATTTACAGATCCAATCGAAAACATTCCAGAGATATTTGAGAAGTTGACAGAAGAATTGAAACAGAAATGTTCAGCAAATGAGAAGACAAGAATCAGAGTTACGATAAATCATCCAGGACTTGATATGAGCATTTTCATTCCATTCACAAAAGCCAGTGAATTGAATGGTGGGACACTCATGGATAATATTCAAAATGTGGTTCAATCAAATGCAGCCTTTACAATTCATGACGGTGCACTCAATTTCGAAATCTTCGTTACAGATATTCCGGAAGGTGGTACACGACACTCACTACATTATGGACCATTTGCAGACAAGAACAAGTTGACAAAAGTAAAAAGAAGTATTGTCCGGATTGAAAATGCTGATGATGTTATGTGTATGGCAAGATCTATTGTCGTCGGAATGTGTAAGGCAGATAGTGATGGATCTGCGTGCTGGTCAAAGATATGGAAAAGAATAAGACAATCAATATACACAGCACAAACAGATGCAGCAAAAAATCTACTCAACCGTGCTGGCATTCCACACGATACAGTTTGCAGTATCAATGAGTTCCACAAGATTCAAGAAATATTGTATCCAGAATATGTTGTGAAAATTCACAATGAATTTGCTGGCGCTGGATTTCTATTTGAACCTGCAGAAGTGTGTTCGGATAGCAAATGTGTACACATCTGCTACAACAACAATCACTTCGACACCATAACATCAATCAAAGGATTTCTAGGCACCAGCTACTACTGCGAATTCTGCGACATTGGATTCCATATGCGTGGCGATCATCGATGCAGATTTGTTTGTGCATGCTGGTCATTGACACAGTGTAATTTCACAAATTGGGTGAAGTGTAGAACGTGTCGACGATCATTCAGAAGTAAATCATGTTTCGACAACCATTTGAAGACGGAAGGAAAACAGAAAAGAAAAATATGTGATTTGGTTCAACTATGCAACAATTGTGATGAAGAAATTCTCATCAATAAATCAAGCAGACATATATGTGCGGGGTTGAAGAAATGCAAACATTGCAAAGAAATCGTTGAAGCAGATCACAGGTGCTACATTCCAAAATATGAATCACCGGAAAAGAAACCTGCAAAGATTCCATATGTATTCTTTGACTTTGAATGCAGACAAGACACAGGTGTTCATATTCCAAACTTCTGTGTTGCACATACCGCTTGTGGAGATTGCATGTGCAAACCAATTGAAGAAAAATGTGAAACATGCGGACCGGATTCCAGAGAATTTGTATTCAAGGGTGACAACGTTTTAACAGACTTCACAAACTGGTTATTCCACCAAGATCACAAAGGATGTGTTGCAATAGCACATAATGCTCAGGGATACGATGCACAGTTTCTACTTCAAGCACTCATACAAAGTGGAATTCATAAACCAGAACTGATCATGAATGGAAACAAGATTCTCAGTTTAAAATGCAACAGCGTGAAAGTTATTGATTCTCTGAGTTTTCTGATGATGCCGCTTTCAAAGTTTCCACAAACTTTTCAGCTGAATGAGATGGCGAAAGGACACTTTCCACATTGGGCGAATTCACCAAAGTTTCAAAATTACATTGGACATTACTTGGCTTCTGATTACTACAAACCAGACATGATGAGCGTGGAAAATCGAGAGAAATTCTTTGAATGGTACAATGAGAAAATAGAAAATTACGTGATATTCAACTTCCAAGAAGAGATGGAGAAGTACTGCAAATCAGACGTGGATATTCTTCGCCGTGGATGTGGAAAATTCAGGAAATACATATTGGAAACAGAACAGATTGACCCGTTCATTGAGTCAATAACATTGGCGCAAGTTTGCAATTTGGCATGGAGGAAGAATTCAATGCCAGAGAAAACAATTGGAATCATTCCAGATGGTGGATACCCATGTGCTAAAAACTATTCCATGAAAGCGATACGTTGGCTTCAACATATATCATTGTCACGTATGATAACAATCAAGCATGCTTTGAATGGAGGAGAAATCAAGATTGGTGGACACTACGTCGATGGATATGAGGAAGCCACAAGAACAGTTTTTGAGATGAATGGATGTCTGTTTCATGGATGTCCAAAATGTTACAACAACAGACAATACAAGAATCCCTATACGATGCTCACCATGGAAGAATTATATACAAGAACTCAACAGAAGAAAGATGAACTGGAAAGTCTTGGTTACAGAGTTGAATCAATTTGGGAGCATCAGATCGACGAAAGAATGAAATCGGATGTGAAATTCAAACAACAAATGGAATCTTTCTACAAACATCGAGACCCCATTTTGCCAAGAGAAGCATTGTTTGGTGGACGTACAAATGCCATCAAATTGTACGAGGAAATTGATCAAGATTCCACAAAAGAAATCAAGTTCATCGATGTGTGTTCGTTGTATCCATTTTGCAACAAATATAAATTCTACCCTGTTGGACATCCAGAAATTTTGAGCCAAGAGCAGATCGATCAAGAACACATTAGAGACTATGCGGGGCTTGTTAAATGTACAATTTTACCACCATCGAAATTGTATATTCCAGTTCTACCGATTCATTGTAACAAGAAAATGGTTTTTACGCTGTGCAACACTTGTGCCATCAATGAGAACGAGGCATGTAACCATTCAGAAGAAGATCGAGCTATAACCGGAGTGTGGACAACGCCAGAATTATTCAAAGCAATGGATGTTGGCTACAAAATACTTGATGTGTACCAAATTTGGCATTGGACAGATTGGACAGATGAAATATACAAATCCTATATCGACAAACATCTAAAGATCAAACAGGAATGTAGTGGTTATCCATTTGGTGTTGAGACAGAAGAACAGAAGCAAAAGTTTGTACAGGATTATTATGCAGCTGAGGGTATAAAATTGGAGAACATCGAGAAGAATCCAGGAAAACGCCAAATATCTAAAATTATGATTAATTGTATATGGGGTAAGAATGCACAAAGAAATCTTATGTCAAAAACAGAGTATGTGGATAAACCATCACGTTATTTTGAATTGCTTACTAGTAACAATATAATTGTTCAAAATGTTACACTTCTTGATGGTGACAAATTCATTCTGGTAAATTATGTTGATATTTTAGATAATATTGAACCTCATCATTCAGCAAATGTTGTTGTTGCTTCTTTTGTTACAGCGTATGCAAGATTACAATTGTATAAAGTTTTAAAAAAAACTTGGAGATAGAGTGCTGTATTTTGATACAGACAGCTGTATGTATGTCAGTGATCCATCAAAGAAGAACATCAAAACTATCGAAGGAAGATTGGGGAAATGGAGCGACGAACATCCAGATGCAAAGATTGTCAAATTTGTTGGACTTGGGCCAAAGAACTACGGATATGAATACATCAAAGATGGGAGAAGATACACCAAATGTAAGGTAAAAGGTATCACTCTTGATTACAGCACAAGTCAAAAAGTTAATTTTGAAACAATGGTACAATGTGTTAATGATCGTGAAAATTTCAAAACTGTTGTTGAGTATCCTTCCAGAATTAAAAGACAAAAGAACCATCAACTAATTAGTGAGTGTCAAACCAAAACTTTCAGATCGGTGTACACAAAACGAAAACTCGTCAATGGTATTCACACATATCCATACGGATGGAGATGTTGAGTCATTTCATGTCAAGATGTTGACAGGAGTAGTACCTCCAGAAATTGCTGAGAAGATTTATGGATATTTGGTGGCACAGTCAACAATTATTCCAGAGATAAAGAAGGAATTACAAGAAGTCTGGTTTGAAAGAGAAAAGAGAGCAATACTACGATGCTGTGATGTCGACGAATGTTTACAGAGATTGGACTATCTTGAGACAAGTATATTTTCTCATTTCTCTCAAAACTATATTGAATCATTTATTAAATTCAAAACATTTTTTCTCATTGAAAAAATATCTGATTTTTGGATATTTGGTGGTGATCAACACCATTTAGATTTAGATTTAGGAACTTTTGATGAACATGACTATATTCATTATACAAAGTATGAAGATCATTTTCCTCTTGCTGGGGGAACTTTTGAATCAGTTCCTAGGATCTATGGGTATGTGTTAACAAAAAAAATGTCAACATATGCAAAAATTCAAAACATTTTGGGGGATGATTTTTATATTTACAGAACAAAGTACAGAAGAATAGAAGACTATAATAATTGGATTATTGAAATGTATGAAAATATTTACAGCTTTGGAGATTTCTCTTTAAGAACTAAATTCACACGTCGTTAAGTTCACTCTCTGATTAGACATCAAAGTGACAACATGGAAGAATCTTTACTTTTCCAACATCCGTGTAATTTCTTTATCAGCGGACCTAGTGGATCAGGTAAAACAGAATTTGTTAAAAAAGTTATTGAATTTAAACACGATTTATTCCAAAGACCACCAAAGAAAATAGTTTGGTGTTACAAAGAATGGCAAGACACATACAATCGTATAAAAGAAATTGATAACGTTGAGTTTATCGATGGTATTCCAGACGATGATGAGGAAATTGTATCAGATAAATCATTTCCTCATCTTGTTGTTTTCGATGACATGATGGGGGAACAAGATGAAGACAAAATAATGCTTTGGTTTACTAGAAAAGGTCATCATCGAAATGCTTCAATAATTTACATTACTCAAAACATGTTCCAAAAATCAAAAAGTAGCAGAACTATAAGTTTGAATGCACACTACATGGTTTTATTTCAAAGCGTTCGAGATAAAAATCAAATAAAAGTTTTGGCTCATCAAATGCAAACCAATCATTTGAAACAAGCATACGAAGATGCAACTTCAATAAATCATGGATATATTTTAGTAGATTTTCATCCTAGAACAGAAAATTATTTGCGAATTAGAACTGATATTTTCCATAAATGGTTGACAGCTAATGACCGAGGTCCTGTCATTTATTCAAAAGTATAAATTCAGTTGTTGTTACTTTTTTCATTTTAGAACCATGTCGTCCACCGAGATGTTTAGTCATGATGAACTGTCACAAATTATAAATTTCTTCACTTTTGCAGCTGAATTATTTCTTGAACATGATTGGAAATTACCATCACAGACAAAAAAGTTTTTTCAGAGAAATAAAAATGTTCTTAAAAAAATCTCTGATCGATCAACTGATATGGAAACAAAACGCAATTTAATTTTACAACGAGGTGGTAGTGGGTTCCTTGGGGGAGTTTTAATTAGAAGTCTTTTGAAAAATTCATTTGAACAAACTGGTAGACAATCTAAAAGTAAATCAAAGGTTTCTCCAAAACGTTCAAAGATTACACTGATGCAAACACAACAAAGGGGTAATCAAAAAGAATCTAAACGTAAAACAAAGCTTTCTCTAAATCATTTAAAGTTTACACCGATGCAAACTCAACAAAATCAACATTCTAAATTTACACCTATACCTTCTCAGCAGAACCCTCAACATCAACCGTTACAAAAAAAACCAGTTATTGATCTTGAATTTTCTAAATTTATGCCGTTGTCTGATCCATCGAAATCGGCATTCGAAGCTTTAGAATGGTTCAATCAGAAAAGATAAAAGATGAAACATATAATTTTTCTGCTCATTTTGAGACAACTACTTAGACTGTGAAGATGCCTTCAAAAACTAAGAGCCGGAAAGTACCGCTGATAAAAAAATATGGGGAGTTGATTGTTGCAATGAGTAAAGTTCCATCTGCATATAAAAAGAAAATGATCAACGATGCTCCGAAACAAGTGATGGATTGCATTTCAGAATGTTGTCAAAATCTTTTAAAAGGTAATGTAAAACTGAATGAAGCTCAGAACCGCAAGTTACATTCGAAGCGTAAACATATCAGATATCTTGCAGACAAGAACAAACCTTTGCAACAAAAGAAGAAAATTTTGAATCAAAAAGGTGGCTTTTTACCATTATTATTTCTTGCTCCATTGATTAGCAAAACATTAGGTGCAGTTGTTAAAAATATTTTGTAAAAACTAAATCTCAAATAAATATGAAGAAAATGGTTATTGTACCATTCAGAATGTTGGAAGATTTCAAACAATGGCAAATGTCAGAAATGAATAAACCTCAATTACCTCCTGATCCTGCAATTTCAAATGTTTCAGATTCTTACAAAGAATTGAAATCAGTTTATGATAAAAATATTTCTGAATCAGAAAAGTCACAGTTATTTGGAGAAAATTTGTACAAATTGAAAACTTCACAAAAATCTTTAAATTCAAAATTCAGTTTACCTGAACAAAAGTTATCTGAAAACTTTGGGAACATGAGTGAACATATATTGGAAAGTGTTCCATCTAAATTTCGTGGTAAAGCACAACAAATTTTAACATTGTTGTCGACTAATCCTAAACTTAGATGGGATGATCATGGACAATTAATTTATGGAACAGAAACAGTTACTGGATCAAATATAATTGATTTGATAAACGATGTTGTTCGTCACCGAAAAGGTTTTAACCCAGTTGGTTATGAAACATTCCTACGTGGATTGGGGGAACTTAATATACCACAAGATTATGTAGGTAACAGGGATCGATGGTTGTGGATACAAAGACATTTAAAAGGTCACACTGGTGATGAGTTTCATACACCTCATGCAACTCCTAGCAGTGGCAAGTCAAGAAAACGTTCAGTTGATATTTTCACACCAGAAACCAGAAAATCTATTTTGAAAGGATGGTCCCCACTTACATAAAATTTGACAAACTTCTAACTGAAATTTACTACAATCCAAAAGAAGTTGGTGGTTTCAGCGGAGCAAATCAACTTTTTAAAAATGCGAAAGAAACAAATAACAAAATTAAACTTTCAGATGTTAAAAAATGGTTACAATGGCAAAAAACATATACTTTGCACAAACCAATTGTTCGGAAATTTCGCAGACGTAAAACTATTGTTGCAGGAATTGATATTCAGTGGCAAGCTGATTTGGCAGATTTGCAAACTTTGCAAAAGCACAATGACAATTACAGATATTTACTTTGTGTTATTGATGTGTTCTCAAAATTTGCATGGGTTGAAAAAATTAAAGATAAAACTGGTAAAACTTTAGTTAAAACATTTCAGAAAATTCTCAAATCATCAAAACGAAAACCAGTTTCATTTCAATCTGACAAAGGTTCAGAATTCAAAAATAAATTATTTTTACAATTTTTGAAATCTAAGAAAATTCATTTTTTCACAACAGAGAATCCAGAGACAAAAGCAAGTATAGTTGAACGTTTTCAACGGACATTGAAAACAAAGATGTGGAAATATTTTACACATAATCAAACTTTGAAATACAATGATGTTTTGCACGATTTTGTGAATTCTTACAACAAAAGTTTTCATAGAAGTATTAAGATGGCACCAGTTTTAGTAACTCGAGAAAATGAAATTGAAGTTTCCAGAAATCTTTATGGAAAGTTAAAAACGAAAAAAGATAAGATCTTGAAAGTTGGAGATTTTGTTAGAATAAATAAAACAAAGAGAACTTTCGATAAAGGATATCTTCCAAATTGGACAAAAGAAATTTTCAAAATTAGTAGAGTTTGTAAAAGTACACCATTAACTTACAAATTAGTAGATTTAGATGGTGAAAACATCGCAGGATCATTTTATGGTAAAGAAATTCAACATATAAAAGATAATAAAGTTTACGAAATTGAATCAGTTGTTGGTAAACGTTCAAGAAAAGTTGCTGGTAAATCAGTTAGAGAAATTAAAGTTCATTGGGCTGGTTATCCTAAAAAATTTGACAGTTGGATTCCTGCCACAAATTTGGTATAAAACTTTTAACATGGCTCAAAATGGTTCAGTTGATCTGGATGCTCCATCACAATTTCAAATCTGTGGAGAAAAAATTGCAAAAAATCAAGTAACATATTTTACACAAATTATTATAATTGTTGGTATAATCGCTACAGCAATTGTTCATTTAAGTTTACAAAGTGAAAATAACGAACTGTGGTTAATTTTACTCAGTAGTTCTTTGGGATACATTTTACCAACACCGCGTTTGAAATATTTGAAAAATCAGTCGACAGAAATTTTGAAAGTATGAATTCTTTCTACATTACAATTCCGAGCGACAGTTCAATGGTAATGTATCCAAACAATTCTCAATGTTGTTTTACTGTACAATTACCAAAACCAATTCAAATTGATAAAGCAAAATGGGAAGTTGCATTAGTCGAACTGATAACACCTTCAGAAACATACAATGTTACAGGGGATTCGTGTAAATTCAATTTGATTACAACTGATGCAATAATACTGTCTGTTCTTCAAAATCGTTTTGAAGAAAAGATATTTACGAGACCTGATGGCGTTCGTGCAATTGAAATACAGATACGAGAAGGTTCGTATACCTCTGCGACAGATTTACTTGATACAATGCAAGATGTAATTGATGAAACACTTGGAGAAGCAATGCAAAACGAATACGGATTTCACATCAAGTACTCAAAAGTTACAAAACGTGTGAAAATTATTCGCAAGAGTTTAAGTACCCCAAAACTAGGAATTGAATTACCACAATGTCTTTTGCACAAGTTGGGTTACAAAACTGAAAACGCTTCTGAAGATTTTTATTCAAGTAGTAGATTTCCGTTTGGTGTAGATTTGTTTGTTGGTCATAATCAAATGTTTGTTTATTCTGATATTGCCGATTTCACAATTGTTGGAAATGTTGAAGTACAAATTTTACGAGTTGTTTCTTTCAGAATTAAAAGAGATATCGACGGATTACATGTAAAACATGAATTTTTAAATTTACATTATGTTCCAGTTTCAAAGTCATACTTTGACAAAATTAGTGTAAATATAAGTGGCGACACAGGAGAATCAATTCAGTTTATTGGTGGTAAGTCTTTGGCGAAGCTGCATTTCAGAAAACGAGAGGAGTTCTAAAAACAATGTTCCCCGTGTATAGAGGTGTACCACGGCAATATGGTAACGGTATTGGTTCAATTTTCAAATCACTTATGAGATCTGCTGTACCATTTCTAAAACCGATTGGTCGGACAGCTTTACAACTTGCGAAAAAACACACTTTTGGTGTTGCAGAAGAAATTATTAATCAAGGTAAAAGTCCGAAAGAAGCGTTGATGTCTGAAGGTAAAAAAGCTTTAAAATCTTTTGGCACACAAGCTAAAAATCAAATTTTGAACTCGAGACAAAAACCTAGAAAAAGAGTAGCGAATTCAAAAATGAATCATTCAGCTGTCAAACGCCGAAAAAGTCAGTCGAAAAAACATCCTAGCAGTCGAGCTCTTGATATTTTTGATTAATCATGGCACAAATGGTAAATGGATCATGCGAATGCAATAAATCGGAACTTGATATAACACATGTTCCACCAACGGTGGCTACAATGTCAGAATCGCAGTGGATCGAAAATCATCCGATTGCACCGCTGAATAATTCTGCTCCGATAGAGTTTGTCATACCATCTCAAACCGAAAAGTGGACAGATATTAACCAATCTTATCTTTATGTGAAATTCAAAATTACAAAAAAAGATGGAACTAATTTGCTAGCTGGTACGGAATTAGCACCTGTTAACAATTTCTTTCATAGCATGTTCAGCAGTATCGATGTTTACTTGAACAACAAATTGATAACTTCGAATTCTGACACTTACCCATACCGAGCATATTTCGAAAATCTGTTGGGATACTCTCCAGAATATAAAGATAATCAATTAGCAAATTTAGAAATGTGGTATGGCGATACAGCAGAACAATTTGAAGAGAATACCAAAGGTGGTGGCAATGCTGGATTAACTTCTAGAGAAAGTTTGATCGGTGGTAGTAAAATTGTTGAACTATGTGGACGCTTACACACTGATCTGTTTCTTCAAGAAAAATATTTACCAAATGGAATTGAAATTCGTATCAGATTAAACAGATCACCATCAAAATTTTGCCTCATTGGCGCCGAGGATGGACAAATTGTTTTCGAATCAGCAGTGTTCCATGTCAGAACAGTTAGTCTCTTTCCAGCGGTCTCAAATAAATTAAATCAAGAAATTGTCCAGTCAAAAATGAAAATACCTATCAGACGAGTAGAAATAAAAACTTTCACAATTAGTACTGGACTTAGATCAAAAATTGAAGACCACTTATTTCAAGGACAATTACCAAAGAGAATTTTTATTGCGTTGGTCGAAAATAAAGATATGAATGGAGATTTGGGTACCAATCCATTCCACTTCAAACATTTCAGTTTGAATAAATTGGAAGTTAGTCAAGACGGTCATACAATACATAACCGTCCATTTGAACCAAACTTCGCAACAAAACAATGTCTCAGATCTTATTTATCTTTGTATCAATCTTTAGGAATGTTTGGTGTTAACAAATCAATTGGCATTAATTTAAAAGAATATATGAATGGATATTGTTTGTGGGGTTTCGACTTGACACCGGACCAAGGAAGTGACGAGGGACATCTACATCCTATAAAGACAGGGAACCTGCGTTTGGAGCTTCAGTTCTTGACAGCTCTCACTACAGCCGTCAACGTTTTGGTGTATGCTGAATTCGACAGTGAAATAGAGATCACAGCTTTGAGAGAAGTGCTTACTGACTATTAGGATGGATTTCACATCACAGCTATGGAACTACTATGAAGAACACCAACGTTCACAAAACTTTGCTCCGAGATGGAGCCTGATCTTGGACACACTCAACAACGCTATGATTGAAGAACTACAAGAACTTATTCGCAAGGAAGTGTCAGCAAACTGTGAAGGATGTAAAATAGAACATCCTAGTCAACGTGAACATGTTCTGTGTTTGTTCTCTACAACTGATGATTGGACAAACCAGTTTATCGACTTAGCGCTGATTAAAATTGACATATACAATGTTTGGGAAAGATGGTTCCCGAAGCTGATGTGGTTAAACCCACACTGCAAGGAGAAGTTCGAAGCATTCATCATGTATGATCATCTGAGAAACAGTTTGGAGCTCAAACCGCAAAAAAATCGACGCAGAGTGGACTCTGATGTGGTCACAGCGAGTCAAAGAGAATTACAACGATGCAGACAGCTGAACTTCAATATATTCTGGACAATTCCTGGTTGTGTAAACTTAACACACATGTTTGTGCTAGAGATCTGTTACCAGAGAAGAAACCACAGCATATTCAAGCATATATTGTGAACACGCACTCATCGGATCAGCCAGGAGAACACTGGACATTGATGTTATTCAAGGGAAGATCAGCTGTATACTTCGACTCATTTGGACTACCACCACCGAGACGATATATGTTACCATTCATAAAAAGGAACTCATCAGCATGGACTATGAATACAACACGATATCAACATCGTGCGACAAATGTGTGTGGATTATATTGTATATTCGCACTCCACCACATGATGAAAGGAAAGAGGATGAAAATATTATTCAATTCTCGGGATTTCTTCAAGAATGACAGAACAATAGTTCGATGATTTGGAAAGCACTATGGTCGATTATACAGAAAAGCAAATTTGCTGTTGAATTAAACTTCACCAGGACATCGACGGCTGATATACATACAACGCAAAGAAGACGACGACCAGATAACAACGAATGTGTCAACAACTCCACAAAATAGACTCTTTTTGTTATTGATTCAGCGTAGGATGTTGTAGGATGTTCAATTAAGTTTCTTCAAATCTGAGACCTTGTTTTGTACATAAATTATTGTTCTTTTTTAATATTATTGATGTATAATAATATATTATTGTTCATTGTTCTTGTTCTTGTTTTTGAAAAATAAAATGATAAATTTCAACAAAATCGTTTTCACTGTAGGACCCCCACCATTTGATTCTGTTCGTGTCGATGTGTCATCTCTGGTCAGAATTATACAAACTTTAAATTAGTAATGAAAAAATGTCTAAGTCCATTTTCATTTTTTCGATCAGAAATGTCACATCAATGACAGGAACATCTATCCTCAGGGTGGGAACTATGGCCCAGTACCCCCCAGACATGGGCACTATGGCCCAGTACCCCCCAGACATGGGCACTATGGCCCAGTACCCCCCCAGACATGGGCACTATGGCCCATGGGCCATAGTGCCCATGTCTGGGGGGTACTGGGCCATAGTGCCCATGTCTGGGGGGTACTGGGCCATAGTGCCCATGTCTGGGGGGTACTGGGCCATAGTGCCCACCATTACTACTAATATCACGTTTGTTTCATTTGTTACTGTATGTATTACGCCAACCTCACTCTTTGATAAAGCATTAGTATGCGTCACCCAGTTTCTGGGTCACCCACAATGCATGTGTATCGAATGGGAAAACTTACGTGTAATTGATCAAATAACCCTTTCTATACTAAATGGATTCTTCCACCAAGTTAAAAAAAAGTGTATAAATGCATGCGGACGTCCACAAAATGTTGGTTAAATTAAATGTCGCCGGTTGAAGCGGTCTTATCGTCATCAAGGGAGATAATTCATGTGGGGAGTTTGTATACATGCATTAACCACTCTGGAAGAATGTCATATATAATCATCTATAAACTATTACTGAGAATTCAAACCACGTCAATTATATCATTTAAATATATATAACGACTGGAATACATGCATTTGTAAATATTTCTTCTTTATGCGGACAACTGTGTATATTCCATGTATAAGAATGGCGTTTTGTGATGCTCTTTGTGGTATAACATTTATGAGAACAACTACTTTGAGCAAGAGTGTCCTCTATTCCCATCAATGTTTCATAGCCGAGTGGTCCACGTCACTGTAACCTGGACAACGCCGGGTCATCCTGCAAGTTTGTCTATAAATGCACAATAAAGTGGTGTATTCCTTACGTATACCTTAATTAAGACGACAGTTTGACTTGATTGAGATGTTAAAAAGATAGAGTACTCCCTCCTGATACGCTCCGAACGTTTCCGTGAGATCGTCGAACGTTTATGTTCTAAAAATAGCCCACAAAACTGTCCCGAACGGTTTTATGTATTACACCCTATATGTGTGTCGATCGGTGTATTGCTGTGGGTCGGTGTAGAGCTGTTAACCGCGGCAATTCCCGTACGAGGGGTAGATTGGAAAACGTGGTTTGTCAAAGCACAGAAAGAAATTTTCTTAACTGTTTTTTGCTTTAATCATCGAACAAAGGACCCAACAAACAGTAAGTATGATTGCCTAGTTAATAATATCGCATAATCGCGTCCCTTCAATACTTTTATCACAGCTTTTGCCTCGAAAAAGGTATAATTCTTGTTTAAATCTCCATAACGTTTGCAAACCAAGGCCTTTACTTCGGGAAACCAATTGAAATTATAGGCAAATATATTGGGAATCGATTTGGGTGCGTAAACCCAACCATCAAAGCTATATTTCTTGGTGAAAATTTAGTTTGACGGAGGGCTCTACCGAGAAAAAAATGGCACGAATTGAATCCGTGAATTTGCAGCTGTGTATGTATTTACAGGTAGCGTCAGTTAAGAATCTTCAACACCTAAAAAGCTTAAGGGACTTTGAGCTCTGAGCTAGGAACCTTGCGTAATCTATGTGACACTTTGCCTTTGACCGTTAGTACTGCAAACTTCTGATATGGAACTGGTCGAAATAATTTACATGCGGGGAATCTCTAAGGTAACTCAAGCTGATGCAGCCTATAGATCCTATAGACGTAGTCGACAGTGATATATACCTGCATGGCTTGTTCGTATTCACGCAAATTCGTAAAATCGTGGTCTCTCAGTTAAGAGTGATTCTCTCTCTCTCTCTCTCTATCCCTCTCTCTCTCTCTCTCTCTATCTCTCTCTCTCTCTCTCTCTCTCTCTCTCTATCTCTCTCTCTCTCTTATCTCTCTCTTTCTATATCTCCCTCTCCCTCTTCCTCTCTCTATCTCTCTGCGTTTTACAAGTGTGTCCTAGTCGATCTCACTAAGCAACTTTACAAAGCTTAAACTTCTTGTTGTACATGTAACGACTCTAGTCGCATCATATTGCAACTCTTCCAGACGTTTTGCCATCCCAACAGTTAATCCATACTGAGGAGGCATATTCCAGTACAGGACAGATGAATGATAAGTATATTAATTCTAATTAACGATCGTCTGTCGAGTATGAACTTATGCCTCCTCAGAAGTAAAAGCCTATAGGTTGTACGTCTACTGTGCCATATATGAGATCGCTCCAATTACCTTTAGAATTATATGTTAATCCTAAATCTCTGTGGCTCGATACTTCAGTAATAGGCTGATTTGCAATTTCTAATTCGCGGTGGGTCGTGTAGGAATATTTGTTCTTGTAACTAAAAGTGAATGTGTCATTGATGGACTAAATTTAACGGTCCATCTCTCTGACCGTTTATGAATCTTATTTGTATCAGTATTCAGTATTTCGGAAGCCAATGTGGGATCGTAAACTGCCAGAATGATAGAGGGGTGTGTCTTTGCAAAAAGCCGAATACTGCTTATTATATTATCAGCGATGCCATTGATGTTTCTGACAAATATCAGTGGGCCAAGAATAAACCCTTGATGTACTCCGGCTGTGATACACTTCCAAGATGAGCTTGTATTATCTACCATCACACGTTGGTATCCTTTTTTTATAAATAGTTTTTTTTCTTTTCTTTTCTGGAGTTTGAATAACAATCCATTATGCCACCCTTTATCAAATGCTTTACTTATGACACAAAATAAGCATAGAATTTATTTTTCTTCGTCAAGATTTGAAATATTATAATGTTAAATATATCGGTAATTTGAAAAACAATCAGCTCTATATGTATGTGTATACCCAGACTGGAGATCAATTGATAAATTGTTAAGTCGTATAGGCAATCAGATAGGCGCTGGAACAAAATTAATTCTCACATATTTTTGAAAGGCAGATAGTAAGAGATGTTGGTCGATAATTCGATCGTCTCTAGGGTTTTCTTTTTTTTAAATAGAACAGACGTTTCCAGCCATCATGAAAATCAGCTTTCTATATACGAAATACTCATTGAATGAGTAGAACCTTTTTGTTTTGTTTGAAACGTTTGTTGAACTTATTATCTTAATTTTTCCCACCCATGAATATGAATCGTTCTTCTGTTGTATTATCTGTTTTTCTATCTTTCGTCTGCTTTTATTATCTGACATCCCCACTAAATAGATAATAGATCATTCCAATGTGTGTCGGAGAATCAATTCAGTATAGAAAGAGTTAAACCTCTTTTGATCGCCGGAATGTGATTGTGACAGGCGATACATTACATGGTAATTTTACCTTGAGGCTTCACAATTTTGTGGGACTGTAACAAAATATCCATATGCATATCGATGTTTATAGCTCAGAATTATAATTTGACACATCAGAATATATACAGGATAAGTCATTGAAATGTATTGTCTTTAGTACGACTGTCGTACCTAAGCGATAATGAACAGCACCAGATCACACACGCTCCATTACAAAAATGAACAGCAGAGTGAATATTCGGGTAGTGTTCTCTATTCCGAGGGTTCATTATTCCGAAAGTTCGAAATTCCGAAGGTTCATTATTCCGAAGGTTCGCTATTCCGAAGGTTCGCTATTCCGAAGGTTTTCTATTCTGGGCGTATTTAACCAGAAATGAATCAAAAGTTGCACCCTCCCCACAAAAACCACACGAGGAATGAAAAATACTATTACGATAGTATTCACATATCGTACATTTATACACCCCATTCTAATTCCCAAATTGTTCCCGATTTCGGTTATTAATAGCATGAAGATAGTGTCAGTTTATCGTTCATTATGTAATGTTGAAAACACGATGAGTGCACATAAACTACATGTAAGAGATACAGTCTGTCCGAACTGGCAATCTGTATTTGAAAGAAACATCAACATTAAAGGCACACTTAATTTTCGAACCTCCAGACCACATATATAAAATATATCCCATATTATATACCGTTTGAAATAGGAAGCTCTCTAACATTGTATTATCAACTTATTCGGTGTAATAAATAAACTGTGAACATGTTGTTTTTGTTGAGTTACCGACGTGTTTTTGGACTTAAGTTTCATCTGGTTTTGTTGCGCAAAGTTTATTATAATCAATGGAGGGGAAATAACTATATTTTAAAGATAGAGTAGTTCCCCTTCCATTGAAAATGCATTTTTAGATTGAATTATGCTGCATTCTGGGAGCCATAACGGGGGGGGGTCTTTTTTGTGATTCAGCTGTTTTCTATTTCTATGGGCATCTTCTGAGACACAGACGTTTCAAATGGTGATGAATTCTAGTATCTTAATCATATGTTATGGCATAGATTGTTATTAAAACCATATATCAAGGCACTATAAAAAAAATAATCTGTGACTCGAAAATTAAGTGGGCCTTTAAAGTCAAAACAAAGTCACAATTGCAGTTAGGTTCATCTCATACCTGTCTATTTAGCGATATTCTGCTAATCAGTATGTTATGGCGTTCATTAAGCGTTATAGCCCCACTGTTATAATCCGACTTTAGCTGGCGTATTCTTGCCTCTAATATTATTGTGACACAACGTCATACGCAATGACATTAAAACGTATGGAAACAGCAATTGTGTGGGCTGCATGACGTGAATATGTATTGGGATATAACACCATACGTAATGACATTAAAACGTATGGAAACAGCAATTGTGTGGGCTGCATGACGTGAGAAGAATAGATGCCTCGTTAGAGCCACATCTAAAAATAGAATCTTTGGGTCTAAAATTGGTTGTACTATAATATTCCCAAAACTTCCAAAATATCAAAACCCAAAAAAAATTTCAAAACTTCCAAAAAATTTATTTTTTCCAAAAAATTTCAAAACCCTAAAATTAATTTTTTCCACAAAAAAATTCAAAACCCCCAAATTTCAAAAAAAGAAAAAATTTCAAAACCCTCAAAATTATTTCTCTAAAAAAAAGTTTAAATAAAAAATTTATAACGAGTTTTTCGGTTTCTGATAATCTCGATATTAAAAAATATCGAATGTTAAATTATTTGCGCGTAATATCTTTCGTTATTTTTTTGTTCAACCAATGTTTCAATGTATTTATTAATCGATGTTTAGAAATATCTTTATACCAATTATATGTGTATGGACAGTCGCTTTATTGGACATTGTGACCATCGATATGAATGCATACATTCCAGTGTTTATCGGACGCAGTTCATATAATTGTCATACCTGAAAATAGACACTATTACTTTTACATAAATAATAAAGAGTGTTTATTCTTTACTTATCTCTATATGAAGTTATTGAGTATATGACAGTCGTGTATTATCGTGAATTATTGGAAGTATTGAGACTAACGGTCGAAAATTGTAATGTGAAATTACAACCTTCCAGAATGAATTGTTCGCTGTACACGCAATCACACGCGACATTGGTGGTAACAATGTCGTGTGTCACACCTTTGCTTTACCAAATGAATTATATTATTTCCCCGTTCACAGTTATATGGTATTCAGAAAACATATCGATTTAATGTCTGAACAAACGAATTAGTATCAATTAAGGTTGATAAACTGTGTCATTCACACGATAATTAGTTAGCCAAAACATGCATACATATTACGTCAGGTCGTGAGACACTCAATTATAGAAATTGCTTTGATGACATTGTTATAACAACATTACGTAATAACCCCTTATCACTCCATTCACACTTACGACCATTTTGTATGCCGAAAACTCCAGGTAGCACCGATGATGTAACATTATATCACTGCTATTGTACCAATGATAGGTTCAGACATGTTATCAAATTCGATCACCAATAGATTTTGACTGTGGAATGTAATGACCTTTAACTTATTTATCGATCTAAAGGGACACTCATTATGAATGAATGTTAACAATACAAGCGCACGAATGAAGAGCGTTGAACATATACGAAATTACTACACGAATGAATTGAACCTTGAAATTTATATTTCACATCTTACCAACAACAGCTACAGACATAATCATAGTATTATACTGTCTTGCATGTACACACGCTATGACATCATTAAAGGCGGACAATCCACTCAAGGTGTGACAACAGATACGGACATAGGCATAGTGTTATACAGTCTTCTATGTACCCACGCTATGACACCATTAACGTACATTGGATGTTAGGTCTATGACTCTTGAGTATGCACCAATCAATGAGCAAATGAGCAATAAAAATGAGCAAATGAGCAAAAAAATGAGCAAATGAGCAAGAAAATGAGCAAATGAGCAAGAAAATGAGCAAATGAGCAAGAAAATGAGCAAATGAGCAATAAAAATGAGCAAATGAGCAAAAAAATGAGCAAATGAGCAAGAAAATGAGCAAATGAGCAAGAAAATGAGCAAATGAGCAAGAAAATGAGCAAAAAAATGAGCAAATGAGCAAAAAAAATGAGCAAATGAGCAAAAAAATGAGCAAATGAGCAAGAAAATGAGTAAATGAGCAAGAAAATGAGCAATAAAAATGAGCAAATGAGCAAAAAAATGAGCAAATGAGCAAAAAAATGAGCAAATGAGCAAGAAAATGAGCAAATGAGCAATAAAAATGAGCAAATGAGCAAAAAAATGAGCAAATGAGCAAGAAAATGAGCAAATGAGCAAGAAAATGAGCAAATGAGCAATAAAAATGAGCAAATGAGCAAGAAAATGAGCAAAAAAATGAGCAAATGAGCAAAAAAATGAGCAAAAAAATGTAATTCTGCTGTGGTTAAGCAGTCCATTATTTAGGGCATACCTGTATGTAGGCCTATCAGTGGATGAATAGTCTGCCGGAGAAGTACTGTGTAGACAGGTCTTGCCGGTAAGAGAGTCAGACGAGAAGTGAAGGCTCGGCTATTAAAACATAGTAATGCGATAGCGAACATCAAACGAGTCTGCGCACGCATATCTGTCAAAAGGATACAATAGCAGCCATTGGTCAATTTATCCCCGGTGTCAGCTCAGTAACCAATCGGGACGAAGCCGAAGGTCAACTCATTTTTTTTGTGCTCAATATAGTACGTCACTTGGACATTTTATCAGTTTATCACGTGATCACTAAATGTGGCAATCGGGTATCCACCGATGCCTGCAATTTATTATTTATAATAATTGGACTCATTGATCTCACGTAAATAATACTCTTAGTTGTTCCAATAAAATAGTTATCAAAGTCGATCACCAATAGATTTGACTGTGGAATATAATGACCTTTAACTTATTTATCGATCTATGTTAGAACATGGTCTTAACAAAAAACTTGACCATAACAAAAATTACCTTACATTTATGCATGAATCTAATTAGACCATACGTAAATATTGTCAGCTTATCGTCTGATGAGCAAATCCGATGTTTATCAAAAATAGTACAACTTCCAGTTGGTAATTACTCTTACGAATGAAGAGCGTTGAACATATACGAAATTACTACACGAATGAACTGAAATTTATATTTTCACATCTTACCAACAACAGATACAGACATAGTCATAGTGTTATACTATCTTACATGTACCCATGCTATGACATCATTCGAAGGGGCAATACACTCAAGGAGTTAAAGTGACACACGAAACAAGGGACGTGATGTAATATTGGTGTTTGAATCTTAAAGGAACACAAGACACTCTAAAGGGACACTCATTATGAATGAATGTTAACAATACAAGCGCACGAATGAAGAGCGTTGAACATATACAAAATTACTTCACGAATGAATTGAACCTTGAAATTTATATTTCACATCTTACCAACAACAGCTACAGGCATTATCATAGGGTTATACTGTCTTGCATATACACACGCTATGACATCATTACAGGCGGACAATCCACTCACGGTGTGACAACAGATACAGACATAGGCATAGTGTTATACAAACTTCTATGTACCAATGCTATGACATAATTAAAGGGGGATAATACACGCACGGTGTGGAATGTTAAAGTGACACGCGGTAAGGGACGTGATGTAATATTGGTGAAACCACCTCCCCACTTATAGATATATAACGAAGACGAGAATAACATGTTGATGAAGTTTATTGAAATTTAATCATTGTCTGAATCTTCGACCGTTAGATTTACTTCTAAGAGTTTCTTGAATTTTCTCATCGCTTCATCTGCAGCCCATTCATTATTATATCCGTGTTTGGTCAGTTTGACCATTTTCTTCATGATCATGGTATGTATGCGTGATGTTTTCAATCGATACTGGTATTCTATTAATCGTCTATAACTTTTGAGAAACAGAGCAAACTCTGTGTCGATGGTATCCTCTTTTCCCGACATGCTCTCATCTCCCGAAATGCTCTCTTCTTCTTTCACATCATTGGTGACACGTTTCATCATACTTTTGAATGTGTCCATCTCGTTGACACATCGCGCAGCTTTCTTAAGACCGAATACCGTTCTACTACCGACGCCATTACCATCTTCTGAATCTGATAGCGTTCCACGTTCATCTTCATCTGAATCTAGAACCGCTTCGTCAGATTCATCGGTATCTTCTCCGAAGAGAGTTGGTTTTGTCTCGGACATAACTCCGTGTTTAATCTGTTTATGTCTTTGTAGATTGTAGTTCGTCGATAAAATAATGCCACATAAATCACACCCGTGCATTATCGCGAATTATTGGAAGAACCATCACTCTTATAAGTAGCGATAAAAAGAGAGAATAAGGTGTGGTATACAACCGTCGCTCTAAGAGTACGTTCGTCCCGGGGGCTAGGGTATAGATATTTGACCGCCGGTGATTCAATTAATGCCAATTTATCAGTATGGTACTCTATGTATTCATTCATGATTTGGCTAATCGTATGACACTGATCTTTTCATTTTCTTCTTATTATTAGACAAACCTCCATCAGACACTCTCTTGTTGGTTTGTTTGGACGCTTTACGTGTGTTTGTCAACTTATTTGCTGCAACTTCAGCCTTAGCCATTTCAATCGCTTGAGCGATGGGTGTCACCACGTTAATAAGTGGTTTTAGAACGTCTTCTTCACTATCACTAGTTTTAGTTCTGTCAATAAAGTATCGACCCTGATTATCTGGCATTAACTTCCCATCAACCATATCTCTGAAATGTTTTCTCCACATTTCAAGATCTGCTGGAATATACGGGATCGACATGTTTCTTCAAAATGTACAAGTCACTCTTTTTTCTGCATTTTATTTTAGAAAGTTTATCGCCTCTTATAAAAATCGATTATTGGCCATGAATGCCAAATGCACCATGATAGTTATCGATGTCAATAATGCGTTTCGTTGAGATCTTGATTGAGTATGCACCAATCAATGAGCAAATAAATGAGCAAGCAGGATGTTATGTCGCTTGGTGGCGGAGGTAGCATCACCAAATTACCCTCGGGGGGACCTCATTCTGCCATCTAAAAATAGAATCTTTGGGTCTAAAATTGGTTGTACTAAAATATTCCCAAAAACCCAAAACTTCAAAAATTTCAAAAAACTTCAAAAATTTCAAAAAATTTCAAAAACTTCAAAAATTTCAAAAATTTCAAAAACTTCAAAAATTTCAAAAAACTTCAAAAATTTCAAAAACTTCAAAAATAAGACCCCGGCGGAGGCGGCGGCGGCGGCGGCGGCGGCGGCGGCGCCGGTATTTTACTGCGGCGGCGGTGCCTCCGCCGCCGCCGCCGGGGTCCGCCGCCGGCGGACCCCCCAGTAAAATACCGGCGGCGGCGCCGCCGCCGCCGCCGCCGCCACCGCCGCCGCCTGGGGTCTTATTTTTGAAGTTTTTGAAATTTTTGAAGTTTTTTGAAATTTTTGAAGTTTTTGAAATTTTTGAAATTTTTGAAGTTTTTGAAATTTTGAAGTTTTTTGAAATTTTTGAAGTTTTGGGTTTTTGGGAATATTTTAGTACAACCAATTTTAGACCCAAAGATTCTATTTTTAGATGGCAGAATGAGGCCCCCCCGAGGGTAATTTGGTGATGCTACCTCCGCCACCAAGCGACATAACATCCTGCTTGCTCATTTATTTGCTCATTGATTGGTGCATACTCAATCAAGATCTCAACGAAACGCATTATTGACATCGATAACTATCATGGTGCATTTGGCATTCATGGCCAATAATCGATTTTTATAAGAGGCGATAAACTTTCTAAAATAAAATGCAGAAAAAAGAGTGACTTGTACATTTTGAAGAAACATGTCGATCCCGTATATTCCAGCAGATCTTGAAATGTGGAGAAAACATTTCAGAGATATGGTTGATGGGAAGTTAATGCCAGATAATCAGGGTCGATACTTTATTGACAGAACTAAAACTAGTGATAGTGAAGAAGACGTTCTAAAACCACTTATTAACGTGGTGACACCCATCGCTCAAGCGATTGAAATGGCTAAGGCTGAAGTTGCAGCAAATAAGTTGACAAACACACGTAAAGCGTCCAAACAAACCAACAAGAGAGTGTCTGATGGAGGTTTGTCTAATAATAAGAAGAAAATGAAAAGATCAGTGTCATACGATTAGCCAAATCATGAATGAATACATAGAGTACCATACTGATAAATTGGCATTAATTGAATCACCGGCGGTCAAATATCTATACCCTAGCCCCCGGGACGAACGTACTCTTAGAGCGACGGTTGTATACCACACCTTATTCTCTCTTTTTATCGCTACTTATAAGAGTGATGGTTCTTCCAATAATTCGCGATAATGCACGGGTGTGATTTATGTGGCATTATTTTATCGACGAACTACAATCTACAAAGACATAAACAGATTAAACACGGAGTTATGTCCGAGACAAAACCAACTCTCTTCGGAGAAGATACCGATGAATCTGACGAAGCGGTTCTAGATTCAGATGAAGATGAACGTGGAACGCTATCAGATTCAGAAGATGGTAATGGCGTCGGTAGTAGAACGGTATTCGGTCTTAAGAAAGCTGCGCGATGTGTCAACGAGATGGACACATTCAAAAGTATGATGAAACGTGTCACCAATGATGTGAAAGAAGAAGAGAGCATTTCGGGAGATGAGAGCATGTCGGGAAAAGAGGATACCATCGACACAGAGTTTGCTCTGTTTCTCAAAAGTTATAGACGATTAATAGAATACCAGTATCGATTGAAAACATCACGCATACATACCATGATCATGAAGAAAATGGTCAAACTGACCAAACACGGATATAATAATGAATGGGCTGCAGATGAAGCGATGAGAAAATTCAAGAAACTCTTAGAAGTAAATCTAACGGTCGAAGATTCAGACAATGATTAAATTTCAATAAACTTCATCAACATGTTATTCTCGTCTTCGTTATATATCTATAAGTGGGGAGGTGGTTTCACCAATATTACATCACGTCCCTTACCGCGTGTCACTTTAACATTCCACACCGTGCGTGTATTATCCCCCTTTAATTATGTCATAGCATTGGTACATAGAAGTTTGTATAACACTATGCCTATGTCTGTATCTGTTGTCACACCGTGAGTGGATTGTCCGCCTGTAATGATGTCATAGCGTGTGTATATGCAAGACAGTATAACCCTATGATAATGCCTGTAGCTGTTGTTGGTAAGATGTGAAATATAAATTTCAAGGTTCAATTCATTCGTGTAGTAATTTTGTATATGTTCAACGCTCTTCATTCGTGCGCTTGTATTGTTAACATTCATTCATAATGAGTGTCCCTTTAGAGTGTCTTGTGTTCCTTTAAGATTCAAACACCAATATTACATCACGTCCCTTGTTTCGTGTGTCACTTTAACTCCTTGAGTGTATTGCCCCTTCGAATGATGTCATAGCATGGGTACATGTAAGATAGTATAACACTATGACTATGTCTGTATCTGTTGTTGGTAAGATGTGAAAATATAAATTTCAGTTCATTCGTGTAGTAATTTCGTATATGTTCAACGCTCTTCATTCGTAAGAGTAATTACCAACTGGAAGTTGTACTATTTTTGATAAACATCGGATTTGCTCATCAGACGATAAGCTGACAATATTTACGTATGGTCTAATTAGATTCATGCATAAATGTAAGGTAATTTTTGTTATGGTCAAGTTTTTTGTTAAGACCATGTTCTAACATAGATCGATAAATAAGTTAAAGGTCATTATATTCCACAGTCAAATCTATTGGTGATCGACTTTGATAACTATTTTATTGGAACAACTAAGAGTATTATTTACGTGAGATCAATGAGTCCAATTATTATAAATAATAAATTGCAGGCATCGGTGGATACCCGATTGCCACATTTAGTGATCACGTGATAAACTGATAAAATGTCCAAGTGACGTACTATATTGAGCACAAAAAAAATGAGTTGACCTTCGGCTTCGTCCCGATTGGTTACTGAGCTGACACCGGGGATAAATTGACCAATGGCTGCTATTGTATCCTTTTGACAGATATGCGTGCGCAGACTCGTTTGATGTTCGCTATCGCATTACTATGTTTTAATAGCCGAGCCTTCACTTCTCGTCTGACTCTCTTACCGGCAAGACCTGTCTACACAGTACTTCTCCGGCAGACTATTCATCCACTGATAGGCCTACATACAGGTATGCCCTAAATAATGGACTGCTTAACCACAGCAGAATTACATTTTTTTGCTCATTTGCTCATTTTTTTGCTCATTTGTTCATTTTTTTGCTCATTTTCTTGCTCATTTGCTCATTTTTATTGCTCATTTGCTCATTTTCTTGCTCATTTGCTCATTTTCTTGCTCATTTGCTCATTTTTTTGCTCATTTGCTCATTTTTATTGCTCATTTGCTCATTTTCTTGCTCATTTGCTCATTTTTTTGCTCATTTGCTCATTTTCTTGCTCATTTGCTCATTTTTTTGCTCATTTGCTCATTTTTATTGCTCATTTGCTCATTTTCTTGCTCATTTGCTCATTTTCTTGCTCATTTGCTCATTTTTTTGCTCATTTGCTCATTTTTTTTGCTCATTTGCTCATTTTTTTGCTCATTTTCTTGCTCATTTGCTCATTTTCTTGCTCATTTGCTCATTTTCTTGCTCATTTGCTCATTTTTATTGCTCATTTGCTCATTTTCTTGCTCATTTGCTCATTTTCTTGCTCATTTGCTCATTTTCTTGCTCATTTGCTCATTTTTTTGCTCATTTGCTCATTTTTATTGCTAATTTGCTCATTGATTGGTGCATACTCAAGAGTCATAGACCTAACATCCAATGTACGTTAATGGTGTCATAGCGTGGGTACATAGAAGACTGTATAACACTATGCCTATGTCCGTATCTGTTGTCACACCTTGAGTGGATTGTCCGCCTTTAATGATGTCATAGCGTGTGTACATGCAAGACAGTATAATACTATGATTATGTCTGTAGCTGTTGTTGGTAAGATGTGAAATATAAATTTCAAGGTTCAATTCATTCGTGTAGTAATTTCGTATATGTTCAACGCTCTTCATTCGTGCGCTTGTATTGTTAACATTCATTCATAATGAGTGTCCCTTTAGATCGATAAATAAGTTAAAGGTCATTACATTCCACAGTCAAAATCTATTGGTGATCGAATTTGATAACATGTCTGAACCTATCATTGGTACAATAGCAGTGATATAATGTTACATCATCGGTGCTACCTGGAGTTTTCGGCATACAAAATGGTCGTAAGTGTGAATGGAGTGATAAGGGGTTATTACGTAATGTTGTTATAACAATGTCATCAAAGCAATTTCTATAATTGAGTGTCTCACGACCTGACGTAATATGTATGCATGTTTTGGCTAACTAATTATCGTGTGAATGACACAGTTTATCAACCTTAATTGATACTAATTCGTTTGTTCAGACATTAAATCGATATGTTTTCTGAATACCATATAACTGTGAACGGGGAAATAATATAATTCATTTGGTAAAGCAAAGGTGTGACACACGACATTGTTACCACCAATGTCGCGTGTGATTGCGTGTACAGCGAACAATTCATTCTGGAAGGTTGTAATTTCACATTACAATTTTCGACCGTTAGTCTCAATACTTCCAATAATTCACGATAATACACGACTGTCATATACTCAATAACTTCATATAGAGATAAGTAAAGAATAAACACTCTTTATTATTTATGTAAAAGTAATAGTGTCTATTTTCAGGTATGACAATTATATGAACTGCGTCCGATAAACACTGGAATGTATGCATTCATATCGATGGTCACAATGTCCAATAAAGCGACTGTCCATACACATATAATTGGTATAAAGATATTTCTAAACATCGATTAATAAATACATTGAAACATTGGTTGAACAAAAAAATAACGAAAGATATTACGCGCAAATAATTTAACATTCGATATTTTTTAATATCGAGATTATCAGAAACCGAAAAACTCGTTATAAATTTTTTATTTAAACTTTTTTTTAGAGAAATAATTTTGAGGGTTTTGAAATTTTTTCTTTTTTTGAAATTTGGGGGTTTTGAATTTTTTTGTGGAAAAAATTAATTTTAGGGTTTTGAAATTTTTTGGAAAAAATAAATTTTTTGGAAGTTTTGAAATTTTTTTTGGGTTTTGATATTTTGGAAGTTTTGGGAATATTATAGTACAACCAATTTTAGACCCAAAGATTCTATTTTTAGATGTGGCTCTAACGAGGCATCTATTCTTCTGACGTGAATATGTATTGGGAAATAACACCATACGTAATGACATTAAAACGTATGGAAACAGCAATTGTGTGGGCTGCATGACGTGAATATGTATTGGGAAATAACACCATACGTAATAACATTAAAACGTATGGAAACAGCAATTGTGTGGGCTGCATGACGTGAATATGTATTGGGAAATAACACCATACGTAATGACATTAAAACGTATGGAAACAGCAATTGTGTGGGCTGCATGACGTGAATATGTATTGGGATATAACACCATACGTAATGACATTAAATCTCAAGGAAACCCGCGTTAAAAAAATCAAAATTTTTCTTTCAATGTTTTATGTTATTTCCTTCATAAAACGAGTCTTCGTGATAAAGAACCCCCTCAATACTTTAGAATATAGAATTACCTTTATATAACAAAAACCTTCGGAATAGCGAACCTTCGGAATAGTGAACCTTCGGAATAGTGCACCTTCGGGATAGTGAACCTTTGGAATAACGAACCTTCGGAATAGAGACATGTCCCCAAATATTCGTCCTTTCCAGTCAGTACAGAAGCACGGTATGTTTTTATAAGCTTAGGAATGCGACTAGAGGGGAGTGTCCAACGTATAATTTACAACTGTACCCCCTCCCCTCCCCCTCCACCCGAATCAGACCTAAATTCCCAAGTCCTGATAATTCCATTTGCTCCCTTTACATTTTTCAGTTCGTCATTTCAGTCCAACAGTTTGACCGAACATATGAAAATATACGACTTTAGGTCTAAACGTTTACACCATATCAGTTGGAAATTCAATATATCAGAATTATTTTTAAATATGTATTTATTCGTCCTTTGAAATATGTCACGTTTGGTGTGTTCTGTATTTCTGAAAGTAAAATAACATTATTAGTCTAATAATTATTGACTTTCCAACTATTTAAATGTTTCGCTGAAGTTTTGGGGGGATATACAATCCCCCTATCGCCTCGTCCCTGTTTGATATGCTTCCAAATTGGTGGTATGGGTTAACACTAACTTGGCAAGAAATTTGTCCTTGAATAAATTATGGTTCTATGTTCAAACTTTACATGCGTTTATGGTGCCTAAGTCATAAATTGTCTTATCACACCGACTGACATAGATATTGCTCGTAACAAATTCGGAGTTGACATTAAATATATGCCGGAGTGCATGTGTCGCGTGCGTTGATATAATGTATTGCTCGTCTGCATGTGTGTGCTGTGTGCTACATGAATGCATTACATTCACAGACGTTTTGCGCAGTCCATATCGGACATATAACTGAATAGTGTGGTCGTGAAAGGTGTGGGGTGTCTGTGGTTTGTCTATTTTTTAAGTGACTCATAATCTTCAGACCTCAGCGGGGGGGGGTGTGGCTCAGCTGGCAAGGGGATTGGAGCATTAACCCATTCTATACTAGGATTCTCCCAAGTTACAAGGGTATATCGGAATGGTCTACTATATATTTGGAGGGATGTACAGCAGGGGCGCCTGAAGCGTGGGGCAGAGGGGGCAGCTGATCCCCCTGCCCTTGACCAAGGGGGGGGCGAGCGGGGGCAGGACTTGCCCTTTTTATGGAGACAGAAAATGCTTTTTGTGTGTTTAATCTCGTGTTTTTATAGTAAAATGTGACTTTTTTGGTCCAAATACCACCAATTTCACAAGGAATATTAATTTGTTGTCAATTTTATCACAATACGGCCATAAAAACCGACAAATACCTTTAAAATAGGTATTTTTGCCACAATGAATTTATGGTTATTTTCCCGAGTTTGCAGAGAAAATGCCCTTTTTTGTGGAAAAGTGCCCTTTTTGTAGGCTCTGCCCCCCCCCCCCCCCCCTGCCCTTGGATGCTTCCGGCGCCCCTGATGTACATGTTATATACGCAAACGACAGATCATAAAAGTGCAGAAAGAGTTCTATTTATTGATGGAAATGTTCAGATAATAAGTTAAACAAACGACCTGGTTTGTTGAACTTATTATCTCAACATGTCCTACGGGATAACTAACTACTCATAAATGAATGTTTAGTATAGAAAGGGTTAAACTTGTTATCTGAACATTACCTACGGGATAACTACTCACCAATGAGTGTTTTTGGATAGAAAGGGTTAAACTTATTATCTGTTCATTTCCTACGGTATAACAACTCACCAATTAGTGTATGGCATTGAAATTGTTAAACTTATTATCTGAATATTTTCTATGGGATAATTACTTATCAATGAGTGTTTAGTATAGAAAGGGTTACACTTGTTATATGAACATTGCCTATGGGATAACAACTCACCAATGAGTGCTTAGTATAGACGGGGTTAAACTTATTATATGAACATTTCCTATGGGATAACTACTCATTAATGAGTGTTTAGTATATAGAAATGGTTAAACTTATTATCTGAACATTGTCTACGGGATAACTACTTATCAATGAGTGTTTAGTTTATTTAGAGTTACAATTGTTATATGAACGTTGCCTATGGGATAACAACCCATCAATGAGTGTTTATTATAGAAAGGGTTAAACATATTATCTGAACATTTTCAACGGGATAATTACTCATCAATGAGTGTTTAGTATAGAAAGTGCTAAGAAAACATACGCTGTCCAGCGATAACGAAGCTGGTTCTAATCTCGATAATCACTGATTTATGCTTTACACAAAGGGGAGGTAACATGGTTCGTATCTCTGGCCGAATTTGTCAGTCGATTTCCTGCGGTTGGTTGTTTCTATACGTACAGCGGAGTCATTTCTCGATTAAATTAACCCTCTGATTATTCTTCATAGTGACGTGTCCTATAGCAGCTGAAACGATGATCAAACTCAATAAACCAAACCTCCGTGCCTCAAATTAAAGATGTCCTCCCGTTTAGACACCAGGGATAGGGTAATGGTAATGTGTTATATGGTAATACCATGCAACGCATTACTTTTTCTCAAGTAATGAAAAGTAATTTGTAATGGGCCTTATTTTATTTTTTTTGCGTTACATGTAATTCAAAGTGATATATTACTTAAACAAATTCAAGTAATTCAATTACTTCTTTTAAATTACTGTTTGAATTACTGTATCAACTGACACCATAAACCACGATCTGAACGCTTTCTACACCATAAAATAAATATATCTCAATACCATAAATTAAATAGATCTCTATACCATAAAATAAATATATCTCTATACCATAAATTAAATAGATCTCTATACCATAAAATAAATAGATCGGGTGGATGGGCCATTAATAAGAGGGTGTGATGGCTAGATATCGACTTTCAAAAAAGGAAGTTTTCAAAGAAATTCCCATGATAAGATTATTAGACAAATGAACTATCCCAACAACTCAGCTCGGATATATGGCAAAAAAACTGATATATAACAGATTAGTTATAGGCACATTTTGGTGTTAACATTAATTTTCACAACCTCGAAAAATGGTGACCGAAGTCACTTGAATATTGATATCTTCTCACCGGTCATATTTATATTAGGATGGGATTGATTTTCACAGTGAGCTAGTAAATTGATGCACAGCTCAATCGTTTTCTTTTTGGCTGAATAATTTATATAGGTGAAGAAAACGATAAATACTCACTTCGATGTATAAATATTGCCGCCATTTTCAAACAATTTATGACGTAGGATCCCGGTCCACATGCTCCCTGGAAGTTCTCCTCCACCGATAGATACAATCATGCAAACCAGGGACTACTTTGTATCTTTATGGGTGGAGGGGGACTTCAAGGCGTAAGTTGATTTAATCTTGTTGCAGCTATAAGACTGCTACCAGAGATACTATTATCTCTGCTTCTACTCTACTCGATATACGTACGAGGATTTACACGCAGAGTGATCTCCCTTGCGTCGCTGTGTCGGCTGCTCGCGGAGAAGCTCATCGAGATGCAGATACAATAATATAAGTCGGGTAGCAAAGAACTTTGGTGTTGTTTCGGAGGATATACAATGTTTTTGTCTTAATTAATTTGACCAATCTTTGGGCTATATGGCAAATGCATTTCCACCGGGTGCCACCTTGGCGCTGTTGGGCATTTTATTCCAGAGCCTAATAACGCATTAACGCTGACATAATTGGTCTCCCATCAGCAAAGCTGTCTCTGAGAATGCAGTAATACGATACAGGATAAATGACTCTCCGAACATTACAGCAACAAGAAAACCAATGTCAGAAATGGTAACGCGCTCAAGATCATATATTATATACACGCGATTGTAATAATAGAATATAAAATATATTGGTTTCGCGAATGACCAACTCAGAATTCCGTTAAAATAACAATAACAACCAGCACCAGTGGGCTCACGCTGGAGAACGAAAAAAATATATAAAAGTTGAAATATAAGACTTACAAATTATCTTTTTCATTTCTTTTATTTGTAATTGACATAGCTTATCACAAACCAAAAATCAACATTATTGACATAACGTTAAGTAACGACAATAAACGAAATTGAAATTCCCAACCTTTTACCGGACTCGGCCTGCGGCTCGTATTTCGACTTTTAATCATCCCAAAATGTCCCATTCTATAAATAAAACACCCATGTTAATGTCAGCGCCCATAGCTATCTAGAATCTCTAGGACAGTATACACGCGGTGCGCGTAATAAGAGAAGAACACGTATGAAGGTAATTACTCTATTATAGTGGTGAACATGTGTATATATCACTGTAGATCCTGAAATGAAATTCCATTGAAATTAATAACTGAGTCAATCCCAAACGTTTAAATATGGATAATCCGAATTAACGCTCCCAAATTACTATTTCTTTGGCTTCGGGGGGTAAAACATATCCTATTCTAGTCGAAGAACCCACCCATAAAAGCTCAGAGTGATCCGAAATCGATTTTTGAAATTTTTATTTCTCGAGATGTCTACTTATTTGTGGGCTAGTACAAAGTCGTCAAACCGACGGTCTAGGAGAAAATTGCGGATTAAGATGGACAACACTAAAATCAAATGGTAATACGGCAAATATCGTGATAATAGGGCCATATTTCGTTGAACAACATGTTGATAAATAATACATTTTGGACAATGTTATACAATAGTTTACAGTGTTTAGCATTATATTAAATGATACTATCAAAATGACAGTCGCAGAAATAATTTGTGTGGAAACTATGGTGCACCGGTTCAACAGTAATCATGTGATTTTGGTATACATTTTAACAATGTATGGATACTCCTTAATAATGTAAGATTAGGGCCGTCTATTACACTGTTGAACCCCGTAATGGCTTTTATGGAGGGCCGTCTGTTACAGAACCCCGTCATGGCTTTTATGGAGCGCCGTCGGTTACACTGTCGAGACACGTGATGGCTTTTATGGAGGGCCGTCTGTTACACTGTTGAGACACGTGATGGCTTTTATGGAGGGCCGTCTGTGACACTGTTGAGACACATGATGGCTTTTATGGAGGGCCGTCTGTTACACTGTTGAGACACGTGATGGCTTTTATGGTTCACCACTTGACAATATGGCTTGTTGCCATTCATCGGAAAGCTCTCGCCGAGAGCTTTCCTATGAATGGCAACAAGCCATATTTCCGACTAAATCCTGAAAAGTTACCCATAATTCTGCTGCGGTTAAGATGTCGATTAATTAGAGCATTACTGTATGTCGGACTGCGGATAGAGGTATACTTGCGTCCAACACTCAAAAAGATAATTCTTGATGTTTGTGAGTCCAACGTCGATGAGCAGGCAACATAATTACTCATCAGATTGCGGGGATGCACCAAGTGGTCTACATGCCATGGGTGGATCACATGTCCCCTGGTGCGACAAACCCACCATGAGTATCCACCTTAATACCTTAAGGTGGATACTGAGGGTGGGGTTGTCGCACCAGGGGACATGTGGGATGGGTGACATGTAGCTGCCATACGAAATGTATGAGCACGAGAAACATGATTTATGCAAAAGTTCTACTTTCTGGCTCGGTTGAACAGGCTGATCGACAGTGTCATCTACAGATCACTTGCGGGAAGACAAAGATGAGAATGTGGAATTCCATTGAGTTACATTCCTTCTATGAGTGAGTGGGTGGACTGATGTCATGAATTCCATTGAGTTACATTCCTTCTATGAGTGAGTGGGTGGACTGATGTCATGAATGAGCTTCATATTAAAACCATGCTGGTCATCGTATAATCCCCGCTGCGGGCAGATAACGCGATGCGGGCGTCAGTAAACCGCGCATCGGGCTATAACAGTTAGAGTTTTCCACGCCATGGCTAGTCTAATTTAGAATTTATACCAACCAATGGTATACGTATATGATAGGCAATGCATATTTATACAGTTGCAGGAGTTTAGAGGAAATTATTATATCAGTTCTGGACAAAAACACAATCTTTATGTGCGCATTCGGAATTTCGGGGTAAATTTAAGTTTCATTCAACAAAACTTTCACTGGTGACACTTCTCGAGAATTTTTTTTTGAAAACGTGGAGCAATATATATGGGAAACTCTACCCGTGACGTGTTTTCATACTCAAAACCCAAATTTCCTATCCAGTAACCGGAATAAAGACATCTTTCTAAACATACCGCAAGGTAAGGATTTCTTACGTGTTCTTAGTTCTTATGTTTTATGATTAAAATTGTCGATGTCTGGCTCAGTTCATATTACCATTATTGCAAACTGTTGGTGGTCAAAATAAGACAATATGTGACTAAATATAGTTCCGACTATATGTAAAAATAGATGTATCGGTCCGATTTTAAAATGTCAATGTCATTGGAGCTATTGTGTAAACGGGCATTAGTTGTACGGGGAACAAATGAGCTGGATTTCATGTGATCAAAATCTCAGCTTCACCAGCATACGGAGGATATAACATAATATGGAGGATATAACACACGAATGCACCTTAAAAAGGAAAGCCAACAAAATGATCAACATGAAACCCAGCGATCACAGCATGATGCTGACTGTCATGAAAGAATGTCAAAATCTGACAAATAACTGTTGACATGTAAAGCAATGGGCCCGGAGGTTTGATTGGGGTCACCCTCAATCCAAACGCGGTCAATAAATTGACATTGAGTTTGCACACATGCAGTAGCCTTATTTCTTACTTAGTAACACTAACAGTTGATCCGATTGACCCCGATGTCCATGTCCATAAGGGGGAAGGGAATTCGAGGATTTCTCTTGATTCTTATGATAGAAATAAACTGTGAGAGAAACTGCATGGATACCTGCATGCATCCACCGAATCATGCCAACCATCTGGCTGGGTTAATCCACTGGATCCTACCAATCACCTCGCTGGGTCAATCCACTGGATCATACCAATCACCTGGCTGACTTAATCCACTGGGATCATCATATTCGTCATACAAGACGGCGTCGACAAGACCTACATCCGATCAACTATGTGTAACCATCCTGACCGCAGCATCGAACTCCAACATCGACAGACTACAAAAAGTCCAGAATCAAGCATTCCGACTAGCACTACGACAACCCAAAATGCAGCACTACACGAAGAAGCCAACATCCCATACATCAAAGACAGATTCACAGAAATAAAGGCACAGACATTCAAAATACTGTACTGTACTGTACTAATCCTCAAAATACTGTACTGTACTGTACTAATCCTCAAACCGTTTATGATCTGAAGAACCAGCGTGAGGGTAGTGCATTAGTTATATAGAGCCCCATTTTTTTCAGAATTTTACACAATGAACCCCAATGACCACAGGTCCGTATCCCCCAATAACACACACACACGCCAACTACTTTAATTTCTTAAATAAAATATGTTTAACCCTTTACCCAACAAACCGGCCAAAACCGGCCAAATAAAGCTTCAACAGCCTAAAATATCTTCGGTCTGTCTCAATAGAACCATACAAATATGGATATCATTGGAACCGGCTCCTTGACCACATTGTGATAGTTACAGTTAGCCCTGTGTCAATGCATTCTCTTATATATGCGAGTCGACCATAGGTCGCCTCGCATATATAAGAGAATGCATTGGCCTAAAAAAAATCTTTTTTTAACACTTTTTACCATTTTTTCTTACATTCTTTAACAATTTTATAATTTTTAATGCGTTAAGCCAATGCATTCTCTTATATATGCGAGGCGACCTATGGTCGACTCGCATATATAAGAGAATGCATTGGCACTGGGCCCTTCTGTTGGGTAAAGGGTTAAAGTAAAACCATCATAAATCAAACTGTGAACGTATGAATAAAGACGTAATGACCATCAGGGTCATGACAAAGAAAGTGTCCTCACAATTCGTCAGCCAACGAATATGCTGTACTAGTATATCTTAGGAACTACCCTTTAAAGATACGGGCGGCGTTGGCGGTGGGTGTGCTGTTAAACTATTCATCTACCTCAAAAACCGCCATAAACAGAAATAATAGTAAAATATAGACATACATTGTTCTTATACCAATCAGTAATATGGCATAAACAGGATGCTAATGTCAAATGTTGTTTCCTTTGTTATGTAAACAAAAGCAAAAAACGTTACAGAACCTGGATTTTGTTTAGATCCGGATATGGTAAACATAAAGAGCGTTATTTGTTCCTGTTTTGCTGATATGGAAATAATAAAGAGCCTTTATATCATGTGTGTGTGATTAACCAATATAATTGCGCTGTGTTGTGTAAACAAAAGCAAAACTTCTGTAATTCGAGCAGGCTCTTGTTTACGTACACCATCCTACGTCTTGACGACAATATAATATTTACGCGCTGATTCTGTTTGGCATATAAAAAAAACTATATATATTTGAACAAATATGAATATTTCTGCAACGAACGCCGCCCGTGCCTTTAAACTACATGTATTATAATTATTGGTCGTATTGTGGGTATGTTTGTAAGAAATGTATTTCATCATTTGTGTCACTGAAACATATATATTTGTGAAACGATCTGTCTTCACTTTCACTAGGTATGTATACTTCTATATTTACCAGTTTCAATTTGCAATATATGCGCAGAAATTCACAATTTTGTGAAATTGTTTCATCCTTGTTTGCATTTTACTTACTCCATATATATATATATATATATATATATATATATATATATATATATATAACATATATATAACCAACCGTACAATAATCAGGCGTACTTGTATTTCTATAAACATGGCATGTGCCGGTGGTTGACCATAACCTGTTGCACGGCGTTATTGTTTGGAAAGGTAATACTGTCCTCCTGGTGTTGTTATATTGACGTTTTTCTGTTGCCTGGCACACCACACACATCCATACACTGATTAGCACAGCACACACACCCATACACTGATTAGAACAGCACACACATACATACACTGATTAGCACAGCACACACATCCATAGCACAGCACGTGACAATGTTTGTTCAAAACTCCAGCGCCTCGTAGTGAAATTAATTTTTTTTTAGAACTGCTGACCAATGCGTACAAAGGATCTTTTAACACTGAGGTCGCTTTTTGTTTCGTTATTTATTGCGTTTTTGTTTTATGTATTTTCTTATTTTTATCTTTTTTATTTCCTTATCGTGCATGGTGTGTTTTTATGATAGATATATTTTATTGACAGATATTTATTTCCACAAGGAAACGCTCTCTTAGAGTTTCATGAATAGCGCATCGCATAATGAAGTGTTCTTCGGTTTCTACGTCAATTCCACACTTTTTGCAAATTCTCTCATCAATATGTGTTATTGTACAGCAGCTCGTTCGCATGGAACTGTGTTAACCCTTTCATTGCCAGGGGCCGATCTCATCGGCCCTAATTTACGGTCTGTAAAATCGGCCCTTAAAAATGAAAAAAAAAAAATTTGATTTGTTTGGGTTGAATTTTGTTTGGGTATGCTTAAGCATGCTATAGCGAATTTAAAAGCAAACTGGATAAAACCTTAGGGTCATGTTATAACTCAAAACTATCACCAAGTATTCATAGTAATAATTTTGATGCCCATGAAAAGCGTAAGATTCCCTGGCACTAAACCTACAAAATAAGTATGTTAAAGAATATAAGAAAAAAGTATTAAAATTGTAAAAATTGTAAAAAATAATAACAAATGATGAAAAATTGTTAGGCCAATGCATTCTCTTATATATGCCTCTTATATATGCGAGGCGACCTATGGTCGACTCGCATATATAAGAGAATGCATTGGCACAGGGTATATGGGTTGTTACAAAAATCGAAACTGGCACTGAAAGGGTTACTATGATCATTCACCTCGGTCCGCCAGTGCAATTGAGAAGGGTTGCACTCACGTATATCGAGCGGAGACCGACACACAGACCGAATCAATATCAGCTTCCGACCATCCCCGCCATCTGTATGACACATTGACTGTTCCGTGTCAGAATGGCGCTGTAGAAAGCGATATGTGTAGGCGACCTCGTTCACACAGGTCGATGTTCCGTTGATACGGTAAATATATGTGTGCCACTCTCATCAAGGTTACACTCGTGTAAATGTTTTCCATAGGCTCAGTGCTAACTTTTTAGCGTATACTGTTGGCAATATAAACTTTGGGTCCAAAATTTTCTTTAAATCTGAAAAATTGACATTTGGGGAAACTTTTTGCGCAAAAAAATCATGTCTGTCTAGCAGGGAATTCGTCTTTAAATCTTGTGTTTTCGTAACTAGTGTCAGAACCGCATAAAAAAATACTGTCATATTTTAGACCACACCAAAAAATTCAAACTTCACTACAGAGGGTTAATTCCTGTGCCAATGGCTAATTTACCTATGGGAAATCATAGTGAAGAGGTGTGATGATTTTTTGATGCAAAAAGCACACAAGGCTAATCACCAATCAGGGCCCAGTGTCTATTTTATTCTCTCCTATATATTCCTCCCGCATCCGCTAGATGTCACTCCGAACCTTATTTACACCAGCGTAACCTCAAATGGATCTCTACTATTGCATTGTTGCTAAATTGACCTACTGCCGATGCAGTCTGTCAATTAACGAAGTCAATGTCACGCTATAACGTTGACCATTTTGGCAAATGGCTATGTTGTTTTTAAACAAGACAGTCAATGACTGTGGGGTCGCTCACCAGACTGCAAAGGTTGATAAGACTGGGACTCTGGAGACCAAAACAGTCAGCACTTTTCATAATCACTTTAAAAGAAGTAGATTTAAACAGGATATGTGGCTAGAGAGACTTCAAGTATGTAGCTTGGTAAAAATCCATCTTGAAATTGCCAACTGTACACTACTGATCACCCCCCCCCCCCTCCTCCAGCTCAACAAGTCCCCTCCCGACCGGGATCCAGACTCCCAAGTCTTAGGTTGGAATTTCACAACCGACACCTCAAACTTTCTCAATTGTTGGAAATTTCCAATCTCACAAGCTCCTTTTTCTAAAACCATTTAAACATGTTTGAAGCCCAATTATCCATGGACCCAAAACACAATACTTGTATGTCAGACCAATCAGTCAGGTGGTTCCAAGGTAGACGTTTTAATGAATTTGGTATTTCGATGATTTTATTAGACACAAAAGTGTTAACTCCCCATAGCCTGCCATTTCTTGACAGGTTGACCTCATTTTAACAAATCTGAATCTCAGTCACTAAAGGATCCTTCTGATTCCTCCATACTATATGTAAGCTAAATAGTCCAAACTCTCTGGAGAAGACATTTTAAGAATGACTATAGAGACACATGGTTATGTCCCTGGTCCCACCCTATTTAACCTGGTGACCCCATCTGAATAAATTTGAATCCCAGACACCAAAGAACCCTTCATACATATCATAAATATCAGTCAAATAGACCTGATGGTCCTTGTGAAGGAAGCATATTAAGAGGGAAACTGTCCTTCGCTTGGCCCCTATTTGACCAGGTGACCCTATTAACAAAATCTGAATTGCAGTCAAGGAAGAACATTCCATTCTATATAAGCCAACTAGTTCTTGCAAACATATTTTAAGAATTACTATGTAGTGAAATAGTTAAGTCTCTTGCTCTGCCCTTATTTGACTTTGTGATCCCATTTTCACAAATCTGATAAGGATAAAAATTAAGTTCCCCAGTTGAAGTTGGTGATATTCACCCATTGGGCACCTCATTTATGAATTTTATCTTCTGCAAATTAGGGGATATAGAAACTTCCTAGAAGGGAAATTTAACTAACAACAATGTAAATTTGATACTATAGATACTTCCCAGAAGATGAGGCCTAAGCAGAATGAGGTCGCCAGAGGGTGCATTTGGTGATGCTAGCCTGCTGTGCGGGATAGCATCACAAAAAGCGCGTCTGTTCCTACATTGTGCATGCCTGGCCTCAAGCAACACAATGTATTATACAACAAGCCTTGAAATAGTGTGACAGTGTGTCTGTCATTTGCAGAATGAGGTCCCCCAGAGGGTGAATTTAATGACGCTAAATTCACCCTCTGGGGACCTCATTCTGATAAGGCCATCAACTGCTATGGAAGACCTAGAATAAAATTGAATTTCCCCAGTTGAAGTTGGTGATGTTCACCCATTGGGCCCCTCAATTATGAATTTTATCTTCTGCAAATTAGGGGATATAGAAACTTCCTAGAAGGGAAATTTAACTAACAACAATGTAAATTTGATACTATAGATACTTCCCAGAAGATGAGGCCTAAGCAGAATGAGGTCTCCAAATGGTGAATTTGGTGATGCTAGCCCGCTGTGTGGGATAGCATCACTAAAAGCATGTCTGTTCCTACATTGTGCATGTCTGGCCTCAAGCAACACACTGTATTATACAATCAAGCCTTGAGATAGTCTGTCTGTTATTTGCAGAATGAGGTCCCCAGAGGGTGAATTTAGTGACGCTATCCTGCACAGCGGGCTAGTATCACTAAATTCACCCTCTGTGGACCTCATTCTGATAAGGCCCTCAACTGCTATGGAAGACCTAGAATAAGATTGAAGCTCCCCAGTTGAAATTGGTGATGTTCACCCATTGGGCACCTCAATCATGAATTTTATCTTCTGCAAATTAAGGGATAAAGAAACTTCCTAGAAGGGAAATTTAACTAACAACAATGTAAATTTGATAATATAGATACTTACCAGAAGATGAGGCATAAGCAGAATGATATCTTGAGACTCTAGATACTTCCCAGAAGATGAGGCCTAAGCAGAATAAGGTTCTCAGAGGGTGTATTTGGTTATGCTAGCCTGCTGTGTGGAGCAACATGAATTCACCCTCTGTGAACCTCATTCTACAAATGCCAGACACTCTTGGAGAAAATGAAATTAATCTGATTTTAATGACCACTGAGTGATAATGTAAAGAACAAGGGTGCTTCATTGATAACACCATTAAACTCATTTAAATTATGAATGACATGAATACACTCCCTGTGGACTCTGCCTATAGCTACAGAAGTTCTCTTATCTCTCTATCTGCCCTGCCATGTGTCATGTCTGTCAGTTCAGAACAGAGTTGCCTTGTAATGGGAATGCACATATACTAGTATTAAAAGGAATTTACTGAACATTTCTGTACATCTGTCTGTTCATCTTTTCTCCCAAACCCCTGATTTCAGAGGTACCTACTCTACCCCCCCCCCCCCCCCTCCCCGAAGATGTAACGTCACAAGTTCTTCAAAATTTTAATTAAATGTTTTTTAATTTATTTAAATAAAAAATACTTTATTTACCTGTGAGTTAGGAGGTGAGATAGGGTGGAATGCTGTTGGTTGGGGGCAGGGTGGGGTTCTGGGTCATGTGGGGGTGATTTTTTTGTATGTTAAATTGATCAAGGAGTTATGTCCCTGGCTCCACCCCTATTTGACCCAGTGACACCCTTTGAACAAATCTGAACCCCAGTCATTCAAATTCAATGACCCCACATACCAAATATAAACTAAATCGGCATAATGGTTCTTGACAATAAGTCGTTATAAGAATTACCAAGGAGGAATATAGTTATGGCCCTGGTTTCGCAACTGTTTGACACAGTGACCTCATTTGAACAAATCTTAATGACAGTCACCTAGGGAACATCCACACCAAATATGATAAAAATGCAAAAATGTAATTTTTTGGTTTTTAGAGTTATGTCCCTGGCTCTGCCCCTAATTGACCCAGTGACCCAATTTGAACAAATCTGATTCCCAGTCACCCAAGGTCTCTCTGTACCAAATATAAGCTAAATCGGCCAAATATTTTTTTAGAAGAAGTCATTGTAAGAATCACTATGAGTTATGGCCCTGGTTTCTCAACTAATTGACCGGGTGACATTATTTGAACAAATCTGAACACCAGTCACCCAAGGACCCTCCATACTAAATATTAGCTAAATCGGCCCAATGGTTCTGAACAAGAAGTCGTTGTAAGAATTACTATGGAGGAATAGAATTATGGCCCTGGCTTCGCAACTATTTGACCCAGTGACCTCATTTGAACAAATCTGAATGAGAGTCACATAGGGAACATTCACACCAAATATGAACCAATTCGGTATGATGGTTTCAGAGGAGAAGATGTTTTTAAAAAAGTTGACGGACGGACGGACGCACACACGTACTGGTCAAAGTATACTTGTGGGGTGACTGCACATACCCATGAATACTTGTGGGGTGCGATCTTTTGTTTGAGTAAATTGTGGGGTGCAACCCACAACTGACGATTGTTTAAAGAGCGAACCCTGCTCGAACCCTGTACTTTCTTAATCAAGTAATAATAATTTACTGCTTCGTAGTTTCAAAATAAGACAGAGAGCGAGATAGAGAGACAGAGAGAGGGAGAGGGAGGGGAGGGAAAGAGTGGAGAGAGAGAGGTAAGAGAGAGGGGAGAGAGAGAGAGAGAGGGAGAGAGAGAGAGAGAGCGAGAGAGAGAGGGTTGTAACATTCATTCTCATCTGAATTTACACGGAACCCGTTAGTGTAAATTCCGAAGTAGTACATTCTACCTTTGGTGTACAGTTCCCATGACAACCAAACTCTACACATAGATGAGTTAAACATTTCTCTTGCTATTTTGATCCAAAAAGTCAGAAAATAGATGGTCCAACCCGACAGGGGATTTATTCCCAGATTCCACGAGAGGGGTATGCAGTTGATATAAGGCAAAGTTGTGTAAAAATATTTATTTTGACGAGAGCCATTTGAAAAGACTCTACCGATATCACATGACGAACGAACACAACTAGCGATATTATGGTGATGTGATAAAACATGATGATATGAACCTTATACTGAAGGGCTGAGACAGAGGCATTCCAGAACGTGTTCAGCGAACAAATGTGTTGTCACTGCGAATATTCCGCAAGTAAATTTACACAACGTCAAATTTATAGATTATCATTTACGACGAGATGTATAAAAGTCGTCCATTTATAATACGCTCGTGTTTTATCACAGTGTGTTCTGTCGGTGTGTGTAACCGGGGTGCGCTCTAAGGTCGATTTATCTCTTTAGTGCTATATATAGAGAGACCAACATGCAGTCAACAGAAGCTTTTGTCACTAGGAATGTTCCCCCCCCCCCAAATATTTGCTATGAATTGACAGAAATGTGGCTATTTTAACACGTTTTATCATAAATATATCTTTTAAAACATTTTAAGGGAAAGATGTGCAACACCGGAACTTTCTCTTGTTTGTTCTTGGTAATGCTTTTACTTGAAATGTGACTTTAAATGAGTTTCAAAGCGGTGCCGGGAAGAAATAGGACATCATTAATCCACAGAATGCGCGGGGTCTTATTGTGTCATACAGAATGCATGACAAGGTCGTTAGCTTCTAAAAGATTGTTAGATTGGCGATTATATTGGGTTTAGCGGTTTGATATGTCGTGTCGATGTTTCTGATTGGTCCACATTCCAGGAAGTTTGAAAAATTCCATTATCATCGTGTGTAATTTCATAAGACGATCAAGCCTTGAAATAGGGTGTCTGTCATTTGCAGAATGAGGTCACCAGAGGGTGAATTTGGTGGTGCTAGCCCGCTATGCGGGGTAGCATCACTAAATTCACCCTCTTTCAAGGCTTGAAGACGATAATTGAGTTGTCAGACGAACAGAGAAGGATGATCGTCAAAAACGTGACAGCAGAAATTGGGAATACACAACGCATGACTCGATGCATCTCGATAAAAGAAAACGGAAGTGTTTTGCTTGGGTTTAACACCGTTATCAATCATTGAAACTGGACCATGCATGGAATGATACCGATCAGAAATTAGAATATGCACGAGATGTAACATTAGATTACTAGGAGATGAATAGCATTGTATTTTACAATGCTCTTCGCTTTATTCCCAAATACTTTAGAAATTATCCGAATTTAGTTAATTTTCGAAATTTTTTAACTAAAAAAATAAGAATATACTAATAAACTCTCCAAATTTATTCAGAACGCGATCGTTATTAGTGAATAATGCATGATATTTCCAACATTTTCGAGGAGATGGCGCGATTTAGTGATGCATGTCATCAAACATCTTTGTGATTATGTAAATATTGAAAAGCTACCCCCCCCCCTTTCACACTGAAAAACCCATGTCCACTGATGCACACCATGTATTGTACTTGTACAATTATGTATTATGTTGTCATAACTTCATATGACATGACTTATTTGCATTTGAACTTTGAACTTGAATGCGTGGACAAGGAATGATAACACGCAATCGAACATGCCTAGCATGAGAAGCGTTAAAATTGTCGACTCCCGATTGGGGGATTGTAATTTTGTTGACTTATTTAAATGAGAGTAAATGAACTCACACTATACGTTCCAAAGTTTAACGACGTCAACAAAACCCCCAGATGATTTTTGAATTAAAATCGACGACTTTTCCTCGATGTTAAGAATTTAACTGAACGGAATTTCTAACATTACAACAATCTCACTTTACGTTCCAAGACTTGTCTCGTGACTCAGCCTCTTCAGCATAGCCATGATTATGTAACAAAATGTTACTTAACTTCCTTAATTAAAGCCACACACAGCCTTCTGACTTACACTATATAATTATATTATATCGGTATGGTATATAATTATATTATATCGGTATGGTATATAGTTTGAAAGAGGGCGCTTCGTAATATGGATATCCATTGACAATTTATTGGTCAACAAAATACCTTCAACAAATATTTAATTGTTTTTACAACACTTTTCCCGCCAGCTCAAACCGATTGAAAGGCGGAAGTTTGGTTGATAATCATGGGGTGTGATTTTTTAGTTAAGACAAGAGACATCTACATTGCAGTTGGTAGACCCTATGAGGTCGCATATTAAATACTCATTGACGAGTAGTTCCTTTAGGAATGTTCAGATAATATTTTCAACAGTGACCACATCGTTTGTTGAACTTATTATCTGAGCATTTCCCACCAAAGAATGTGAATTATTTTGCAATTGTATTAGCTTTTCGTGTGTCTATCGTCTGCTATTATTACATGAACAGCAATCCAGATGAAAAATAGACCCTTGAAATGTATGCTTTATTGGCTGAATGATAGAATCCGTTTAGTATAGAATAACAAACTTCGAGTACCATGTGTGGCTTTAATCTCTCCTATCTCTGGATTTTGATTGGCAGCTGAGTGCAGAGAACATCAACCATACAAATGGGCTCAGAAGTGACTTCACATTATTGTATCATACGGTCATATCGACCGGGTACAAATAGGCGGTGTTACATGTCAGAGTCAGGAAACAACGTCACTGTCGTAATCTCTAAACTTTCACTTCAGTGGATTAGCTGGAGTGATTGTACCGATTATGTGCATTTTACGAACATCTATCAAATGGTTGAGGTGTGTTTGATGGTCAAAATCGGGGCCACAATCGATACCCAGTTTCCTTGTAATTTCAGTTATAAATTTGAGTTCTTAAAGACATATTATGGACTTGTTCGAGTTTGTGAAACTAATAAGTTGGTTTCAGGCGCTATACCAACTGGAGGAATGTAGTATTCTAGTAACATCGCCCGAAAATTTCAAACAAATATCACTTTAATACTGATTTTGTATTGTGCATTTTAAATTTCCACAGCGCATGTACTATTCAAACAGACAAACGTTACTATATATAATGTTTTAAACAAATTTTAAATCAAAATCACTTTGGGTTAGAGATTGATTGGTGACGTAGGTTCCTGGGACTGGTATCTAGCTTCATGGAACCGCATCAGAACACCACCCGTATAGTGCCCCTCCATACATGAGCAGACGACAATCAGGAACAGATAATTATATCTGTATGAGGCTCACTCTGGGTTAGAGACTTGATTGGTGACTTAGTTTCCGGGCCCAGTGTGTATCTCTCACAGATAAGTATCGTTCGATATTCAATCGTGTGCTTCTTATGTGAACCTCTCATAAATACTCGATAAGAACTTGAATGTCTAGAAGTACCATCTTAAGATGTAGCACAGTGCTTCAAAGGAACAATTGGTTTTCAAAAGAATTTTTTTGATTTAGCTTTTATGAAGCGTAAAATCCATACACATCCTCCAAAACGCTTTGAGAATTATTAGCTCTAAAACGCTTTGAAAAATATCAATAAAGCATTATTTTTGTTATTCCGCTTTACGGCGGTGATGTTCTCTGAGAAAATTATTCAAACAAATACAATCTTTAGTTTTTACTACAAATCACCCAAAATATCGCGTGTTTTCACCTTTTAAAGGTACTCAATCCGATTAGACGCTCCCAAATTACTATTTATTTGGCTTTGGCGGTTAAAAATATTTGATTCGAGTCGAGGAACCCACCCATCAAAGCTCAGAGTGATTAGATATCGATTTTTGAAATCTATTAATTTTCGGAGATGTGGTAATTTAGGAGCGTCTAATCGGATTAAGTACCTTTAAACCCTTTCTATACTAAATACTCATTGAAGAGTAGCTCCCTTATGAAATGTGCAGATAATAAGTTATTATCTGAACATTTCCTATCAAAGAACTGTCGTCTGCTCAATTTTCCTGAACAGCCCTCCAAATGAATAATAGACCATTCCAATGTATATTTGTATAACTGGGTGGGAGGATCCATTTAGTATAGAAAGGGTTAATAAACAAATAATAATAAACGAATGAGCACTCGATTATAACGAACGCCACGTGTCCTTAGCGCTCAAGGCATATTTTTTTTATCAGAATAAAATTTTTGATCCCAGCTCTAACATAGATAAAACATTTTTCAACAGTACATATATATAAAAAAATCAACAGATCAGCAACAAGGTTAAAACAGCACTATCGAAGTAATAAACAGCGCTATCGAAGTAATAAATAGCGCTATCGAAGTAATAAACAGACAAGACATGAGAGTTTTGCCAGCACAATAAACTGGTTGAAATGATTGAATGGATGGCGGTGCCAAGGTGAAGTGATGGATGGGTGCATGATAGACTGAAGGTTTGTCGAGAGCTGTCGATTCAGGGACGTAAATATTGAGGGGTTTTGGGATGGCTATCCCCATCCCAACTAGGTCGAAATGTTCAACAGTTGGAAATGTTATGCCTCACATTGGGAATATTACACCACATATAGGTTGAAATTTTACAACCAATTATTAGTGGGGAATTTCATGTTTAGACCCAACAGTAGCATATGTTTCTATATTTACTACAAATTTGGTCAGAAATGGAAATTGTCCAACCTTAGGCGGTATCAGGAAGGAAATATCCAACGGTTAGTTGTGTGTGGGAAAAGTTATATAAATAGTCAATTTGTGTATGTATAATGTACTCTTCATATCATGGAGGACAATAAAGGTATATATATAACTAAATTCACCCTCTGTGGACCTCATTGTGCGAATGGCAGGCACACTAAACTCAGGCTTGTATCCACCCCAATCGAGACCATCTAGCCACGTCCCTGCAGTCGATAACTGATGTAACTCGGGTATACAAGACAAAAACATGGCAAGTATATATACAATAATTCATGAATGATATGGATAGCAGATGTAGCACTAACACACGCAGTGCTCCCCAGTTTTACGTCGGTATACCCCGGTCCACCTGGAGTCTTGGACGAATATTACGCATGGTACATAACAAGCTTTACAAGACTGTTTAAAGATGTATTAAGGGTTCCAGACCAATACGAAAACTAATTGACTTTTTATTTAGATTCTATTGTATAATTAAAAGGTACTCAATCCGATCAGACGCTCCTAAATTACTATTTCTTTGGCTTCGGGGGTAAAACATATTTGATTTTACCCCCGAAGCCAAAGAAATAGTAATGTAGAAGCGTTTGATCGGATTGAGTACCTTTAACTTGTTTGGAACACTATTTTGTTCGATATTTGAATTTATTCTCTTAATTTTTCAATAATAAATTTATCATATTTGTTATTGGTCCAGTATATATGTCGTATTATGTTTTCAATATTTTATCAACAGAACAAATCAGAAAGTGATGCCAAATTAGATTTTGATGTTGATGTCTGGAATCCTGAATGCATCGTTAATGTAAACAATGGAATATGATTGCGTAAATGCGTTTCTCTTCCCGGTCAAACTTCATCAGTACTGTATCAACTGACGGTACTCCAACGGCACACACACTGCCAAATTCCAGAAAAAAACAAACAAACAAATTACATCAAACACAAATTTGAGTGTTCAAGAATGTAAACCACCCAATTAATTATCCAAATAAGATTTGGTATACTCATAGACGGAAATGATGTATAACTGTAATAAATGCTTCCACTTGTCAAATTATGAATTAGAAACCATGGAAGGCTTTGAGACTGACTGACTGGCTGACTGTAAGCAAATAGTTGCAAACCCCACCCAGAAATAACAAGCTTTCTTGAAGTAGGGAACTAAGGAAAGAACTATTTCCCATTATTTTTCGTGTTAAATCATTGGGTTCACATAATTTCACATAATTTAACGTTCAGAGTAATTATTTCTATTATTTAGAAATACACCTATCTAAAGAGGCCCCTGGTGTTCCAATGGTCTTTGACATTGAATCAAATGCAACATTAGACCATAAAATTCATATATTGAAAACATACAAGTTAAAGTTACTCAACTGTTATTGTTGGTTTCTATATTCTCTGCTTCGTAGAATAAGGTGACCATATTTCCATTATTTGACATGGATCAGGTGGTACAGAGACTGTGGGATTGGAGGACAAGTTCTTAAAACTTAGACGAACCTCCGCTCCCCACAATTTGATGACGTATTGTACATGGAAATTCGTAACTTAGTTTATGGCTAGGGCAACGGCAAAAAGTAAATTTATATTAAATTATTAAATTTGATTTTAAGATTGATTTTAAGATAACCTGTTGACCTGAACGTTTACAGAAGACATATTCGACTCAAATTAATTATTTTTCTATATTTTATCGATATTAGATCGTTGTTATTACCGGGAATTTATTGAAAATGGCGTACAGTACCCCTTTAAGATTACAGTTGTTATCAACGCAAGACATCTTTCTCGTCTGCATGTTACAGACCGAAGCCCAAAACCAAGCAGGATATACTATTTCCCATTAATAGGTGACATGCTTCTTATCTGAATATAGCCCCTCCTGTTATGCCAATTAACCTGTGCCAATGCATTCTCTTATATGCGAGTCTCGTATAAGGATTATCGAATCTATAAGAGAATACATTGGCCTAACAATATTTACATTGATCATGTAAGCCAGAGTATTCTTGTATATATGCGAGGATCCCTATGGGAGACTCGGATATATAATAGAATGCATTGGCACATGATCGTTAGTGCTACACCAGCGCAGCTCCCGTCATGAAAGAATTAAATAACCGATCAACGAACTCGGGAATCCCAAATTACGGACAACAAAAAACCCAGTCATTAGTCAGTTAAGAGGTCAGTGCACTCGATGAACAACACGTACTTAGACTTGCTGAAGCCCTATATCAACAAACTCGATAGCACTCTGAGACAAAAGTGTGTAATTGTTATCACGAAATCCCGATATCCCGGACTACTTTTAATGGACAAGAAGTGTGAAGTTGCAGAGAACGATCACGTGATTTACAAATCACGCTTGGTAGAATTGCACCGTTTGTACGTGGTACGTGATACGTGATACGTGATTCGTCCTCAATTGTTCCCAAGGCACCCAATTCTGGCGTCCAATCAATGAATATACGAATAACGTGTGTGAATGAATCGCGTTGTCCTCGATCCAGAACAATTGCCATGTTGCACCACTGAGAGAAATCGTTAATGTCATTTCATTTAGCTGTCAGCACCACTGGGAGAAATCAGTAATATGTCATATATCCTGCTATATCAATATATATCCTGTATATTTTACCCAAGAGAAAAGTAAAGAGAGTGTCAATTGCCACATTAAATACGTTATTGCTTTGATGACAATTTGTGTCCTGTCTTAAACGGTGGGGGCCGTTTGCACATGTACCGTACCGACATAGAGGGCGACATGGGAGATAACTCCTCAATAAATTGTGTCCCTTTCTCCCTCTTTTTGTTCTAGGGAGAAGTAACTTTTCCCTTATTTTCCAACAAGCGTGTGTCGAAATGATGTATCTAAAGTGTATTTGCTAATAAAATCGTTATAAAAAGTATTATAAATGGTTTATTATGTCAAATCAAAGTTATTTGACTAATTAATTAAAAAAAATTGTTGAAATTTATTACCTCTCCGTGATATCAGTCTACTTTTCCCTAATATTTAATCCTTTCATGACTGGAGCTTCCTGAAATTTTGCGAAAACCCTGTGCCAATGCATTCTCTTATATATGCGAGTCGCCCATATACAATTTATGTCACGTATTTGTAAATCCATTTTGATTGGTATGTATGACAAAAGCTAGAAATACTACGTATAAGGTGAGGATCCAAAGTACCACAGACCTAAAAGTCAGGTGTGGGCATTGCAATACTGTCGCAAAATGTCAGATGGTTGTTTCAACTTATCAATCCAGATATACCTCTAAAATAGGTACAAATATCGGGTTACGTGTGCGTCGGCGAAAATATAAAGGGCAATAACACGACCTATATCACAATATCAGTTAACCTCTGTCACAGATATGTATCAAGTTTAAAGGGGTACTATAAACTAAATCCGGCCATTTGTGGGACCATCTCCTTTTATACTCAACAGAATATATGCAACAAATGAATGAATTTGAGCCATGGGTTAGTGCAAAAGACACTCGTATGCTCTAAAAACGATGTAAACATCATGGCAATTATAATGAAAATGAATATATGACTGGAGCCATAAACTCATTCTCATTATAATTACCACGTTGTTTACATCATTAGCACATGAGTGTATTTTTCACTAATTCATGGCTTAAATTCATTCATTTGTTGCATATATTATGTTGATTATAAAAAGAGATGGTCCCATAAAAGGCAGGATTTAGTGCATAGTGCTCATTTAAAGGCACACAGTATGTTCGACTTCCCGGCTAATTCTTTCCAATATACAATTATAGTCATGACCTCTGTCGTGTTAAAGGCACACTTAATGTTCGAATCCCAGATAACATTATATAAAACAAATTCTATTTTATAAACCATTCGAAAGAGGAAACTCCAAAACATTGTATTATCAACTTTTCCGGTGGAATAAACTGTGAACACGATGTGTTTGTCGAGGTACCGACGTGTGATCAGTGGTCCCTTAGTTCCTGGTTAGTCCTAGTTATTAATTTTAATGCATTATGTGTAAATAAGGGGAGTCTTGTGGGTGAATATGAGAATTTCTATCACGTTGTTGACATCGTTAGGCCACAACTGTTTTGTATCCTGTTTCAATATATAAAGTTTTGGTCTTATTTCGTGCCATAAAGATTCAATAACACTGACTCTGTATAGAACTAATAGGGGACTCAAACAATAACACTGACTCTGTATAGAACTAATAGGGGACTCAAACAATAAGTGGGTCTTTAACTAGGGGCAACATGCGGGTACATATTTTGCCAAGATACGAAACTATACGTCTGCGGACTAGAAGCGTCCGCAATCGAAATGCATTGATCAGTTCCCGCTGTGCTATGTCTATATTATTTTTAGGATTTACCAAAATAAGTCACTTCATAGATACCGGTATTGAACAGTATAGAATCCTTGATTCACATTCATTCATTTGTGGGGATGTTCCTAACATATGTTCAACAAACAGCCAGAGGGCACGTTAAACTTATGGTGCTTCTCTGTATGTTGTCTGCTTATATTAATGAACATCCAAGCAATGAAGAAAGATCTTTCCAATACATACAACGGGTGAAGTGTTAATGAGTAGCGATAAGTGTGATGCAGCGTGAATACTGACAATTATCTCCCCTGATAAAGTGCAATGGTCATGCTAATTTGCTATGATGCTGGTCTGTCCTGCTGAATTAGTATGACGTTAATGGAGAAAAATTATGATAATTTATTATGAAAAAGTACCGTTATTTTTTTTCTTCTAAATTTGTCATTTTTATCGTGTTTAGCTAATCTGTGCACTTTGAGAAATATCCAGTGTCTCACTGTGTCTGTAGTGAAACTTCCAAGAACATTTTATATATATATATTTAATTTCTTTACTATATTGGCTGAATTGGTGTATGCAAAATGACAGGAATTGTAATTTTTGGTAATGGTCGAAATTAAAACGTTTTACAATATTTATGTTCTTTAATCTTTTAAACAGATGACTGCTTTACCTCGATTTGTTCAGATTAGACAAACGAAAATGAAAACTTAAGAAAATAACGGTACCTTTTCCTAACAACAGCATTTGACCCACTAACACGATAGCTAATTCAGCAGGACCCACCAACAAATTTAGCAGGACCATTTTACCAGGGGTGAGTGCGTATGGCAGTGATAACAGGTGGTTGCTATGAATTCCGGGATATTTCGCCTTCGTCGTTATTGTTGGTGTTTTTCGGCGAGTCGAGATCGTCATCGTAGTCACTATCACTTGATTTGGGCGATTTTTGTGAATACAATGTCTTTTCAAAGTCCATTAGCTGTCCCATGAAGTTGAAATTTGGTGAAATGTTGGGCTTACACTTTTTCACGTAGTCATAGGCCTCGTTCATTCCCATGTTCTTGGCGTGCATGAGGTAGGCCACGGTCACAGTCACCGATCGACTTATGCCAGCTAAGCAGTGAACCAGTACTCCACTCCCGTTATTCCTAGCGTCATCTGAAATAGACGAAATTAATAATCAGCCGATGGCGTGACGTTTTCGGATGTACATGGTTGCTTTTTTGCTTTATTTGCCAAATTTGCCAATGGCAAAAATAATTCACATTTGGGAAAAAATATTTTCATTTGGCAAAAGTTTTGGCAAGTCACTTTTTAATTCCTCAAGAGAGCTGACAAATATTGGTCAATCAACACCATTCATTTTAGGAAACTCTTACAGTATAATTATATTAGTTGTGTTTTATATGGTTTATGAAAAGTTAACACCTCTATTAAAATGCAGTTAATCTGATAGGTATTATATATAGTGTCGATGGGTGGAGGGATTACCAATATTTAGTGTGGTGGTGTTTACATAGCTAATACCCTTGTGGTGTGCCTTCTGGTGAAGCAAGCCTACTATCATTTTATTGTTCTTTGATTGGTTTATTTTGTATGAAAAATAATTATTAACTAACTGCACTCTCATCGATATCAAAAGTCGTTAAGACGAAATGTTGCAGAAAATGGTAGCATTTGGCAAATTCTAAAAGAATTTGGTAAAAAAAAAAATCTTTTGGCAAATTATTTGGCAAAAGTCAATTTCGGTCCAGCGCGGACCCTGAAATTTGAACCTAAATATTCACATAGGTTCATATTGAACTTAATTTTATTCTGAAAAAAAGCTCATAGTGGACTTAATTCCGTTTTATGGCGCGGGACACAGTGAAACACATTATAAAGAGCTTACATCTGGTTGGTTGGTTGGTTGGCTGATATGGGTTTAATGTCGCTTTCATCAACTAAGGTCATATCACGACATTGCCAGTTTTAAAGTTGGAGGAAATCCGCACACTTACGGATAATCTAACAGTGATTTCAATGGCCGATAAACTCGTCGACCATGTGCGGCAAACCACCGGCGAGTAACCGGCAACTCCACCAGATAACGATTTCGAGTTACATTACAAAGTCCACGATTGGAAACATGTGGATTTGAAACCTTATCACCAGCGCTGGGGGCGAAACGGCTGGTAAGTCGTTTGGGTTAATATAGAGCGTAATTCATATTCAAATAATGCATATATGGGCTTATTTATGTTTTTGAGAAAAAGTGCAATATGAGCTTATTTTCGGGAGAATAGGCTGAATTACTCCAATGCCAACAAAAACCACCGTACCCTTAAGCAACTGATGAATTTGCCCAGAAACTCGACACGGGTTACCCAGCGCCTATTGGCATTCGAACCAGCACCGCCATCACCGGATTGATTGTGTGGTTTAATGCGCTATACGTATATTATCCACTGATCCACCGTCGCTCCCACTTGGCTGTGCCACTATATGACTATAGCATAGAACTATAAATATGGAATGCGATGTGCAGCTTGCCAATTCAATCATCGGCGTATGAGCTCAGGGACGTGTCTAGAGGATAGGGGTTGAAGGTTGTCCAACTTAAAATTTCCAACTGCACACTCTTGAACCAGATCCAAATCCCAAGTCTGGGAAATACAGTTCAGCCCAAAACATTGACCGAACGTATGAAAATATACGACTCTTGGTCTAAAAACACATTTTGCAGTAGATATTATTTGTTCGTATAAAAACAACAGATTTTACAGTAGATATTATTAGCTGGTCTAAAACAACAGCTTTTACAGTTGATATTATTAGTTGGTCTAAAAACAACAGATTTTACAGTAAATATTATTAGTTGGTCTAAAAACAACATATTTTACAGTAGATCTCATTATTTGGTCTAAATCAAAGGATTTTACATTAAATATTAGTTGGAAATTCAAGCTATATATCATAACAATTTCAACATATTTGGTTTGAAATTTCCAACTATTGAGATTCCAACTGAAGGATATTTGGGGGGTGGATACACCCCACACCTGTGTCCGCGTGTGTGTATGAATTATCGTCTGCGTCTCCGTGCACTCCGCCAAATGTTATAAACATGTACTCCGCCATTATATACATGTACTCCGCCATTATATACATGTACCCCGCCATTATATACCTGTACTCCGCCATTATATACCTGTAGTCCGCCATTATATACCTGTACCCGACGTAACCATTATATACCTGTACCCGACGTCGATAGTTTCAACAGCAGACCACCACCCACATTCACTCGATTCTGTGAGTTTGGTCGGGATGGTAATGACGTCTGAGTAAAGAAACAATTAGTGTTCGAAGATGAACGAACGTAAATCGGACTGGCACTCTGTCAAGTTAATTGCGATATATATAGCTTATTAAAGCATCGGTTCTTAGGAATCTCTGATGTAGGTTAATCGCGCGCGAACATCAGTGAACGACCGCTCTCTATCCATGGATTACACTCCGGGACAACATCCTGTACGGCGTGTCTTAATTATAATCCCATTAATTCTGAATAATATCAGACGAGAAACAAGAAATCAAACACAAATCGCTTCTAATACCCATAGGCGTGTATGGTATGGTGAGGAGTGGTATGGCTTTTCTTTGTACATATATACCTCATACACCTAGCTCCAAAGATTTCTAACATGTCTGGCGGGAAATATAGTAATAAGTGTTCCCTATGGGAACTTACCCCCTCCCCGCTTGACGGCTAGACTATATACATTCGAAATAAAATATGAATGACAAACAAAAAGAAGAGACTGGAATATATTTCATTTCTGTTGAAATGGTTATCTTGTATTTGAACATTTCATGTTAAAGTATGTGAAAGAATTTCTATCTTTGGCGGGACGCTGGCACAGGTGTTAAAAAAATATAGACAAAATTGGCATCATGATTACTGCAAGGGAACTAGGAGATAACCCCCATACAGGTAATCTGGTCACGTCCCTGTTGTCAAAACAGTGACCATGGTTCTTCATAGATGCCATCTTTGCAACGCGTTGCAATAAATCCATCGACTGCATTAAGCAGCCCGCATATCGGGACACTCTGACATGTTTTCTGAGATATTTGTTTACTCGCCCTTCACTATAGCCGTGTAAGATGGCACGTAACCATGCAATCCGCCACCACGCAGTATTTTACGACTATGCTCTTGATAACTAATATAGTTTAATTACATAATTAGCCCCTAATCCCGGCCTCATATTTTTAGTAAGACACACGTGTATTATCGGCACGCGCAGTGGCGTAAGACCTTAATGCAATGATATTGATCAATGTTATTATTATATGTTAACTATAATATAATAATGATATTCAATTTGTGTTTGGTTATTTAGTTTTGACTGTGATATAAACATGGGTGATAATAGCGGTTGAACAATTTTGTCAACATGACAAGTCACATTTAAAATGGAACTATATTTGTCTTGAAGGTGTTTTTACTTCCTATTTAGTTGTGATAAGGAAATCAATATTATATAAATTAATACAAATATATTTGTTTAACCACATCCGTTTTGATATCGGTTTTCCCAGCTAGAATATGATTATTAAAGTGATAAAATGGATCTCAAATGAGTCACAATTCTAGACGAAATTTATTAACCCATGCGGTGGAACTCGAAGCTAGCACTTATTGGAGTTTTCTGGACTGGCCAGTCGATATCCAAAACGAGGCACTCAAAGTCACGACACCCTTCGTCACATGACCTCAAATATAAGGCTATGATGCACATACGACCTGTTGTTTTATAATTAAATTTCCACGTAAACACAATATCCCAATATAGTTGTGTTACTTGCGGAGTCGTACAAAAGTCGCTAAAATGTTTGGTGCAGACAGACTCTATAAGTTCAATGGCGTGACATTTCGAAAACATAGTTATGTTTAAAGCTTTCGAAAGGACCATATCATTACTGTACGATTCACGTACAACGTCGCAACTGGTGCACTCGGTTAATAAATTTCGTATAGAATTGCAACTGGTTAGAGATACTATATATGTTTTTCGAGTTTTGTTCTTCTTCTTATACGATTAGCGATCAGGTGCGAAATTCAGGAACACAAATATGCCCATGGGATTCCATCTCATATTTAAGTTGAATTTGTTTTTACTAATGACCCCAATTCTCCCCAGTTGTTATTTGTTTATCAAATATGTCAGATAAGATCATATGAATGCCATCCACACAGGACTCTGGTATGCTTGGTGTCAGTGCTAGAGGTAAGTTTTCAAAGAATTTGGTCATGTGAAATAATGAAAACAATGACAGTATTCCATAACAGGGGTGTTTGACCCATCAATGGGCAATGGTAAGAATACCATACTTGGTGGTGTGACTCGAGTACCCCGGCAGATGTTATAACGGAGTTAGTTCCCCACCCCCCAAATAAAATAAAATTGAGCAAGGACAAACAAATCCATATATATATGGTTACAGACACCATCTCAATCAAAAATGATTACGGTACTTCGTTTACAATCCTCATCTGATGAGCCCCGGTGCACAGTCGACAGAGTTCATGGCGCATTAATCCTTTATATACTAAATACTCATTGAAGAGTAGTTCCTTTATGAAATCTCAGATAATACTTTTGCTGAATTTATTATCTGAACATTTCCCTCCAATAAATAGGACTCCTTCTGCACTTTTATGATATGTTGTCTGCTTATTCTCCTGAACACTCCTCCAGATAAATAATAGACCATTCCAATGTGTATTGTTATAACTGAGTGGGAGAATCCATTTAGTATAGAAAGGGTTAACCCGTCCAGCGATGGCGAAGTTGGTTCCATTTCCCGATAAGGGCGTAGTTTTGTTCAAATGGAATTGACATCCACTATAAGCCACGTGTTTGTGATGTTATGACAACCCCAATCCACCTCCCCTAAACGACCACAACTAGCATGGAACCAATTACCAATATCACATTACTTGTTCTCTCGACCGAAGTCACCAGGACCAATGAATTACCCCTATATCTCGCCCCTAATCCACGAAGTCCACCTCGAAACTATATGAGGCCAATCCACCTCCACTACACGACCACAACAAGCATGGAACCAATTACCAATATCACATTACCAGTTCTCTCGACCGAAGTCACACCCCACCCATAATCTACCAAGTCCACCACAAAATTATGAGGCCATATACCGACATCACAACATCTGTTTGCCCGCCAATCCCCCGCCACATAAACCACCAAGTCCGCCACAAAACTATGAGGCCATATACCGACATCACAACATCTGTTTGCCCGCCAATCCCCCGCCCCATAAACAACCAAGTCCGCCACAAAACTATGAGGCCATATACCGACATCACAAGATATGTTTGCCCGCTGTAAGAATGGGAATATCGAATAGAAGTCAGTTATATCCCAAGCACACAGCCCACCATCTCACACGCAGCGTATGCCAACAGCCCACCGCCTGACACGCAGTGTATACCAACAGCCCACCATCTAACACGCAGTACCAACACCATGCATTCATAGATTATAGAGGAAGGTCGGCGCCACCGAAGGAACTCTTTCTATGAACAGCAATGTTATGATATAATGCGTGAATGGATTTTGTGGAGTTTTTTGCATTGACTATGCTCCAACATCAGAACATCTGTTCCCCGACGTAAGACGGGAAGATTGAGTATAAATCCGTTTAGATCGGGCGGATTCAACAAGCCGTACGGTACAGCGTTTGATCGGCAATTTGGAACCGGAAATGGGCTGTTATTAGTGGATCATCATCATTCGTTCGTTTCGAGTTGCCAAGAAACGGATCGTTCTATCGCCCCCATCAAGTGCCTCTTCAAACCATTGCTCCCGCACTCTAAAAATAGCATATCTATTAAGTTCCTGGGAAGATGTTTTCTGGCAAGTTATAAGCGAACCTACAGGATGTCTGGATGGCGTTTCAGGGTGAAGCGGCGCACTCTTAGAGCACACTTTATCTCTTGCTCTGTCAATCACACCAGAAAGAAATCTCGTTAACATTTGATTCTGAGAATATTTCAAGGACGTATGTATAATGGCTACAACCTAATTCCCCGTGTTTAACCCTTTGTTTACTAAATACTCATTGATGATTAGTTCAAAACACACTACTCATATGAGAGGTTCAAAACACAATCGCCAATAGTTTATAACTATAACCAAAATACAATCGTCAATGGAAGAATATAGCAATCAACTAAAATATCGAACATTCCAATCACTCTGAATGTGCTATTTCAAAGAATACAACGTCTGAACTAAGCATAAAGGTCAATATTCGAGCCCTCAGCCCCCGAATTACTTTCTACTCTAGTAGGGAACCGGAGCCCCCAGTCCCCGAATTACTTTCTAGTTGGGAACCGGAGCCCCCAGCCCCGAAATTACTTTATAGTTGGGAACCGGAACCCCCAGCCCCCCGAATTACTTTCTAGTTGGGAACCGGAGCCCCCAGCCCCCCCCCCCGAACTACTTTCTAGTTGGGAACCGGAGCCCACAGCCCCCGAATTACTTTCTAGTTGGGAACCGGAGCCCCCAGTCCCCGAATTCCTTTCTAGTTGGAAACCGGAACCTGGATATTGATGATTGTAAAATTAGATGTGGTTGTGGCGACCTATTGCGGGATAAATACAGTAACCATACATCAGAGCACTACCATTGCTACCAATACCATCCAGTTTTCACTCTCCTTGTTTCATCAAAAATGTTACTCTCATTGAAGCTATAATGTTGTATTGTATTGTATTGACGCATCATTTTTCATTACTTATTGTCAAATTGTGTGGATCGGGGCATATATAAGTGGTTAGCACTTGTACCCAATCCCTGCCTGTCATACTTTTGCATGTATTGGCAATAAAATATATTTAACTAAAATATTCGAGACGAATTAGCGGGAGACAAATATAAAGGCAATGGGTTCGCGAACAATAACCATTGCATGTATAGCATTTATACAATGGCGCTGTTTTCTACCTATGAACATAACTAATTTTGGCAAGATTATTTGCTACTCAGTTCTGGACACCTGTATGAGCGTAGTGGTCCTCGTGCCTTTAATATAGTTGTATTTGTTGAAAGCTACGGCTCTAAACGTGTGTTATACCTCAACTACGTGGGTAGTGTAATATAATAGGTCAAACCTCTGCGAATCGACATGCACCAGCATCAAACTAAGATGCTTCGATCAGCATTCAGACAACAGCTTTTTCTATTCCCCAGACGGTAATCACCATTGACATTCTAATCACTAACTTACATAGTGAAATGTATCATTTTGACAGACGATAATCAACCATACGATGTCATTAGTGTCAGCATGTAAGTATGCATCTTCTGGCAACAAATGAGCGCCTTGTATGGGCCTACGCTAGACTGGGGCAATAATTACCAACGCACTGCCCTGAGTGTGGGATTTTCTTTTTCAAAATTAACCTACATGTACACAAATGTGGTATAGTTATGTTCATCACCGTGGACGTCGTGTGCACTAGATGATATCGATCTCGGTTCCAGATGGTGGTTACGAAATCAGTTCGAAAGGATGGTTGCGAAATCAGCTCCAACGGGCGATTAGAACTCAGTTAAAATCGGGGGTAACGAAATCATTTCATAACGGTCGATACGAACTCGGATCCAAAAACCTCACGTCACTCATTCCGTCCAAGGGTCATGTCCTGACACCATTTAATCGATTGCACTCACGATGAATGAAAGGCTAACACATTGCATGTACTATATATTCTTGTTTTGATTTTGTCATTCCGCCGATTGCTATTAATTTTTAAAACACCGATAAACATGTTGAGAGTGTATAGTTCCCAATGGGTTAGGTCAGATTCAATGCATCCGTGGCTCGATGTGGCAACGATGTTTTTGTTATGACGACACGCGTGTTAAGAGTACGAAGATCACACGTGCTTTATCTCAAACTTGATTCTTTCGTGGGTTCATATTTAGAATACCGGTGCTATTTATTGTCTGTCTTCATTCACAGTATAATTGTAACGCTAACCAACCAGCGTGAAGCGAATCCAGATATTATGAAGATAAACAAACCTTCCCTTTGATATGTAACCATGGGCGGAGGCGTTCTGTTTCTGAGATGCCATACCGATGCTGCTCACGTGGTACTATGACATTACCAATATGCCCAACACCAGCTGTTTCTGACTAAGTAACCCACCGATCATACGGAAATACCACCCATATTGTATTCTAATTTACCGAGTTTTGAAACCCTAATGAACTCCCTAAAATACATTAACATAGTTTATATGTTCCAGAATTCTTAGTATGTCGGTATGCTCGCCCTGAATTCTAGGAGGTTGCTTCGCGAACATGATAGTTTGTGTATTACCATTGAACTTCGAAATTGACAGCCGTTTTAAGATATTTAGTGACAACAAACATACTTAGCCATGACCTATGCATGAACATCACAGCACGGTATTCTTTATAGAGGCTAGGTGGAAATTAATATTTATTATTGTCTCCTGAAATCGATTAGTCGTGACTCACGACTCGTGACAGATCTCAAGAGACCAATTATCATGTTCTCTTGCCAACTATATGACTATAGTCTGAAATCTTTCACACATTCTATAATTTCACCCTCTCAAATATTCGCTCTTTACCTTCTATAAATAGTTTTTAATACTCAATTCGAAACGGAATTTGAATTGCAAACCCATTGTCGAGCCTTACCTGTACTGTCGTGTTCCCGTCTCATCCCAAAGAGTTATCAAAATCTAAAATCCTATGAACACAGAAACAACATTCTGTATAGTTCTGTATAGTCATGTAGTAATACATTAGTTCATATTGTGTGATGTAGTGGTATTCTTATGAGAATCAACAAAGCTTAAACTAACTATAGGATTTGTTCAACATTACAATAGATTACGCCAATGACAATACCATTTTCTTTATGGAGTCTTCTAATTTAGTAAATCCCATACGGTTCTGACATGTTCAATTGGATGATCGAGAAAGCTCAGAAGATGACGCAAAGCTTTAGCTGGGCTGATAAGTGGGTGCATATGGACTGAGAATATTGACCAGTTCTGCTGCGGTAAAACGGGAGAGGTACTCGTCTTGGTGCAACCACACTCACTCACGTGCATTCCTATAGAATATATTTGTGCTTCTGCATAGTATTCGTAACGTGAATAATTCATTTCCTGCTTCAATTCGTTACGACGCAACGGGGAGCCACAGTATTATTTAAAACTATACTAGGAGTCCTAGATATGAATTTATTATGAAGTTTGTTCTTCCTTTAACCATTCCATGACTGGAGCTGAAATTTTAAGAAAACCCTGTGCTAATGTATTATCTTATAATATGCTAGTCTCCAATCAGTCTGATTAAAACCATACTCAAAATCTAACGATATCGTTAGATTCTGAGTATGGTTTTAATCAGACTGGTCTCCAATATGGAGCCTGGCATATAAGAGAATACATTGGCATAATAATATTTATCTTGACATTTAGCCAGTGCATGCTTTTGTATAGCTGGTTCGATTCCTGATGTGCGCGATTTATGATCCACGTAATGAGCGGGTAACCTGATTTCTGTATATCTTTATAGGCAAGTTTAACAGGGGTATTATTTTGTAAATTTATTTAAAACTGTGCCTCAGTTCTAACTCATCTTCGTTAATTTGTTCGTCAGATATATGGAGAAAAGCATTTTATAAGTTGAAATAACTTGCGCTCCCATCCCCATTACTGATGTAAATATGACTGTCGCTCTCACGATAACGCCTTGAAACAGAATAGCGATTGAAACGAAGATGAAACCTCAATAAACCAAACCAATATAATTTTTATGCGACCGAAGTATTTGCACTGTCGGAAATGTCAGTTTAGTTTTCATTTAAATTTTATTTAAAATTTAAATTCAAATAAAACTCGAATGACACGAACAGTTTAATTATGGATGTAAATGTTAATTATGGATGTAAATGTTGTAGGTTATGTTCTGGTGTGAATGAAATCATTCATCATCCTTGTCTCATTCACAATAAAATGTAGAATTCACGTCCCCTCAAGTGGATCCTTTTTGGTTGCGGCGAGGAATGTATCTTGAGTTGTGTTTCCTATATACTTATGTACCACTGTGTATCAGTAAACCTGTTATATTGGGTACACCCTCCGGTTATACTGGCGCCAATGAGAATTGTACCAAGACGAATGCGTTTCTTTATATAGTTAGTAGAACAAACGATCCAGGTTTATCAATACTATACCACTTTTTATGTGTAAATTACAAGTATAGTGATGTGGGCGTATCACGAAAACCAATAATTAACCCTTTCTTTTTAAATACATACTCATTGATCAGTAGTTCCTTTATAACGAAATGTTCATAGGTCGTTTTTTGAACTTATTATTCAAACATTCCCCAACAAAGGATAGGCATCCGCCTGCGCTTGACTTATCTGTCGTCTTTGTATAGTTGATGAACATCCCTATGGTGAATAGTAGACCATTCCAGTATATACTTTTATAATTGATGGTCAAATCCATTTAGTAAAGAAAGGGTGAACAGTCATATATACGTTATGTTCACAGATACAAGGCATTCACATTGGGACTTTATGGTTCTATACAAATTGATTAGATGCGTGATAAATTTAGAACCACCTACCACTTACATGGAAATAGAAATTAGTAGACAAATAGCCTGAAAATTATCCATGGTATACAACACATTCATATAACCATATGATTAGTTAGATACCCCTGCACCCCTATTACTACGTCCCCGAATGCGTGCATGCGGTAGATATACATGTAGGGCACGAACAAGCTGTAAAACAGAGTTCAGTCCCCTCGCTACGCTATGTCTGACCGCTGCCGGCATGTGTAGTTTCTTATTTAAATCTAACATTTTTAATTGAAGTGTTTTTCAGTTAAAATTCATTCTGGCTTGATCTAGACACTTTTCAAATGAATATGGACAGTTCAATTTTGTCAGAATAATACAGAAAGAATTGTAACCTCAAAAGTTTCAAATAAATAATCATTATACATTATGTATAGGTGCTGGCTGCGGTGAGTCCTGCGTAGCAGGGGACTGAACTCTGCGTGGAGCTTGGGGCAAGAATTCGTATACAATACTATACATACCGATGAAATCGATGGCCTTTGGAAAGAAGACGGCAAGATTTTGAGACCAATGATCACTGATCGGTATCTGCATGTACTTAATAGAGTCATCTTCTTCGAACATGTTTGGCACATTGGGTGTAACATTGAGAATGTATTTTATCCCATATTTCTTCAGCTGACTCAAGTCCGCTGAATTCTTGGCGTTTCCCAGGTAGAGTTTAGGCAAGACTTCGACGGGGAAGGGAGATAAATGTGACGGTGTTCCGTCCGAATCGTCGCTATCACTCGTTCCGTAGGCGGAATCCTCTCCAATCTTCAGATTACACAGTCCAAGTATCGTGTTCTCGATATCCTCGTGATTCTCACAGAATTCTGGGAATCGTTCTTGAAATGTCGAGAATCCCCCTGTAAGAAAATACGCATTATAAGTTGAGTGCATGTCACGTGATTAAGGGGGAGGTGTCAAGTGAACACGTTATAAGTTGAGTGCATATCACGTGATTAAATACACCTTATAAGTTGAGTGCATGTCACGTGATTAAACACACCATATAAGTTGAGTGCATGCCATAGAGATTGAAGATGCATAACCCGATTAAGCGCCCCTCAATTACTATTTGTTTGGTTTCGGGGGTAAAAAGTATTTGATTCGAGTCGATGAACCCACCAACCAAAGCTCAGAGTTATTATATATCGTGGCCCAGTAAAAAGACGACGAGCCGACGATCTCGGACCAAATTGCGGATGAAGATGGATAACTCTAAAATCAAGAAGCTTTGTGTTGATAATAATAAGGCCAAATGTGTTGATAAGTAACACGTTTCGGTCAATTTTCGGTTCTCGTTTTATAACACAGTTCATTCAGTGACCGCCAGTGAGTTTGATAAGCACTGCACTGCACTGCACTGCTCCGGTTCTCGTCCTATAGACACAGTGCAGTGACCGCCAGTGAGTTTGTTAAGCTCCGAGTGCTGTTGACTCACTCCGTGCAGCTGGACACCCTGTAGACGTCGACTGCTTGTAATTATTTTTCATTCCTAGTAGATCGATAAAAGACCAAACGAACCCGCGCGGTAACTATAACATTCTATGGTGTTTGTTCTACCCCCAGCCAACTCACATCCTGTCACGTATAGCGTGTGTACTGAATCCACCGGCTCTGATCAATGCTATCCAATGGTACTCGACCCAATAGAATGTTTTACACGCAGAACAGTTTTTTGTTTAACCCTTTATATAATTAATGGATTTTCCCCCTCAGTTATAAAAGTATATATTGGAATGGTTTATTATTCATTTGAAGGGGCAGGGGCATGTCCATGAATATTTTGAGGACACCTGTTCTGGGCCAAGGATGTCCCGAAATAAATTATGGGGTATCAATATTTCTCAATGCCACATAAGTGTGGTTCCTACTTGTCTCAAAATGAGTGAATGAATTCCCATGGATATTGATCAACAACCGGTATACACAATTAATGATATTTATAACTTCACAGTTTCAGTTGTTATCCGAGAGTTAATTTGGGCGTACGAATTTGGGCGCCCATACCCATAACATGTATGAAATAAGACCTGGATATGTCTCTGATGGGGGTTTCAGGAAACACAAGCAGACGACAGATAACTTATTATTATATGCGCCTTATTATATAATGCTTAAAGTTGCTGAATTATGCAGCATTTTCATTTTTAATAGCACAACAAATTAACAATTAATACGCGGAAAGCAACACATAGTTGACCCAACATTCTGACACCGATTAGTTTATAGGTAGCAAATCGCTTTCAAGTGATGACGTCATTCGGCAAGCAACATATAAATTGGAATAACAAAAAGTTATAATGAAATAACAAAAAAAGTATTTCACTGTGTAGCTTCTAATTAGAGAAACATACATGTACGACCATTAAACATACATGTATGACCATTAAACATACATGTACGACCATTAAACATACATGTACGACCATTAAACATACATGTACGACCATTAAACATACATGTACGACCATTTACGTTTCGGTAATTTTTCGCTATTTTATAGGCAAGCATATAATAAATAGAGGATCTCACATGAGTTACTATTTTATACGGATTTTATCAACCGAGTTCACTAAATTCAATTTGAGCCGAGGTTTACCGAGGCTCAAATAGAATTTAGTGGACGAGGTTGATAAATTACGTATACAATAGAACGAGTTTGAGATACTTTTTATCACATGATCATATAATCGCTAAAATTGTATCGAAAACAACAATTAACTGCAGCCAGCGATCATTGTCCCAAAGAGCAGCGTGACGTCATTGCACGCGACGATATTACACGTGTCTATTACGCTCGAATATTACATCGGAATATAGTGCTAATCATGTGATAAATAAAATTATCACATAATTTGGCCATAAAAGCGGTTTCATAATTATCGATAAGAGACACGTTTAATATCAGCGCGTGCGATGACGTCACATCGTTCTTCAAATGCATGACTTGCGATCGCTGCGTTTTTTATCGTTGTTTTCGATGGATATTTCGCATTGCTTCGCGTTTATTTGATCATGTGATAAAAAGTATCTCACACTCTTCCTATTTTATACGTAATTTATCAACCTCGTCCACTAAATTCTATTTGAGCCTCGGTAAACCTCGGCTCAAATCGAATTTAGTGAACTCGGTTGATAAATTCCGTATAAATTAGTAACTCATGTGAGATCCTCTATGTATCAGTATTTCACGGGATATTTTCGCGCTGGGATGGGAAGGTTTTATAGTCGCGTTTATTCGGATTGCGATTAAGATTTCTCGCTCGTGCAACTTCGACAAGTCGCGAATATTCTTTGGGCTCAGATGTGTCTGTCACAGGGTGACTAAATGCACGCCGCGATATCACCGGGAACAACCATATTATATGGGCTATAACATAGATAAAGTATAAATGATCAGTCCCATTCAAATCACACAAATTATCATTCTTCGTGAGCTATAAGACTGTATATTGATAACATACGATGTCGTCTGCTTTTATTATAAATAAATATCAATCCAGATGAAGTTTAGACCCTTGCAATGTTTACTTTATTAGCTGAATGGCAGAATTTATTTAGAATAGAATACAAAAGTTCCATTACCATGAATAATAGGCCATTAAAATGTATTTGTTTAACTGATTGGAGAACCCATTCAGTATATAAATGATTTATAATAATCAGGTAAGGATGAATCAATCACATATGTCCCACAAGAGATATGTGTCGGTAGCCGAGAGGTAGCGTACTGGTCTCTCGTGCTATCGGACCGGGGATCTGTTTGTTTAAACATATTTTATTGTAATATAATATTACACAAGGGATCGGGGCACAAGTTTTAACAACTTAAGTCCGCCCCTCTCCCATATACATTTTAACAAATACAAAGTAGATGACGAACATAACATATATACAGGGTGATGTATGGTGTGGTTGTGATTGCTGTCAGTCCTATCCTGCTTTTGAAATTTCAGCTGAGGTAGTCAACATTTGTAACGCAAAGGAGGATCTCGCCTATATTTGTTAGCGGAGGGGGCCTAATTAAAACGTTTCGTTGATGAAATGTATGAATAAACAAAATGGAAAAGAATTTCATTGCGTCGATTCGATTCTGATGATATCCCTGTGAGTAAGGAGGAAATGTTAGATATTATAAATTGGTGGGCTGCAATCTTATTGAAGAGTTCGCATCTTTCGGTAGCATACAGGGGGCACTCAAAGAAATAATGAAAGGCATCTTCGACTTCGTATCCACATGTGCATCTAGAGGTATCAGAGATAAAATTGTTGCACATATCTGATTTTAATTCACTACAATAGTTGCGAATTCTGCAGTGTAAAATGCTTAGTTTTCTTGGGCCATTAATAAAGAATTGGGGAGGTTTCGTGGGCGGGTCAATTAATTTCAAATTCATCTTAAATTCAGGAAGAGTACTTACATTTGTAATAGGCTTTGGTAGTTTATTCCAGGATAACGTACTTTTAGGTAAATAAGAGTTTCTGAAATGTTCTGTATGCGAACGGTATGAATAGAATTTGTCAGGTTCGCGCATATCATATCGATTACTGGCAACTTGTCTTGATCGGGGTGGCAACATGAGGGTAAGGTAATTGGGGACTTGGTTGTTTATTATTTTAAACATGGTGTGCAACTCGTGGAGTTCTCGTCGAATTTCAAGCCTTGACCATCCTACTTCGTCAAACAAGCGATTTATATCTACGGAACGCGTTAATCCTGTTACTATTCTTGCAGCATCCTTGTGTATGTCATCGAACTTTTTTAATAAGTAATCTGTTGCTGTGCCCCACACTACATCGGCATAGTCTATAATTGGTAATATATATGCTGTGTATATTTTTTCAAGCGACTTTCGGTCTAGGTCGTACTTCAGTCTTCTTAATTGTGAGAGACGAGATGTTGCTTTGTTTGCTATTGTATTTATATGAGTGTTCCAGTTTAGATTCGATTGTATTTCAAGTCCAAGATGTTTGTGTGAGTTTGTAAATAATACATTTTCTTGTTCGAATTTTAAATTCGGGGTCACGTTGTTATTTGTAAGGGAAAAGGAAATTGCCCTAGTTTTCGTTGGGTTAAATTTAACTAGCCATTTATTTGCCCAGTCTGCGACTCTTTCAAGGTCATCGTTCATGTTCTTGGTTAGGATATCGATGTCATAATGGGTAGTCATAAGGCAAGTATCGTCCGCGTACATTCTTGTGGTTGCATTAATGTGATCAGGGAGGTCGTTTATGTAAACTAAAAATAGGAAAGGGCCAATAATTGAGCCTTGAGGGACACCCGCTGGGATAACTTCAAAATTTGAGAAGGAGTTGTTCACTAAGACCCTTTGTTTGCGATTGAACAGATAATCTTTTAGCCATTCTAAGAGATTTCCAGAGACTCCATATTGTTCCAATTTATATAGCAGCCCCCTGTGCCATACTCTCTCGAATGCCTTTGATATATCAAAAAATACTGCACTTGTATAGAGGCTGTTGTCGAGACTATGGCACAGGTTGTGATATAGTTCTATTAACTGGTATGTTGTACTATGGCCAGGGAGGAAGCCAGACTGGTGATTATATAACAAATTATTTTCCGTGAAGTATGTCATAATATGTTGTATGACCACTTTTTCGAAGATTTTGCCTAATGTCGGAAGGAGAGATATTGGACGGTAATTTGCGGAATCGGCTGGGTCGCCTTTTTTGAAGATAGGGATGACGTTTGCCTTTTTCCAGGTCATTGGAAACTTACCAAGATCCAATGATTTTCAAGGTATTCTGACAAAAATCAGAACTCGGTCAGATACCAAGTTTGTCAGGCTGAAAAGTCTCATTCGAGTTTACTGAATAAAGATCCGAATGCAAAATGCCGACTTCACCCCCCCCCCACATTACAACACTTGTCCGGGTATGTTGTCGTGGGTGCAGTACGCTGTCCGATCTGGTGCAGACATTAATGGCTGACCCGTATACACGCCTCGGTGTGTGCACGTTAAAGAACGCTACTGGAGTCACCACAGGGTTATAAAGTTACTCGGCCGTGGTAGCACCTGGGCGTCTACATAATCCTCAGCACATTGAGAGCGATGGAGTATAACGTAGATGTAGATAGATGGATATACATGTACGATGGAGTATAAAGTAGATGTAGATAGATGGATATACATGTAAACACATTGAGAGCGATGGAGTATAAAGTAGATGTAGATAGATGGATATACATGTACGATGGAGTATAAAGTAGATGTAGATAGATGGATATACCCGGTACATGTAAACTAAATTTAGTTCAGTGTGGACGTTCACTCAGAAAAATTATTTTTTTCAGCTCTGCCCACATTACCCAGGGGGGGGGGTGAAAAAAAAATTGGTGGGTGGGTGTTCAAAGCCACCAACAAGCAATTTTTTCCGCAACCAAAAAAAAATATTCTGCTTGTTTTTTTAGTGTTTTGGCAATGAGTTGGGCTTCAAAACCACTTTGAATGAGAGAAATAATGTAATTATAACTGGTAAACTGACTGCAGGCAGTTATCGTGTTGTATTTTGTTGCAAATTTTGAAATCCAAGATGGCCGCTGGCAGCCATGTTTCTTTGGCCGAATGACCTCAAAATGACTCATTCCTATTTACATGTCCATGTTAACATCCATGATAAATAGTATGCACAGAAATTCATATACAGCTGTTTACAGTGAATTTCCCCCCGCAAATCTCTGTTTTAGTGTTAAAAGGGGGGGTGGGTGTAAAAAAAAATGGTCGGAAAAAACTGCCGTAAACGGAAAAATATTTGGCGATGGGGGTGGATGGGTACAAAAAATTATCGAAAGGGAAAAAATTCCATACGTGCCTGAAAAATTTTCCGACCACCACCCCCCCCCCCCCCCCCCCCCCTGCATTACCAGGTAAAATCTTATACAAGACAGGTGAAGTTGAAGATACTTGGTTTAATGCAGAGCCTGAAAAGACGATATTCTAACAAATGTTCACCGGAAGGTACATGTACAGTCAGGTTCTAATTAATTTCAAGATAAGCTATTTAAAAACTATTGAGGGTCGGTTTGACAGGTGAAGAGTGATAGTTACAGCTTATAAATCTAACCACTGTCTCGTATTGTTTATCAAGTAATTACAGCTTATAAATCTAACCATTGTCTCGTGTTGTTTATCAAGTAATTCGTTCGTGACTCAAATTTCAAATGATCTTCTCAAGTGTACTATCAATGGTCCGGATTCATATCAACGAAAGCCGTCATTACAAATCCTGGTTATGAAGCACACCCACAATGCCCCTCGTCATTAATATTGTTTTCGAACGCGCCCTTAGTGTACCTCATTGAATATTCACGCCGAGCATACAATGTGTCACGTGGTGCATTCATTCATTCATTCATTCACCGCCAGTCAATGAATGGTTCCGCTATGCTTCATTTTTAACAGACGTTTCCTTGAAGTAATTAATTTTCTGTCTGAGCCCCATGCTGTCAAACGCGAGCCATACAATCAATGAAGCATCAAAATACTTATTGGTAAACAAAATAATTTAACACCACATGGATGTACGATTCACGGGACAATGGGGTCATAAGGTGAATCGCTGAGTGACCTCGTATATTATGTGTAGTTGACATTGACCATGTATGTGGAGATTACTTCAAACTAATCTTCTGCGCACAATACAAAATGTGGTAGTATATGCCGAACCAATAAACCATTTTAAAACAGGCTGGGCAGATCAAGCAGTTAGGCTGAATATCAAAGCTGAAATGCATGCAGGTGACAGCAGGTCATGCAAACTGACAATCCTCAAACATGCAATAAATCACAAACAGGTATATCACTAAATTATATATATCTAGAACAACAGAAGGGTAACAGTCATGGGCAACCCACGAATCCAAAAGTGCACCAAAAGCATAAGTAACCACAAGTAATAATTAATAAAGTCATATTTCACTTTCAGCATTCGTCTACACCGCGCGCGTCATTTTTGTGATGTCGGCTGGCGGCTAAAACTCTGTTTGAACCAGTCTGTCCAACAAATTGATATCCTCGCGTGAATAGGTTCATAATCGACCTATAATATTCCTATATGGATTCTTTCATTCTAAAATAAAACGATAGTGGACTTATATCCGTTATTCCGTTTAATGACGCGGGCCACAGTGAAACCACATTGTTATACACACCTGTTATACGCCGTGGGTTGATTTATTCGTGTTATTGTCCGCACATAATGAACTTATAACAAGTTATTATGAGTCGATAATGTGACTAAACACTCCCATTTTCAGCGGATTCAAAATGAGGCGATTATGAACCTAAACTCCTTCCTATTATCAGCCGATAACGTGCTGAATTTTGGGAGAACAAGCTGGTCTGTCAACCACACGCCTCGCATGGATGATCATGTTGTGAATTAAAGACTTGTTTTAAAGTATATTGATGACAAACTTGATTGACTGATTGATACACAATTCATCAATGCCAATTTCTGGCTATTAATTTACACGTAGGACTCATGTATATATTTTTTCACGTTTGTACCTGGTGTCAGATTGTCTTTTTTTTCAATAAGACACGAGAACTTAGATTGTGACGTCGTGGATACCATCATCGCAGTCTGGGTAAGGCTTGGGGTCGTGGGTTCAAACCCCCGATATGGGCGAAAATCGGGACCGGTTCCCAAGCTTGATCTGAGTTGAGGGGCATATCAATGTTCTATTCATATCGTATATAACAGTGCCATTTCCAGGGACGCCGGGAGCACCAAAGGGCAAGGGGCAACCCAATCAGGTGGGCACTTTTCGGGTGCCCACTGCATGGTCTCCCCTGAGCCAGGGCAAGTGCCCCCGCATGCCCCCTTCTCCTGCATCCCTGACCATTTCGATTAGAAATTATAATTGTTCACACGCGCACACGAACGGACACGTCACACATGTATCGAGCTATTGGCTCCACCCAATCAATTATAGTATTATACTTATTACTATACCCACATAATACTGCATTCAGACTCATTAGTTTAGTTTACAATTTGCTATTTCCTGTTCAAGTGGCATTCAGATTGGTTTAAATTGATTTCTCGTTAAGACTCGTAACTAGTACACATACAAAGCACGAAAACCCTGCGGCAGAAACGAAACGAATTTTGATTTAATCAAGGCAGGAAGTCCTTCTTCCTGTTTACTAAGGTAATATTAGTCACGTGATCACACTCTCCTCCTTCACAAGTAAACGAAGCCATCGATCAAGGTGCCCTGACAAAATGGAATGTAAACCTCGTTGGTGGGACTTTATAGGTCAAAATATCCAGCCGTCGAGATAACACAGCCGAGTGCAAATTGTATAATATAGTGTGTATGTGGCGAAGCAGACGACCATTAAATACAAGAGGTTTGTGTGAAATGTATTATATTTGTACAATGCGATCTGTCACAGGATGGTAAATGTATACACCCGCACAAGAACGCTGCGTGACATTCTGGCATGCAGAATATTGCTGGTTTCATGTGTGTATGTACAGAATATTGCTGGTTTCATGGGTATGTGTACAGAATGTTGCTGGTTTCATGGGTGTATGTACAGAGTAATCGCATTCAATTCTCTGGCGCATAAATTTAAGACGAATATCAGCCTCAAGTTGTACCTCATGGAACAACCCCCATACAAACATTATCTGTATTGTCTACCAGAGCACAACAAAAAACAAAACTATAGTGCATGTGTATCATTGTCAGTATGGGATAACTACTCGTCAATAACTACTCGTTAATAACTACTCGTTAATAAAAAATCCATATGCAGTTATATTATCTTTTCGTCTGACTGTCGTCTGCTTTTATTACCTGAACATCCCTCCAAATGAATGATAAAACATTCCGATGTTCACTATTATAAGTGACTGCATGGGATAATCGATTTAGTAAAGGGTTAGTCTCCTTTATAACCCCGTGTATCTGCAAAAATTCTGGAATCCCAACTCATGTAGGACTTACATGAAATGCATCAGCCTCGTTTGGGATATTAACTCATTTAGTGTTAATGGCAGTAACTGTTGTCAACGTTTACCCCCTCATATAAAACATGTGTACGCGGTTGATAGCCATTCATTTCGAACTCGGCTTACAACAGAGGAGATTTATTCTACAGGAAATAGCACATATCGGGCACCGGAAAAGGGTTATATTGTTTCTTACTAACGGCGGCCAAACTTCCGCTCCGCGCTGAGATGTCAAGAATCAAATTTCATCTCAATGAGTTGGAATGCCGCAACATATCCCACGTGCAGACAGATGCCACGGTGTACGGTCGGTCTGCAGTATCGTGTCAGGATTTGTTTATCTTACGACCACATCCACCATTTCACAACAAAGTTGCCACCCATTAGCGGCCGCCTATTTACGGGTGGTCGACAGACACGTGACTGTGGTGGGGGGTAAATTTCCCCTTTGGGGACATTGTGATAAAGTTACCCAAGTTGGAGGGCATTGTGATCAAATTGCCCAAGATATGGATTATATAGGTGCCTGAATTGGGGACATTGCCAGTGATCAAGTTGCCATATTCGGGATATTGTGAAAAACTTTCCCAATTTGGGAACGTGTCATAAAATTGCCCGAGTTCGGTATATTCGATGTTGAGATAAACTTACACACCAATTATGGACATTGTTATAACGTTACCTGGGTTGATATACTCACATGTTATTAAACTAATACTCAGTCTCCAGTCGCACTTTCTACGATTTTTTTTTACTTGGCAGTGCTAACATGCAGAGATAACAAAAATCATAAACAGCCCAACTGGACGCTAATTATTAGTTACTCACATGTATGATGTATAGCAACCATGTGATCATTTGTGGGATCAAAATGACCGCCGCCAGTACTAATAGTTTTAAATCCCGTTCACATTTTGAGATTCGATTAGCATGGGATTCCATGTAACTGAAACTCAATTTGTTCGTTCAACAATTGGGGTAGAATTTTACGATTCAATGACAACATACAGTTTTAAACTGTTTCAAGTATATACAACCTTTATCTGTTATACAGATATTTGAAGATATATCTATGAAAAGATATTTTCCAACCGGGAATCTCACAAGAAAGAAATGCGTGGTAAATAATCAAAACACCACACATCTTATGCAAGTCAAGTTCTCAAACCGTGGTTTACATTCAAACGAATCAAATCAACTCGAAACATGGCATGTTTGAATACATACATCTAAATGTATGATGGGTGTGATATCTTCCCAGAATTATGAGATATTGAAATTTTGGACACCTTAGTATGTTTTCTTCATGTAAGTTGAACTATTGTCGAAGTGTTTTTCATGGACCGAAAATGTGAACGGTCGGTGTAGTTCACCTGTTACACTCGAGATCTCTCGCTCGTTCTCACCACAGTTCTCTCTCTCTCTCTCTGTCTCTCTCCCTCTCTCTCTCGCTCGTTCTCACCATAGTTACTGGACAGAAAGTCCCAAAAATAAGGTTATAATCGAATTTTATAAATCGGTATCCTAATATAGTGATACTATAATAGGATACCGATGTGATACTATAATAGGATACCGATGTATAGTGATACTATAATAGGATACCGATGTATAGTGATACTATAATAGGATACCGATGTGATACTACAATAGGATACCGATGTGATACTATAATAGGATACCGATTTATAGTATTTGATTACAACCTTATTTTTAGGACTTTATGTCCAGTAACTGTGTTCTCGCTCACTCTCACGCTCTCTCTCTCTCTCTCTCTCTCTTCTCTCCCTCCATCTCTCTCTCTCTCTCTTTCTTCCTCTATGTATTCCTTCCCTTCATTCCCTCCCCTGGCATCTCTTTCCATCCCATCATGTTATTCCCCATCATCTGATTATCCCGACCAACATCACAACCACTACAGTAGAGTAACGTGTACCATGCACTCTAAGAACGAGTACTATATATGAAACGTGACTGACATGCGACTCATCAGCTTTATATGTGGTCCCATTGATGTCCCATCATCAATGAATACATACTTTGTTTACATTGATCTCAAAACTTGTCAATACTCAAGATGGTGTCAGACTCTTCTATCTTTTACAGTACATATATTTTAATATATACGGTATGTCAGGACTCAGTATGACTGTTTGTTGATTAATATTTGCTTAACTCAGTGAGCGTGAACAAATCATATAGTTATAATATCACTATTTTAAACGACATATTTCGTATATATCTGTATAGTTGTACCATATCTGATTATATTTAGACACATATATACTAGACAGTCGATTTCACTCTATATCTAGTTGTTACATATCTGGTAAGTTATAGACACACATTAGACAGCCGATTTCATTATATGTAGTTTGATATCTACATGAACTATTAACGTTAAATAGGGGATTAACTGTTATAGATGTACCATAGATGTACCATAGGTCGCCTCGCATATATAAGAGAATGCATTGGCCTAACAATTTTTTACAATTTTAATAATTTGTTCTTTTATTCTTTAACAATTTTATAATTTCACCCATACAGAGCCCCAGACAAACATGAGCAGACGACACTCTTCTATGTGCTTCTATATATGTGTGGGGCTCCCTGCAGGGTAATGGATTTTTTTTTTTTTATGTCCTAAAAATTGTATGATAAAAAATTGTTAGGCCAATGCATTCTCTTATATATGCGAGGCGACCTATGGTCGACTCGCATATATAAGAGAATGCATTGGCACAGGGTAAAAAAAATCCCGACTTACGACTGGATTTGATATGGCGGGTCACATATCATTTCACGATTCATTACCAATTCATTACGCGAATGACGCGCGACTGGCTAGCTTTATTGGGATGCACATGTATGTACTCTCATTACTTTAATTAATATTAGCAATGAATTTGTTTATATTTAACTGAAAATAACAAGATGGCAACAAGTCCATTTAATACAGCAGATGTTTGTAATAACAAATACAAATACTCATTTACAATAGATTGTCAGTGATATTTAATTATAACCAATGTAATTGACATTATATTTATAATATAACTATATTACAGACGATATATTTTCAAGTTTGTTTGTTTGAACGTAATTTATTTGAACCCAGTTTAAATAACATGGAAACATTTTATGCTTTAACAAATATAGTCTGAAATGTGACATGCCGTAATATTACAAAAGGGATAGGAGCACAAGTTATTCAACTTAAGAGCATTGCTCCTCTCCCTTCTAGATTGTTGTACCATACATATAAATACTGTATAGTCGGTCGGTTATGTGGCGAATCGCGTTTGTTGACAAAAGTAATGAATGTACATGTATATTCGATATTCACACACCGCTATTATTTATCGGTATTATTGATACATGTGGCTGTGTCGCATCATTCAAATATATATGGTTATTATATCATCACAACTTGAATTGAACATTGAAACATTTTAAACTCTAAACTCTTACTCATTGCCATCAATAGTATTTTCAGGACAACCTTGTTTTATTTAATCTTATTTAGTGACTTCATACGTAATGATTATTAGGAATTTCCATGATACAAGATATATACACCATTAGATTGTATGTGTCCTTGTTTGTCTATTTTTCTGTTTGGACCCAATAAAATAGGCTGTGCCTGAGTTTTGGGTCTAATTCATTCAAGAGTTAAGGAACAAATGTATTTAACAAAATATATTCTCGGTACGATTGAAAGACAGAGAAGTGAATAGTTTCAACTAAAAGAGCGCGCTACGACGCGACCACCGGCTGCCTGTATAAAAACACACCATACACGTGGGAGGTTCTACGAGTACTGCTGACCTACTCACCCAGTAAAATGGCAATAGCGCATGATTCCTGTTTCAACCGTTTAGACAAGATGCTGATGGTGGAAGACGAGTTGTTGAGTTTGTCAGTTGAACATTCGTCATATAGAACTATCAAACTATTCTTCCAGAGTTTATTAAAATGGTCCTTCGCGTCGTTATTTTGAATAACACACGAAATATTCAAGTTCCCCTTTTTCAAGCGTCGCATCATAAGCGAAGGTAATGTTACGTTGATCGCGTTTCGAATATGACACTTCGAGAAGTCTGCTTGTGACCTACAGTCCAGTATTAGGATCGGACACTCGGGCCGCCGCATTTCTTCCAGCAGTTTTTCGGGACTACAGAAGTCGCTCATGATGTCGAAACTTTCACACTCTAAACAAGGCATTGGCCTCACCGAGTAAATTTCCTTTTAATTTATTAAAATGTATCTCACTCGCTCGCGTACTATTCTGCTCGGCAGATCCCTGTAACAATCGTTATCCTCGACGATATATATAACAGTTAATCCCTCATTTTAACAATGTTAATAGTCCATGTAGATATCCGACTACATAGAATGAAAACGGTTGTCTAATGTGTGTCTATATAACTAAGTGTAACGGTAAACTACTCCTCGCATCGACCAACAGTTCATGCACGCTAATCCACTATCAGACATCTGTTTTATTTTGTTTTCATTGAAATTGACACACTAGTCAATAAATGCAGACCAATCAAATTCGACGATTTGGAATATGGCTCCTCCTTCAGAACCGATGACATTTGATCCGAATGTGGATTATGTTGAGTTTATTTAGAATGTGACCCATTTCCTGGCTTTACGATTGGATGGTTAAAAATAAAGGTAGACGTCATTGTTATTATCGGATTTTTCCATGTACACTGCGCAGCTGTAATGAATGAATTGCGACACTCGCATGTATGATAATAACCCACATACTGTTAAAGGACAAGTGGTTTAACTACGAGACGCCGGTTAGCAAATAATTACCGTTTAGTATCCAGCTGTGGTTGTGTAGTATTCTTATGCAGCCTGTTCTCGTGGAAATAGACTAATAACGAACGTATTTCACGGGACTGAGTTAAACTCATATTGGCATTATTTATATGTGACATATAAGCCATAAGTGGGCCTAAATGCTGGTTATTAAAACAGTCCTATATGGGACTATTTCAATATGAAATAAGCCCGTATTCTGCTTATTTTTACGAGGACAGGCTGGAACATATTATTTACCGTGGTCCTCGCCATCCAACGGAATAACGGACATAAGTCCACAATGGGTTTATTATTATGGGCTTATTTCAAAATAAAATACGTCCAATATGAACCTATGAATATTTGGGTCCAACATGAACCTATTTACAAGAGGACATGTTGTCCTATGAGGCTGTGATATGGCTACGTGTATTACATTTACATACAGACGATGCTCACATTTCACAATCTAAATACGTTCATTAAAGGTGGATTATCTCTTTGCAAACATGTAGTATATAGTTACCGGGGTATAAAATATTAGATTTGAATCGAAGACTCCTGTCCGGAAATGCTTCTATCGATTAATATTAATTTTATTTCGAATATTTTCTGGTCTAAAAAGGTGTGTTTGTTCAGCTAACGAACAATAGTGGTTACTGTTAACAGAGACCAGAAATTATATTGTGCAATTTTGTCACAAATAAACGTTAATTATACTCATTATCGCTTATATATGTGGATCAAAACAATACAAACAACCAATATTTGACATTTGACATTCGTTGCGTAGCCGTAGGAACAGCCCAGTGCTCTATATCGCAATGTGGTCTCATCCGAATGGTCGGTTCTAAAAATAGTAACAGAAACGGGCCCGATTTAATATTCGAAATAAAATCAATATTAATTGATAGAAGCTTTTCCGGACATAGGTCTTCAGTTCATATCTATTAATTTATACCCACGCAACTATTTAAAATTTGTTATTTAAAGAGATAATCCATTTATTTTAGTTTGTGTTAATTGTCCAGAAATGTCTAGTTGGTATTAATATTAAAAGTTTAATTTTTTTATTTTTGGTTCATATTCCTGTTGTTGGCTTCATCCAAATAAATCATTGGATTAATTTAAATTGAATGTTACACGAACCGATAGGAAATAGCAAAATGTTCAAGTGTGTAAAGTCAACCAATAACAAGTGTTATAAATAAATCAAGTTCTTTGAGCGGTGCATAGGACAATATACGTGATTAGGGCCCATTTATTTTTCGAGTCACCGATAAAAAAAATTATGGTACCTTGATATAGGGTTTTAGTAACAATCTATGCCATAAGATATTATTAAAATACTATAATTCATCACCATTTGGAACGTCTGTGTCCCAGAAGGTGTCCATAGAGTAATAGAACATAGCTGAAAGTATAGAATCATTTCCTCAGTTTTGCTCCCAGAATGTAACATAATTCAAACAAATAGAAAAAGTTATTCCCCTTTCATTGAGAATAATATATATTGAGAATTACAGTACAGTCCGGATAAACAATTAAGCACAGAAAACACATCGGTACCTCAACATAAACAACATGTTCACAATTTAGTACACAGGGTAAGTTGATAATACAATGTTTTGGAGCTTCCTCTTTCAAATGGTATATAATGTGGCATATATTTTATATGTGATCTGGGTGTTCGAATATTAATTCGGCCTTTAATATTAGACTATGCTTAAAAATGAATTAACTTTCGATAACAGCCATCACCACATCGATGTTTCAACAGCTAACACATGCAAAAGGGCCAATTACAATTCGAAAAAGAAATAACTCTTTTACTCCAATAGTATGACTGAAGGGGTCATGGTCAACACATTTTGGTGTTTGGGTACCCAGCTTGACCTTTATTGGCTGATGTTATAGAAATTATCATCTTTATTTACGTTATGTTGCCAATAAAACGCAAATCTGGGACAGGGATAACACTTTTAAAGATGATTGCCCACGAGCCATGTAATTTGATGCAAGATGCTGGTATTAAAAGTGCGCGGATAACGAAGCAAAGGCAAAGCTGGGTACCCAAAAACACCCTTTCGTATAAAGCTGGGTACCCAAAAAACACCCTTTCGTATAAAGCTGGGTACCCAACACACCTTTTCATATAAAGCTGGGTACCCAACACACCGAACTGTGGCGACAATAACCACTTCGGTAGGTAATATTCGGACAACTGTAATCAAGGTAGAATAGAATGTCAGTGGTTTCTCCAATTCCCCAAATAAATGGTAATAAGATTTTTCATTGGACTTGCTCGATTCAATAAGTGTAACCATTTGTATATACTAAATGGATTTCCCCACTCAATCATAACAGTATACATTGGAATGGTCTATTATTCAGTTGGAGTGATGTTCAGGTAATAAATGCTGACGACAGGCAGACGAAAAGATAATACGGGTTCAGAAGGATTCATATTCACTGCATGGTATATAGGAACTGTTCAGTTCAACAAACGACCAATGGTAATATTTTTGAACTTATTATCTGAACATTCCTAAATGAACTACTCATTAATGAGTATTTAGCCAGATAGCGTTAACCCTTTACCCAACAAACCGGCCAAAAAACCTCGCATATATAAGAGAATGCATTGGCCTAAAAAAATCTTTTTTTAACACTTTTTACCATTTTTTCTTACATTCTTTAACAATTTTATAATTTTTAATGTGTTAAGCCAATGCATTCTCTTATATATGCGAGGCGACCTATGGTCGACTCGCATATATAAGAGAATGCATTGGCACAGGGCCGTTCTGTTGGGTAAAGGGTTAATGCCACAGACCTATAAGGTAATAATCTCATTTGAGTATCACATAAGACTGTGTGCTATGGCGCCATCTTTCTTTATTGTCAATAATAAACTCTTCTGTCTGGTTGAGTGTAATGAATTGTAGACATTGAACTTGTGTAGTACCGATTCGGTATTCATTATCTTATCTTATCTTAACCATTTACCCAACAAACCGGCCAAAACCGGCCAAATAAAGCTGCAACTGCCTAAATTATCTTGGGTCTGTCTCAATAAAACCATACAAATATGGATATCATTGGAACCGGTTCATTGACCACATTGTGATGGTTACAGATATGCCATGTGCCAATGCATTCTCTTATATATGCGAGTCGACCAAAGGTCGCCTCGCATATATAAGAGAATGCATTGGCCTAAAAAAATCTTTTTTTAACACTTTTTACCATTTTTTCTTACATTCTTTAACAATTTTATAATTTTTAATGTGTTAAGCCAATGCATTCTCTTATATATGCGAGGCGACCTATGGTCGACTCGCATATATAAGAGAATGCATTGGCACAGGGCCGTTCTGTTGGGTAAAGGGTTAATGCCACAGACCTATAAGGTAATAATCTCATTTGAGTATCACATAAGACTGTGTGCTATGGCGCCATCTTTCTTTATTGTCAATAATAAACTCTTCTGTCTGGTTGAGTGTAATGAATTGTAGACATTGAACTTGTGTAGTACCGATTCGGTATTCATTATCTTATCTTATCTTAAGGGGTCAGACGCGCGCGCGTTTTGCCAAATTTTCCTGGTATTTCAAAATGGATTTTCTCCAAATCTGTCAGGAATTTCTTTGTGAAATTTGGTACAAGCGATTATTGTGACACAATCTTTAAGAACAAACATCTTCCGAAGATTTTTTCAACAACCGGCACAGCCATAATTAAAATATTTTAGAATATATATGCTCTTAAATTCACGCACACATTGGCTCTTCTTCGAATTAACCAAAGGCCACGAATATGACAACTTTAGAAAAATAACGGTACTTTTTCTTAATGGCACCATTTTGTCCCACCAGAATCATAGCAATTCAGCAGAAGCCACCAGCATCATAGCAAGTAGCTATATGATATCCTTGGGTAGTATAACCTCATATACTTTACTTTTATGGCATGAAAAATATTTAAAATTTCACTGTTTTCCGCTACCAAGAACTTCTGTAAACTATTTTTTTTTTCAAAAGCCTGAAGATCATGAGAGATGACTTAATTTTTCTTGATTAATGAAATTTCAGTATTCATTATATTATCATATTTTGAGTATTCTGGTCGTTGAAGTCAAAATGTATGGTCAACTAGAACAAATTGGTGACAAGGCGATTTGGGCAAAAACATGCTCAAATGTCCACTGAACAACATATCCAAAATTCGTCAAAATCAGCTTTGGGGAAATTTTGTTATTCAAGATGGCGTCCAGCATGGCTGTTTATATTACATCAGTTCTCGAAATATGTCATTTTACCATATGTTGTGGCATATTAATTACGCAGTTATACCTGTTTGTGTTAAATTGGAGTATAGGAGCGAATAGAGTGACACGAACAGAAAATAATACAATCGCCACTTTACAACTGGAATATGCTACCTCACAATGCACAATATTAGTTTTCAGTAACGTTTTGTTTGAAAATATCGTACCGATAGCACCCACGTACTTGTGCTAAATATCAGGTGATCATCGTTTAAATCTGTTATTTCAGCATTGCACATTCACGAAATGTTGCTATTTGTGGTGTTGTGAACAGCAATTACATGTAACATTAGGGAGAAAGAGTAAACGCAGTGATGTGGTTACATAATCCTAGTACTTTTCGCGTATATGTGGCTTTGATGAATATCCCCAATTATAAATTCCAGCTATAAAACACAGTATCCGCCACATAGTATGTAAACAGTGTTACTCAAGTTTATAATTTACTGAAATTAGTCATGGTACTCCTTTGTGTTTTCATAAATTGCGTTCATAATATACAATCTTGCATTCTTGTGATAAAAATATTCGTGTTTCATCACCCTGCTGTGAGGCAACTATGATATGCCTACTATTTTGAGACATGGGCAATGTGATCTTCATATTTTACCGTGTACTATATATGCATATCTCTCATATTGTACTATAGCAGACTGCTCTGACTTCATATATTTCTGCTTCTAGAAAAAGGTCAAATAATCAATATGTTCCCCATTAAATCTCATTTAAATGTTTAATTACACATATAATCAAACGATTCAAGATCAAAAGTACACAAAAGACAGCGTTATGTTTCCGTTTCTGGGCGCCCAAAAGTCCATATTTAACCGTTGTATGAGAAAATGCTTTCCATGGCTCTCTCGTGAGATTCAATAGAGAGAATTCGTACATCTTTGATCAAAGGTTTCTCTTATACTTGGCAATAATTATTCCTCGAATAATTCTAACGCTTTTGGTTTTCATTAGGTTTTTTTGGCGGTCATTTTGGGACAGACATTCTACAAATATGGTTTACGACAAAGCATTGTTTGTCAATATTTAAATTTTATACGAAGTTGGCATCAATTGGTATACCTACCGCAGAAATTAGAGAATTTCCCCCAAGTCGGATTTTAGCGGATTTTGGATATGTTGTTCCACATATTCTGTCCGACAAAATGACACCAAAAGCAACTTGTTAGCAACGACTCAACGACCAGACGCACGTTTTGCCAAACTTTCCTGGTATTTCAAAATGGATTGTCTCAAAATCTGTCAAGAATTTCTTTGTAAAATTTGGTACTTTCGATTATTGCAAGACAACATTTTAAGAACCATCGACGCATTGTGTATTATAACCTCATTTACTTTACTTTTATGACATGACAAATATTTAAAATTTCACTGTTTTCCGGTATCAAGAACTTCTGTAAAATAGTTTTTTTCAAAAGTGCAGTCCATATATCAATGATATCATATCTGAAGATCATGAGAGGGGACTGAATTTTTCTTGATTATGAAATTTAATGATTATTTTCAATACCCATAAATAATCTATTATATATTTTGGTACTTCTTTATGTATGTATATGTGTGTCTTATAGACTCGAAAACAGCTCGACCGATCGGACTAAAATTGTGTATGTAGGCCTACTTTGATCCCGGGAACAATATGGGCGGGTCCAATTTTACGTGCGACCGTGTCCTTGACCTTGACCTCGCTCATATCGGCATGTTTCTGGACCTTGACAGATCCGACTCAAATTTGGTATGTCGGCCCACTTTGATCCCGGGAACAACATGGGCGGATCCAATTTCACGTGCGACCGTGTCCCTGACCTCGCTCATATACGCTCATATAGGCATGTTTCTGTGCTGACCGAATAGTTTTTTTTCAAAGAAATCCATAAATAGCCCGGACGAAGTCGGGCACACCAGCTAGTTTTCTATATTTGAGAATGTTCATGTCATAACTGTCGCTCAATGAAACATTGGATTGAGAATAGTTCTGAGTCATGGGTTCATAAAACCAAGTTAAAGCTGACCACCATATCTCTTAACACTGTGGCCTAATTCCAGTTGATTGCTCCCTGACCACACTGCATATCAACATGTTTTGATTGGGCTGGAATATGTGTGACTGCTTTGTTCATCCTTATGATATATGGGGATATGTTGCTATATTATACAAGTTAAAATTTAACTGAACATTATGATATACATGAAGCCCCCTCACATAGAGCCAAGGCAATAAGTTATTTGGTTTTTGGAGTGTTGTGTGAAATTTTGAATTATTCGAGCATTTATTGGTATCGAAAGGGACAAACAAAGAAAGCAATATTTTCAACCTCTCAAATGTATTAAAATCCATCTTAATAATTGGTCAGATTCTATATACAATGAAGATGATGAGAGGTGAAATTAAAGAGTTTTCACCAGAAAGATCCAAAGAAATTCTTTGTTGAAAATCCCTTGCCGTTTGTGGCTGGATTTATGCAAAAACACGCGTCTCCCTGTTTTGTTTTGTCCGTCCGTCCGTTGGTCCGCGCAGATATATCAACCATGGGTTATCATATCTTAATTAAATTTGGTATGGATGTTCGCCATCGTAACTGCTTTCAAAAGAGAGGCAAATAACGTGGTTCTATTTTCCGTTCTAGAGTTATCTTTCTTTGTTTATCTGGTAACCTTGGTGGGTTTATTTCTGTCCATCCGCGGATATCTCAGCCATAGTTCACTAGATCTAATTGAAATTTTGTATGGAGGTTCGCCACCATGACTGCTGTCAAAAGATGATGTTGTTAACATTTCCTTTCTAGAGTTATTCTTCTTTGATTATCTGGAAATATTTTGTCCCTACTAGTAGATATCTCAGCCCTGGGTTATCGGATGAAATTTCGTATGGAGGTTCGCCTTCATAAATACGTTCAAAAGAGTATCCAATAACTTTGTTTGCATGTTCTGCTCGAGAGTTATCCTTCTTTGTGTATTGTCAATGTTTCCATTTGGTCACCGTGTGTGGGGGGGGTGCCAGCACCGAGGCGCAACCTCTTGTCAATTTTAAAATGACTTATTTTCCTCATGTCTCGAATTACACAGACTATAAGTTTGAAGGGAGCCGTATACACCCCTGGTCAAGGGGTCCTGCTAATGTATTATGATACTGGTGGGGGCAAACTGATGCTGTTGAGAACAATTACAGTTATTTGGTCGCTTTCGCGGTGTTTGAATAATCTGAACATATCCAGGGGCGGATCATATCCAGGGGGGGGCGGAACATATCCAGGGGGGGCGGAACATATCCAGGGGGGGGGGCGGAAAATATCCGGGGGCGGAACATATCCAGGGGCGGAACATATCCAGGGGGGCGGAACATATCCAGTAAAAACATACGTTTTCAAAAACATATATAATGCGAAATGTTTAAATATTGGTTGTATTAGTTGTTGCAAATCGATCGACTATAATCAAGATGGCTATTCACATCGTTTTGCAAACACCCGCGCAGCCATTGTTTTTTTTTTATAAATATATGCCCTTGAATGTTTAATACGGACACTGGCTTTTTCTCAAATCGTTCGGCTTAGTCAAACACCATGAAAATTACAACTTAAGGAAAAAGAACGTGACTTTTTCGTAACAGCATCAGTTTGCCCTACCAGCATCATAGCAATTCAGCAGGACCACAAACAGCATAACAGACTAACAGGACCACTTGACCAGGTGTAGTATAGGTCTGGTCAATACGTATACAGAGGTTTGATGTAACACTGTTAGAGACATATGAGATTATTTTTATTTTTTTTAAACAAAGTCTTCCAAGTTTTTGTGCGAATAAGTACGGTACGGAAATGCCCAAACGCCGTCGTGAAATTTCGAAAGGTCACATCGGGTCACGATTACAACTCACGACTGAAGACTGTAATTTTCTGGGAAGAAAAAAGTTATATCATGCCCGACATTATCACCGGAACAGGCTATTGTCAGTGTCGCTACTGAGAACACTGGACTCATACAATACATACACAACGGATGTTCTTTAAGAGCGAAAGTCTCGAATTGTTCAAATGCTAACTCAGTAACCGACAACATTTGTTAATTGAAATTATGTTTCGGTTGGTCTTCCATAGTTCGTTCATTCTTTATCTAGCGTGTAATGTAAACGTTTCGCTTCAATTCATTTGAAGAGAGGCTATAGTACATTCATAAAAATGGAGGACACTACAGGGTTGTGCAATGCCATGAAACGCATTTTATTGACCCTACGCACCCTGTGGTGTATTGTACAGATACACTCCTCTTAATTGCACCACTGTGTTCGCTTTCTCGTCTAATACATAACTAAATCCTAAGATTCATTTGAAATCTTTTGTATAGTCTATCTTGAATGAATCGTTAACAAGGTTATTTCATTATTCTGCTTACTTCTTTGTATCCTTATGTTCCGTTCTTCTATCTTACTTTCTACTACACTACGTCCTCTCTCTCTCTCTCTCTCTCTCTCTCTCTCTCTCTCTCTCTCTCTCTCTCTCTTTCCTCTCTCCCTATCTCTCTCTCTCCCATCTGTCTCTTCTCTCTTGCTATCTGTCTCTCTAGTATATATATATCTCTCTCACTCTCTCTCCCTCTACTTTCCCACTGTCCCCACTTTAGCTCTCTCTCCCCCTCTCTCTCTCTCTCTCTCTCTCTCTCTCTCTCTCGTCTCTCTCTCCATCTCTCTCTCTCTCTCTCTTGCTCTCTTTCTCTCTATATATATCTCTCACTCACTGTCGCTCTCTCTCTCCTCCCATCTCTCTCTAATTCTCTCTCACTCTCTGTAGTCTCCCACTATCCCAGCTCTAGCGCCCTCCCCCCTCTCTCTCTCCCGCCCCACTCTCTCATCCATCTCTAATGATATAACTCTCTCCTCTCTCCATCTTTCTCTACATCTATCTCATCTCTCTATCTCTCTCACCCTATCTCTGTATATCCTGCCTCTCTCTATATATATATATATCTATATCTGTATCTCTCTAACCCTCTTTCTCTATATATATCTCCTCTCTATCTCTCTCGTCCTCTCTCTGTATCTCCTACCTCTCTCTCTATATATATATATATATATATATATATATATATATATATATATATATATATATATATATATATATATATATATATATCTCCCCCCCCCCCCTCTCTCTCTCCCTCCCTCTTCCTATCTCGATGGTTTGGTTATTGTGGTTTATCGTCGCTTAAATGAATAAAAAGTTAAATTGGCAATCTAAATATATATATCTCTCTCTCTCTCTCTCTCTCTCTCTCTCTCTCCCCCCCCCCTCGGGCAATCTAAATATGTATATCTCAACCCGTGCCATATTTTATCGAAACATAATTGATACTGTTTTTAGAACAGCCAATCACAAACTACCGGTTTGCTTAACCACATTAATAGACATATATACACCCAAATAAACCACTGACACCATATCGATCACGTTGTTTCCAATCACACCTTATCATAAATGCTCCCAAAAGTACGTACCTTTATATAATAATAGAGAAGGCAGATAATACATTATGTACACAATATACAATGATCACTCCCAAAAAAACAAACAAAAGTGATAATTATAGAACACGATGACAGCAGCAGTATATCAGTTTGTTTAGTTAATGTGAATTAATAATTTATGGCAACGTCACAACTTATTTGGAACAAACAGAACATATATACACTATATACATAACGGATAACAGACCGAGTGGGTGTATGTGCATATATATATATACGGTACAAAGATACTGACGGTATGCATGTTGCTGGTAAATGTGTTCCTAATTTACTATTCATTATAACTATTCAACGGACATGGCTCATTCGAACCTCCAATTTTTGTTCTACGTAATTTGGAGCGACGGATACGATAGGTCGATAAATAAACGAACTACTGATATACCGGCTTTATTTGCTCTGAAAAACACTTGCCAAAGTCACAGCCATTTTTCAACTTTTCGCCAGAAGTCAGATAAACGCTCTTTATTGATACCATATCAGGAATAGACTATGGGGCGTGTTTCGTATGGTTGATTCATTGATTGGGGTTTAACGTCATTTTAGCAACAAAGCGATATCACGACGAGAATTAAGAAACAGATTACCAAAATCGATTGAAAGCAACTGTGATTATAAAGACGGTGAATTAGACTAAAACGAAACAAAATATTTACAAATAAAAACACCCAAATATTAGCCTGGAACCCAGAATACATAAATATTGTCTATCTCTTCCGCGCCACAATTACAACAACACAAAGTTTAATATGATCATACGTAAACGTAATAAAGCCCACGTAGATTTAATACACATGGCGGTCTGCTCTCTAAAATAAACTTAATAACAGTTTTTTTTTAATTTTCCGGTATCGAAATAGGTTAATGAAATTACAATCTCACCGATAAAAGAAAATATTGACATTTCTTCTCGTGTCTTCTCGTGTCTTCTCGTGTTCCGAGTTGAAATTTCGCAGAGGTGTACTTTTTGTTGGACACTTTTATCATAACAACCCGGCATCTACGCTCCATTTCTGTATTCCCAATACTGAATATCTGACCTGACGTGGGGTAATAATATAATTACTTTGAAATACGCCCCAATTAGTCATATATATAACACTCTTAGTAGGCCTACTACATGTAGTATGGGCAGGATGGGGACTAATTTTCATACTATTATTTCACACTAATGAACATAATCATAATTATCACGTTATTTCCTTTATGTTACATTTTAAAGAGTAATTGTTCTGCCTGAAAGGGTGTCTTGATTGACCAATAAAACTATTCGTATTCTTATTCGTATACATGTATAACTAACGATAATTCAGACTAGTCTATGTTTTATCATTTGAGTATGTCTTTTTGCTTAACCACATTAATAGACATATATACACCCAAATAAACCACTGACGCCATATCGATCACGTTGTTTCCAATCACACCTTATCATAAATTCTCCCAAAGGTGGGTACATTTATGTAATAAAAGAGAAGGCAGATAATACATTATGCACACAATATACCATGATCACTCCCAAAAAATAAACAAAAATGATAATTATAGAACACGATGACAGCAGCAGTATATCAGTTTGTTTAGTGAATGTGAGTCAATGTATTTCTTATCGAAATGGCTATGTGTCGATCGGAATAGTACATTGAGATATCCCTCCCGATTTTCATCCATGTCGGGGTTTGAACCCGCGCCAACCTCGTCTAGCCCAGACTGTGATGATCTTATCCACGACCTAACCACCTCGGTTACGGGGACATCCTTAAAAGGGAAGCCCTTTCACGGAGAGTGAGGAAGCGTATCAGTCTGAACATGGGTTCGAATCCACTACCTTCGAAATTCTTGATAAATAAACGAACGTATTGATATACCGGCCTCATTTGCTCTGAAAAACACTTGCCAAAGTCAGAGCCATTTTTCAGCTGTTTTCAACTTTTCGCCAGAAGTAAGATAAACGCTCTTTGTTGCTACCATATCAGGAATAGACTACCACAGAACGCTCTTTTCTGTTCAATGTCGCGCAAATGGCGAGTTTTTTTGTTTGGGACCCAAAACACCATATTAAAGGCACGTGAGGCCTTAATTGTCGAAAATATTCATATTTGTTCCAAAGACCGTAAACAGAAAAACATTAAAACGCATACAGTTTCGTTCATATATACCATGACCATCGCGTAAACAGCATGTTATCATAAATACCTACTATAGTTTACCTAAGCAAGAGCCTGATTTGGGTTACAGAGGACAGCACAATGCTACTGGCTAATCACACACAAATGGCATAAACGCTCTTTATTAGTTCCATATCAGGAATTCATCAACAAAGAACGCTCTTTATGTTTACCATCATAATATAAACAAACACCAGAAAAGTAACTTTTTATGCTTTTGTTTACATAACAATGGTTAAACATATGAGAATAACATACTGTTTATGCGATATTTCTTATTTATATACGGACAAAGTCTGTCTATACATTATGATGTTCTTCTGTTTGTGGCGGTTTTTGACGGGTGGAAATATTTTCACAGGATACCCACCGCCAAGGCCAACCGTACCTTTAACAGTTGTATTTTTCATTACTTCAATGCGTCTTTTTGGGTTACAAAATGCTCGTAGAAAGGTAGTTCAGATATTTATCGATCTATTTCGATACTGAGAAAAATTCAAAAGCAAATAATATTATGTGCATTTTGGAGCGCAAACCACCATGTGGTTTTAAACACAAGCCCGTATACATAATCGAGGTCGTTCCCTGGTGGATGTTGTTTTTGAATACCGTACTATATATACGGGATCGGTAGATCGATCTACGCTGACTATCGACTATACATCGTATAGGATCGAAGTATGTCATAATACTGCCACAGGAACGACATATATACGATCACAATAGATCACTAGTGCGTTGAGGGCTCTTAACTACATACAGGATAGAACTATGGCATGACAAACGGCTCTATACTTGGATCAAGTCCAAGTCGCAGTAAAGATCGAGTACTTTATACAAAGTAAGACACTCAATGAATATATGGTGTGGTCTATATTGTTTACTCCGTGTCTAATTGTTATAGCTTAAGTTAATAACAACAAATCAACTCATGCACAATACGTCAAACTCATGCAAAATACGTCAAACTTATTGACGAAGACTGCATGCAAGGCTAGTATTAACTCAAACTCCAGGCAGAGTTATCTCCCATCGTTTCGCTTTGATATCACTGCCATAAGGACATTTGGTAAGGATTTCTTACGTGTTCTTAGTTCTTATGTTTTAGGATTAAAATTGTCTATGTCGGCTCAGTCTATATTGTTCTTATCAATACCGAAGGAATTACCATTATTGCAAACTTTTGGTGGTGAAAATAACATATTAGTTGACTAAATATAGTTCCGGCGATGTGTGAAAATAGATGTATCGGTCCGCATGCAAAGTACCATCATTGTGGCAGTGCTATATCACAGTGCTAACGTAGACGGCGCTGCATGGAGTTTGGTATTAACTGTATGCTTTGCCAAAAACAGGCCCGACTGCATTTCACATGGTCGTCCACAAACTGCAAGGCAGAGTACAGTCCTCTCCAAACGCTGCTCTGAACAGGTTACACACAACTAATTATTTTCCATAGGCGACAGTGTTAACTAAAAGTCCCGCCGGTCATGGGTTTGACCTATTTGAACTTCAAGTGGTCAATTTTCCCTTAGAACGTCATCCTCTGCACCAGTATGTGACAACAAACGCGCCCTTTTCGGTATTTTTTTCAAACGATAATCTTGCATTTCCACAACTACCCCATTTACTGCACTAAAAATCAGCAGCATAAAAATACCCAGACCCCTTCCATAACTTCTGGACACCACCAGACTCTTCCTGGACATCTAAACATACACGATGGCCATATTTACGTAGGTTATGATTTTCTGTTCCCGATTAGGGATATTTCCCTCAATGATAATCAACCAATCAGCAGCCAGAATTTTTTTGTATGCTGACTCAAGAAGCGTAACTCTATATAATTAGTTGTTTGTAACCAACACTGGCACCACGTATACATAATGCAAGGAAATCATACATTGTTTTATTTAAAACATTGGTTTGTTACATTCAATCTGCATTAATCTGAGAAACTGAACTGTGTATATGTGACCCGCCATATCAAATCCAGTCATAAGTCGGGATTTTTTACCCTGTGCCAATGCATTCTCTTATATATGCGAGTCGACCATAGGTCGCATCGCATATATAAGAGAATGCATTGGCATAACAATTTTTTACAATTTTAATAATTATACCCCCCGCAACGAAGTTAGGGGGGTATACTGGAGTCAGCTTGTCCGTCGTCCGTCCGTGGACACAAATTTGTCCGGAGTTTTTCTCAGTCGTTTTTTGATCAATTTCCGGGAAACTTGGTACAGACATCAACCACCATGGGAACCTGTGCACCTGCGATTATGACGTCTGTCGGACTTTTTTTGGTGGAGTTATCCCCCCTTTTTCGACTTAGAAACTTTTTTTGCAACATGCATAATTTTGTCCGAGCTTTTATTCCTACATTTTTCGCTCAATGTTATTTAATCTTGGCACTGATATTTAGTATCATGGGAACCTGTGCACCTGCGATTATGACGTCTGTCCGACATTTTTTGTGTGGAGTTATTCCCCTTTTTCGCAACATACATAATTTTGTCCAAGCTTTTATTCCTACATTTTTCGGTCAATAGGTTTAAGATTAGGGTTATGGTTGTACACCTGCAATGGGAACTGTTATTTTATTATTTTAACTTAATGTTTACTGACATGTGAAACATCTTAGTATTTTTAAAACAGGGGGGTATCCGTAGTTCCATTGGGACAGTCACACCTCTAGTTTGTTCTTGTATTCTTTAACAATTTTATAATTCCACCCATACAGACGACACTCTTCTATATGCTTCTATATATGTATGGGGCTCCCTGCAGGGTAATGGATGTTTTTTATTTTATGTCCTAAAAATTGTAAGAAACATTTATTTTTTAAAAATGATAAAAAATCTTGAGGCCAATGCATTTTATTATATATGCGAGGCGACCTATGGTCGACTCGCATATATAAGAGAATGCATTGGCACAGGCTAAAAAAAATCCCGACTTACGACTGGATTTGACATGGCGGGTCACATATTCGTTTGGAAATTTGCCAGATCAAATCAGAATGAATTATAACCAACAAAGGTGATATAAAAATGATATAGTTAATTAAATTAATTGATGGAAGTGTTCAGATCAGCGTAGCGATCGAGGGGACTCAACTCTGCATTGCAGCTTTGGTCACACACTCCTTATATTTAACCCTTTCAGTGCCAGGGGCCGATCTCATCGGCCCTAATTTACGGTCTGTAAAATTGGCCTTTTTTTTTAAATTATAAACAATAATAACAAATGATGAAAAATTGTTAGGCCAATGCATTCTCTTATATATGCGAGGCGACCTATGGTCGACTCGCATATATAAGAGAATGCATTGGCACAGGGTATATGGGTTGATACAGAAATCGGACCTGGCACTCAAAGGGTTAAAGCGACATACAATGTCCCGCTTTGGTAAAGTTAGGGAGACCACAACAGGTCAACCAACACATGAACAACTCACACATACATTTGATATTTGTCGAAATCATAGAACAACATACATATACATTTTATATGCCACATAAGGACTTGTTGAAATCATAGAACAACCTACGCAAACAGTCTACATGCCCCAGAAAGATTTCCACATACATTCATATATGTGACCCGCCATTTGGCCAGTCGGAAGTCGGGATTTGTTTACCCTGTGCCAATGCATTCTCTTATATATGAGAGAAGGCATTGGCCTAACAATTTTTTTTATTTTTTTTAAAAATAAATATTTCTTACAATTTTTAGGACATAAAATAAAAAACACCCATTACCCTGCAGGGAGCCCCACACATATATAGAAGCATATAGAAGAGTGTCGTCTGCTCATGTTTGTCTGGGTGAAATTATAAAATTGTTAAAGAATACAAGAGAAAATTATTAAAATTGTAAAAAATTGTTAGGCCAATGCATTCTCTTATATATGCGAGGTGACCTATGGTCGACTCGCATATATAAGAGAATGCATTGGCACAGGGTAAAAAAATCGCGACTTACGACTGGATTTGATATGGCGGGTCACATATGACCCAGAACGACTTGTTGAAATCATAGAACAACTTATATATACATTATTGAGACTTCCGTATATATGTCCGCTATAGACTCGAGAACTGTTGGGCCGATTGAACCCAAACTTGCTGTGTAAGGGTAAAAATCCACAGGCGATCTCGTGCGACCACTCGTTTATCGAAATGGTGATTGATGGGTTAATCGCGTGATAATTAATGAGCGTTTGTATACGACGCGTCGCTATTAAAGAGCGTTTATATACACGATATAAATACGGCTCAATCGACAGTCTCGGAAACTGGGGATATCGAGACGAAATTTCATACTTAGGGCTCGTCGGGTCAGTTTGTCCGCCCGAGGTGACCTTGACCTTGAAACGGGACGAACCCCGCCAGTGGCCGGCTAATCTGCTAGTACATTATATATGCAACAGAACAACTTGCTGATGTCATAGAATAATTTACATATCCATTCTAAATGGCCCATGCAGAACGACTTTGTTGGCACCGAAAGACTTGTTGAAATCAATACACATACATTCCATATGCCCCAGAAAAACTTGTTGAAATCATAGAAGTTGCCTCATGCAGGATGTATACATTGTTTATGCCACAGAAAGACTTGTTGAAATTAAAGAACTTACACATACATTCTAAATGCCACAGAAAGACTTTTGTTGAAAGCACAACTTACACATACATTATATATGCACAAGAAAGACTTATTGAAAGCCTGGAACTTACACATTGAAATCATTACGCATAGATTGTGTATGCATACACTTTTTGGCACCGAAAGAATTGTTGAAATCGGTACACATACATTCCTTATGCCACAGAAAGACTTGTTGAAAACATAGAAATTGCCTCAGGAAAAGGGGTTATTTTTAACAAGGCACAATAGATAACGTTTTATATTTTGTCTTTTTCCTGATATGGTAAAATGAAATGAGTTTCTCTTACTTCTGTGCAGAAAGTTGAAAAGAGCTTATATTATTGGCAATTTATTTTGTGTTGGTATTTTCCATATATGGAAAGAAACGCGAGCAGAAAGTTATGGGGTATGTTTTGTACTCTCGGGACAGACCGGGACAAGCGTTACAGAAACTTATCAAAGATATGTTCATTGTTCATATCCATGTATGACAGAATATGAATCATTCTCTTGTATTAGCTTTTAGTCCAACATATCATCATGCAAATAGGTTCATATTGAACGTATTTCAAAAACCCAAATGCGCCCATATTGGCGTTATTTGAATCTGAATTACGCTATATATGAACTTAACCCTTTACCCAACAGAATGGCCCTGTGCCAATGCATTCTCTTATATATGCGAGTCGACCATAGGTCGCCTCGCATATATAAGAGAATGCATTGGCCTAACAATATTTTACAATTTTAATAATTTTTTCTTGTATTCTTTAACAATTTTATAATTTCACCCATACAGAGCCCCAGACAAACATGAGCAGACGACACTCTTCTATATGCTTCTATATATGTGTGGGGCTCCCTTCAGGGTAATGGATGTTTTTTATTTTATGGCCTAAAAATTGTAAGAAACATTTATTTTAAAAAAATGATAAAAAATTGTCAGGCCAATGCATTCTCTTATATATGCGAGGCGACATATGGTCGACTCGCATATATAAGAGAATGCATTGGCACAGGGTATTTTAGGCTGTTGAAGCTTTATTTGGGCGTTTTTGGCCGTTTTGTTGGGTAAAGGGTTAAATGGGGCACGAAAACAGTCGATTCTGAAATAAGTATAAAATAATGAGCGTATACCCATTATCTCGTTGATGTCGTGTCGATGAAAATGTTAAGATTAAATAAAGCCAATATGGGCGTGTTTCGTGTGGTTGATTCATCGATTGGGGTTTAACGTCGTTTTAGCAAGAAAGCCATATCACGACGAGAAGAAACAGATTATCAAAATCGATTGAAGCAACTGTGATTAGAAAGACGGTGAATCAGACTAAAACGAAACAAAATATATACAAATAAAAACACCCACATCAGAGCGTGAGTGCTCCATCAGAATATCAAAACAGATAGCAATACTGGTTTGAAAACAGCAAACAAAACCTACATGAAATGTTTTCATCAAATATCAATAATTTATTAAGACATCTGCATATTTGGAATAGCTGACGACTTCGCCGTCTGGATGATTGATAAGATATTTATAATATCTAATGAATCTGGCGTGGATCTTAATCACTTCATCGAGTTGACAATTGGGTGGTTGACTCAGTAGGTAATCCCTCACCAAAAAGCCAGCATCCCTCCAAAAAATTGCAAGGGAGTCTCCGCTCCATTCAAACAAAGTTAGCCATTTCTCTCGAAGCATCGTATCGATCTTGAAAATTCAAAGCTCAACCTCTGCTTCTGAGAGTCAAAAGACTTGAGAGACCAAGGAGACTTGAGAGACCCTGTAGATTTGTGTTTTGGAACAACTGGATCAACTTGTATAGTTTGTTACGGAGGAAATGTCTCAACGTCAGAAGCTGTATCCATTATCTGAGCTACAGGTTCTGGAACAGGAATAATATCAGTCGCCTCAACTTGTGTTGCTAGTGATATACTGACGAGTTTCGTTTGACTTTGTGTCTGAATGCTGGCACCAACACACGTTTGTATAGACATGATTGCTGAGTATGTGACCTGTGGAGTGGATGGTCGAGGACCAACTATTTTCTTAGTATCTATATATGACAGATGCTTCTCATCTTTACATCGTTGAATCTTGAATTCGCAATCCCAAATGGGATGAACGATCCATTGCAGCATGTGAACTTTGACAGTTCGATTTTTTTTAGGATTTGTACAATCCTTATGATCATGACCAGAAACAGAGCAGCGTGCACAACTTATTTCTTTACTTGTACAATGTTCCTGGTCATGGCCATAGCCCTGGCATTTAAAACAGCGTAATGGATTTGGAACATAGGTACGTATATCTGTCTTCATGTACCCAACTTTCAATGTCGATGGATGTTCACACCGATTGAAGGTCAGAAGATAACTATTCAGAGGAACTCTTAGTCCATCAACACTCATTGTAAATCTACGAACTTCTCCTGTGGTGCCAACTCCGCCAATATTTCTGATTCCGAAGAATCAGCAATATCGCATGGCCGCATAACAGCTCTGGTACTATTCAATGTCGTGCGAGGAGTAACCAACACTGGTGTTTATGCAATATTTATTAGCTGTAGCAAAGCATCAGATTGAACTTTCTTTGAGCATTCAATCAAGAGAGAGCCACTTGTTGGCCCAGTCCTGATTAGTTTAACATATTTCAATTGTCCAGCAATGCTTTGTAGTGTTTTATCAATGACATAGAAGGTCGTTTCACATTTTGGTAAAACCAAGAACCAAGTACTGAGGGAATACTATAGCATCATTGGAACTTGGTGAGTCATTCTTACGAGCAATATGTTGTTGTTTTTTTAGTTGCCATATGAAAAACAAACAATCGACAACTGCCCAGTAGCTGCCGTGGACTACCCTTGGAATTCTGGTCAGACCAAAGACTGGAACATACCTGAAGTGGTAACCCGTTTAGCCAATACATATAGCAGCCTCCCGGTACCTCTCCACAGTGAGACATGCGTGAACAATACGTGATCCAACACTCAACAATCATCAGGACGAACACAAAAGAGACACTGGAGACAGAAACATACATGAAAAAAAAACAGAAAATATTTCTTTAAACATCAGACAAGCAATACAACAAATAAAAAAAATCTGAAACACTGGAGAGGCGTGGCTAGCCGATTGATTGAGCCGGGTCAACCCAACCACCCGTTTTGAAGAGTTGTAGGATCAAAGAGGACCATGAGCTAAGTCGTATCCGCAGGTCGATGCCTCACATGATACGGCCACCCTAGTACCTCCAGGACTCCTACACCACACCTCACGGGATGCACCCCACGGCAAACAGGGTGCCACATTGGGGGGTTCTTACTCCTCGCAGTGGGGCGGTAGGCCTGTTCTATATCCCGGGCCCACACGGGGGTGTTTCGTATGGGGTGGATCGCATACGCTGGATGTGGACATATTGTTAATATGAATACGCTCATATACGACTGTTTTCCTGTCCCATTTACGTTCAAATAGAGCGTAATTCAGCTTCAAATATGACCTATATGGGCGTATTCAGGTTTTTGAAATACGTTCCATATGAACGTATTTTCAAGATAACAGGCTTCTTAGTCTGCCTGTCGTCTGCTTTTATTACATGAACATCCCCACAAATGAAGAATAGACCATTCCAATGTATACTTTATAACTGAATGGGATATACCAATTAGTAAATAATGGTTAAATGACTAGGAAATATATACCCGAGAATGAACACTCTACTGGACGTTATCTTTATGAACCGGAACTAAACAACATTTAAAATGTGAAATAGTAGTCATCTCCCAACTCGACGATTTACTTAACCACCAACAATAACTGAATTGAGTACCATGTGAATATAATTATTACTCCCTCCGACCCAATGGACCGGGGGCAACCCGACTCACGGTCAACCTGACCCAAATAAAGAATAAAATTTTAACTTAATCAAATTTATTTAAAATAAGAATAAAATATATGGAAAACATGATAGCTACGTGTAGTTGTGATACAATGGAACGGAACATTTATAGTATTCTTTATTGCACTGTGACAGTAATGTTTGCAAAACAATGGTTTTGAATCTCATTAATTGGTGTGTAACTTGTAAATAGCTGTTTCCCACACTTTTATACTTCACATGAACCCACTTCGAAGGCCTTGAGTCCCTTTAAGAGAATAACTTAAGATGATGAATATACAGCACTATAAAAACACTAAGGGCAGGGTTGTTAATGATACATTTTGTCATTATATGATACGTATCATGACATGATAAACAATATTGTATTCATAATACAGTGTTCTAAGATGAATTGCAACTAGAAGCATTTACACCTACATACTTATATATACCAGCGATTTTCAGTAATGCCCTAAATAATTGACTCTTTAACCACAGCAGAATTATGGGTAAAATTAGCAATATGTAAATAAAAAATATACGGTGGTTGTGATATAATACAACGTTTACATGTAGGCCATATGGATAGGGAATATAGTATCCAAGAGAAAATATGAGATGACACTCATGGGAACGAAGACAATATTTTCCTCAAACCTATCTGTTGAAGTCCCATCGAAAACCATTGAACCAGAAAATCATATATCTGAATCTGAAATACCGAGCATAGTTATAGACAACGTAAAGAAATTAAGTGATTTAATCGTGTTTTAAAAAATGAATTTTACATTTCGAAGAAACTATGAACAAAAATGAAATATGACAAAATAATTATATGAAAACATGGGACAACCCGACCGTGAACATCGGAACTCGACCCAAAATACCCCCCGGGTCGGGTGTTCCCTGTGGCGGGTGGTCCATGGGCTTGGTGGTCCCGGTTGTCGTTTGTTCCAATATGAGGATGTAATGTACAGTAATGCTTTAATTAATCGACCTCTTATCCACAGCAGAATTATGGAAATTATGGAAATATGGCGAGAGCTTTCCGATGAATGGCAACAAGCCATATTTCCGACTAAATCCTGAAAAGTTACCCATAAGTCTGCTGTGGTTAAGAGGTCGATTAATTATAGCATTACTGTATATATGGTTGTTTGTGATGCAACACTCAGTTTCCGGTGGCAGATATAAATCCTGCTGGGTCACTGATCTCAACAACCGACTTTTCGAGGTGGTTCCACTCAATGGTAGTTTTCGCACAGAAGGAGTGGCCGTATTACACGCTGCCTCTACGCAGATGTTCAAACGATTCCGTGTTGTGACACTCCTCTTTTTCCACTGGTTTTGACAGCCATCAATGTCGGAAATATATTTTGCTTTGTATTAACTGTAATAAACACAATACTTTGACAGATAACAACCCATTCTGAGACATAGATTTATTTTAAACAATTCAGAAAAATTTCTTGAAAACCATAAACAAAACTTTAGGGTAGAGGTTTTTAAATAGGGTAGGTAGAGAAACTCAAACCACAAATATTGTTTTCATTGGTCGAATAATAATAATAATATACTGTATAGCCTCGGATCCACTCGATGTTGCTCACATGCTTTACAATACAAGAGAGGTTTAGATTCACATGTCAAGGAATGTCATATAGTCTGGTCCTTGAAGCATTGGACCTAGAACAAATTGGTGACAATCTGTTTTTGGCGTCATTTTGTCGAGCAGAACCTAGGGAACAACATATCCAAAATCCGCTTTGGGGAAAAGTTTCTACAGCATTTTGAAAAAAATAGGTCCTATTTGTGTTTTTTATGTATGATTTTCCGTTTCTTATGAAATATACACATGAATGTCATTTAAATTAAAGTTATACAGATGGCATGATTATGCAACATAAACAAATTATTATTGTTGTCATGACAGACGTATGTTATTTCGTGTACAATTTGATTGTCAAAATTCAAAATGGCGGACAAAATGGCGACCGAAATTGGTAAAATTGGACAATTTTCAGTAAATTTCACCAGATCGTATCCATTTATAAGAAATTTGGTTTAAATGGCCATTTGTTCCAACATACACCATTTTAAATCAATGTATGATCATTGTGAGCCATATCACGACGATTGGGAATTTGGGCTCTTCAAATTCGAAATAGTACTAAATTTCGAAAAAAAATCAAATATTATTTTAATGCCCAGAATAACCGCAAATCGAACACACCCGTGTACTGAATACTCATTAGACGTCAGATATAAACCACTAGTGCCCATTTTTAGCAGAAACAGGCAATCACTTCTAAAAATAGGGACACTATGGCTACTGAAAGTAGTATAATTGGGAATTTTCGTTAAAGTTCACCAGATTGTTTCCATTTAGACGAAAAAACATGTAATGGCTAGCACAACAGTAATTGATGTCGGACCTTAATCCGATAATAATGAGCTAAATGTCGAGAATTTGTCCCTACAGTGTCCCAAAATGGCGGCGAATATTGCAATCGAAAGTCAAAAATATCTATTTCGTCATTGATTTTTAACTAAATCTTCTCATATCCGGTATCGAATATAATTTGATGAGTGTCCACAGCAACCAAACTAGTATCGAAAACAACTTAACGCGTGTCCCAAACCACCTAAGGAGTGTAAAACCACACAACAGGTGTCTCAACCGCCTTCTTAATAATATACCAAATTAATCGGTGAGTGTCCCAGTCCATAGAATGGGCATTCCAAATCAGCCAACGAGTGTCCCAAACCACATAATATGTAACACAGTCCACCCAAATAGTGTCACAAACCATCCAATTAGTGCCCAAACCAGTCCAATGTGTGTTCAATACCACCCAACGATTGCCATATATGTCACAAATCGAGTGTCCCAATTCATGTGCGTGGTGTCACAAACCACCCAAATGGGTGTCTCAAATCATCAAGTGTGTACCACAAACCATACAATGGGTGCCCCAAACCAACAGATGAGTGTCCATAATCATCCAATGAGTGTCCCAAGCCACACGATGATTATCAAAACCACCAGGAGTGTCTAAAACGTGCAACTAGTGTCTCATACCACCCACTGAATGTCCCAGTCATTTAATAGGTGTCCCAAACTAGTGTACAAAACCATCCATCAAATGTATCAAACTATGTTTTGGTAAACTCAATGGATGGTTTGACAAACTCACGTGATCATGTAAAATACTAATCGTCACGGTGTGGTGGAGGATCGTTACCAATCCTTGAAGACCAATAGTATTTTTATCATCACTGCACAACATCGAGTGAGTATGTTACGTACGAGTACGGCCTTATACATTTTAATGCTGTTTTTGGTATGACATTTTTCGTGTATAATTGACAACGGCCTAAATCGATGTCTTATGCTGTGCATAATTCGTTTGCAAATAGAACATAGCTGGCAGACTACTGGATAAAACTTCCCCGCTTTTTTTCAATATAAACATCTCTTAACCCTTTACCCAACAGAAGGGCCCTGTGCCAATGCATTCTCTTATATATGCGAGTCGACCATAGGTCGCCTCGCATATATAAGAGAATGCATTGGCTTAACACATTAAAAATTATAAAATTGTTAAAGAATGTAAGAAAAAATGGTAAAAAGTGTTAAAAAAAGATTTTGTTTAGGCCAATGCATTCTCTTATATATGCGAGGCGACCTATGGTCGACTCGCATATATAAGAGAATGCATTGGCACAGGGCATAACTGTAACCATCACAATGTGGTCAAGGAGCCGGTTCCAATGATATCCATATTTGTATGGTTCTATTGAGACAGACCGAATATATTTTAGGCTGTTGAAGCTTTATTTGGCCGGTTTTGGCCGGTTTGTTGGGTAAAGGGTTAACTGTAGTCCAAGCTCCGTCGACGTAAACCAGCTAGTGAAATCAGTAGGGATAGTACTGGTTTACGTCGAAATACGGTTGCCTTACGCTTTTACAGTGGACTTAACACCCATATCGAGTGGCGGGATTTTTCGTCAATTTTAATCGAATCTATCATACAGATCAATACAAAATGATACATTTATCGGAAAGAGTGATATATTTCGGTCACAACGGTGTATTATAATCCAACATTTATGTTAAATTGCGTACATACTATGTCGTGTAATTAGGAGTAATGATTTGTTTGTTTACGTCTATAAAACACGATATTTTACGAAGTTCGCGAGGTCAAATGAGTTCGTATTCTTTTGAAATTATGTAAACATTTTGATAAAATATATTTTTCACATTAAAATTAATAATTTCAGTTGACAACTTTTGGAGTTCAGAACAAATGTAATGGTGTCTATGGAATAAATCGGGTGACTTTAACCATTGTGACATTTTATTACCTCACAAATGATTTGTTTGTTTACGTCTATAAAACACGATATTTTACGAAGTTCGCGAGGTCAAATGAGTTCGTATTCTTTTGAAATTATGTAAACATTTTGATAAAATATATTTTTCACATTAAAATTAATAATTTCAGTTGACAACTTTTGGAGTTCAGAACAAATGTAATGGTGTCTATGGAATAAATCGGGTGACTTTAACCATTGTGACATTTTATTACCTCACAAATGATTTGTTTGTTTACGTCTATAAAACACGATATTTTACGAAGTTCGCGAGGTCAAATGAGTTCGTATTCTTTTGAAATTATGTAAACATTTTGATAAAATATATTTTTCACATTAAAATTAATAATTTCAGTTGACAACTTTTGGAGTTCAGAACAAATGTAATGGTGTCTATGGAATAAATCGGGTGACTTTAACCATTGTGACATTTTATTACCTCACAAATGATTTGTTTGTTTACGTCTATAAAACACGAAATTTTACGAAGTTCGCGAGGTCAAATGAGTTCGTATTCTTTTGAAATTATGTAAACATTTTGATAAAATATATTTTTCACATTAAAATTAATAATTTCAGTTGACAACTTTTGGAGTTCAGAACAAATGTAATGGTGTCTATGGAATAAATCGGGTGACTTTAACCATTGTGACATTTTATTACCTCACAAATGATTTGTTTGTTTACGTCTATAAAACACGAAATTTTACGAAGTTCGCGAGGTCAAATGAGTTCGTATTCTTTTGAAATTATGTAAACATTTTGATAAAATATATTTTTCACATTAAAATTAATAATTTCAGTTGACAACTTTTGGAGTTCAGAACAAATGTAATGGTGTCTATGGAATAAATCGGGTGACTTTAACCATTGTGACATTTTATTACCTCACAAATGATTTGTTTGTTTACGTCTATAAAACACGAAATTTTACGAAGTTCGCGAGGTCAAATGAGTTCGTATTCTTTTGAAATTATGTAAACATTTTGATAAAATATATTTTTCACATTAAAATTAATAATTTCAGTTGACAACTTTTTGAGTTCAGAACAAATGTAATGGTGTCTATGGAATAAATCGGGTGACTTTAACCATTGTGACATTTTATTACCTCACAAATGATTTGTTTGTTTACGTCTATAAAACACGAAATTTTACGAAGTTCGCGAGGTCAAATGAGTTCGTATTCTTTTGAAATTATGTAAACATTTTGATAAAATATATTTTTCACATTAAAATTAATAATTTCAGTTGACAACTTTTGGAGTTCAGAACAAATGTAATGGTGTCTATGGAATAAACCGGGTGACTTTAACCATTGTGATATTTTATTACCGCCATTGGTGATTTTAGATGAGTGCTTGATTTATGATTGACTCAACTATAGAAGAGTACTTCGGCGTAAACCAGTGTTATCCCTACCGAGATCACTAGCTGGATTTACTTGGACTATATTGACACTGAAATTGTCACTGTCACCCCATTTAGTTCAGCTGGGTGCCCAGCTTTTTTAAATTTTAAGTTGGGTACACATCTTTAATAACATTTACATTTGGGTACCCATGTATTTAAATTGCGAATTAATTATAAGTGAAAGTTTGTGGGTAGATTAATAAGGCTAAATCAAGGACAGTAGTTTTTGTTCTTATAGTTATACATTCAAGTTAGGGCAGGTCGGCCGTGAGTCTATATTTTAAGGATACAGTACAACTGTCTGCACGACCTATATCCTATGCCTACACTTGTTCTCGCCTATTATTTTCAAGCATCGTGACGAACATATATCATATACATAATCAAGTATTCACAAATTTAACAGGTTCATTTCGAAAACAACTGACGGCAATTAGTAATAAAATCACGTTCCATGTGAGATTTCATTAAGCTGGGTACCCAAATGTAAGTTTTGATAAAAGCTGGGTACCCAACAGAACGAAAGTGGGTGAGAGTGACCATTTCAGCTATATTGACTGAGCTTGTTTCCCGACGCAACCACCGTCTAACCCAAACAAACTTATCAGAAATCAAACCGCCTACGAGACTCAGCTCAGATCGCAACAAGTAATATGCGTGCAGTGTGCAAAGAAACAATATTTGTATTTATATGTGGGTGCACATGAACTACCGAATGATTTGTCACGTAGTAACACTGGTGACCGCTAGCATGAAGGCCAATGGCTTATTGCGATAGCCTCGTTACAAACCCGTTGTTCTGAGAAAACTACACATGGTCTGGGCAATGGGCAGAATATGCCTACCGCCCCACTGCGAGGGATAAGAATCCCCTAATGTGGCACCCTGTTTGTCGTGGGGCGTACCGGGAAGTCGGTAGCCGAGAGGTAGCGTACTGGTCTCTCGTGCTAGTGGACCGGGGATCGCAACCTGGTCAAGGTATTCTGACAAAAATCAGAACTCGGTCAGATACCAAGTTTGTCAGGCTGAAAAGTCTCATTCGAGATCACTGAATAAATATCCGAATGCAAAATGCCGACTTCCCCCATAACAACACTTGTCCAGGTATGTTGTCGTGGGTTCAGTACGCTGTCCGATCGGGCGCGGACATTAGTGGCTGACCCGTGTACACGCCTCGGTGTGTTCACGTTAAAGAACGCTACTATAGAGTCACCACAGGGTTATAAAGTTACTCGGCCGTGGTAGCACCTGGGCTGGACCTCCACATAATCCTCAGCATATTGAAGGCGATGGAGTATCAAGTAAACAAAAAACAAAACAAAACCCCGTGAGGTGTGGCGTATGATTCCTGGGGGTATACAACTAGGGCGGCCGCATCACATGAGACATCGACATGAGGATACACCTTAGCTCATGGTCCTCCATCTCTTCAAGACGGGTGTTTGGGTTAACCCGGCTCAATCAATCGGCAAGTCACGCCTCTCCAGTGTTTCAGATTATATTTCTGCCATCTGTTCTATTTTGTTTCTGGTGTCTAGCTATGTGTTCTAGTTTTCATGTATGTTGTATCTTTCGTGTCATGTCTATTTGCATGTTCACGCCTGTCTCACTGCGGGGAGGTACCGGGATGCTGTTATATTCATTCACCGTTTCAGTTATGTACCAGTCTTTGGCCAGACCATATTTCGAAGGATACTCCGAGGCGTTTTCTGGGCTAGTTGTCGATTATTTGCTTTTCATATGGCAACTAAAACAAACAAAAACCTGACTGACCACCGCTAAGTTCCACCGATTATGTTGTCTATACTTGGTACTTGGTTTTTGATCCGAATGTCAAGAGACCTTCTGTATTTGTGATTGATAAAACACTACTAAACATAGCCGGATAATTAAAATACATCAAAACGATCAGGACTGGGCCACTAAGTCGCTCGCTTCTGATGCAATGTTCAAGAAAAATTCAAGCTGGCGCTCTTGTGCAATTAAAATATATTACACAAACAGCAGAGTTGATTACTCACCACAAGACATTGAACAGCAGCAGAGCTATTGAGAACTCGTGATCTATCTGATTTTTCTGAGTTAGAGCTATTGGCTGAGTTCGCACCAAATGGAGTTACAGAAGTCCGTGGAATTACAAAGACAGTTGATGGACAAAACGTTCTTTTGAATAGTTATTTCTGATCTTCAATCGGTGCGAACATCCACCGACATTGAAGGTTGGGTATATGAAGATGGATTTAAGCACATATGTTCCAAACCCATTGCGATGTTTTAACTATCAGGGGTATGGCCATGCCCAGGAACATTGTAAAAGTAAAGAAACAATGTTCTAATTCTGGTCATGATCATAAGGATTGTAAGAATCTTTAAAAAATTCAAACTTTCATGGTTCACATGCTGCAATGGATCGTTCATGTCCCATTTGTGACTATGAATTCAAGAATCATCTGACATATATATAGATGCTAAGAAAATAGTTTGTCTTCGACCATCTATTCCACATGTCACATACTCAGCAATCGTATCTACAAACAAGTGTGTTGATGCCAGCACTCAGACAGTCAGACCAAGCTCGTCAGTATATCACTAGCAATATAAGTTGAGGCATCTTATATTATTCATGTTCCACAGCCTGTAGCGCACGTAAGGGATACAAATTCTGTCGTTGAGACATTTCCTCTCAAGTAATCTACGCAAGTTGATCCTATTGTTCCAAAACAAAAATCTCCACATTAAAAATCGCCAAATTCTCTCCAACGTTTAGACTAACAGAAAGAGAGGTACATATTTGAACTATAAAAATTTTACCAGATGCCTGATGAGAAATGATTAACATTAACAGTATTTGTGGATCGAGGCTGTCGGTTGGGTGAAAGATGACATTCTTCTGTCTCATTAACCCTTTACCCAACAAACCGGCCAAAACCGGCCAAATAAAGCTTCAACAGCCTAAAATATCTTCGGTCTGTCTCCATATAACCATACAAATATGGGTATCATTGGAACCGGCTCATTGACCACATTGTGATGGTTACAGTTATGCCCTGTGCCAATGCATTCTCTTAACACTTTTTACCATTTTTTCTTACATTCTTTAACAATTTTATAATTTTTAATGTGTTAAGCCAATGCATTCTCTTATATATGCGAGGCGACCTATGGTCGACTCGCATATATAAGAGAATGCATTGGCACAGGGCCATTCTGTTGGGTAAAGGGTTAACCGGTCCGTCAGCTTGGCGCATTGATAAAGGTTCTTTCGCGATTCATATAATATTTTAAATACCTTATCAATGCAAACTCTTATGTTAAAAGCTACTTTACATGTCAACGTGAAGACTTGGTAATTTCGTGTTTTTATTTACTATTTATTATGTATTCTACTACTTTTATACGTTTTATAGTATGATTGCACGCCAGTCAGTTCTTGAATTTTATTCCTGACTCCAAGTGGAAACATTCCTCTTGGGTGCAGAGCACAATGTTTTAACCCTTTACCCAACAAACCGGCCAAAAACGCCCAAATAAAGCTTCAACAGCCTAAAATACCCTGTGCCAATGCATTGGCCTAACAATTTTTTATCATTTTTTTTAAATAAATGTTTCTTACAATTTTTAGGACATAAAATAAAAAACATCCATGACCCTGCAGGGAGCCCCACACATATATAGAAGCATATAGAAGAGTGTCGTCTGCTCATGTTTGTCCGAGGCTCTGTATGGGTGAAATTATAAAATTGTTAAAGAATACAAGAAAAAATTATTAAAATTGTTAGGCCAATGCATTCTCTTATATATGCGAGGCGACCTATGGTCGACTCGCATATATAAGAGAATGCATTGGCACAGGGTCGTTCTGTTGGGTAAAGGGTTAATCTAATCCACTGCCAGTCTGATTTTATCCACACAGTTGCTTCGCTACGATCTTCTTTGTACCTGATTCTGTTCTTGATCGTGATATGACTTAGCGGCTAAAATGTTGTTAAACAATCAATCAATCTGTTCACTGGGTGTTGGTCACCTGTTTAAATCACACTTACCACCTTTTTGAAAGAAATATGGTTGTGTAACCTTTATTTATATAATGGCCACTTCTTAATTTATTTAATGATGACTAACGTTGTATATCCACACTTGAAGGACAGTGAAAATAAGAAATGATGTATTCCAATGAGCCCGTGCCTCATACCTTTGAATACATTTTGGAACACATGAACTACCGAATAAATTATGCCACATGATAACACTAGCTACCGATAACATGCGAGCTTCATGCTTGTTACGACAGCCTAGTTTCAAAATGTTCCTCGAAAACTGGTGTCATGATTTGGGACGCCTAAACAGTATACACCAGAAAAAAATAGATGCACCCATGAATAACTTTACAAAGAATTTATCATGTATCTTTGGGAAATATTATAAATTTAACATTGACATTTAAAAAAATAAGCATCTACATATATTTGAAGTTATCCATCTGACAAATGGAGAAAACGCTACATTTATAACACCCCGCTTACACTTTTTATATGGATCAGGTCTCGGCTCACACTTTCGTGTCCCAATTGACAGCTATCAATATATTAGGGCTGGTTTGATGCGATTCTGTATCATTACTATCGAATAAGCAACGATTTTGGCTGGCACGCTAACAGCTACATTTCCGTAAGCTATATATCACATTTGGGTGAAATAAGAAGTTTCCTCCCAGATATGTGACCCGCCATATCAAATCCAGTCGGAAGTCGGGATTTTTTACCCTGTGCCAATGTATTCTCTTATATATGCGAGTCGACCATAGGTCGCCTCGCATATATAAGAGAATGCATTGGCCTAACAATTTTTTACAATTTTAATAATTTGTTCTTTAACAATTTTATAATTTCGCCCATACAGAGCCCCAGACAAACATGAGCAGACGACACTTTTCTATGTGCTTCTATATATGTGTGGGGCTCCCTGCAGGGTAATGGATGTTTTTTTTATTTTATGTCCTAAAAATTGTAAGAAACATTTATTTAAAAAACATGATAAAAATTGTTAAGCCAATGCATTCTATTATATATGCGAGGCGACCTATGGTCGACTCGCATATATAAGAGAATGCATTGGCACAGGGTAAAAAAAATCCCGACTTCCGACTGGATTTGATATGGCGGGTCACATGTATACAAATCAGGGTCCATGTTTTGTATCTGTGTGTGAAGGGAACTTCCCATTTGCCTGTGTTCATAGCATTAACAGCATCAAATTCTTGATTCCGTGTTTCAGTCTGTCTCGGTAATCGAGTTGGTTACCGTTGCCGTTGATATCTTCCTCGCAGCCTGGGGTCACGAGCCAAAGCCGTTAGTTGATAAACAACATTTTCCTAAACACTGAGAACTAGTCACGTGTTTTCCTGTTTACAAATGTTTTGGGAATTACAATTCCATGCATAACTAATTTCTATATGTGTTATGCACTCCTATATAGGTTGGACAGCGTATGTATTTAAATCACATTATATCAGACCGGGTCATTAACCCTTTACCCAACAGAAGGGCCCTGTGCCAATGCATTCTCTTATATATGCGAGTCGACCATAGGTCGCCTCGCATATATAAGAGAATGCATTGGCTTAACACATTAAAAATTATAAAATTGTTAAAGAATGTAAGAAAAAATGGTAAAAAGTGTTAAAAAAAGTTTTTTTTTAGGCCAATGCATTCTCTTATATATGCGAGGCGACCTATGGTCGACTCGCATATATAAGAGAATGCATTGGCACAGGGAATAACTGTAACCATCACAATGTGGTCAATGAGCCGGTTCCAATGATATCCATATTTGTATGGTGTTATTGAGACAGACCGAAGATATTTCAGGCTGTTGAAGCTTTATTTGGGCGTTTTTGGCCGGTTTGTTGGGTAAAGGGTTAAACAAGAGTTACAATGACTCGTCAAGTAGAGTACATTACATGAATCCATAAGAAAACTGATGTTCAAGAACAATTTATACCATATACCCTGTGCCAATGCATTCACTTATATATGCGAGTCGACCATAGGTCGCCTCGCATATATAAGAGAATGCATTGGCCTAACAAATTTTTATCATTTGTTATTATTTTTTACAATTTTAATAATTTTTTCTTATATTCTTTAACAGACTTATTTTGTAGGTTTAGTGCCAGGGAATCTTACGTTTTTCATGGTCATCAAAATTATTACTATGAATACTTGGTGATAGTTTTGAGTTATAACATGCCCCTAAGGTTTTATCCAGTTTGTTTTTAAATTTGCTATAGCATGCTTAAGCATACCCAAAAAAAATTCAACCCAAAAAAATCTTTAACAAAAATAATTTATTTTTTAATTTCTAAGGGCCGATTTTATAGATCGTAAATTATGCTGGAAACGTGCCCTAATTGTAATTGAGCGTGTTCTTCCGAAAACCCGCACATTATCTGCTAATATAATATAAAACATATTTTAGTTAGATAATCTGCTTAGAATCGCACTAGAGCGTAGTATGATCAGATGTATATTAGCAACGGCTACCTGTTCTCCGGGTTGAAACAGGAACAGGTAGCAACCACCTGTCAGGAGGCAGCCTGAAACCTGTCAAAAACCGATACACTTACACTGCTTATGCTTTTTTGTCAAATCCCCTGTCACTTCCTGATAACACACACATGCAAATGTTATGAAGTTCATGCAAAGAATCGTCTATAACTAACGTACATTTTAAGTAAATATGCATTACCATTTAATATAAATTGTTATCCGCACGTGACAGGGGGTAGGTATTGTTATTGTAATATGTCTCTGTACCATGTATATTGGAGGAGAGAATAAACATATATAGAGCAATTCACGTAATTTATACATAGCAGGAAAAAATAGCCAAAGTCATAGAAATGCATCAGCTGTTTTCAACTGTCAAGACGTGTGTATCAAACGCTTTTAATCAATGTCACCATATATAGCATGAACACACTAACAAGTGACGAAACTCAAACTGGAGTTAACCACACCTCCGCAGTTACTTCCTAGTTATTGTTGCCATGTCTTTCAAAACAGTGGTGACTTACTGTCCCCAGAGCGTACGACGCGCCTTAAACGGTTAGCCTTGGTTGAAGTCAATGTAAAAAAGTCGGGTGGTCGGTTATGCGTGTGTGCTGGTGTGTGTCATCACTGACGATGGGCCATGCGTCTGTGCGCTGTATGTATGTCTACGCGCTGTATATATAGCAGCGTGGCGTGTGAGTACATATATGAGTAGTGCATGTATGTTTCATGCGTGTATGAATATATGTCTGTGTGGGAGTATGGGTATATATATGTGCGCTTGCACATTGCATGTATTAGTGTGGGAGTTGCGTGTATGAGGGCGTGCGAGTATGTACGATTGGTGTCTCTACGTATCAATATATGCATGGTGTATGCGTGTGTGCGTATGCTTGCTGAGCTCTTGGCGACTATTCTTTGTTGTTATGTCCACTGTATATATGTTTACTGTTCTTGTATTATATGAATTCATTTTGTCAATTTATTATTCATAACTCTCCGTGAATGGAGGAAATAAAGATATACAGATAACAATTATGAGCTAATATATATTTAGACGGTTCAAATGTTATCAATACTATGTTGGTAATATTCATTTCGCCGCGTATTTTTTATGTGACGTGTTTTTGTTACATTAAGCGGTTATGATACCGTTGCAATATTGTTATCAAATGGGAGCTGAAAACAAATAACTATGTCTGCTATTCACAATTTTATCAAATTTAGAGAATTGTAGTTCCATGCTCAACGAATTGTGGGATAAAAGGGGACTTTTATTCAAGGCTGAGTAAAAACGATTTTATATCGAAGAGTGATCACTGTTTGGTCACAAATGTCTCGTATCTCGGTGGAATATGTTTATCCCGTCGTCCATGAATGAAACTGTATCATCATCATTTGTGGACACATTTGAATACATCGTCCATATATATACAATGCATATATCTGTATATAGTCTACATCCGTATCGGCTTCACTTATCAGTCATATTGTATGTATAGAATCTTGCTTCGAGTCTCATTTTTAAATCAAATCGTTTCAGCTTCTACGACAAAGTCCGACAACGAATGGCACGCTTTTGCCACCCTATTGCTGAAGAAGTTTCTTCGTAATTCCGTGCGACAATACTTATACAATATTCTACATTCGTCTGGACGTACCCTGGTATGGTCTCATGCACTTGATGTTATAAACATTGTGACATAGTTTGTAAGTTTCTATAGTATCGTTCCCGAAACGTCGATATATCAGGGACATTAATCCTGTAGTAACCATGCGTCGATATATCAGGAACATTAATCATATAGTAACCATGCGTGTTTTGTAGTCGGAGTATCCTAGTTCCGGTACAAGTTTTGTCGCCCGCCTTTGAACTTTTTCGATGACAATGGAATATGTCTTATAGAGTGGACTCCAGATCCTACTTCCGTGTTTCGCACAAAAGTTTCTTTATCTAGTAATGTGAAAGACCTTTTGATTATTTGTATCATTCTTGTGCCTTTAGCACAGTTTCATATATGTTGTTGATCGAATGAAAGTTTGTTATCAACGTATATACTTAGGTCTTTCTCGCATTCCGATGAGTCATGTAGTAGTTTTCCATAGGGTTGTTGTACTCTAAATGCATTACGTGTATTTTCGTGGAATTGTGTCTTAGTTGCCCAATATATATCCTAATAAAACTATATTAATTGCCAAGATGTGTATCATAACTGATTAATCAAATTGCACCTTGGAATGATAATAAAGAGGCACTTTGTAAATTGAACTATTGTGCAAAGAATGGAACAGAAGATTTCACTGTAATGTGACTTGTTAATTATTATGTATTGCATGGATATATCATCTCAACGGGCGTGTCTTCATAATAAAGAAGGGTGGCGTGTTTGGGAGTTATTAACTCTATAGTAAAGTTCACCAAGACGCATGCCTAAATAGCACTAGAGAACCCCACTTAACTAAATTGACCGAAAGATCCCTAACTAAAATATCATCGATAATTTCGCTATTAATCTGATTGAATAAAAATAAAAATTGACACATAAACTTTAACGTCAATTCTCTATTACAAAAAAATACCATAAGATTTAACGTTAAATATCTATTACAATAATTGGAATTATTGGTTACTCAGTACCACCTTAAATGGACATGGTATAGTCGAGCTTCCAAATCTGTCTACGTAATTTTGAAGGAGGTATAAGAGAGGTAGACAAATACACGAAATATGCTCCGAAAAATACTTTCCATTGTCACAGCCATTTTCCAGCTGTTTTCAATTATCCGCACAGAAGTGAGAAAACCCTCTTTATTTCTACCATATCAGGCATAGACTAACACGGAACGCTCTTTTCTGTTCCATGCCGTGCAAATAACGGTTTTCGTGTTCAGCGTTGTATTTTTTTATGACTTCCATACGTCTTTATGTGACACATAATGCTCGTAGAAAAGTAGTTCAACTATTTATCGACCTATTTCGATACCGAGAAAAATTCAAAAGCGAATATTATAGGTGTATTTTGCATCGCCCACTTGGCTTTAACTACCAATGTTGTGAGTTGCGTCAGCCAGTGTGCGTGGGTATACATACACATGACCCCCATTCCATTAGACGCGGTGTACACACGAAGCCCATTCCATTAGACGCGGTACACACACGTAACCCATTCCATTAGACGCGGTACACACACTTAGCCCATTCCATTTGCAGTTCTACTCTCGTGTACTCTCATCTACTCTCGTGTAACATTTGAGATTCGTGCTGATAATAGAATGAAATCAGAGTTCTTTTTAGATCCGGGTTCTTCATGAGCTGACACCATGAGTCATATTCAAAACAGTTTTACCGTAACCTCAATCCAGATCATGATGCAATAGACAGCCATAAACATGTGTATATTTCTATTCAATCCCTATCATTAACCAGTATTAGACGCTCGTACTTGTAACTTGTGTTACTATGGTAACGCTATGGAGATGCGGTTGGTTGGAAAAGTCATGTGAGTTTATTGCGCCAAAGCTACACGTTTTTAGATCTTAGGCATGTTGCGAACTACAAGTTCAAACGGGTGACGTCAAGATGTAAATTAGACGAAAACGTCCGAGTCACTAATTTCGTGATTCGATTTCAGTCAGTGACCTATGCTTATAAATGCAAATGGCCAGCATGTCAAATTCGGTCGAAATTCGAATGGTCTTGACCATGGTCTATACCAACACATACTCTGATAAATAATAAATATTACGAAATTCGTAGTATATGGGTTATCCTTTCCACCAAGCTTGCATATCACCAAACCCAAAGTCCAAAGGGCAACGAAATCCGATCCGATGCTCGACTATATATGGCACCCCAATCCTCTTCCGATGATTAGGTGCATAATAGATCGTGAATCACAGAAATTCCCCTGATGTTAACTATTCTTTGCTAAATACTCATCGATGAGTATTTCCTTAAGAAGTGATCAGATAATAAGTTGCGGCCGTGTGTTGAACTTATTATCTGACCATTTCCTGTCGATTAAAGGTACGGTTGGCCTTGGCGGTGGGTATCCTGTGAAAATATTTCCACCCGTCAAAAACCGCCACAAACAGAAGAACATCAAAATGTAGACAGACTTTGTCCGTATATAAATAAGAAATATCGCATAAACAGTATGTTATTCTCATATGTTTAACCATTTTTATGTAAACAAAAGCATAACAAAGTTATATTATGATGGTAAACATAAAGAGCGTTCTTTGTTAGTGAATTCCTTATATGGTACTAATAAAGAGCGTTTATGCCATTTGTGTGTGATTAGCCAGTAGCATTATGCTGTCCCCTGTAACCCAATCAGGCTCTTGCTTAGGTAAAATATAGTAGGTATTTATGATAACATGCTGTTTATGCGATGGTCATGGTATATATGAACGAAACTGTATGCGTTTTAATGTTTTTTCTGTTTACGGTGTTGGAACAAATATGAATATTTTCGACAATTAAGGCCTCACGTGCCTTTAATATGGATGTCGTCTGCCTGTATTTCCTGAACATACATTTATATTACATTAGATTACATAATTACAAAGTGCTATCCCTTTCTTTACTAATTTAAGTACTCGTTGATGAGTGGTTACCACAGGAAATATTCAGATAATAAGTTCAATACGTCGTATATGTTGAAATTATTATCTGAACATATCTCTTCAATAAATTGGACTCCTTCTGCAGTATTAATAACGGTCGTCTGCTTAAAGGTACGCAATCCGATTCGATGGTCCCCGTCTCCTCAGATTCCAACGTCAACATTTCTTCAAATGACGCTTTATTTATCAGAATAGATTAATTACCACAAAATAATGCTAACCACTGTTCGTCAACTCTAGTATAAAATTTTCCAAAACGTGTTATATATCAACATTTTGTACAACGCATTTGGCATCGAGAGTATGTCGGTCAGCTCGTCGAATATTTGCTAGGCCGACAAATATTCCAGATGGTGAAAAATAACAGATTAAAAAAAAAACGATATCTGATCACTCTGAGCGTTGATGGGTAGGTTCCTCGACTCGAATCAAATGTGTTTTGACCCGGAATCCAAAGAAATAGTAATTTAGGAGCGCGAATTCGTATTATGTATCTTAAATGTTTCGTGAAAACCCCTCCAGATGAGCAATGCATATATGAATAACTGAGTGGGAGATACATTTATAATAAAAATAATTTAAACATACATCGATTCCATGACGGGAGCTCCGCTTGTGCAGCATTAAAGACCCCGTGCCAGTGCATTCTCTTATATATGCGAGTCTCCCATATGGAGCCTCGCATATATAAGAGAATGCGCTGGCTTACAAGATCAAGGTAAATATTGTTATGCCAATGCATTATCTTATATATATGCGAGGAGCCACATGGGCGTATGAAAGAGAATGCGAATTTGCACAGGTCTTTCGCAAAATAATCAGGAAGCTCCAGTCATCGAACGGTTAAAACATGCATCGATGATAGTGACCTCATGGTCCCGCCTTCAAATTGTCTAAATTCCATTGAACACCTCAAACAGTGAACTCAACAAGGGCTTAGTTTATGTGCGCGCATTAGAATGTGTTTAGTTGAATAATTCATTGAGTTGTATAAGCACGTCACATGTTACATCTCCTGGCTTGTATGTCCCAGCCTGTGGTACCAAGACTGTACTTAATTGTTCGATAGGTAAGTTGGTGTATGACCAGGTGACACATCTGACCAGGGGCGCCGGAAGCATCCAAGGGCAGGGGGGCAGAGCCTACAAAAAGGGCACTTTTCCGCAAAAAAGGGCATTTTCTCTGCAAACTCGGGAAAATAACCATAAATTCATTGTGGCAAAAATACCTATTTTAAAGGTATTTGTCGGTTTTTATGGCCGTATTGTGATAAAATTGACAACAAATTAATATTCCTTGTGAAATTGGTGGTATTTGGACCAAAAAAGTCACATTTTACTATAAAAACACGAGATTAAACACACAAAAAGCATTTTCTGTCTCCAGAAAAAGGGCAAGTCCTGCCCCCGCTCGCCCCCCTTGGTCAAGGGCAGGGGGGTCAGCTGCCCCTCTGCCCCCTCTTCAGGCGCCCCTGCATCTGACAGTGTCAGCGAACATCACACCTAGCCCTCCGGATTGACAGTGGCAAGTCAGAATGGAGGACCATAACGCCTTTCCGTTTATCAACTTATGTATGGCGAAAGACAGTTCTGTGTAAACCCGACTCGAACAGCAGTATATGGTAGAAATAGCGTTAGTTTCATTTCTGGCAAGTGGCTGTGACTATTGAACGTATTTTTAGAGCATATACGAAACCAGCATATCAGTAGTTAGTATATCTGTCAGCCTATGTTATACCTCCTTTCAATTTACGTAGAACAATTTGTACTCTAATGAGCCATGTCCGCTTAACATGTGAATTACATAAAGTAACTTGTGTGGACCGTATATGGATACCCTCCCTGAGTGAATACATCGCCTTTTTCGGTACTTTTGAGTTTTTTTCTTCTAAAACGGAAAAGGCCACCACATCATGCATACTGTAGCATGCACGTATATAGTCTAGTGTGCCCTAAAGATACCACATCATGCATACTGTAGCATGCACGTATATAGTCTAATGTGCCCTAAAGATACCACATCATGCATACTGTAGCATGCACGTATATAGTCTAGTGTGCCCTAAAGATACCACATCATGCATACTGTAGCATGCACGTATATAGTCTAGCGTGCCCTAAAGATACCACATCATGCATACTGTAGCATGCACGTATATAGTCTAGTGTGCCCTAAAGATACCACATCATGCATACTGTAGCATGCACGTATATAGTCTAGTGTGCCCTAAAGATACCACATCATGCATACTGTAGCATGCACGTATATAGTCTAGTGTGCCCTAAAGATACCACATCATGCATACTGTAGCATGCACGTATATAGTCTAGTGTGCCCTAAATATACCACATCATGCATACTGTAGCATGCACGTATATAGTCTAGTATAGTGCCCTAAAGATACCACATCATGCATACTGTAGCATGCACGTATATAGTCTAGTGTGCCCTAAAGATACCACATCATGCATACTGTAGCATGCACGTATATAGTCTAGTGTGCCCTAAAGATACCACATCATGCATACTGTAGCATGCACGTATATAGTCTAGTGTGCCCTAAAGATACCACATCGTGCATACTGTAGCATGCACGTATATAGTCTAGTGTGCCCTAAAGGCCACCACATCATGCATACTGTAGCATGCACGTATATAGTCTAGTGTGCCCTAAAGATACCACATCATGCATACTGTAGCATGCACGTATATAGTCTAGTGTGCCCTAAAGATACCACATCATGCATACTGTAGCATGCACGTATATAGTATAGTGTGCCCTAAAGGCCACCACATCATGCATACTGTAGCATGCACGTATGTAGTCTAGTGTGCCCTAAAGATACCACATCATGCATACTGTAGCATGCACGTATATAGTCTAGTGTGCCCTAAAGATACCACATCATGCATACTGTAGCATGCACGTATATAGTCTAGTGTGCCCTAAAGATACCACATCATGCATACTGTAGCATGCACGTATATAGTCTATTGTGCCCTAAAGATACCACATCATGCATACTGTAGCATGCACGTATATAGTCTAGTGTGCCCTAAAGATACCACATCATGCATACTGTAGCATGCACGTATATAGTCTAGTGTGCCCTAAAGATACCACATCATGCATACTGTAGCATGCACGTATATAGTCTAGTGTGCCCTAAAGATACCACATCATGCATACTGTAGCATGCACGTATATAGTCTAGTGTGCCCTAAAGATACCACATCATGCATACTGTAGCATGCACGTATATAGTCTAGTGTGCCCTAAAGATACCACATCGTGCATACTGTAGCATGCACGTATATAGTCTAGTGTGCCCTAAAGATACCACATCATGCATACTGTAGCATGCACGTATATAGTCTAGTGTGCCCTAAAGATACCACATCATGCATACTGTAGCATGCACGTATATAGTCTAGTATAGTGCCCTAAAGATACCACATCATGCATACTGTAGCATGCACGTATATAGTCTAGTGTGCCCTACAGATAGTTATATAGTCTAGTGTGCCCTAAAGATAGTTATATAGTCGAGTGTGCCCTAAAGATAGTTATATAGTCTAGTGTGCCCTAAAGATAGTTATATAGTCTAGTGTGCCCTAAAGATAGTTATATAGTCTAGTGTGCCCTAAAGATAGTTATATAGTCTAGTGTGCCCTAAAGATAGTTATATAGTCTAGTGTGCCCTAAAGATAGTTATATAGTCTAGTGTGCCCTAAAGATAGTTATATAGTCGAGTGTGCCCTAAAGATAGTTATATAGTCTAGTGTGCCCTAAAGATAGTTTGTGTTTCTTTAAAGCCATATGGCGGTTTGGGTTCCAAAATACGTCTAATAATATTCGCTTTTTAATCGAAATAGATCGATAAATACTTGAACTACCTCACTACGGGCATTATATCACATAAAGACGAATTGAAGTCACAAAAAACAGGGGGGGGGGGGCAGCTGGAAAATGGCTGTCACCATGGCCAGTATTTTTCAGAGAATATGAAGCTGGTATATAAATAGTTCGTGCATCTGCCTTTATATATAAATAGTTCGTGCATCTGCCTTTATATATAAATAGTTCGTGCACCTGCCTTTATATATAAATAGTTCGTGCATCTGCCTTTATATATAAATAGTTCGTGCATATGCCTTTATATATAAATAGTTCGTGCATCTGCCTTTATATATAAATAGTTCGTGCATCTGCCTTTATATATAAATAGTTCGTGCACCTGCCTTTATATATAAATAGTTCGTGCATCTGCCTTTATATATAAATAGTTCGTGCATCTGCCTTTATATATAAATAGTTCGTGCATCTGCCTTTATATATAAATAGTTCGTGCATCTGCCTTTATATATAAATAGTTCGTGCATCTGCCTTTATATATAAATAGTTCGTGCACCTGCCTTTATATATAAATAGTTCGTGCATCTGCCTTTATATATAAATAGTTCGTGCACCTGCCTTTATATATAAATAGTTCGTGCACCTGACTTTATATATAAATAGTTCGTGCACCTGCCTTTATATATTAATAGTTCGTGCACCTGCCTTTATATATAAATAGTTCGTGCACCTGCCTTTATATATAAGGACAGTTGAAGTAGCCGTTCTTGCTTTATTTTAGCAAGATGAATAAATATTACTAAGATATCGAGTACGTGGCGATTATTCAAAGTTTCACGAAGATTAAGCACCCGTCATTAACCAGACAACTTGCGGTTAAATTTAGGGTAATGCTGTGTGAGTAACCGTAAAATCGCTTTGTGTGCCCGGGGTTATCGGCCCAGAAACCCGAATTCGTGGGTTATATAATCTTCAGTAAAGCTTAATTTGTGGAGATAAAATAAATCAATTGTGATAACCTATATATATACATAGAAATATAATCCTTGTGTTACATAACCGTTTATATTTGGCTGTATGGGAAAATAACGTGAGGGTTGGGGACCCAAAATGCTTTTGCGTAATTCAGTCAGCCATTAGTCCACACATTCCATGTTAATTATGTGCGGCATTTCCAACTCGAACTACCAATCCTCTAGTTCGGAGAAAGAACAATCTATACAGACAGATGGATCTGGTTTTCGTAAATTTGTCTAGAAATGCTAGTTGGTCGATGGTGGTTTGCGCTCCTAAATACATCTTATAATATTCCGTTTTGAATTCTTCCCGGTATCGAAGTAAGTCGATATAGGTAGTATCTTTAAACGAGCATTATATGTCCAAGAAAGACGCATTGAAGTCATAAAAAATACAACTTTGAACACGATGTTTGGGTCCCAAAAACAAGAAGCCATTTGGCATGGAACAGAAAAGATTGTTTCGTGTTAGTCTAATCCCGATATGGTGGAAATAAAGAGTTTTTGTTTCGCTTCTGTGCGAAAAGTTGAAAACAGCGGGAAAAATGTCTGTCTCATGGACAGTATATTTCCGAGCACATGAAGTCGGTATATAAATATTTCATGTATTTGTCAAACTATATCATACCTCCTATAATTCCAAATTACGTATAGATGTAATTTGGAAGCTCGAATTGGCCGTGTCCGTTTACAGGGATTCAAGGCCTTGGTATTGGGAAAATGAGTAGAAAATATAGGACACTGAGAAAAAGATAAACTTTGTCCCTATATATTCATAATTGATAGTTCTCCAATTAATACCGAAAAAATATCGAGAGCTCAAAACGTTTTGTAACGCTAGAAGACATTATGTCAGTTGGACATTTGAGAATCTATTCTATCCATCATAAACCTATATACTATTTCAAATTTATGTCTATAATGTAGTGTGAAAATGAATGACCACCTTTAATATCTGGCTTTTCTGTGTTAAAACCATTATCACAACTGTCACAGTGATTGGCTATGATTTTTTTTTTAAATTCATAACTCATTCATAGATTATAAACAATCATGGAATACAATTTATTGTTATAACATGCAATGATCTACCCGGGCAGGGGTGGCGCCAGTGGGAGGCACGGGGGGGGGGGCTACAACCCCATTGTCGGGGAGCTCTAGCCCCCTCGTCGGGGAGGACTTGTCGGGGATTTTCTATATGTAAGTCGGTTGTGTGTATAAGATGAAGTAATCATGTACAGACTGTCAGTGGGAAAGTGTCAGAGAGAGAACATACAGCGGAATATATCCCACACAAAATATTCATAGCACATGTTCCCATTAAATCCGGGGGTATTCCCCTGTATTGTTACACCATCAGCGTTTAAGTGGTAATGAAAATCTATTGAAACATGTGTGCTTTATCATTGCTGGCTACTCTGGCATTCGTCACAATGGCCACATTGGTCTATATAACCATTGAGTACCTACAGTATGGCCACATGTTAGCTATATCCCCCGACAGTGAAACACCATGCTGGCACTTGCAACTAATGAAATTAGAAATTAGAACTGACACAGAAGACTAGTGGCCTCCCTAGAATATAGGAATTTTCACAACAATTCATGGGTTTTAATCTTCGAGTTATCTCATCTGCTAATTATGGCTGATGTATTGCTAAACTTTATGACGACTCCCTCGCATTTTGGCCCGGCCCGGAACCAGGCTCCAGCTAAGAGACTATAATTACTTCAATATGGTTTTGTTCATTGGTTCGCCACACACACTATGTGCGCTCATTTCACATACCAACAGGCAATATGGTGTAATTTAGTGTAGCCCCCGTCGGGGATTTTCTGGTGCCACCCATGTACCCGGGACATCATAACCAATGGGATGATCGTCTGCTTGTCGTGATTTGTCAACAAAAATCACTAATCGTGCAATATTTTAGTCTGAATGTGATTTTCAGAATATTTTTTAATGTTTGCCGACAAGTTTGGATTTAACTTTGGTATCTTATTGGACTATTTGGAGTTTTATCGGTAATTATTCAACTGTAACAGTTATGTTTACATAGCAATGGTTTCAATATGCGAGATCTCGTTATTGGAGAGTTAACTAAACATACTCATATATTGCTGAGAACATTCCACGACACATATATGGCATGTTTCATTTTTACACAATTTTGTTTAAGATCAAATGCAACACATATTGTGGAGAATTTAAAAGTCATGAAAAATACAACGTTGAACCTGATGTTTGGGTTCCGAATAAAAACAGCTATTTGCACGACATGGAATCACTTGAGGGTTATTAATAATGAAAATATTCTGTTTTCATGTTCTTCTCACTCTTCTTCTTGGTAATAATGGTTTAAGCCACTTGGTATAATTTTTCAGTTGTACTGAAATTGTGTAAAAATGAAACATGCCATATATGTGTCGTGTAATGTTCTCAGCATTGAATATATGAGTATGTTTAGTTAACTCTCCAATAACGAGATCTCGCATATTGAAACCATTGTTATGTAAACATAACTGTTACAGTTGAATAATTACCGATAAAAACCAAATAGTCCAATAAGATACCAAAGTTAAATCCAAACTAGTGCGATTCTGAGAATTATCACACGCCTGGAAACTCGTGCGATCATGCGAAACTTCTAATGTAAGACATAAGGTAACCCGAGTCCACAGGGAAGGAGGAAACTTCTAATGTAAGATCATGCGAATTACGTTGATAGATATGTAATAAAACCTCGTCAAGAACAGCAAACGATCACCTCTATTTATAAACGCTTATTATTAGAGGTGATCGTTTGCTGTTCTTGACGAGGTTTTATTACATATCTAGATCTATCAACGTAATTCGCATGATTGCACGAGTTTCCAGGCGTGTGATAATTCTCTGAATCGCACTAGTGCAATCTGTCGACGGAACTATTTCATTCAGTGTTGTTAGACTGGTCCTCGCCGTTACTAACGGGTCGAAACATGATATGACATGCGCTTAGCATGGCATATAGTCAGCAATCTGCAACTGCATGATGATGGTCTTATCAAAACATTTTGGCATCCTTTTAACTCATTGGGAGAATGTTTCAAAAATTTAAAAATTCTACTTTTGGCATTAATTGATTCTGATTTTGAAGGGTACGTTCTAAAACTATTTTCAAAATTCCAATAAACCGCTCCGGGATCCAGCTTCCACCTCAAAATTCATGTCATCAGAACGAGGAGCAATTTGTCTGCGAGAAATTGGGACCTTGGTCATCATCACATTTAGCCTCGAATCTTCTTTAATATGCCTATAGCAGACAACATCCCCTTTCTTTTGACATCCATACATTTGTGCACCACCTTCATTATGTGGGAAAATTATGTGACGGATAGGTTGTGAGCTATTGTTTCTTTCACTATTCTTATTTTGATGGATAGAAAGGCTTTGTGGTTCGTTACGACCGTCAGTCCGTCCTCCGTTCTGACGATACTTATGAATTAACTCATGAAATAACACGGGGATATTTGCGGATTGTACAGCGAAATGTTCCAGGTTCGACACCATAGGATAGGATAGGATATTTTATTTTAATATACATATATCAATGCATAATACATTTAACAAATATTGTATTGTATATTCGATGGGTGGCATAGTCAGGCTAGACTGTCTTACTGCCACCATATGATATATACATAGGCGGCGACATAACAAACGGCACGGCATCGGAAAGATATCGCGGGAATTCGGCCATTTTCGGAAAAGTTCGTTACTTCCCATTGATGACGGACATGCTACAATTATACAACGGGAACGCGGCCAATTTGAATTTTCGTACAGGTTCTATGCCTCCCAATTTTGACGGACATACCACAACTATGATTCTTCGGTCCAAGAGATCATTATTGATTGAAATAACCTATACATAGTCCGGGGAATTTTGTGATATGCATATAATACTAAAATATCAGCCACGGAGATATAAACGTGGCTGTTATGATAACGCGGGAATCTGTAAAATATAGTAATTCGTGCGGCCGCTGCGATCTCGGTGGATTCCGATACCTCTCGCTGACAACAACGGCACCTCCGATGATTATATAAACAAAATAACCTGGCCACGACTGCGAGTGGGATTAAAAGTTGCACATGTTGTGCTTTGTAAGCAATTCGTGAGATTCAGGGTTCTCTACAATTTTATTTATACTATTTTTATTTTTGACTGGCTAAAACTGTTCATCATTAGCGGAATGTAAGCTTCCGGTGAGCAAGGCAGGGTACCTTGTTTGTGGGCCCAGGACACTGTGGCATCACCCATTGCTCATTCTGAATATGGGGCACCATAAAAAAAAAAAAAAAAACCTCGTCAAGAACAGCAAACGATCACCTCTATTTATAAACGCTTATTATTAGAGGTGATCGTTTGCTGTTCTTGACGAGGTTTTATTACATATCTAGATCTATCAACGTAATTCGCATGATTGCACGAGTTTCCAGGCGTGTGATAATTCTCAGAATCGCACTAGTGCAATCTGTCGACGGAACTATTTCATTCAGTGTTGTTAGACTGGTCCTCGCCGTTACTATTTTTACTTTTTGAACGCAAGGGCGACAACCCACTTACCGAAATCGCAGCGCGCTGATTGGGTTATATATTTGGAAAATCTATCAGAATTTAATTTCAAACGCATCATTGAAGATGGGCCAAGGTCACTCGCGGATAGACAGGATCTCTGTCTGATTGTTGTGTTGACCCTAAAATGCCGTTAAAAACTCAATTAAATTCACATTTTCAGTACCGGAGATGTACGATTGTGAGTCAACTTACTATAATACGGAGATATGTAATAAAAATAGAACCGCATGAGTGTCTGGATTTTGACGAATTATCGCACTCGATCTGTTGGCGGAACGCGATCGTGCGGGACTGCGTCCCGCACTCGAGGTATCGCTCCGCCAACAAATCGAGTGCGATAATTCGTCAAAATCCAGACACGCATACGGTTCTATCTATTCACATGTACAAGTCAAACGACTGGCACGGTGCTCATCCGAAAGTCAACGTCTGACAGTGACACTATAAACCTCACTTATACGGATTGTTGAATTTGGTGTTATTATTTTCAAAGTTTAGAAACGTACACAATGTAATTATATGACGCCAAATGCATTTCATTATGGGAGAGGACTTGCATAAAAAACCACCACAGGCTTGTTATGTTATCGCATCACATTCTAATGGTCCATCATCAATCACATGGATTTTAAAAACAATTATATTTGTTTGGTAGGGAATAACTATCGTTTAGACCAAATACATTACACTATTAATTGTAATTCTGGGAGCAGAGGCGTAGGAAGCTATAATTATTGGGGGGGGGGTATCGGGGGCGTAGGAAAGTGGAATATTAGGGGCCATATTCGATGGCCATAGGCCATCGACGACAGCCACAGGCTGGAGATGGGGAGAGCACGAGAGGAGTGTCCCCTCTCGTCGGTGGGGGTCTGGGGGAACTCCACCAGGACATTTTTCTGAATTTAAAACCCTCAGATCGCATTTCGTTGCATCTGTGACAGTAATTACGTTAAATAACCCATTAAGGGAAAATATGGTATTTTAGTTTTTCACCTGCTGTACAAAATAGTATGGAGATCAATTTTGACTCTCATAAGCAGTCTTCCACGAAAACATGACATATATGTTTATACTTACATAATTATATATTCACATTCTCAGCTTTCCCAGCCTAATCCATAGTAGTAGTGCATGTAACTGAAAGATGGCATCGATAAAGCAGGCAGATTCGCCATTTAAGCAGTGCCAAAGTAACAGCTGTGATGAAGCGTAGCTTACCTTCGATGGTCTGGTTTCCGTATTTACTCTTCAAATAATTTCATATTGAATTCATCTTGGAAATCTTGATGTTGATTTGTTTTGGAGCTTTGGACAAATTAGATACCGTTTGTGGGATAACACAATGATTTCTGAGAGAGTACTAACAAGAAGGTTTATAAGGAGCAAAGGCCGGTGGATAGCACCATGCATACGGGGAGTTATAGTTTATTACCCGATAAAATTAACACAAACCAGTGGTATAGAGTATACATGTACTATATATTGTTTTTATGTCAAACTGTGCGGGCGGAGAATGTGATTGGTTAAGTTGAATAAATAAGAAATACAGTTTAAGTGTTGACCATTTTCTGGACAGTTTTACCCCCCCCCCCCCCCCCCCCACCGGTTCCTACGCCCCTGGCTGTCCCACATATTTTGTTTTCGCGACGCTAACCCTGACTGATAACAGTCAGACCATGATAATACTTGAGTTCATATATTTATCTGTCGACCGACGTCAATGTCCTAAATAGTAATACTTTATCTATCATAAAGTAGTGTCAATAGAAAACATCGTACGATCAATGTTTATCAGAAAGATGACGTCGCCGTCTGTATATAGGCATGTATATATTGGAGCACAGGTCAAAGGCATATGAGTCGGGGATACTATACTGTATTTCAGACAAATATCCATAACATATTACATCATATAGTGGTATATAGATGTATCTCATAGTATATGGATAACACATATCAGTACAAGCTCTTGTTATGTTAGGTTTACAATATATTATTCAAGTTTCTGAATAGTTGAGAGGTAAATTTCAACCCAGAGTAAGAAATGATGATATTATAGAATTTGAGCTGTCGGCTATTCTTGAGAGGAAGCTGTACGCATGCTTATGTGCATTCGCCGCAACATCAACAATGTGTGGTCAGACACAAACATCCCAATAGCACGTGATCTAGCGTACTTCATTAACATTCTGTATATAGTATTGTAGCAGACCGATAACTCATTCATTTATTTTTAGTACATAGATGAGTAGAGTAGAACGGAGATACATATCTATGAACAGTATAACTGTTGGCGAACATCTGGAGAATTTACGTATTGTACTGTTAGCACGCACACACTTAGCCTTGTAGGTTATAATACACCAAATGATTTACACAGGCCTCAGTGTTAACAAATCCCGCTGGCCTGTATTCGCAGGCAAGCTTTGACCCTGCACGAGTATTTGAAATTAAAGAACGTCCTTTTAGACACACAGATATGTGCCCAAAAGTACGTGTGAACGTGGTAAATCACACTGCAGCTTGACAAACGTCACACTATACCCTTAAAATTGAGAAAAAAATGACATCGAAAAATAACACAAACACCTCCCATAAATTATTCGCTATTTGCACAGCCATAACCGTTTACCATTTGATGTTTCTCGACGGGAAACACACTTGTGCATTTTTTCGTGCACTTTTCATCCATGTATCATTGACCATTCAGCTGCCAGAATTTTTTTTATGCTGATCCCAGCTTGGTAGTGCCAGGGGAAATCACTCTACTAATTTGTATTTGGTGTATTGTAACCTATAGTGGTCACTGCAAAGTCAAGAAAGTGGCGAAACGATGTTATATTGTGTCCATTTATATACCCACGTCCAAATAAATACATTTGATTCGAAACATGCCTGTGTTCTTACTTTATTAACCCTTTTATGTCACCACCCATAGCTGAATTTTCCAAAAAATACCTTGACTTGAATGTCAATTTTTTTTTCATTTTAGCTGATTTTTGGCAAAGTAAACAATGACGATGTACATACAGGTTGTCGATCTGATAGCTTGTAGATACCACTTTCAGAAAATATACCATACGATTCGCTAGGCGAATTGGGCGCACTTAGATTTCACATTGGGCGCACCTACACAATTTTCGAAAAAAAATCGACAGAAAACCAAAATTGTCCCTTCACAAGAATATATTTATTGGCCGAAATCTGTGCGCTTTGGATAGTCGAACCATTTCTGCAAGCTTACATGGTAGGCTTTTTGTGTCAACCTGACATCTAATAGGGGCAATTCAACTTCGTTTTACCCGAATCTGGTCCGATTTTGCATCATATTTTAGGGTATGGTCCATACTGACGTCACGCTTTACTCTCATAATGTGCCCAAACCCAACAAATCTGCCTTGTCGTTCATCTAGGTTGTCGGGCGCCAACAAATATTGTCTCACATTCATTAAAGGGGCACCATTGGGTCCAAAAATAGGTCGAAAATGGTAATTTTCCGTTCTACAACGAGAAGCAAAAATGGCACCAGAGGGGTTAATTTGCAATTTTATTGGACGCCTCCGGCGCCAAATAACCTGTCGTATCGCGTGCTTCATGTTTCCAATTTGTTTCATGGGCATAATGAGCACAGGACTTGTTTCAGAGCAGAAATCTGAAAAACGACCATTTTTCACTATAGGTTACAATACACCAAATGATTTACATAGGCATCAGTGTTAACAAATCCCGCTGGCCTGTATTCGCAGGCAAGCGTTGACCCTGCACGAGTATTTGAAACTAAAGAACGTCCTTTTAGACACACAGAAATGTGCCCAAAAGTACGTGTGAACGTGGTAAATCACACTGCTGCTTGACAAACGTCACACTACCCTTAAAATTGAGAAAAAAATGACATAGAAAAATAACACAAACACCTCCCATAAATTATTCGCTATTTGCACAGCCATAACCGTTTACCATGTGGTTATATTTGATGTTTCTCGACGGGAAACACACTTGTGCATTTTTTCGTGCACTTTTCATCCATGTATCATTGACCATTCAGCTGCCAGAATTTTTTTTCTGCTGATCCCAGGGGAAATCACTCTACTCTTTTGTATTTGGTGTATTGTAACCTGTATATGTTGTCTTTGTCCAATAAGTCGTTGATAAAAAATGTTTCCCAGATATTTACAAGAGAGGATGAAGTTAATCTCATCTCCGTTGAAAGTTATCGTCGCTAAGATTTTGATACCAATAGATGAAGATTGAACGCCATTCGTGTATTATAATACAGGCATGCGAATTCCCCTTCCACTGTCAGGGACGTCTCATACCAGACGCATTAAATTTTAGACCAAACGTAGGTTGAATTTGTTCTGAAAGTTTGACATTCCAACAAGTATTTACTGTCACATTTGTTGATTTTGGATAAAAAAATATATATATATAATATTTTCCTACCTTCGATAAAAAAATTTAGTCTGAAATGGCAATAATATTGGGTTGTTAGGTTGTAAATTTCCAAGAGGGGAGGGGGCCATGTGGAAATGGAAATGGAGCTTCTTCTAACTTGGACATTTCGGTCTGCTTCAAGGTGGCGATTTTGGAAATTCCAGGGTGGACACCACACCGGTCATATAAACGACTCGGTCATTTCCGCTTCGCTCGGAAATAACCTCTTCCATAAATAGACACCATATCTGCTGGACTATTTCAATCACGTGATACATACATGTATATATACATGGAGCTTCCACGTGCCAATGCATTATCTTATATATGATAGTCTCACATAGGGAGCCTCGCCTATATAAGATAATACATTGGCCTAACAATATTCACCTTGGCCTTGTAAGCCAGTGCATTCTCGTATATAAGCTAGGTTCCACATGGGAGACTCACATATCTAAGAGAATCTTTAAGGCCACACTAGCGCAGACCCCGTCATGAAAAGGTTAATGATGCAATCTTAGTAATACGAGAGATGAAAACATCAGCAGCTGAGCTCTGTGGACCACGCACATCTGAAAGTTACGCGACCCCCTAGTTCGTGACGTCACTACTCCGCGACTTTGATAATTCTCTATTTAAACTGTATAGTGGGTTCATGTTATGACTTAATAGCGAATTCCACAGTTGTAAGTCGAATCATTGCATCACAAAAAGATTGAGCTATGTACACAAGCATTTGGGTGGTAAAAAGGGCACTTACATTCATCGAGATATAGTCGCTAAGTAAGTTGATTCCAAGGATATAGATACATGGACAATGGTGATTGCGTGATGCAACATGAGTAATCTCGTTTTGGATCGCATTGCAGCAGTTTGCACAGCGACTGATCAAATATCTTAAACACCTAAAAAGAAACTAAGTTCCCCCCAGAAATTTTCTATGATATCATGAGATGTGTTAGTCAGAATGCGATGACACTTTGGGAAGATAACCTCTTATATACAAGATTTTATTGCAATAACACATCAATGGGTAGTCCAAGTCTTCTCGTACTAAAACCAGCTAAGATATTGGGATGGAGATGCTGGTATTTAGTCCGAGATCGCCGCCATAGGCTTCTTATATCACAATTGCGACAATAAACGGGTTTTTTTTCCCGCAGAAGACATGATATTCGATCTGAAACCCACATCAGTTGTGAATTGAAAGCGGTAATTTAATGTGAAAAGAGACATTTACCGCATTGTTGACATATTTTTAAAAGTATGCGAACTCAGTTGACCTCGCGAACTGTGTTCGGCATTTTCCGGTGAAAATATTCCGTAGATTTTCGACTAACCACGCACATGGCGATGAATTCTCCAATTGTAATTGTAATTATGTGTGTCAATAAATAAATAAATAGATTAAGTAAATATTGAAGATATAAATGTAATACATTAAATAAATTACGGGAATTACAACCCTCTCACAGTTTAAAACAGTGTAAACACAACGAGCATTAGAATAAATATGGCGGCTGCCATCTTGTTTGTATCGAAATTCGTCACCACCAAAACAAACTCCGGACAATACCGAAGTTCTTCGGAACACTCGTCTTTCAGTTAGAACGTAAACAAACATATAAAAAAGCGACGTTAGTGGCAATCAACCGGAATATTCTATGTGGAATTTAACATGAAAGTTAGATTATTATACACCATTATGATCATAAGATGTCACTCTTTCCGATGTATATAGCATCATGTATTGATTTGAGAAGTAAATTGAGTAAAATACACCACGAATTCCCGCCACAAACCCTGGGCGTAACTCGTGTTATAAGAAGCCTATGGCGGCGATCTCGGACTAAATACCAGCATCCCCATCCCAATATCTTAGCTGGTTTTAGTACGAGAAGACTTGGACTAATCAATGAGCAGTCGCAAACATATAACATACACATAATGTAAAACATACATATACAGTAATAGCATGAATTAAACTAAAACCCGACTCTGTACAAATTTATGTTCTGCACTCAATAACAATTTTTCATATAATTATTATGCAATGGATAAACTCTGCTGCATGCTTTTCAAAGAAGGACCGGATCATGTCGCATGTGATATTTATGGTGACAATGTGCCTATTTTCCATTATAAAATGAAATTTATTGTTTTTTGCCATTCTATGTAAATCGGTTATATACCCCCCTATTGCTGCGATACAACTAATGCGAAGGTTTGTCGTATGCCGGGCGATTCATAACAAAGTGTGATTCGTTCTCAACCGAGTTCGTCTTACAGACATGACATGGTCTATCCTCTATTTCTGACGGGAATGTCTGTGTCTTCCCTTCTCAATCTCTCGTTTGTGATATGCGCAATCTATTGAAGAGAATTCTCGCGTCAATATGATACAACATATCTTATAACTGATGATGTGACAAGTGGATACATTCTTAAATAAACACAAATTTAATGGGACGAGTCGACATTCCAAAAATATCCAAATCGCTGGGTTCACCAAGAGGTAATGTTCACGTATGCTGGACATTATAAGTTATTGTGGTGGATTGACGGTAACATGGTGTGACATTGGCGGCTTGGAGTATATGTTCTGCCGACAGTCCTGGTCATTCATAGAATTTTTACATTTATTCCGACGAATGATCAGCAGAAAATGTCAAAATCCCCTATCGTTCTCTCCATAACGTTGTTCAACGTGAAATGACGTCATTAAAAAAGCGGTCCACCGAAAGACGATGAACCGGTTGTCTTGGTTTCCCTTATGTTAACGGCTCGAGACGTAAAAATGGGTTATTTTGCGCGGCTGTCTGACCAATCAAAGACGCTGTTATTTACGGGAGGCGGAATATTTGGTCATGTTACGCGGCTGTCTGACCAATCAAATATGATGTTTCTTACTGTAGGTGGAACATCTGGCCATCTTGAAAAGTCAGAGTTATCGGTTGACGACAGCCTGACCTCTCCTTGGTGACTTGGCACCTTGAATATAGTGTCTACTGATTACGCAACACACCATCGCACAAATATGCACATAATGTGATTATTTGATTCTGAAATAATCAGATAATGGACCCATACCCGTTATTTCGTTTTACGGCGCGGGCCATAAGGACAACACAATTTAAAGAGCGTACACATGAACAGTCTTGTTGGCTTTTTGTGTCATTGTCCGCACATATGCTTAGAATCGCCTCATTATGAGTCGATAATGTGACCAAAATTCTCTTAATTTCAGCACATTATCGACTCAAAATAAGGTGATTCTAAGCAGATTATCTACCTAAAATAAGTTCTATTATAAGCAGATAAATTGCTGGGTTTTGGGCGAAAAGGCTGATTTACAAGGAGGCCATGGTGCCTCCAAATTATTGTCGTGCTATCGGGATACATGCAGAACTAATATAAGATTTTCATTGTCGTGCTATCGGGATAACGTTTTTGTGACTTGATTTGAGAATTACCTCTGCACAAAACGCTGCTCATAATTTCAATGAAACAAGGACTCAGGTAGTTGACATTAACCCTTCCATGACTGGAGCTTCCTGATTTATTTGCGAAAACCATGGGCCAGTGCATTCTCTTATATAGTCCCACGATGGGGAGCTTCGCACATATAAGAGAATACTTTAGCCTAACAATATTTACCTTGACCTTGGAAGCCATTGCATTCTCTTATATATGCGAGGCTCCTATGGGAGACTCGCATATATAAGAAAATGTATGGCCTTTAACGCTTCACCAGCGCAGCTCCGGCCACAAACCTCAGGATTAATCAATCATAATATACTCTACATGAGACTCGCATATAGAAGAGAATGCATTGGCACACGGTTTTCGCAAACTTTAAGGAAGCTCCAGTCATGGAAGGTTGCCATGTGTCACGGGCAACTTACTTATTTTGAGGTGTTTAAGCAGTTTACGACTCAAAATATACAAGCCGCAAATTCAACCAGACAATCCGTTGCGTTTGGCACGTCCCCGTGAGCAAAAGAGGCCAATAAGCCAATAGGTCCAGCGCCCCACTGCGAGGGGTAAAAAACCCCTAATGTGTCACCCCCGTTTGCCGTGGGTGTATCCCATGAGGCGTGGTGTAGGGTCTAATGGTAGGGTCGCCGTTTCATGCGAGTTATTGACTTGTGGATATGGCTTAGTTCATGACGCACTTCGGTCCTACATCTCTTCGGAGGCGGGTGTTGAGTTGACCCGGCTCAATCAATCGGCTAGTGACGTAGTGAATCAGAGACGGGTGGTTGAGTTGACCCGGCTCAATAAATCGGCTAATGACGCAATGGTTCAGAGACGGGTGGTTGAGTTGACCCGGCTCAATCAATCCGCTAGTGACCCAGTGATTCAGATTAAATTTCTGTTGTCTGTTGACTGTTGTATTGGTTTTCTGTTTGCAGTTTTCTATTTTTTTATAGTTTGCTTCTGTTGTTTGAAGTGATGTGGCCCAGCTGCCGAAACGATGGCACACCTCGAATATACAATCACTGTTCTGCATAGAAATGAGACAAATGCTCTTTATGGTTACCATATCCAGCAGAGAACACTCTTTATCGTAAACGTGCTCGAATGGCAAGAGGTGAAGGTTTCTATTATTTCGATAACTCTACAAGGCAGGCTATACTGGTATCAAATGCTAAAATAAACCAGGTTTCTTGTGGGCGATGTTCCTGGATTCTTATGTGTGTTATATATCTCAACAAAAGCATGGACGCTCGCAATCGGATGTGATTGGTTTCGTACACAAAGTGTTAAAGGTACACAATCCGATTCGATAGTCTCCGTATATTTACATACTAAGTGTGATTATCACTAAATCCAGCATTCCGATTGGTCGGCACCCACGTGACTTGTTGCAGTTATTTCTCGGTGAACGCGCAACAGCTCATAACTGCAACCCCATAATTACATCGATACGTCATCGATACCGGAAAGAAAAACGCGTAATGTTTTGGGCCCATTTGCACTCGCGCAGGATTGACTTAAATTAAATCATCAGGTTTCAATATAAAGAAATTGTTCCTGTTAACTTTTGCCAAGTGTGTCTTTAAACTTCCACTTTTTTACAACTGGTACTTCAGACTTTCGAACTGTTGGAAATTCCTAACCTGACACTGCTCCTACGGTTGGACTTTTTCCAACTTATCGCCATTTAATTCAGTACAAAAATTTTGATTGAATGTAAGAAAATATGTCAGTTTTAGTCGAAGATAAACGTCACACTAAATACTGAGTGGAAAATCAAACTATCAAACTATCAAACTATCAAGCTATCAAACTATCAAGCTATCAAACTATCAAGCTATCAAACTATCAAACTATCAAACTATCAAGCTATCAAGCTATCAAACTATCAAGCTATCAAACTATCAAGCTATCAAGCTATCAAACTATCAAACTATCAAGCTATCAAGCTATCAAGCTATCAAGCTATCAAACTATCAAACTATCAAGCTATCAAGCTATCAAACTATCAAGCTATCAAACTATCAAACTGTCAAACTATCAAGCTATCAAACTATCAAACTATCAAGCTATCAAACTATCAACTATCAAGCTATCAAACTATCAAGCTATCAAGCTATCAAACTATCAAACTATCAAACTATCAAGCTATCAAGCTATCAAGCTATCAAGCTATCAAACTATCAAGCTATCAAGCTATCAAACTATCAAGCTATCAAGCTATCAAACTATCAAGCTATCAAGCTATCAAACTATCAAGCTATCAAGCTATCAAGCTATCAAACTATCAAACTATCAAGCTATCAAACTATCAAGCTATCAAACTATCAAACTATCAAGCTATCAAGCTATCAAACTATCAAGCTATCAAACTATCAAGCCAATTTGAACATATTTTAGTCCGAACTTTCCAGCTGATATTGTGTCGGGCATGAATTGTCAACTTGAACTTTTCACAAAAGTTGGGGGGGATCATGCCATGAATTGCTACTGTGGCTAACGCCCGTATAGAGATATTCCACCAGTACAAAACCTGGGAACTTTTTGAAGTTTTGACAGAGAACCTTATAAAGTCGAAAAGGTAACGCGGGGAATATATTTCTTAGTTATTACCTGTTCCTTAATGTACTTAACTGTAGGTAATGGTCCCAAACCCGAAATTGCACGATTTAAGTGACTTTGTGAGCTATTTTGCTTTGCGTCGCTTACAATTATGGAATTTCTCCTGGATAATTCATTCAAAGTGTATTGCTATATCAGCTCACCAAGTCAGAGAAAAGCATGGAATTTTAAGCTGGGACATTCACCTACAGTGAAGTACATTATTAAGGAACAGATAATAACTAAGAAATATATTCCCCGAGCTATTTTTTTTCAACTTTATAAAGTTCCCTGTCAAACTTCAAAAATTCCCAGGTTTTGTACTGGTGGAATATGATCTCTAGGGGCGTTAGCCAGAGTAGAGTTTCATGACATAATCTAGTTGGGGTTGAACGTCCCCCTGCCACCACATCCTTGAGTGTATCAACACACCCGGTTGCTGTTTGCTATCAAATAATCACATACCTCTACATTCACACAATGCCCATAAGAACCAGTACAAATCGCCATGGTTTACACGAACGGTTTCCGATGTTCATCAAACAATAACTGCAGTCACCACTTCATACAAAGCGATGAACCACTTACGTCGCTTCAATCAGATCGGGTGCAAGCGCCCGCTGCGTGTTGTTAATGTGAGACTGTTGGAATTTGAACAATGTGTTACTTTCCATTGTTTTTGTTGTTTTGAAAAGATGCTCATGTTATTATAATGCTATCAGAATGTAATTATTATAATGAATGACTTGAAGATCGATTGGGGTAATTGGTTTTGACTGGCAGAATAATGAAACAAGGTTCGTGTGAATCCCTTCCACACACTCTTTTTAATTACACTGCCGGTCAAAATCCAATGACCCCAATCGATCTTCAGGTCATTTAACCCTTTACCCAACATAACGGCCCTGTGCCAATGCATTCTCTTATATATGCGAGTCGACCATAGGTCGCCTCGCATATATAAGAGAATGCATTGGCTTAACACATTAAAAATTATAAAATTGTTAAAGAATGTAAGAAAAAATGGTAAAAAGTGTTAAAAAAAGATTTTTTTTAGGCCAATGCATTCTCTTATATATGCGAGGCGACCTATGGTCGACTCGCATATATAAGAGAATGCATTGGCACAGGGCATAACTGTAACTATCACAATGTGGTCAAGGAGCCGGTTCCAATGATACCCATATTTGTATGGTTCTATTGAGACAGACCGAAGATATTTTAGGCTGTTGAAGCTTTATTTGGCCGGTTTTGGCCGGTTTGTTGGGTAAAGGGTTAAGTAAGTATAGCATTGATACCACAGACTGGGACCTATAAGTAGAAACGTGATGTGAAATTCGCTTAGTATGACAGAGTCAACAATCTGCAACTGATGACCATATCAAAACATTTTGGCATCTTTTCAACTCATTGTGAGTAAATTAAAGATACGTGCGGTGTTGGCGGTGGATATGCTGTTAAAATATTCACCTCCGTCAAAAACCGCCATAAACACAAAGAATAGTAAAATATAGACAGACCTTGTTCTTATACCAATCAGAAATATGGCATAAACAGTATGTTATTGTCAATTTGTTTTCCTTTGTTATGTGAACAAAAGCTAAAAAAAACGTTACGTTATCAGATCTGGCTTTTGTTTAGACCCGGATATGGTAAACATAAAGAGCGTTATTTGTTACTGTTTTCCTGATATGGAAATAATAAAGAACGTTTATATCATTTGTGTGTAATTAACCAATTGAATTGTGCTGTGTTATGTAAACAGAAGCAAAACTTCTCTTTTAAAATACGCTCTTTAAACAATCGTCAGTTGTGGGTTGCACCCCACAAGTTACTCAAACAAAAGATCGCATCCCACAAGTATTCATAGGTATGTGCGGTCACCCCACAAGTATACTCTGGCCAGTGCGTCTTGACGACAATATACTATTTACGCGCTGATTATGTTTGGCATATGAACAAAACTATATATATTTTAATATTCCTTCTGTTGATGGCGATTTGAACTGATATGAATATTTCTGCAACGAACGCCGCCCGTGCCTTTAAAAAAATGTATAAATTCTACTTTAAGCATAAATAAAATCTGCTATTTTGCATAGGGGGAGGGGTGTACGTTCTAAAACCCTTTTCAAAATTCAATTTAACCGCTACAGGATCCTACATCCACTTCAAAATTTATGTCAGGAGAACGAGGAGAAATTTGTCTACAATAAATTTGGGCCTTTGTCATTATTATATTAGGACTCTTTAATATGACCAGCAGACATACTCTCAGAGACGTGGCGACGGGGGGGGGGGGGGGGGGTGGGGGGTTTGGGGGGGGGGTGTCTCACTCCCCCCAACTTTGGTCAAATTTTTCAACAGTTGATACCTGACACAACATTAGTGTTGGAAATTTCACACCAACAATAGGTTGAAAATGTTCTTGTAGTTTGATTTTCAAACAATATATTGCGGAGAATTTATTGTTTTTGGACCAATATTTGCATATTTTCCTTTTTTTGGTAAATTTTTTTGACTGAAATGGCCATCAATTAGAAATTTTCAGGTTGGAAATTTCCAACACTTGGAAAGCTTGTGCCCTGGTGTCTCCCCCCCCCCCCCCCATGGCCAGTCAAAAACCTCTAGTTAATTTAAGAAAACAATATTGTCCTACAGTTGGTCAAAATTGTCACTGGAATTGATTGTCATCAGGTTTGAAATTTCCAACTCTATGAATGCTTGAGGCTAGTCTAGATGCTAGGATTTTGCGATTTTCTTGTTCAGATTTCAATAAAAAAAATGCTAAATGAGTTTAAGAAGACGATATTTTACTACATTTGGTTAAATTTTTTGCCTGAAATGGTCATCAGTTGGGAAATTTCCAAACTAAGGGAGAGTATGAGGTTTGAATTTTCCAACACTAGGAAAGCTTGAGGTCAATCTAGATGCTAGGATTTTGCGATTTTCTTGTTTAGTTTTCAAACTTTTCTCACACCGGGCCCGGTGTGTCCTGATCTATTGCCCGTAGTCGTGGGCATTTGTCTGGAGTTAGACCACTAGATGTTAGGATTTGTGCAATTTTCAGGTTCAAAATATATGAATATTATCATACCGGGTAGATAGAACAATGGTTTATAAATAGGCTATTATACCTGAGAACACTTAGGTGCAAGAAGGGAATGAAATTATGCAAAACCTTTGGTCTGATTCAATTTAAGGGGTGTTTTGGTATGATTCAAGGGGGGGGGGGGTGTGCAAATGGAATTATGCAAAAACATTGTCTCTGGTCTGATTCAAGGAGGGGGGGTGCAGTTGGAATTATCAAGGTGTGAAACCCCTCACCCGAACGGAGACCCTCTAGCCACGTGCCTGCATACTCCCCTTTATCATATCATCCGTACATTTATGTACCACATTTATTATGTGGGGAAATTATATGACGGAATAGGTTTTAAGTCATTATATATCACCCAGTTCTGGTTAAAACACAGACTCAACAGATATATAGTAAACGGATTATAAATGGGTATTGGGTAGATCAGTCAAATACTTGAGCATTTTCAATTGACTGCTATTCTTAACATATATGGGGTTATTATTTTATACACGGCTATCTGTGTAATGATAGTCGGTGAATTCACTTTGTTAACTGACGCCCGGATGTTCTATTTTGATACAATAAAATAACCCTTGAGTCGCGAGTCGACATCCCGCTAGACACGACTTCCGTGCATGGACGATAGATCTCTTATTGCATCATAATATACGTTTGGCCCACTTCAACATACGTGCTTCTACTTGACCACTTAACATAGCGGGATATTTATGAATCATATGAGAAATACATAGCAATTTCGTCATTTGTTTATTTCTCAATAAAGGCCAAAATATAAGAGGTTAGGGGGAGGACTACTCTGTCCTTCCGACAACCCCGGGGTTAGCCTCCCCACCCCAATCGCATATCAGCGTTCGTCACTTGTATCGAAATACAGATAGAAGTTGACATCAGATTCTGTTAGTTTTTCATTCAATAAATTAACGGCGGTTTTATTTACATTTAAATGTACTTTTCCACTGAGGTTTAGTAAAACAAATTATTGTCTGATGTGGCTTAACCGTTTATATGCAAAATGGATTCTCCCATTCAGAATATAAAAGTATACATTGTGACGGTCTATTATTTATTTGGAGGGGTGTAAGTAATAAAAGCAGACAGAAACAAAACAAAAGAGCAGAAGGATTCATATTTATTGGTGCGAAATGTTCAGTTAATAAGCATGATCTTTGTTGACGTTATTATCTGAACATATCCTAGTATATTATAAGGGAACTACAGTAATCCCCTAAATAATCGACTCCTTAACCCTTTACCCAACAAACCGGCCAAAACCGGCCAAATAAAGCTTCAACAGCCTAAAATATCTTCGGTATGTCTCAATAGAACCATACAAATATGGGTATCATTGGAACCGGCTCCTTGACCACATTGTGATAGTTACAGTTATGCCCTGTGCCAATGCATTATCTTATATATGCGAGTCGACCATAGGTCGCCTCGCATATATAAGAGAATGCATTGGCCTAAAAAAAAAACTTTTTTTAACACTTTTTACCATTTTTTCTTACATTCTTTAACAATTTTATAATTTTTAATGTGTTAAGCCAATGCATTCTCTTATATATGCGAGGCGACCTATGGTCGACTCGCATATATAAGAGAATGCATTGGCACAGGGCCCTTCTGTTGGGTAAAGGGTTAACCACAGCAGAATTATGGGTAACTTTTCAGGATTTAGTGGGAAATATGGCTTGTTGCCATTCATCAGAAAGCTCTCAGTGAGAGCTTTCATATGAATGGCAACAAGCCATATTTCCGATGAATGGCCACAAGCCATATTTCCGACTAAATCCTGAAAAGTTACCCATAATTCTGCTGTGGTTAAGGAGTCGATTATTTAGGGCATTAGTGTACTCATCAATTAATATTTAGTATATCAAGGGTGAATTGGAAAGATCTCTTAATCGGGCATGTGATTACTTAACAAAACATGTCACATGTGCGATATACTTCATCCCATTGTTGAGTCATTGTTAATATACAAAAGATTATTCACATCCCATCTATTATGATTGAGATAGCAACGCGTATAAAGTAGAGATTAACAGCAACCGAGACATAACGGGCTAGTCAGCCTGTTCTCCCAACAACCGAGACTTAACGGGCTAGTCAGCCTGTTCTCCCAACAACCGAGACATAACGGGCTAGTCAGCCTGTTCTCCCAAAAATCAGCACCTTATCGGTTTATAGGTTCGTAATCGCCGTATAATCGCCTCATTTTGAGTCCAAAACGAACTGAAAATGATAGTTTTAGTGCCATTTTCGACTCATAATAACTTATAAGTTCATTTTGGGCGGACAATAACACAAATAAACCGACTCACGACTTTCATTACGCTCACAAAAATGTGTTTTCACTGTGGTCCGCGCCATAAAACGGAATAACGGATATAAGTCCACTATGGGCTTATTTCATAATCAAGTACCAACAACAACAGCAGCACCGGCTCCGTAACCTCGGCGGCGGAGTTACGGGAAATTTGTAGAAGTGCACAAGACGACATAGCCAGAACTAAAGCGAAAATAGAAGCCAGTGAGAAACAACAAGAGAAAACCGAACAACTACTAAAGGCTATGGCTATGTCACCAACAACAGCAACAACAGAAACCAAAAGAATTAAAAAATCAAAACAGAAAAAGAAAACAAATGTCTAGATCATTTCCACCCATTGTTTCATATATTTTGTTATGTTTATGTCTCACCATATCATAACCCCAACATCATTCATAAGTGGGTTGTATGGGAGGGGATCCGCGCCTTCCAAATCCTCCCAGGTCATTCCCAAATCCCCAATAAATAAAATATCATAATCAAAACCAATATACAAGTTTATGTACATATAACATAATTCACAACTTCACACGGTTTTTACTAGAGCACGACATGAATCTCAAGTCTAGATATGTGCAGGCATAGCTAGAGGTTTTACCATTGTGTGACTGAAGGTAGTCCGCCAGATGCCACAGTGTACCGGACATGGTTTATTATAAATGTAAATCTGTCAGATTGTTCAGTCTTCTGATATTCTACTGTATTGTACGTACATAAACATCACATATTTTGCCGTTAAATTAACTTTCACTGAGCTTCTAATACAAAATTGAGAAAGACCGACATAAACAACATAGTCCCATGCACTGAAGAAGTCATTGTTGAGTCATTGACAGCATTTTGGGTGTGTCTTGGGTATCCAGCTTTAGTAGTCGTCCTTTTTAGTACCAGCTTGACCGTTGTGGTCCGAATCGGCATCTCTGGTTTAGACTAGGTTTTATTCTAGACCAGGTTTAACTCCAGTTTAAACTAGGTTTAAGTAGGGTTTAAACTTGGTTTTACAGTAGTTAAACCAGGTTTATGGGAGTAAAACTGGGTTTCAGCGTACTTAAACAAAGTTTTGTGATAAACTCAGTTTAAGTTGAAACTAGGTTTTATTAACGTGATAAAGTTATGGTAATATTACTAATTGTTTGTGGTGAATTGGCTATATAATCATCAGTATAAGCTTAGGTATATATGATTTATACGTACCATACGTCTCGCCTCGAACATACACCTTTAAATATACTTTGAAAAAAATTCAAAGTTAAACCACCCTACCCCAGGTTTGACTAAAACCTAGTTTTTTGGGTTTAATTATTCGGCCGATATTTTTCGCCCAATATTGATGTTGTTTCTTCGTGAATATGGGAGTGTTTATTTTGAATTGGGGGAGGCGTTTATGCGCGGTCGTTTGTCACTCAATGTAGATGCAGGAGAGTCTTAGTGGAATTCGGGGAGGCGATGTCGGTACTTATGAGATAAATTCTAACAAAATATGTGCCAGTGTGATGGATGATTTCTTGCTATATATGTCTGTTTGCAATTCGCTCGTTCGGATGTCGATTTGGCGGCTGAGAGCATGGCGGGATCGGACTGATCAGATTGACACGTTAGACACGAACATGACTTTTGAAACTGATTCCTTATTCACAAAAGGTCTCTTTCGGTCAATTTGGCGCATGGGTTGGTGGCCCGCCCAAATACCTATCAGAGACACCCCAGCCTTCACCCGGGGGAGGTTAACGGCCACCCTGAGGGGGTGGAGTATGGACTATTTTGGAGAACTGTAAGGATTTCGACCAATTTGATAGTATGGGTGGGTGGCTCGCCCCAAATAACCCATAGAAACACCCCACCCTTCATATCCGGGGGGGGGGGGTACCACCGATGGGGTGAACGTGGGATATGGACCATTTTCGAGACTGGTAAGGATTTCGGCATGGATGGATGGCCCGCTCAAATGTCCCATAGAAACAGCCCACCCCTGAACGCTGGGGGACCACCCCAGGAGGTGAAAATGGGGTATGGATCCATTTTCGAGAACGGTAAGGATTTCGGTCAATTTGACGTCAGCAGTGTGGGTAGCCCGCTTCAACTACCCCCTATAAAAACCTCACCGGAGGTACCACCCCGAGGGGGTGAAATGGAGTATGGACCATTTTCGAGAACGGTGGGTGGCACATCCCAAATGCCCCCCATAGAAACACCCCACCCCCACTCGGACCCCATTTTCACCCGCGGTAAGGGTGTGGGTGTTTCTATGACTATATTCGAGGGCGGGCCGCCCACCAATGACGTCATATTGGCCGAAATCCTTACCGATCTCGATAACGGTCCATACCCCATTCTATGGGATATTTGGGGCGGGCCACCTACACAATCGTAATATTGACCAACAGAGGCATGTTTTTGCGAATAATGAATAAAATGCTCCATACCCCATTTTCACCCCAGCAGGGTGGTACCCTCCAGGGATGAGGGTAGGGTGTCTATATGGGATATTTGGAGCAGGCCACATACCATCTTCAACCCTCGGGTAGTAACCCACCCCACCCCGCCCGGATGTGAGGGGTGGGGTGTTTATATGTGTTATTTGAGGTACCCTTCCCCGGGGGTGAGGGTTGGGGTGTTTCTATTCGGTATTTGGGCGTACCCAATTTCCACCTCCTCTGGTAGGACCCCTCCCCCCGGTGAGGGGTGTGTAGGGGTGGTTCTATGGTGTATTTTGATCGTGCCACCCACTCCTGCTGCCAAATTAATTAGCCTAAATCCTTACCGTCCATACCCCTGTTATCCCGGGGTGAGGGGTGATGTTTCTATCGGGTATTATGGGCGAGACACCCATTCATGCCGTCAAATTCGCCGAAATCCTTCCCATCTCAAAAATGGTCCATACCCCATTTTCACCCGTCCGGATGGTACCCCCCGGGGTGGTGGTGTTTCTATGGGGTATTTGTGGCGGGCCCCCACCCATGCCCTCAAGAGATATTTTTGAGTTCCAAAAGTCACGTTCGTCCATGATATTAGATAATATCTAACCGTTATACAACAGACCGTGCATTCGTCGTGATTTCTCAAAGCGCACGGGTTATTCCCCTGATTAGGAGATTATATAGCGACAACAGGTCGCGTGACCGGACAATGAATTGACAAGTAGCGATAATAAACAGACAGACCACGCCTCCTATTCTTGCAATTGGACAAGTGAGGCCCACAGGTAACGCAATCGACCAAATCTATGTCGTCCCAGCGGTGGAGAAAAACTTGGTTTTACTACTAAAACCCAGTTTAAACTGGTAGTTTAAACTAGGTCTAAACTGGAGATGCCGATTCGGACCTGTGTGTTTATGTTACATAAATTATCACATTTCTTATCGTGACGGTGGCTGTTTTAACCCTCTACCCAACAAACCGGCCAAAACCGGCCAAATAAAGCTTCAACAGCCTAAAATATCTTCGGTCTGTCTCAATAAAACCATACAAATATGGATATCATTGGAACCGGCTCCTTGACCACATTGTGATGGTTACAGTTATGCCCTGTGCCAATGCATTCTCTTATATATGCGAGTCGACCATAGGTCGCCTCGCATATATAAGAGAATGCATTGGCCTAAAAAAAAAAATTCTTACATTCTTTAACAATTTTATAATTTTTAATGTGTTAAGCCAATGCATTCTCTTATATATGCGAGGCGACCTATGGTCGACTCGCATATATAAGAGAATGCATTGGCACAGGGCCCTTCTGTTTGGGTAAAGGGTTAAACGCAAATTTGAGGCAGGAATAACATTTTAAAAGATGACCATCAATGCGTCCTGTGGTCAGATGTAAGATTTATATATCAAATGTGTGCTGAAAACACAGACAATGTCAAGCTGGGTACCAATAACACACAAAGTTTCGTAAAACTGTGTACATAACACACCAAAATGTTGATACAACGACAATGAGTGAAATTGCGAAAGATGTGGAATAACAGCCTGTTCTCCCGAAACTACGCACATTATCTGCTTATAATAGACCTTGTTTTATGTATATTATCTGCTTAGAATCGCCTCTTTTGACTCGATAATGTGCTGAAAATGAGAGCGTTTTAATCACATTATTGACTCACAATGAGGCGATTCTAAGCATATTATGCGCAGACAATGACACGAATAAGCCAATGCACGACTTTCCAGGTGTGCGCACTTTGATATGTGTTTTCACTGTGGCCCGCGCCATAAAAAGAAATAACGGATATGAGTCCATTATCTGCTTATTGCAGAATAAAATAATCACATTATGTATCTATTTCACATTATATGTCAATTATGTGTGTATTTGCGCGAGGATATATTGGGCATACAGTTAGAAACAGAAGAACATTTCAACCTGAGATGACCCATTTATAACCATTTAAGAGAGCGTTTTGGGTTTTCTTTGCAGGAATAAAAAACTTGAATCAGACCTTCACTAATATGGTTATGACAGATCAACAGAAATTCTTACTCATCTTGAGAATTGATGAAGATGAACTCAAAACATGCAATGATGTAGAACATGTCACGAATCATTACTTTTGTCTGCAGATATCTCAATATACATTGAATAAATTACCCAGGAGAAATTCCATAATTGTGAGCGACGCAAACCAAAATCACCCACAAAGTCACTTAAATTATGCAATTTCGAGTTTGAACATTCACATACAATGAAATACATTTTATTCCGGAACTGGTAATGACTAAGAAATATATTCCCCGCGTTATTTTTTCGACTTTATAAGGTTCCTTGTCAAAACTTCAAAACAGTTCCTAGGTTTTGTAATGGTAGAATATGATCTCTACGGTCGTTAGCCGGAGTAGAGACTCGTGGCATGATCTGCTTCATTACATGTTTTGAGTTCATCTTCATCAATTCTCAAGATTATTAGGTCAGGGCATTAAAAAGTTTGGAGGTTTAGTACTGGTGGAATATGATCTCTGCAGGACAGATTACAGATTCGTGACATGATCAAGTAATGTTGTCTGCGACATGGACCAGCTCTTTGTCCACAAACGGTGTGAATCACCAAACAATGAAAATTAATATGTTTATGTTGCTAGTATGTATAATCTCATTTTCTTTTGTGTAATTGTTTTGACATCGGCCTCTGGTGGAGGAATATGTCAATATTACTTATTTTCAAATGTGTTCATGTTGTTATTATTATAAACTACCATACTTCTTAAAGTCTTCGATAACTGCGTCAGGATAAGAACTTGATGTAAACTCACATTTTCATATACGTGTGGCCCTTACTTTCAAAATATGAGCCCCCACCCCCCCCCCCCCCAAAAAAAACACACATACACATCGAACGTTATGTCATAGCTTCATTCGCCGTTTTAGCATACATGGGTTTAACCCTATTTAAACTAAATGGATTCTTCCATTCAGTTATAAAAGTATACATTGTAACAGTTTATTATTCGTTTGGAGGGGTGTTCATGTAATAAAAGCAGACGACAGACAACAAAAACAGATATAAGAAGAGCAGAATCATTCATATTTATTGTCCGTTAAAGAGCGTACACCTCACTAGTCGTTAGTTTGATTGTTTGTGTCATTATCCGCACATAATCTGCTTTGAATCGCCTCATCATGAGTCGATAATGTGACTGAAATGCTATCATTTTCAGCACATTATCGACTCAAAAAGGAAATTCTAAGCAGATTATCTAACTAAAACAAGTTCTATTATAAGCAGCTAATGTGCTGGTGTTTGGGAGAACAGGCCAGAGGGAGGTAAAACGTAGCGTATCTGGAATAATTTGGGCGGTCATATTAAAACAAACAAGGGATCATCTCCCCAAGGCATCCTACGTAGATATTCTAGTTACCCTCCCAAATTGATAGATACCGAAGCAAAATCATTCCCATGTCGATATATGAGTAATGAGTTCCATAAAGTACCCACAGCGTCACCAATGCACGTGTAGAATTCAATATACATTGTCTAATGTACAGTTTTCAGTTGCAACATTCACTGCATCGTTGACTCAAAACAGTTTACAAATCACAAGCAGCCAGGGATGTGCATTTGATGTGAAACGATCACATGCCCAAAACAATTTTAATGAACGGGTCTGTGTGTTTCTAAATTATACTACACGCTGTCGCATACGTAGCTTGATTCAGAACGACTACGCAGCCTGTTCTCTCGAAAACCAGCACAGTATCTGCTTATAATATAACTTATTTTAGGTAGATAATCTGCTTAGAATCGCCTCATTTTGAGTCGATAATGTGCTGAAAATGAGAACATTTTAGTCACACTATTGACTCATAATGAGGCGATTCTAAGCAGATTTTCGTGCGGACAATGACAATTTCGAAACAAATGTGAAATTTCCCTAATTTTTCATCACTTCATATTTTTATGACGCTTTGTATTGTCGCTATTCACATAATGTCGGTTAGATGAACGACTGTAGGGTTTGAAAAACTTTAATCTATTGCCCGAGCATAGGCATGCCACCCGAACATCACTGTTTGTTACCATAAATTAGAATGGCGTTTTCTTGTCTTGTCCGGAGAAAGCGCGTGCTGATTTATAACATGTGAACGAATGAAATGCGGGAAGGGAAGCGCAAATTTCGCCCCCCCCCCCCCCCCCCCCTCTCAGCTATATCATCGATAAATTTCAATGTTAAGTATTATTGAAGTTTCAATCTTGGCACACACATGGCATGCACGGACCTCGACTCCAGTACCAGGTGTCTCGATAAGAAATAGATATATTTATATTTATTATGTCAGCTCTTGCGATTAGCCAATTAGCGTCGATTAATAGTGATGGTATATGAACCCATATTAGGCCAGTGACCCCATATGAAATCAACAACTTGTTTTCAGAAACTCTGTCGCCTCGGGAATATTTTTGGTGTATTTTGGAGCCAAGAAAGGTGATATCTGTCGGAAATCATTTTCTGCGAATTTAACGATATAGCACCATGTACCAAAACCTGCGTGCGACATATTTGAGGAATTCGAAAGTTTCGACAATTACAAAGTTACAAAGAGATCAATATTAAAGGTACGGTTGGCCTTGGCGGTGGGTATCCTGTGAAAATATTTCCAACCGTCAAAAACCGCCACAAACAGAAAGAACATCAAAATGTAGACAGACTTTGTCCGTATACAAATAAGAAAGAAATATCGCATAAACAGTATGTTATTGTCATATGGTTGACCATTGTTATGTAAACGAAAGCATAAAAAGTTACTTTTCTTGTGTCTGTTTATATTATGATGGTAAACATAAAGAGCGATATTTGTGTGTGAATTCCTGATGTGGAACTAATAAAGAGCGTTTATGCCATTTGTGTGTGATTAGCCAGTAGCATTGTGCTGTCTTCTGTAACCCAATCAGGCTCTTGCTCAGGTATGCGTTTTACTGTTTTTTTTTCTGTTTACGGTGATTGGAACAAATATGAATATTTTCGACAACTAAGGCCTCACGTGCCTTTAAGCTCGGCCTACGGCCTCGCCTAATATTGATCTCACTTCGCCTCACATGACACCATATCCGACCAATAAGCGTCCCGTAACTTATAATATTGCAATACACCAATGGATGGCGGTTGCACAATTGAAACTAACGCAGATATATACCATAAGCAGCATAATAACCCAAATAACATAGTTAATTTATAATACTGATAATGACACCTTTAAAATTGTCAACTACTGAGCTGTTTTATCCGAATGAAGAGTAACCGGATTATGTTGAACACAGGAGCAGTTATTTTACCATGTTTTTCGGTTAAACTGGTGTAAATAGGTTTCGGAGTGACATCTAGCTGATATATAGGAGAGAATAAAATAGACACTGGGCCGTGATTGGTCAATAGCCTTGTGTGCTTTTTGCATAAAAAAATCATCACACCTCTTCCCTATGATTTCCCATAGGTAAAATAGCCACTGGCACAGGAATTAACCCTTTGTAGTGAAGTTTGAATTTTTTGGTGTGGTCTAAAATATGACAGTATTTTTTTATGCGGTTCTGACACTAGTAACGAAAACACAAGAATTAAAGACGAAATTCCTGCTAGAAGGACATGATTTTTTGCGTAAAAAGTTTCTCCAAATGTCAATTTTTCAGATTTAAAGAACATTTTTGACCCAAAATTTATATTGCCAACAGTATACGCAAAAACGTTATCACTGAGGCCAATGAAAGACATTTACACCAGTGTAACCTTTCATGACAGTTAGATATTTGTTAGCTTCATTGATATTGAATTTTGCCTGAGATCATTATAGGCATCGCATTTTATGACAAATCTATCTACGTTTCAATTCTACTCTTCTTTTTTTTACTCTTTTTCTTTTTTCTTTTTTTTTTGCATACAGGGAATATCCGCTTTTCTAATGGTGTCTGAGGTTGCCTGTGTCTTCATATTTCTATTTCTATAATTCTATAATATGATTACTCGCGCGAAGTCTAATAAATTATTCTCGAGCTTCTTGAGATTTCGTATAGATGAGATATGGTAATGATGCATTGGGTGGACCTCGACGCCAGTATCAGGTGTCTTCATAATGATTCATTGGGTGGACCTCGACGCCAGTATCAGGTGTCTTCATAATGATTCATTGTGGCTCTTTGCAGCATGGGCGACACGAAGGAGCATCGTTGTATCTGATTCCTCGTGTATGCGCATCACTTATGGAACATGTTACATCAACAACAAACATATATGTGCATGCATGACTGGTATTACGATCGCTCACCAGTGTCTTGTTTTGTTATGTATGACAAGAGAGCAGAACCAAATAGATGTCAACCTTATCCCATCGTACCGGGCCATCTCTTTTTCTAAAGATCTCCCTTACCAATTTATTCAACTAATTCCCTAAAAATAAAATATACCTCTAAGCAATCAAGATATGTCTTCCGAAAACGCATTAAAGGGAATATCATTAATACCTATTGGCAAACATTCGACGCAAAAACCTAGGATGTTCTGATTGTATAAACGATACATAATTTTCTGATAACAAATCTAAAAGAAATCCCCCACCGGCCCACCCCACACATCTGTTGTATTTATAATTACGTGCGTTCACTCAAGTATTTATATTAATATAACATTGCCGAACCTCGGTCACATTATACCTAATCGGTTCCACTCATACATGCATATTCACCATATCATTAATTACATCGACCGAGTGGGTGCCTATGTACACATATGAACCACATTTCGTACCATCGCTCTTTATTTTATATTGACCTTGTAAGCCAATGCATTCTCTTTTATGCGAGGCCCCCATATAAGATATTGCATTTGCATTAGCACAGGGCCTTTAATGCTGCACCAGCACAGCTTCCGCCATGAACCTCGGGGTTAACTGTATCTCGTGCCCATGTGCCTTTATTTTGAGGCTCTTCATTTCCGACTGAAATGTTTACAGTTTGCGCTGTACATATTTGTCGTGAACTTGTTTTTTGTTTCCTCGCAAAATCGCTTATTTTGTCTTTACCTATCTTGTAGGCAAAAAGATGGCAAATCTCTACTTGGGCGGACGTTACTATACCAGATGCCATTGTTGTAAGCTCACCACCATCTGTATCGATATGTTCAATTAGTTCCACGTTACGTTCATCACGCTGCATTGCTGCCTTTGAAGACTGCCTCAGATGATTGCAGCTTTTATCTGAAAGTCTAAGGCCTGCCATATCCAGATATCCTATGTGTATATCTATGATCTACCTTTGTACAGTGTCATGACTCAAACTAAATCTAATAATTCCACATTTTGTTTTTGTGTTTGAGTGTTTAATTAATAGTTTGGTCTACATCTATACCTGGCTAAATCCTAAATAACTTCAAAAGTCGCCAGCATGAAACTGTGTTCTTGCTTCTGTGTGATATTCCTCCAGGGTTGCCATCTGAGAGAGCAACATATCCTCGCGAAAATACGCACATAATCGGCCTATATAATATGAAATGGGTACATTATGTGATTATTTGATTCTGAAATAAGCAGATAATTGTCTCATCGCCGTTATATCGTTTTATGGCGCGGACCACAGTGAAAGCACGTGTTAAAGAGCGTATACCTGACAAGTCGTGAGTTGGCTTGTTTTTGTCTGCACATAATCTGATTTTAATCGCCTCATCATGAGTCGATAATGTGACTGAAATGCTATCATTTTCAGCACATTATCGACCCAAAAAGGAAATTCTAAGCAGATTATGTACATAAAACAAATTATATTATAAGCAGATAATGTGCTGGTGTTTGGGAGAACAGGCCAGAGGGAGGTAAAACGTAGCGTATCTGGAATAATTTGGGCGGTCATATTAACAAAACAAGGGATCATCTCCCCAAGGCATCCTACGTAGATATTCTAGTTACCCTCCCAAATTGATAGATACCGAAGCAAAATCATTCCCATGTCGATATATGAGTAATGAGTTCCATAAAGTACCCACAGCGTCACCAATGCACGTGTAGAATTCAATATACATTGTCTAATGTACAGTTTTCAGTTGCAACATTCACTGCATCGTTGACTCAAAACAGTTTACAAATCACAAGCAGCCAGGGATGTGCATTTGATGTGAAACGATCACATGCCCAAAACAATTTTAATGAACGGGTCTGGGTGTTTCTAAATTATACTACACGCTGTCGCATACGTAGCTTGATTCAGAACGACTACGCAGCCTGTTCTCTCTAAAACCAGCACAGTATCTGCTTATAATATAACTTATTTTAGGTAGATAATCTGCTTAGAATCGCCTCATTTTGAGTCGATAATGTGCTGAAAATGAGAACATTTTAGTCACACTATTGACTCATAATGAGGCGATTCTAAGCAGATTTTCGTGCGGACAATGACAATTTCGAAACAAATGTGAAATTTCCCTAATTTTTCATCACTTCATATTTTTATGACGCTTTGTATTGTCGCTATTCACATAATGTCGGTTAGATGAACGACTGTAGGACTTGAAAAACTTTAATCTATTGCCCGAGCATAGGCATGCCACCCGAACATCACTGTTTGTTACCATAAATTAGAATGGCGTTTTCTTGTCTTGTCCGGAGAAAGCGCGTGCTGATTTATAACATGTGAACGAATGAAATGCGGGAAGGGAAGCGCAAATTTCGCCCCCCCCCCCCCCTCTCAGCTATATCATCGATAAATTTCAATGTTAAGTATTATTGAAGTTTCAATCTTGGCACACACATGGCATGCACGGACCTCGACTCCAGTACCAGGTGTCTCGATAAGAAATAGATATATTTATATTTATTATGTCAGCTCTTGCGATTAGCCAATTAGCGTCGATTAATAGTGATGGTATATGAACCCATATTAGGCCAGTGACCCCATATGAAATCAACAACTTGTTTTCAGAAACTCTGTCGCCTCGGGAATATTTTTGGTGTATTTTGGAGCCAAGAAAGGTGATATCTGTCGGAAATCATTTTCTGCGAATTTAACGATATAGCACCATGTACCAAAACCTGCGTGCGACATATTTGAGGAATTCGAAAGTTTCGACAATTACAAAGTTACAAAGAGATCAATATTAAAGGTACGGTTGGCCTTGGCGGTGGGTATCCTGTGAAAATATTTCCAACCGTCAAAAACCGCCACAAACAGAAAGAACATCAAAATGTAGACAGACTTTGTCCGTATACAAATAAGAAAGAAATATCGCATAAACAGTATGTTATTGTCATATGGTTGACCATTGTTATGTAAACGAAAGCATAAAAAGTTACTTTTCTTGTGTCTGTTTATATTATGATGGTAAACATAAAGAGCGATATTTGTGTGTGAATTCCTGATGTGGAACTAATAAAGAGCGTTTATGCCATTTGTGTGTGATTAGCCAGTAGCATTGTGCTGTCTTCTGTAACCCAATCAGGCTCTTGCTCAGGTATGCGTTTTACTGTTTTTTTTTCTGTTTACGGTGATTGGAACAAATATGAATATTTTCGACAACTAAGGCCTCACGTGCCTTTAAGCTCGGCCTACGGCCTCGCCTAATATTGATCTCACTTCGCCTCACATGACACCATATCCGACCAATAAGCGTCCCGTAACTTATAATATTGCAATACACCAATGGATGGCGGTTGCACAATTGAAACTAACGCAGATATATACCATAAGCAGCATAATAACCCAAATAACATAGTTAATTTATAATACTGATAATGACACCTTTAAAATTGTCAACTACTGAGCTGTTTTATCCGAATGAAGAGTAACCGGATTATGTTGCACACAGGAGCAGTTATTTTACCATGTTTTTCGGTTAAACTGGTGTAAATAGGTTTCGGAGTGACATCTAGCTGATATATAGGAGAGAATAAAATAGACACTGGGCCGTGATTGGTCAATAGCCTTGTGTGCTTTTTGCATAAAAAAATCATCACACCTCTTCCCTATGATTTCCCATAGGTAAAATAGCCACTGGCACAGGAATTAACCCTTTGTAGTGAAGTTTGAATTTTTTGGTGTGGTCTAAAATATGACAGTATTTTTTTATGCGGTTCTGACACTAGTAACGAAAACACAAGAATTAAAGACGAAATTCCTGCTAGAAGGACATGATTTTTTGCGTAAAAAGTTTCTCCAAATGTCAATTTTTCAGATTTAAAGAACATTTTTGACCCAAAATTTATATTGCCAACAGTATACGCAAAAACGTTATCACTGAGGCCAATGAAAGACATTTACACCAGTGTAACCTTTCATGACAGTTAGATATTTGTTAGCTTCATTGATATTGAATTTTGCCTGAGATCATTATAGGCATCGCATTTTATGACAAATCTATCTACGTTTCAATTCTACTCTTCTTTTTTTTACTCTTTTTCTTTTTTCTTTTTTTTTTGCATACAGGGAATATCCGCTTTTCTAATGGTGTCTGAGGTTGCCTGTGTCTTCATATTTCTATTTCTATAATTCTATAATATGATTACTCGCGCGAAGTCTAATAAATTATTCTCGAGCTTCTTGAGATTTCGTATAGATGAGATATGGTAATGATGCATTGGGTGGACCTCGACGCCAGTATCAGGTGTCTTCATAGTGATTCATTGGGTGGACCTCGACGCCAGTATCAGGTGTCTTCATAATGATTCATTGTGGCTCTTTGCAGCATGGGCGACACGAAGGAGCATCGTTGTATCTGATTCCTCGTGTATGCGCATCACTTATGGAACATGTTACATCAACAACAAACATATATGTGCATGCATGACTGGTATTACGATCGCTCACCAGTGTCTTGTTTTGTTATGTATGACAAGAGAGCAGAACCAAATAGATGTCAACCTTATCCCATCGTACCGGGCCATCTCTTTTTCTAAAGATCTCCCTTACCAATTTATTCAACTAATTCCCTAAAAATAAAATATACCTCTAAGCAATCAAGATATGTCTTCCGAAAACGCATTAAAGGGAATATCATTAATACCTATTGGCAAACATTCGACGCAAAAACCTAGGATGTTCTGATTGTATAAACGATACATAATTTTCTGATAACAAATCTAAAAGAAATCCCCCAGCGGCCCACCCCACACATCTGTTGTATTTATAATTACGTGCGTTCACTCAAGTATTTATATTAATATAACATTGCCGAACCTCGGTCACATTATACCTAATCGGTTCCACTCATACATGCATATTCACCATATCATTAATTACATCGACCGAGTGGGTGCCTATGTACACATATGAACCACATTTCGTACCATCGCTCTTTATTTTATATTGACCTTGTAAGCCAATGCATTCTCTTATATGCGAGGCCCCCATATAAGATATTGCATTTGCATTAGCACAGGGCCTTTAATGCTGCACCAGCACAGCTTCCGCCATGAACCTCGGGGTTAACTGTATCTCGTGCCCATGTGCCTTTATTTTGAGGCTCTTCATTTCCGACTGAAATGTTTACAGTTTGCGCTGTACATATTTGTCGTGAACTTGTTTTTTGTTTCCTCGCAAAATCGCTTATTTTGTCTTTACCTATCTTGTAGGCAAAAAGATGGCAAATCTCTACTTGGGCGGACGTTACTATACCAGATGCCATTGTTGTAAGCTCACCACCATCTGTATCGATATGTTCAATTAGTTCCACGTTACGTTCATCACGCTGCATTGCTGCCTTTGAAGACTGCCTCAGATGATTGCAGCTTTTATCTGAAAGTCTAAGGCCTGCCATATCCAGATATCCTATGTGTATATCTATGATCTACCTTTGTACAGTGTCATGACTCAAACTAAATCTAATAATTCCACATTTTGTTTTTGTGTTTGAGTGTTTAATTAATAGTTTGGTCTACATCTATACCTGGCTAAATCCTAAATAACTTCAAAAGTCGCCAGCATGAAACTGTGTTCTTGCTTCTGTGTGATATTCCTCCAGGGTTGCCATCTGAGAGAGCAACATATCCTCGCGAAAATACGCACATAATCGGCCTATATAATATGAAATGGGTACATTATGTGATTATTTGATTCTGAAATAAGCAGATAATTGTCTCATCGCCGTTATATCGTTTTATGGCGCGGACCACAGTGAAAGCACGTGTTAAAGAGCGTATACCTGACAAGTCGTGAGTTGGCTTGTTTTTGTCTGCACATAATCTGATTTTAATCGCCTCATCATGAGTCGATAATGTGACTGAAATGCTATCATTTTCAGCACATTATCGACCCAAAAAGGCAATTCTAAGCAGATTATGTACATAAAACAAATTATATTATAAGCAGATAATGTGCTGGTTTTTGGGAGAACAGGCCAGAGAGGTAAAACGTAGCGTATCTGGAATAATTTGGGCGGTCATATTAACAAAACAAGGGATCATTTTTCCAAGGTATTCCACGTAGAGATTCCAGTTACCCTCACAAATTGATGGAAACCGAAGCAAAATCATTACCATGTCGATGTATGAGTGCCATAAAGTACCATAGCGTCACCTATGTCAGTGCAGAATTCAATATACAAGTCGTGGAGCTCCGCGAAGTCATCGATGTCCATCAGCGGTTGAACATTGTCTAATGTGCAGTTTTCCGTTGCTGCATCGTTGACTCTTTGTGATGATGATGGTGATGATGATGATGGTGAAGGCTCTCCCACTTTAAGTGTGTCTCCAAATCGTTGTCGTCGAAGACGCAATAGGGACTCGACAATTGGCATGTGGACCATCGTGGTCCGGTTGTAGTGTCTATACGATACAATACACCCACAACAGTTCCAACGCTAACTACTCCGGGATCAATTTGAACATGTGTTAGCCCAGCAACCCAAAGCAGTTTACAAATCACATGCAGCCAGGAATGTGCATGCGATGTGAAACGATCACATGCGCAAAACAATTTTACTGAACTGGTCTGGGTGTTTCAAAATTATACTACACGCTGTCGCATACGTAGCTTGATCCAGAACGACTACGATATCATCTTCGTCTTGCTTATCAATCATTGGCATCAACCTGCCAGAAGCGCGTAAGTCGTTTCAATTTCAGTTGGACACCCCATCAATGACATAATAATACCGGACAAGGCACTTCCTGTGAACATCCCGATCAACTTTAACATTACATGGCGTCCGTCTCATAAATAATTGAGTACCGAGTTCCGTAAACTCGAAGACAGACAACGTTCTTTTGGGAAATCTGCACAAAAACCATGCGAAATCAGTCTCCATTGCTGGAATATGGATGCCGAAGAGACATTTCAACATGTCCATGTCAAAAGCAATTGTCGTGTTTAGTCCAACACGATTCCCTGCGGTATAAGGGAGACAAGGCCTCTCTGTCTGTTGATGGATCGATCGTCCCTCGCTGTTCTTTCTGAGTCCAGATCAATCGGTATTGGCTGACTATAGTCAACTTCACGATGGATTACGATGCCGTGTGTGCAGTGTGTTTCGATGCCGTGTGTGCAGTGTGTTTCGTTCCTACATATAGTTTGAAATGGCGATTTAATTGTTTACACGTCACACCAAAAGTCGTTGTATTCAATGAACAAAGAAAGTCTCAAGCGGACGGACATAGGACGTGGATGCTTGGAAACCAGGTGGTCGAGAAGGTGGTTGAATACGTCCATCTGGGTGTAACATAGAAGAAATCTGCAACGGTCGTGTCTATAGCGCATCTCTCGTCTCTGATCAATTGGGAAAATAATTCTTTGGATTCATTGGAAGCAAAACTCTCCAAACGATTACACCAATAGCTATGTGCACAATCATTAAAAAAGTAATAGTTCTTCCCAAAGCGCTGTATGAAACAGAACTCATACCGATACAGAAAACTGCGATCAGCATCATGGATAAATCACTAAGAACTTGAGCAAAATATGTACAGTCATTCCCAAAGCGAAAATCCACTAAACTGTCACTCGGCTCATATATAAGGTATACTGTCGGTTGAGAGTGAGATTCACATTCGCAAACCGCTTTGTCGGACAATTCGTTCGCCTGTCGGGTCCCGTCAGTTACCGCTCCGGATTTTTGTAACGAATTGTCACATCTATAGACTGTTCAACCGCCAAGCAACCGGCTCTGTTCCAGATATATTCGTCATTATGGACAAATATAAATTGCGTATTTGTAAGAATATTTGGATAAAGGGACAGTTCCTGAAAACTCCGCGTGGAAAGATATTGTCAAGACTGCGGTTCAAAAAGCATATGTGCCTTTGTGGCAGTCATCTGTATCTATGGATCATGCTTTTGTTGTTCTCTGGAAATCACACCCGCGTCCGTCCTTTGACATGTTGGTCTTCGTGGAAACGACTGTATGGTAACGATCATCGCAGTATAGCGTAAAAACATCTTGCGTTACTATATTAGAACCACATACCGAACAATCTGTAGTGCCGCCTCTGTCAATCAAGATGTAACAACGAGGTTCAACATATATTATTCACTTGCCAGTCACCACCTCTGCTTTTTCGCCGGAACCAATTCTTGGAGGAAAAACTGACACGTTATGGCGTAGCCACTTCGATATAGCTGCTTGCATGATAAAAAAAATTCATCTGTTTACTCTCTTTTTTGACAGCACACTTCAAAACACACAGAAAAAATATCTTACTTCTGGACGCTGCCACATTTCTTTTCATTACTTGCAAACTCATTCGTATACGGCCTATGCGCCCTGGAAGCTCTGCCGTCATAACGAACATGGATACGTTCTCCCCTCTGAGCTAATAAGACATAAGTGATGTCACAAAACCGTTCTTCTGCTGTACATAAATACGACCACGTGCGTGTGACATGTCTGGGACAATAAAGAACAGAGATATGTCGTATATCCGCATGCTTGTGACATATGCCATTCTACATAAAGCGTTATTTCCCCCTACATCTACTGGCCATATTAGTCCTCTTCACGTGATGCATGTATTTGTTATTAGATGTAGCCTTGGCATAATTTCATATTTTCACGTTGTCAATAAATAAATAAATATAAACATGCCAGATGTTTGACAGTGATTGGAAGAACATCATGGTTCGGCGGCTTTGCTCGGCCATTTGACGTGCATAATAAGATATCTTGCCCGATGGACGAGATCTTTCGATAAGCTGACTCAGACCGAATAACTCGCTCGTCTATTTGTAGTACCTCCCCTGAATACGTTCGCAGTCGCGATAGAACGTTTTGCACAACTACATGGACTTAGGGGCCATGGCGTTCCGTACATTGAATCTATACATAAGCAAGTCACGTATATGGTTCGCATTCTATCATGTCTCCTCTTATTCTTCTGTAATTCAATGTTGGTATATTTTTAGTCTTTCTTCATATGGTAGGCCCTTCATTTCTGGTATTAATTTTGTGAATCTTTTTTGTACTTTCGCCAGCATTTCAATGTCTTTTTTTAAATGTGGACTCCAAGCAGGTTGGGCATATTCTAGATGTGGTCTCACCGGGATGTTGTATTGTCTCAACATTGTTTTAGTGTCCATGTTTGTAAATGCTCTTTGTATTGCTCCAGTGACTGCATTTGCTTCTGTATTTTCTCAGTCATGTGTTGGTCGAATTTCATTTTATTATCAGTTGTGACTCCTATATATATTTCTTCATTAACCTCCTTCAGTTGTACATTTATTCCATCTTTGTTCTTCGTGTGTTAATTTGGTTCTTCTGTTTTCGCGCCAATGTTCATTGTCACACATTTATCTGAACTAATGTTATCTCCCATACGTTTACTCCCATACTTTTAACCCATACTTAATAATCATTTGTCACCTGGTACCTTAAACCTTCCGGGCGGGCATTGCACCATCAAGAGTTGAGGAGCCCCGACCGACCTTAAGTCAACCTGCTGGCATTGCACCCTCTTCCTAGCGTTGAGCCCAGTACAAGCCCGGAATACAACAGACTATAAGGCAACTGGAGTCCATACAAGCACAAAATAGGACACGAAATTACAACCATCCATAACTCAAAATAATATATATATCAACACACAAAAACAAGGTAAGTCTTCGTCGCCGGTCCAGGTTCGGAATGGGGGGGGGGCTTTGCTTCTAGCTGTGGTGGATTATAGCATCCAAAAGTGTGTTGTAGAAGAGAGCTGACAGCCCTTTCAACCCATCAAAGATCTGATTTGTTAGATATCGATTTTAGGAATCTATTATTTTTCATTATCGGGAATTCTTTCTGGCCCAGAAGACAGTCAAAATTTCGTTATTATTACCACTTGATTATAGAGTTATCCATCCTTGTCTGTTTGAATAGAGCAGGTTACCAAATTGACGGCAGTTATTAGTACTCATCTCGAGCAATTAACAAATTTCAAAAATCAATATCTAATAACTCTGAGCTTTGTTTGATGGGTTCCTCGACTCGAATCAAATATTTTTTACCCCCAAAGCCAAAGAAATAGTAATATAGGACCCTCTGATCGGATTGTTGTTGTTGGAATCTGTTGAGATGGGGACCATCTTTACGGATTGAGTACCTTTAAACTATTAGATACAACTATGGTGTACTCATAATTGGTATAAAAATAAGTGTGGGTGGATATGTCCTCAATGCCCCCACACCCTTGCGGCTACGTCGCTTCTGACTAGATTTATCATGTTATTCTGGCAAGAATCGCCAACTATTTTTCGTGAGATTATTCAGCTCATTGTCATTTAGATTAGTACCAGCGGTGGCACAAACCGGAGCAATCAATAAACAAAGCCCCCAAACAATAATTAAATGAAATGAATACCTGGGACAGACAAAGAAATAGGTGGGTAAATGTATTTGTCGACCTATTTGTGTGCATTTTGGAGCGCAAACCGCCATGTGGCTTTAAATCATTACGCGCGCTGCGTGTATACTAATGTACAAATTCTTCTTTCGCATGGGGGCTGCCATAGCGCATGGGGGTTCTATTTATAGAATGTTAATTATTGGGACACATTAAAAGTTGTAGTGCGACCCCGAAGTCGAGCCCGGTAAAAGGTGTCGTTGATCATTTCAATTTCGTTTATTGGCGTTTTAGTTATGACAATAATGTTGATTTTTGGTTTGTGGTAAGCTATGCCAATTACAAATAACAGAAATGAAAAAGATTCTATAATTACAATCATGGGTATATATATGATCTTGGGCGCGTTACCATTTCTGACTATGGTTTTCTTGTATATACATGCTGGCCGTCTTTGGTTTGAGTGATGCCAAACCTGTTACTTTAAACATATTTTATTGTGAATTATTCAATTTACAAAGGGATTGGGGTACAAGTTACAGAAACTTACAGGATCTCCCGATACAAAGTTGAAATTACAGTATTTGTTTACAAGATGACAGAGTGTTTACAATTGTGGTGTAATACATATAGTAGCTGAAAATAAAGAAGATAAGGTTATAATGGTAAGAGTGTGGACTGAGTGTGTTAATTGTCAACCGTCTCTCTCTGGGTACACATGAAATGAGGACGGGACAGGACGTCTATTTGTTTTACTTAATATGTTGATGTATATATCTGATGGTATATATTCGGTCGATTAATCCTGATTAAAGCGTGTTGTCGCAGATATGAATGACTGAACAATGCGAAATAATTTTATGTTTCTTTGAAAGGTTTCGTCAGGAATTCCCCTTAGCAGTTGGTTCCAATTTGATATTCGGAAATTATGTTTCTCCAGTTTACAGTAAAGTACATGTCTCTGTTCGTCATATAATGGACAGAAAAGAAAGAAGTGCATGCTACTTTCGTATGCGTATCCACACTGACAATTTGGACTATCGGCAATATAGTTTTCGTGCATGTCTAGTCGAAGATCGCTACATGAGTTACGTATCCTACAGTGTAGAATATTACTTTTCCGGTTTCCTGATTCAAAGTATTTGGGTGGTTTTGTGACTGGGTCAACAATATTTAAGTTTTCTTTGAAATCTTGCAGATTTTCAGCTGCAGTTACATACTTAGGGAGTTTGTTCCACTCGGTCACGGTCGAAGGAAGGAAAGATTTGTTATATTGTTCTGTAGAACAATAATACGAGTAGAACCTATCCGGGCATCGCATGGCATACCTTGACATCTGGTATGAACGTGGCGGCAGTAAACCAGTAAGGTAGTATGGGGCTTTATTATTTATGATTTTGAATAGTGTTTGTAATTTATGTTTCTCTCTGCGGTTTTGTAGTGTAGGCCAGCCTGCTTCACACAGGACGGAACTATTTGAGCTTGAACGTGTGAGACCAGTTACAATTCTGGCGGCATCGATGTGAATTCGGTCCAGTTTCTTCAGAAGATAATCAGGGGCGTTTTCCCATACGACATCAGTGTAATCTAATATTGGTAGAATATAGGCCTTGTATAGTTTATCAAGTGTTCTTCTGTCTAGCTTATATTTATATTTTCTAAGGATTGAAAGCCGATGAGTAACTATTGTGGCGATAGACTCGATGTGCATGTTCCAGTTTAAGTTGCTTTGAATTTCAAGACCGAGATGTTTATGCGACTCGATGAGTTCCACTTTCTTGTTTTGAAAAAGGACATTTAAGGGCACATTATTGGGGGTCAGAGAGAACAGTATCGCTTTCGTTTTAATCGGATTGAAATTTACAAGCCATTTACGCGCCCATTCATCAATCTTAATTAGGTCTTCATTTATATTTCTTTCTAACAAATCAATATTATAGTGCATCGCCGTGAGACAAGTATCATCAGCATACATTCTAGTGTCTGAGTTTAAATTTTCGGGTAGGTCGTTTATGTATACGAGGAATAGGAAGGGGCCGAGTATAGAGCCTTGAGGGACTCCAGCGGGGATAACTCTAAAGTTTGAACATGAGTCATTTATGAGAACTCTTTGTTTTCTATTAGTGAGGTAGTCTTCTATCCAGTTTAAAAGCGGTCCGGAAATACCATATTGTTTCAACTTATAAATCAGTCCCCTATGCCAGACTCTTTCAAAGGCCTTTGATATATCACAGAATACAGAGCACGTGTAGAGGCCTTTATCTAGGGTATGCCAGAGGTTGTGATATAAGTATGTTAACTGAAAAGTCGTGCTATGTCCAGGCATAAAGCCAGATTGATTGCTGTATAGTAATTCATTGTTTTGAAAAAATTCCATGAGATGTTGGATAATTATTTTCTCAAATATTTTACTAAGACTTGGGAGGAGAGATATTGGACGGTAATTTGTACATTCGGCAGGATCATCTTTTTTAAATATGGGAATCACATTTGCTTTTTTCCAATCAGATGGGAATTTCCCTTTTTGTAATGATTTTTTAAAGATAATTTCTAACGGGACTGCGATCGATTCGGCTGTTTCTTGAAGCATTTTAGGACTGATTCCATCAAAACCATGGGCCTTATTAACTTTAAGGTCTTTAATAGCTTTAATTATATTTTCACGGGTGAAAGGGACATCAGAGATTGTGTTGTTGACATCTACTTGGTATAGTTGGAATTTGATGGTCGCGGTCGGCTATCGTTGAGTTTAAAATAAAGGCCTCATTTAAGCAGTTTGCCTTTTCGTTGTCATTTGTTACATATGTTTTTCCATCTGTCGAGACATCGCCATGTGGACTATATAGTGGTGGAATACTTGTAACTTTCTTTTTATTTAATAAATAATTTATTGTTTGCCAAAAATGGCGAGGGGAGGGTGATTAATTTACTCTATCTTCGAGTTTTGTTTCGAATTCCATCTTTGCATATTTCTTCATGTTATTGACTTTATTTCTAGTATCTTTGTATTTCCTCCACGCTTCTACTGAATTTCTTCCAAGAGCAATTTTTCTTAATCTGTCACGGTGTCTTATCTCTCTTCTGATATCGGAATTAAACCAAAATTAGTCCTTTGTGCGTATTGTAACCGTTACTCGGGGGATGGTTTCTTTCATTATGCTGAGGAAATGTTTACCGAAAAGGGTGACAGTCGTGTCAATATTATCGATTGGATTTAAGTTTAATTCCCAATCTATGGCATCTATCATAGATCTGGCCCTTACATAATCTCCAAATTTATACTTCCAAATAGTTCTTTTGAAAGAGACGGTATCATGTTTTTCGAAAAGTAATGTCGCATAAACTCCATAATGGTTTGAAAGTCCTAGGTTGAGTGTATCGGCATCATATACATGTATGCATGGTCTTACTCACAATTATGGGATCTAAAAGGGTTTGTGAAGTGGGTGTTACTCTTGTTGGTTTTTTAATTACATTATCGAATTCATAATGGCTGACTATTTCGCTGAGTTTCGAATGAGGATCAAGTAGATTAGAGTTAAAGTCACCCAATAAAATTAAATTTTCCGTCATTTTCATAGCCTCATCTATCGATTCTTCAAGTCGGTCCCAGTAATTAATGTGACAAAACTGTTCGGATCTATATGATAGTGCCAAAACCTCAAACCAGACGATAGAAGAGTCAAATTCAAGTTCGGTTCTCCGTTTATACACTAGGGTCCGAATCGGCATCTCCAGTTTAGACCTAGTTTAAACTACCAGTTTAAACTGGGTTTAGTAGTAAAACCAAGTTTATCTCCATCGCTGGGACGACATAGATTTGGTCGATTGCGTTCCATGTGGGCCACAATAGTTCAATTGTAAGCGTAGTAGGCGTGGTCTGTCTGTCTATTATGGACACTTGTCAATGCATTTTTGTGTGACGCGCCCGGTTGTCGCCATCTCATCTCCTAATCAGGCGAATCACCCGTGCGTGGTGTGTAATCACGACGAATTCACGGACTTCTGTATAGCGGTTATTCATAATCTAACATCATGGCTCAGAGCAAGGCTCGTGAAAATTTTACCTTGGACGGCAAAAAGCGCATGATAGATATAATGAAGCCATATATCGAAGTTATTGAAAACAAGCAACTTGGCACTAATATGAACTATTCAAAAACTGCAACCTGGAAGCTAATTTTGGCGGATTTCAACAGAGGGACGACAGTGAAAAGAACCCTCCAACAGCTGAAAGGTGTTTGGAAGCGTATGAAGATCACAGCCAAGAAAGACTTTGACAGCGCTAAAAGGAAAAAACGACATAATACAGATACAGAACAGGAGCCGGATGCCATTTCCCAGGCTGTCAGGGACATCTTTCCGGGAGAATTCGCCGAGATCCTGACGAACGACTTCGACTGCGACACCGAAAACACTAATGCAGATCACGAAGACGCTGGCTCTCCGACAAACGACGTGAATGCTGCATCCCCTGACGGCTCACCAGATCTATTTGATGAACCTGACCCTAGTGCCGCAGACTTCGATATCGATTCGACTGCAGGAATCGAAACATTGGAAAGGTAACTACAATAATTAGTAATTCCTGAAAATAGCAATTTTCCAACAATTAAGGGTCAGACGCACGTTTTGCGAAAAATGTTCTGGTATTTCCAAATGTAATTTCTCAAAATTTGTTAGGAATTTATTTGCCAAATTTGATACAAGAAATATATGTACCCCACTATTTAAGAACAATCTACCCATTTTGGGTACTATATGTACCATTTACTTTACATTTAGTATATAAAAACGTATAAATTTCACTGTTTTCAGTTCACAAAAACCTCCGTAAAATATTTTTTTCTTCAAAAGTGAAGTTCATATGTCAATGATATCATATCTGAAGAAAATGAGAGGAGACTTAATTATTCCATATTTGTGAAATGTAGTGATGATTATTTTCATTTAGAAAGGCAACCACCCATATATATTTTTCTATATTAGAGAATTTCCATCTCATGCCTTTTGATCAATGAAAAATTGGGATGAGCTGAGTTATGTGTCGTGGGTTCATAACCATAATATAGCTAACGACCATATCTCATAACACTGTGGTCTATTTCCAGTTGATTGGCCCCTGCTTGAGTGGACCACACTTCATATCAACATTTGTTTTCATTGGGATATTTGTGACTGATTTAATCTCCATTATAGTATTTGGGGTATGATGCTATATTATGCAATATGAAAATCTAGCTCAACATTATGGCACAAATGGAGCTTCCTCACATAGGGCCAGGGCAATAAGCTATTTGATGATTGGAGTGTTGCGATAAATTATTAATTATTATAGCCGTTCTTGATACTGAAAGAGAATAACAAGAAAATACCATTTTCAACTTCTTAATTGTATAAAATTCAAATGTTTTGTTGTTCGTAATCGTTGGTAAGATTATATGATGAAGAACTTCACAATTTTTCGCCTGATAGATCCAGATAAATTCTTTGTTTAAATATCTTACCATTTGGCAGGATGTTTGCAAATCGTGCGAAGGATAACGTCACGTAACTAATTTTGATTGGGCATTTCCATGCAAATATCCGCAGCAAATTTACAGAATTGCAAATATTTCTGAGTGTGACTTTGTGCGGTATTGAAAACAACACACATTTACCTGTCAGGTCGGCTAAAATTTGTTCCATTAGAATGTTGGTGTATTTATTTTGGAATTTTGTATCGGTTTTTCAAAACTAGGTCAAGTGTTGTAATTCCATAACATAATTCTCAAAAATAAATTTATAGCAAAACATTGCCTACTTACCAAGCCCAGCCGCCAATTTAATGTTATGTCTGTTTAGTGATATGGCTGTTTTAGTTCCCAGCCAACTGATTCATAGATACTTTTGCTGGGAAGATTTGCATGGAAATCCCCATTTAATATTGGTCACTTGACCTCCCCCTTAAGGGCTTTGTTGACCCAATTTTCCCAAAATTTCCCAAAATTGTATAGAGTCCAAATAAAGGATTCTGTTCATGTATATTAGTAATAATAGAAACCATGCCCATTGATGCAACATTTTGAGAGTATACTTCATGGTGGATTATGTTAGAAATACAAAATGTGAACTTTATTGAGATTTAAATATTTTTTTTTACAGGCAATGGCCTAAGAAAAGTCCATATCTAAGAATCAAATATGGGAATATGTACTGAACACTGTGATAAATGATATACTACAAAAAAATATTATATTTCTTGAGTGTTCTTTGATAAAATTACTTTGAACCGGTTGTTGACAAATGATATACTATCTTCATAATATAGTTGACTGAGAGGCAGCAGTTCATGGGTCAACCTTTCATGGCTGATGTCCAGTCTAGTGTGAATAGCTTTTAACAGTGTCAACTTCCACATGAGTGATTACCCTGAGTGGGTGGTGACCTACTTACTAGAATTAGTGTGGTGATCTGGTAGGGGTATGATTGAGGATTAGCATTATATTGTCAACAGAGTCCAGAGCAGTTACAATGGCCAGCTTTTAACCCGTGCCTGCTACCACCCACATAGCCAATGTGTAAGCAAGTATATATCATTTGTCAACAACCGGTTCAAGGTAATTTTATCAAAGAACACTCAAGAAATATAAAATTTATTTTGTAGTACATTTGTAGTACATCATTCATCACAGTGTTCTGTACATATTCCCATATTTGATTCTTAGATATGGACTCTGTTTTTCTTGGGCCATTGCCTGTAAATTTTATTTTTATAAATCTCAATAAAGTTCACATTTTGTATTTCTAATATAATCCACCATGAAGTATACTCTCAAAATGTTGCATCAATGGGCATGGTTTCTATTATTACTAATATACATGAACAGAATCCTTTATTTGGACTCTATAAAATGTAGGGAAATTTTGAAAAAATTGGGTCCACAAAGCCCTTAATGCAATTATTCAATTTCCATTGTATATTATGTATTTTGATCTTGCTATATATTATGCCCGGACCCTCCGAAGGAGGATTATGGGGTATATAGTCGAGACCTCTGTCTAGCCGTCCGTCTGTCGGGGGGGGCGGGCGTCGGCACGTCGCAATAATTTTACAACACGGCTCAAGTATCGATAGTCCAATTTGATTTCCGTTGATTTGCCGGTATTGTGGGACGGATTTCCACATAGTGCAGATTTTGTCCTCTCACGCTTGGCGGAAGTGATATCCATATACGAAGGGTTCGTCCCATTATGTTGTTTTTACCAGAGCACGGCCCTTTTTTTACTTGGAAATTTGTGTCCGAGGGAACAGTTCAGCTTGTAACTCGGATGTTAATTATCGGATTTGATTGTCCTGTGAGATGGCTATAGCACCTGTTGGTGGAAAGGATACCGACATACTACTGTTTTCGTCCATTAATTTTTACCAGAATTACGACCCTTGTTTGACTTCGAAATTTGTGAATTGAAGATTCATGGGTATGCAGTGGATACCCCCTGGGTTAAAGTGAGAGAAATGCCCCACTAGTATTTTATTTATTACACACTTGTCCCTAGAAGTACAGCGTTATTGCTTTTCCAAATTTACAAACGTTCCATACGCATCTCGTTGACATGACGTTCGCTCAACCATGGAACTGGAACTATTTAAATAAAAGAATCATCACACATGACAAACACGCCCTGTGTGAGCCTAAATAAATGTAATCCTGTAATTTTAATGCACGGATTCTAGGACGCGAAGCGTGTAATAAACACAGAACGACACACATGCAGTGGATATACCCCCGTCGTACAGGTTTTGTCTGCACCTTTTCCAGAGTTATGGCCCTTTGCCAGAGATATGACCCGGGGTTTGTTTTGTCCGCACGTTTTTCAGGGTTATGGGCCATATGGCATTATGGCCGTTTGCCAGAGTTATGGCCCTGGGTTAAACTGAGAGAAATGCCCCACTAGTATTTTATGTTCTCTGTAAATATAGCCAATATTGAGCATACAGTTGCGCCTCGAGTTCTATCCTTCCGCGACAGCACGAGTGCCGTATCGGCAAACCCATTTACATATCGTGTCGTTCTGTGTTTATTACACGCTTCGCATCCTAGAATCCGTGCATTAAACATGCAGGATTAGGTTTATTTAGGCTCATGCAGGGCGTGCTTGTCATGTGTGGTGATTCTTTTATTGAAATAGTTCCAGTTTCATGGTTGAGGCCAACGTCATTTACGTCATTTTACGTCAACGAGATGCGTATGGGACCTACGTTCCATACGGATTTGTAAATATGGAACAGCAATAACAATGTACTTCTAAGAGCAAGCGGTGTAATAAATAGAATTCAATAGTTTAATTTTTATCTTGCTATTTGATTCTTAGTTTACAAATTGTAGTTCTTAATTTTTAAAGAACATGCAGGATATAATATAAACAATATAGCATATGTACTGCAATACAAACAAAAACCAACAAAACAAATTAGATGTATTGGTCAGATGGTCGCTTATGTCGGTATGTGCTTACACATTTTATCCCGCTATCGATCAGCATATGTTATGTCCAGGGACGTACAACAGGGGTGGCTGGCGTGGCTCGTCCCTCCAATCTGGGCTATTTGGAAAGTTTATGCCTGAGACAACTTTAGTTAGAAAGGTCACACCAAACATAGAACTTGTTCTGATTGTTTTTTTTAACCAGTATCTTAAAAGCCAGTATCTTATCAATTGTCTTAATTTAGACCAAACGTCGAATATTGTTTATTATATTATTAGTGTCCCTTGAAGTCATTTAAATTAATTCTTATTTACCTGAGGTAATCACCACCTATTGCATGACACTCTCCGGAGAAATTTAGCTATATCTTTTAAGTTGATAATAAATGCTCTTTACTGTTAATTATATGGGCATCGCTAAGTCATTTAATGTCAACGGCAGTTATCCCATGATACCACAGGTGTCAAATTACTTGTGTGAGCATTTGTTCCGCATGAACGCTCTTCAATGATTGATCATCTATATATGTTAATATAATTCATTAGTTCTCTTTTAAAGACACAGACGCATATTTCACGATATTCCCCTGGACAGGTGACACATTTGTACAATTGTCATACACATCGTCTTAAGCTGATAAGAAACGCTCGTTGTTGCTCATATATGATAATAAAACTTAAGTTCCCCTTTAAGGTCAACGGCACCTAACAAATAGTACACATCGTGCCAATTTAACCCTGAATACCACTTCCCAGCGACCAGGGTCCAACGATTCCGGGTATAATTATGCTTAATTGTATAATTGAAATTATTTATTAGTGCCTGGTGATGTCGTCTGGGTAACAGGGTCAACGGCCCCTATCCCGTGACGCCCCTCGGGCCAATTTACACCTCCGCCCCGTTGTGTGGTCAAAGTTGTAATGTTCCCGGTTAGAATAACAACACTTTCCCATGTGTTGAACGGGTGGAATTTTAGATCATGCCATGAATCTCTACTAAGCCTAACGTCCGTAGAGATCATATTCTACTAATACAACACCTCGGATCGGTTTGAGGTTTTGACAGGGAACCTTATAAAGTTGAAAAAATAATGCAGGGAATATATTTATTTGTTATTATCTTTTCCTTAATAATGTACTTCACTGTCGGTGAATGTTCCAACTCCATAATTATTATGGCATGCTTGTATGTGACTTTTGCGAGCCGATATCACAAACAAACATTGAATTAATTACCCAGGAAATTTTCTATAATTGTAAGCGACGCAAAGGAAAATCGCTCACTAATTCATTTAAATCGTGAACTTTAAGTTGGGACATTCACAAACCGTGTAGTATATTATTGAGGAAAAGACAATAACTAAAAAATATATCCACCGCCTTTTTTCAACTGTATAAAAGTTCCAAGGTTTTTACTGGTGCAATATGACATATGTGTGCGAAGCTAAGAGTAGAGATTCATGGCATGATCTAGTGGAACGTGATCCACGGGCATAACCATAGTAGAAATTAATGGTATAATCTAACGCACGAACGTGGTAAACAAATTCCACAATTGCAAAAACCACATCCATGGTATTTTGAGACGCATTGAGCCGTCAACACGCATGGCCCCTTTTATAGCATTCCACCCATTGCATTAAGTAAAGATCTCCAGCATGGATTGCTGAAATGGGAATTATTGTGAAAGCCACTCAACGATATTGTGTCGCGACATTTGGGGATGTTTGACAATTGCTGGGTAATCATTATTTCATGTCATAGATATGTACTCTGGCTACGCACGTAGAGATCATATTACATCTCTGCAAAACCGTTTGATGCTCTGACGTGTTCAGTGAACAGTGAACAAACAATGCTGATATTCCCCTTCAAATGTATAGTTTGCAATTTATATATATTTTTTTAATTCAAGAATTTTGTCTGGATTATTGCCTGTGAGCTCAGTTTCGTTGTTGATATTTTTGAGCTGTTGTTATATATAGGTATACAGGGAATCCATATAACTGCTAATTAGGAGGGGTGGTCCCTGTCTCATAATTTGAAAACAGTCCTTCCAAAACGGGGGGGGGGTGGCCGCTGGTAGATACCCAAATTGTGGTAAAAAAAACAAACAAAGAGAACAATTTCAATCTATATAAGCGAAGTCAAATTGCCAACTAATCTGGTGTCAGCATATTTACATTTTACAACGTCTGAACAGTTGACCAAAGTCGGAGGAGTGGTTAAACACTGTCCCCATAATTAAACTGAATCTATATACTATGTCGAAGTCCCACGCAGCTCGATATTGTATGATCTGTGTGACTTTTGTGAGTCGTTATCGCAAGAAAAATTGAGTTATTTCCCGGTAGAAATTCCACGATTGTAAGATATCAAAATGAACATCGTCTGAACAAAGTCATATACAATCATGATATTTCGATCTTTGACCTTCACATACAGTTACTGTGTACTGCATTATTAAGGAACATATATTATCTTAGAAATGGATTACCTGAACTTTCTCCAATGATATCAACTGATATGTCAGAACAGAACCAGTGTGTGACCATATTAGAGATTCGTGATATCTAATTACACTTAAAAGTAACATCTCAAGAAATTTCAGCAACATTTTGGGGGATTTTAGATTGAGCAAATAAGCTGAGATCAGCTAATATTTTCTGTAGTCAGGGTCGAATATTTTACTAATTTCAGTCCAACAGACGGGTACAAATACAATTTACCACATTCATTGTTTGGGATTTGTTAGTAAACATAACATATTGACAGGGGCGTCCGAGTTCACCACTCATTTAATCAGACACATCTTTTTAACAATAGCTAACTTCTATCATCTAAGCTCTAGCCCGCTCTCCAAATGTATTCGGCTTAACCTAATATCCATACCCTGTATAGTTTTATATCGCAACTAGCTCAAATAGGCCCCCTTTAGATTGAGCTTACAGCTCAATTTAGTTTCATTCCCATCTATGATATGTACCTTGCATTATTTTGGCATGTATGTGATGCACGGTGCAAAAATCGATCGGTTCAAACTGAACACGCCTATTCATCTTGCTTACATTGATGGTATAGGCAATAACTAGAACATTCAACGTAGCCCAGTGGCGAGGCAACAGGAACTAGGTCTGACCCCAAACTTTGTTCAGGATGTTGAACGGTTATCAAAACTATGATTGACATAAAGCAGTTGAGAATATCAGACCGAATATCGGTTAAAATCGTCCTGATGTATTCATTCTCCATAAGTCAGTATTGTGTGTGAATTGTATTTTGTGTTATCAATAGTATAATAGTTTCGTACTTATGTTTGGACTGAAATGTCCATCATTTGTAAAAAAAAAAAAATGCCAACCATATATATGCTGGCGAAAGTTTGAAAATTTGCAACGATTGAAACCCTTGAAAAATAGAGGTGCAAGTTGGATCTAAACCAAGGAGTAAAGTGGTTTAGACCGGGAATTCGGTTCGTTTCAAGGGGCTGCAGTTGGAAATTTTAATTTGGGCACGCTGACGGAGACCTTCTATACATGTATATAGATATGTATATACTGCTACAGTCTACTTGATTAATAGAGGTACCGTACCCGTTTGTCGATTACTTAGTACAGTATTTATTATTACTGGTGTAATTGAGTCGGTTAAGTTTATACACCAAATCAATAAAAGTAGCCAATCGAGATAATTTGTTAACTATCCAAGTTTATAAGTTGAATAAACATGTGCATACTTCCAATAGCTTTCCGGGCAAGATAATAAGTTGACTAATAGCGGTCAATTACCGAAGTAGTGTTGTCGACTCCTCGCTGTACCACGTCAACATTTAAAGATGCCATCCGATTTGATGCCAAATAATTCAGAACTTTCTACGCCAATTTTTCGCTTTGGGGACAAAACATATATTAAAATAACTTGAAACCACCACATTCGCATGATACAGAGGCATCGGGAAAATCCACAAAAATATCCATAAGTAATATTTGAAAACTACCATAAATATCATAATTGAGAACGCTCGTTATCATATACCGCTTTCGGCGGCATGAGCTCTTTGTTAGTTGAGATCGTTGGAATTTTTGCTAGGCTAATAAAAATAAAAAACAATTCCTTTTTTGAAAGTCAATATTAAACCATCAAAACCTCCTATTTATGAACTCATGTGTTCAATCTGATTATTAAATGGTATATTAATACCAACAGCTGGTGGTTCTATTGTGTCAAATCGGACATGGTCTCTTTAAATATGGCCTGTCCGATTTAAAACCATAAAACCACTTGTAACGCTTTCTATATCATATACTATATATCTAACTAGCCGATGAGCCCGACGTTGTCCGGGCTATTCAAAAACCAAATTTCAAGTCGATAGCTCCACCCGTTTCCGAGATCTCGTCTGCGCATGCGCGAAGCGGGCGCCGCACGGGATCGCCAATACGACAACGTCCCCCGCCTGGTCAAACTACACACACGTACCAAGTTTCGTCCCGATCGGTCGAGAATCGTAGATTTGTATCAATGACAGACAAACATACAGACAAACATACAGACAAACAAACAGACAGAGGTCTTCAAAATATATATGAGATTAGAGCAAAATGCTACGCCCACTAATATGATGGACAAGTTTCGACTTTCAAAAGAGTATGATCTACCATGTTTTGAATTTGTGCCATTTCTACTCGTTTTCCGTAACACAAATTACGTCAATTTCAAGTATTGTTCTTGTTACATTTGGCTGTTAAGCTCAAATTGACCTTATGAAAGTTTGAACAATGTGATATAAAATAGGACCGTGTATTTTTAATCTTTCCATGATTAGAGCTTTCTAAAAAAAATTTCGAAAACCCTGCGCGAATGCATTCTCTTATATATGCGAGTTTTCCATGCACAGGGAACATCGCATATATAAGAGAACGCATTAGCCTAACACTATTAACATTGATCATGTAATATAAGCCAGCACATTATGTTATATATGCGAGGTTCCATTTGGGAGACTCGCATATATAAGAGAATCACTGGCACAGTATATGTAACGCTGCACGAGCACAGCTCCCGAAGTGGAATGGTTAAAGGGACACAAAATCTTCAAAGTCGTCTTATGCGAATTAACATACAAGTCTATACATCAACTAACATCTACAACTTACAGGTACTTGCACGAAGAACTTTATAGAATTTATTCTTACTTCTATTATTAATAGCACTCCAGTAATGAGATAACATATGTCAAAATCATTGTTCTGTAAACATTACTGTTACAGTAAAAAAAAAGTCCAATATGAGACCAGAGTTTAATCAATCCTTGACGGTAAACATTAGAAAATGCCAAACCATTGCAAAGTATTTGAAAGTCACATTCAGACTACAATTTTTGAATTTATTACTGTAACAGTTTTGTGTACACTGGATATATTTCTCCATGTTGATGGTTTGACTCTTTTCAGTGGTGTTGTTTTTACATACTTTTATATGTTTGCGCATTTACCGACATTTACCGACATTGTGTCCATTTGTCGTTATGTCGTCGATTATATAAACGCTTTATTTCATGTCATATTCTTGACTTTTTTCAGCGATGTTGAAGATCTGGTTGAAATGGGGGAAGGATCAGATGGTGCGGAGATATCCGACACACAACGCCAACGTGCCAATCGTAAGAAGAGGGCAATGGAAAAAAGACTATCGCCAATGGAAAAATGTCTGTTGGAGCTGGCAAAGGAGAAGCACGCATTGGAATGCAAGAAGCTAAAACTGGAAATAGCCAACGAAAAGCTGCGTGAAAGGTTCTTGACAGAACAGATTCGCACATTGAGGTCATAATTATTACAATCATATTTTATTAAATAAATGATCATATGGTACATGTATTTGTGTGTTAATTCAATTAGAGAAATAATTCTCTACAACTGCCTCCCTAACACCAGCCCCATCAGCGTTGTCCGGTAGATCCAATCGAACGAATGAGGCGTCGTCAGTATCTTCGTCAACATCTTCGTGTTCATCGTCTTCGTCGGGAAGTGTATCTGATAACTGTATCGCCAGGTTGTGCAAGACAGCAACAGCAACTATAATCGGCAGCGTATTTTCAACCTTTGTTTGCATGAACTTGAGACACGGAAACCTGCGTTTCATTGACCCAAATGTCCGTTCAATAACTGTCCTCGTCCTGGATAAAGAAATATTGAAAGCACGCTCAGCTCGAGTCGTTGGGTCACGGTGAGGTGTCATTAGAAATGGCATGCAGGCGTACCCATGATCCCCAATCAAAAATGCCTGACAAGTTAAATCCTCCATTTCTCGACATACCACGCTGTTGTCAAATATTCTTGCATCGTGCGTGCTGCCTGGCCACCGAGCGACAATGTTCCATATTTTAAGTTGAGAATCACATATGCACTGCACGTTGATAGATGTATAGCCCTTTCTGTTGATAAACCGTGCTGCTTCATCGCCCCCGGGACCGCAAATTCGCACGTGAGTGCAGTCAACAGCTCCGATGACATGTGGAAATCCGAACATATCGTAAAATCCTTTCACAATTTCCGGGAATTCTTCTGGTAAAGGCGTTTTTATGTACTCTTCCCGTCTACTGGCTAGAGCCCTCGAAACTTTGTGAACTGATTCACAAGTTGTTGACTGGCTGACGTTGCATAAATCTCCAACAACCATTTGGAAGCTCCCCGTCGCAAAAAAACGCAGCGCAAGTAGCACCTGTAGAAATGGCGGCATATCAGTCGGTCTTCCATAGCTACTCTGCAGGTCATTTTCTACCAAGCGAATAATTTCTCGAGTTGACTCCTTGGTGAATCGATAACGTCGTTTAAAATCAACGTCGTCGAATGTGTCAAATGGATCAGTCCGATCCCTCCATGCTCTTTGGCGCCAAAGTGACCTCCGAACGAGCGAATCGTAAAACCTATATTGCAAAAAAGCATCCATCACACTGGCCTATTTGTCAGAAGTGTTCTCATAAGTACAGAAAACTGCACAGGAATATTGAGTGGCAAAACTACCCGAGCATAAACGCCTCCCCCAATTCAACAGAAACACTCCCATATTCACGAAGAACAACATCAATATTGGGCGAAAAATATCGGCCAAATAAATAAACCCAAAAAACTAGGTTTTAGTCAAACCTGGGGTAGGGTGGTTTAACTTTGAATTTTTTTCAAAGTATATTTAAAGGTGTATGTTCGAGGCGAGACGTATGGTACGTATAAATCATATATACCTAAGCTTATACTGATGATTATATAGCCAATTCACCACAAACAATTAGTAATATTACCATAACTTTATCACGTTAATAAAACCTAGTTTCAACTTAAACTGAGTTTATCACAAAACTTGGTTTAAGTACACTAAAACCCAGTTTTACTCCCATAAACCTGGTTTAACTACTGTAAAACCAAGTTTAAACCCTACTTAAACCTAGTTTAAACTGGAGTTAAACCTGGTTTAGAATAAAACCTAGTCTAAACCAGAGATGCCGATTCGGACCTAGGTGTTCAGCAAAATAAATGCAAACACCCCCGCCATCTGAATTTCGGTCTGATCTAAATGGGGAGCTGCAATGTTCAATTAATAGTTTTTCTGTAGAATAAGATTGGTCGAGGTGGGTTTCGGTGAAACATAAGATGTCATACTCGTTTATGGAGTCAACTAATTTTTCTAGCTTATTTCTGATGCTACGAATATTATATTGAAAAATGGTTATTTCCTTTGTTGTGTTGGTCTGAGGGGGTCCTGGATTACTGTGAACTGATGGTGTCAGACCGGTTTTCCGAAGACCTATTACTACGAAGGCCCACAACTCCGAAGACCCGATTCTCCGACGGCCCACAACTCCGAAGACCCGATTCTCCGACGGCCCATAACTCCGAAGATCCGATTCTCCGAAAGCCCATAACTCCGAAGGGCCGATTCTCCGAAGACCTATAACTCCGAAGACCTATAACTCCGAAGGGCCGATTCTCCGAAGACCTATAACTCCGAAGGCCCGATTCTCCGACGGCCCATAACTCCAAAGGTCCGATTCTCCGAAGGTCCGATTCTCCGAAGATTTTGTTTTATCGGGGTATTATCGTTTACTAAATAGTATACAGTCCAGTGGCGAAGCCAAGGGGTCCCAAAATTCCCACTGCCCCCATTAAACCTCTACTTGCTATTTCAGACAATATGGGCCCCTACCAAAACATGGCCAATGTCATGTAAACGCCCGGAAATCGACATGGGGCATCAAAATATTCAAACTTTTCCTACTGCCCCCACCTAAATGGGAATCCTGGCCCGCCACTGACTATACACCAGATACTATAACGTTACGTTGGCCCATGAGATGCCAGAGTATAATGTACAGGGGTGAACGGGGAAGAACTTGTCGCCCCTGTGCATGTTAGGCTACTCTGACATTCTTGCAGCGTTTCGTTATAATATACCCGGTGCACACCAGTGGCGGAGCCAGGGTTCCCATTTAGGGGTGCACATTAATTAGCATATGTGGGGGATTTGTGGGGGATTATATCATGCATATGATATGCCGAAAGCATATCACGAAGGCCTGATTTGGGGAGCGCATACATGGGAGGGGTCGCCCCCAATCGTTGGTCCGGGGGCTCCCCTGGGCAGGAACACTGTGAATATTTGAATGCCTAGGAGGGATTTCCTGACGTTTACATGACATTTGACATGTTTTTGGGGGCGGTCTTCCCTAGGGCCCCATTGACCCCGCCACTGGACTGTACACTATTTAATAAGCGATAAAACATGATCTTCGGAGAATCGGACCTTCGGAGAATCGGACCTTCGGAGAATCGGCCCTTCGGAGTTATTGACCTTCGGAGTTATGGGCGTTCGGAGTTATAGGCCTTCGGAGTTATGGGCTTTCGGAGTTATGGGTCTTCGGAGTTATGGGATTTCGGAGAATCGGGACTTCGGAGTTATGGGCTTTCGGAGAATCGGGGCGTCGGAGAATCTGACCTTCGGAGAATCGGACCTTCGGAGTTATGGGTCTTCGGAAAAACGCTACGTAACCGAACTGATCCCGACATTAGAAGGAGCGTCATTATAACGAGAAGTATCAGTGACAGTCGAATATTTAATCCTTTTGGGATTATATATATTTTTTTTTTTTCGAAGTTGCCAATCGCGACTCGGTGCTGCATTGCTGAAATCCCCATTAGTCATTAGACCACGGTCCCAGCAGTACAGCCCGACTCACGGTGGCAACCTGCATATAGTTCATATGTCTCAAACGAGAGAAGGCTGACAATTTTAGATGGATGGGATAGATTAGCGGTAAAGAAATTTCTGGATGTTGAACTAGAGGCTGTCGTGAATTGGTTAGATGAAACATTAAAACAGCATGACATATACAACAATGATTGGCAATGAGAATAATATATACAAATGGTCACTATTACGACAACAAACATGGTTGATGTGAATGAGAGGTTGGTGGGAACATGTACAGGTACATGGATGTGGGTTTCAGTCATGCGGTTGAGTGAGGAAAAAAGATTTTCCGCTTTGTTCGGAGTGGATATTTATAAATCAGGGTGAGGCCCCGAATGGATGTCGTCATTTATATTTATTTTGCAAACTGTCAAGTTTTAACTGTAAGGCACTTACTAGGAAACACATAGATACGTATAAATAAATAGTTAAATCGAAAGCGCAAATACGCCTTCTGTCGCATATAAAGGGAACGGTGCCTCTCACAAAGTCAGCGGCGTGAGTTTCGATGATAAGTATTACTGAAAATTATTATACAAAAGCGCTCCCATAGATTCTTGAAGATTTGTTTACGCCGTGAGAGGTCGTCAGAGGTCAGTGTCGAGAGTGCACGTGCAAGTTAATAAGTCGACCGGCGTGATTTGGATTTTGCATCTGTGGAATTTATTTCTTTCAAGTGCCATTTGTTTTAAATCTCAATAAAGTTCACATTTTGTATTTCTAACATAATCCACCATGAAGTATACTCTCAAAATGTTGCATCAATGGGCATGGTTTCTATTATTACTAATATACATGAACAGAATCCTTTATTTGGACTCTATAAAATTTTGGGAAAAATTTGGTCCACAAAGCCCTTAAACTACAACTGAGTTTTATTGGCAATATTTTCATTTCCAAATTCTGTTGACTGCTGGTTTTCGGGAGAAATGTAGACACTTTGAAGATGGCTAGTACAAAATTTAGACAGGAGCAGTCCGGATTTGGACCGATGTTACAAAGTGAGATTGTGATATAGCTAGGCTACCTATAGATGTTGAAATAGCAGGTACGGGTGTGGTGGCTTTCGACTCAATTCGAGACAGTTCACTGGCATGTCAGTATGACTGAGTATGCACTATAGCTGTGTTAATTTCAGATGCCGAACCTGTTTAGGGGAACGACTCTTGAGTTTGGTTTGGTGAGTGGCTGGTCGCTATTATTTCCTGTATTATTCGCGCGAGAAGCCTAATTGCAGGATACAGCAATCTCGTGTAATTATTTCAGTTCATTGCCCTACAGAACACAGGATGTGTCGCGAAAATCGATAGAGAGACACGGTCGACATCCTCAACACAGCCTCCATTTCATGTCGACACAGCATATCCAAGTTCATACAGTATAGGCTACACCTAAAATCTTTTAAATAGAAGAACCTATTTCATCACCATTAGCGTAACCATATCAAATACGTCCATATATATGCTCTCACATCAAAATTCTTTGGTAATATTGTGCGCGGTTCAATCTTGTGATCTGGGCCGTATGTCCGGGATGGTTTTGATTTGTCGGCGTTTATCGTTGTGTCTGTCGTTATACCAGATAACTGCGCAGTCAGTTTGACGCAGGGACTAGGGGAGATGGAATTGGGGGTTACCCCCCCCCCCCCCCAAACATTGGAAATGTCATGCTCGACACAACATTAGTTGTAAATTTTACACCACGTATAGTTTGAAATTATTGTTTGTTTTTCCAACCAGTAATTGGTGGAGAATTTGTTGATTTAGACTAACAGCAGCATGTTTTTTCTACTCTTGGTTGCTTTTGGTCAAAATTTTGGTCTGAAGTGGCCATCAGTTGGAAATTTTCCAAACTTAGGGGTGTCAGGTTGGACATTTCAAGATGGACACCCCCCCTCCCCTCCAATCGTCAATAATCGGACAGGTCATCTTTAGATAAGTAAATGCCACATGAAGACTTAATCATTCATATAATTCAGGTGGGGGGGGGGGGGGCGGGGGGGGCAAATCCTCGTATAAATAAGTTCACATAGGACCTAAATATTCACATAGGTTTATATTGGACCTAAATATTCACATAGGTTTATATTGGACCTAAATATTCACATAGGTTTATATTGGACCTAAATGTTCACATAGGTTTATATTGGACCTAAATAATCACATAGGTTTATATTGGACCTAAATATTCACATATGTTTATATTGGACCTAAATAATCACATAGGTTTATATAGGACCTAAATATTCACATAAGTTTATATTGGACCTAAATAATCACATAGGTTTATATAGGACCTAAATATTCACATAGGTTTATATTGGACCTAAATAATCACATAGGTTTATATAGGACCTAAATATTCACATAAGTTTATATTGGACCTAAATAATCACATAGGTTTATATAGGACCTAAATATTCACATAGGTTTATATTGGACCTAAATAATCACATAGGTTTATATAGGACCTAAATATTCACATAAGTTTATATTGGACCTAAATATTCACAGGTTTATATAGGACCTAAATATTCACATAAGTTTTTATTGGACCTAAATAATCACATAGGTTTATATAGGACCTAAATATTCACATAGGTTTATATTGGACCTAAATATTCACATAGGTTTATATAGGACCTAAATATTCACATAGGTTTATATAGGACCTAAATAATCACATAGGTTTATATAGGACCTAAATATTCACATAAGTTTATATTGGACCTAAATAATTTTACATAGGTTTATATAGGACCTAAATATTCACATAGGTTTATATTGGACCTAAATAATCACATAGGTTTATATAGGACCTAAATATTCACATATGTTTATATTGGACCTAAATATTCACATAGGTTTATATTGGACCTAAATAATCACATAGGTTTATATAGGACCTAAATATTCACATAGGTTTATATAGGACCTAAATATTCACATAAGTTTATATTGGACCTAAATAATCACATAGGTTTATATAGGACCTAAATATTCACATAAGTTTATATAGGACCTAAATATTCACATAAGTTTATATTGGACCTAAATAATCACATAGGTTTATATTGGACCTAAATAATCACATAGGTTTATATAGGACCTAAATATTCACATATGTTTATATTGGACCTAAATATTCACATAGGTTTATATTGGACCTAAATAATCACATAGGTTTATATAGGACCTAAATAATCACATAGGTTTATATAGGACCTAAATATTCACATATGTTTATATTGGACCTAAATATTCACATAGGTTTATATTGGACCTAAATAATCACATATGTTTATATAGGACCTAAATATTCACATAAGTTTATATTGGACCTAAATAATCACATAGGTTTATATAGGACCTAAATATTCACATAGGTTTATATAGGACCTAAATATTCACATAAGTTTATATTGGACCTAAATAATCACATAGATTTATATAGGACCTAAATATTCACATATGTTTATATTGGACCTAAATAATCACATAGGTTTATATTGGACCTAAATATTCACATAGGTTTATATTGGACCTAAATAATCACATAGGTTTATATAGGATCTAAAACTTCACATATGTTTATATTGGACCTAAATATTCACATAGGTTTATATTGGACCTAAATAATCACATAGGTTTATATAGGACCTAAATATTCACATAAGTTTATATTGGACCTAAATAATCACATAGGTTTATATAGGACCTAAATATTCACATAGGTTTATATAGGACCTAAATAATCACATAGGTTTATATTGTACTTAAATATTCACATATGTTTATATAGGACCTAAATATTCACATATGTTTATATTGAACCTAAATATTCACATATGTTTATATTGGACCTAAATATTCACATAGGTTTATATTGGACCTAAATATTCACATAGGTTTATATTGGACCTAAATATTCACATAGGTTTATATTGGACCTAAATATTCACATATGTTTATATAGGACCTAAATATTCACATAGGTTTATATTGGACTGATTATATTCTTAAATAAGCCCCCATAGTGAGCGTATACCAGTTATTCCGTTGAATGTCGCTGGCCGCATTGGAAACATTATGAAGAGCGTGAATCTTGAAAGTCGTGTCGATGGAACAAGATAGATTAAATAATGCCAATATGGGCTTATTTCGTATGCAACTCGTCCCATATTTGGACAGTTTTAAAAGCGCATTTTAGGTTCATATAGAGCGTAATTCAGATACAAATAATACCGATATGGGCTTATTTGTGGGTTTTTTTTTTAATAAGTTCAATATGAGTGTTTCTTCTTACCCTATTACTCATATGGTAAAACTGAACAGCTGGAAAATTGCAAAGACGTTGGCAATGTTTTAGGTCACCAAGGCAGCTTGCTATGTGAATATAATTTTATTGAACTCAGTCAATCAAATAATAAATATCAACATGCATGTCTAAGTGGGTACACTGTAAAAATAGGTGTTTAGGATCTCAACACAATCTTAAACGCAATACCGTTACAGTTTTCACACGCGTCAACGCATTTATTTTCTAAATGGAATGTTTATTATATAAACGTCACGTTTTTAATGAATAGATGTCAAATATATTTAGAAAATAAACTAATGTGTTTAAGGAATAAACACATAGTGTTAACATGGCGTTTAGTTTCCAAACATATTGATGTGTTTATTACCTAAACACCACGTTTGTGTCATTAAACACATATAATGTTTTGGAAATAAACGCATTATAATAACATGCCATTTAAGTTATAAACATAATAATGTGTTTAGCTGATGTGTTGATGTGTTTAGGTTAAAAACACATCCGGGCGTTTATGGGGTTGTTCCACTTTACACACACATGGACACGTTTATAAGACGAAATATGTTTATAAAATGGAATGTGTTTATTCATTTCAACATAGTATGACAACGAACATAGCAGCAATGGCGATAGACATGAAAAATAAGGGAACATTTGAAAATGTGCATTACGAATCTGACAACAAAGCACTAAAAAGATGCACTTACGCAATGTTATCACATTTGGCAAAAATAAAAAAATAATCTTAGGTTAACAAGATGGGTTATAATTTCCAACATGTTATGTTTTAAAATAAGATCCAGTCACAGTCCGATATAACAATGAGTCTAAAAGAGGAATAAACTATTTTTTTGCTATTTCTTCAACGAATTAGGTCCGAGAATATTTTTCCTTTTTAGAACAATACATGCGTATGACATCGACTCACTATTAATAATGTCGGAGTATATCCCCAAATTTCACAATCACAACACTCTTGTGAGTACCAAATTCACATATGTTTTGGGGTAAAGATATCACGTGTAGTTACTGTATGATGACCTTGAGGAAGCTGCACATGTATTTCCGTCGTGTTATATCATACAGTAACGTCCAGATGTACAGAATGACACCGACACAACGAACGCACAGCGAAATACTGTTCCTGATAGATGTAGCATTTTAACTAAACTTTCGTACTTATTTCTTGCTTCCAGTGGCTCCAGTACAGCTGTCAGTTGTGCATTTATTAATATCCATATGTATGCACAGCCTTTGAGATTCAGCGTTTATCGTCACATTTCATCCAGCATTAGCTTGTGGGTGATTTTTCTGTAAATTCCCGATCACTTCCGATTCATGCGTGGGAGACCGGTCACAACACTTTTGATTTTTACACCACTCCGAAGTGTCCTGTCGATAGTTCTTGATATTCTTTCTGGTTCGATCGAACTTATATCTAGAAAAGAAATATAAATAATTGTTAATAAAATTGAAATACTATGTATACATGTGCGTACATGCGTGTGTCGATGCCGACGAAGAGTGATAAGGAATTACTGAACAAGCCGGTTGTAGTGCTTATGGACAAATAAAACGTGTATCCTCGAATAAAGTCATCGATGACCACATGTGTCTTACTTTCAAAAACATTCAAATTAATCATATATAGCTATAATTTTGGCATAATGTAAAATATACTGCCACAATTTCCCCCTGAAATATCATTAAATTTGCCCGAAAATTGTCCAAATTTTACCGAAAATTGTCCGAATTTGTAGCTTTCAACACGTGGGGGGGGGGGGGGGCTGCAGCTCCCACAGCCCGCGGTCCTTACGGCTATGATTACTTTTATTACATAAAATACATAGTATATATCGGTACTCGGTTAATTGAACGTATACAAAGTGTCGCAGTTGTAAAATTATAAAATGTTGAAATTAAATTGATAACAACAGAACGTACCTCATATCTGTGATTTCCATCTGTGGTAGTTCTTCATAAATCAATTGCCTTCCGAATGTTCGTCTCTCAAGCTATGCCTGTGAATTTGTGATGCCCTGCTGTTTCTATAACACCCTGAATAAACCCCATCTGGTAATCATATACACAGCCCATGGTTAGATGTCTGGACATATTACATAATGTATTCACCAAGTAACACGATGCAGGCTTTGTTTCCAACTACATAATGGCCTTTCCGTGATATCGCTTAAACGCCAATATGGCTATTTTATTGCACATTGAATAAACGCCTCGTTTAGGTTTAGGTCCTGTAACAGGTCGAGATTTTCCATCGTTGTGGAACATGATCAGATACAGAATATAACTGCAACCATTGATCCTAATTCCACGCATATTTAACTCATTTGAAATATTAGATATATTTTATGTACTTTACTAAGTTTAGTGAACTATATCCCTATAACAGGCAGACCTTAATCTACATGCATGATGTACTGAACTGGGGCACTAAGTTAGTATTATAATCCACCAGCAGGCGATCTAACAACCGGTGGAAAAATGCTTACGCGTTCAATCACGTGTACGGATTGCATTTGTGTACGTTTTTCTTCTAAATTGGGAGTTAAGACAATTGATACAAACATTTGTGATTGGACATATGGTGCAGCTAGTTAAACACTTAATTAATATACACCAGAAAATAAACACGAACGCAAAATGCATTGAAATATTAAACAATCCGTTTAAGTTCTAAACATCTTATACACACATGAATGTCTAATAAACGCATATAACGTCAATTCGTATTTACAGTGTAGTAGTGATTTGGAAGCGCCCAATGTGCTCGAAAAGATAAAGGCCAATAACAACAAGGCATATACTCTCCACTGTTAGCGATAACACTATGACTCGATATCTGGTCTGTTTGATAACATGGAGAACTAATAGAATTAATTTGCAATATGCTCCATTTTGTGCTGAAATTATAGGCAGCGTTTAAAAAATTCACACCGAAAACGGGACGTATAACTACCGAGAACGGGACGTATAACTACCGAGAACGGGACGTATAACTACCGAGAACGGGACGTATAACTACCGAGAACGGGACGTAACTACCGAGAACGGGACGTAACTACCGAGAACGGGACGTATAACTACCGAGAACGGGACGTAACTACCGAGAACGGGACGTATAACTACCGAGAACTGGACGTATAACTACCGAGAACGGGACGTATAACTACCGAGAACGGGACGTAACTACCGAGAACGGGACGTAACTACCGAGAACGGGACGTATAACTACCGAGAACGGGACGTAACTACCGAGAACGGGACGTATAACTACCGAGAACGGGACGTATAACTACCGAGAACGGGACGTATAACTACCGAGAACGGGACGTAACTACTGTTGATTATATATGATCTGCTCGTATATTACACATTTAATTAGAACAACAATAAAGAATCTTGAAACTACAGCGAACGTGATGTGACACCAACCCGCATTCAAGTGCATGATTACCCAGCGTAAAGTCGGTTAAAACCCAAGGGAAAAGATTCAAATATGTCACGTGTCATTGACGTTGTAACTAAAGACGCGATACGTGATGATGATATAGTGTAGAGGTGCGTGCACACACACTCGTAATACATTCTAAAGTTTAAAAGGTACTCAATCCGATCAGACGCTCCTAAATTATTATTTCTTTGGCTTCAGGGGGTAAAAAATATTTGATTCGAGTCGAGGAACCCACCCATCAAAGCTCAGAGTTATCAGATGTCGATTTTTGAAGTTTGTAATTTCTCGAGATGTGTAATAATATGTGGCCCAGAAACACGTGGTCAAACGGAGGGTCTCGGACAAAATTTCGGATGAAGATGGATAACTGTAACATCAAGTGGTAATACGGTCAAGTTTCGTGATACTTTAGTGATAATACGGCCATATTTTGTTGAGCATCTGATAACTAAAGCGTATTTTGAAGAGCTGCTGCTGTTACTGTTGTTGTTGTTGTTGTTGTTGTATCTTGATGGTATGGGGAACGTCTGATCGGATTGAGTACCTTTGACCTATCTATACTCAAGTAACTAACTGCATCAATGTTGTCATGTTACTTATTATTGTTTTGTGTTGCACACCGCCTTACGCGGTGTTTATGCTAATACGTGCTGTGTTATGTATACAGGAATGTGACACGACCCCAAGCTACGATAATGTCATGTACTCATGAATACTTGAATGAATTGACCGGGAATTATTCATCCCGACTTCTTTAGATTACAGCGGCTCATACTCCTCAATGTAACACAATCCAATCCTTTATTCTCATGACCTATTTTACATAACAGGTATCGAGACGTAACATGGTCACGCTATGTGCACGTAACATTTACATTCAAGCACGCGATCAGATTTGCAATCACCATCATTGGCATAAGTGTAAGTCCACATTAGCATCCACTTGTTCCTAGAAGTACATTGTTATTGCTGTTCCATGTTTACAAATCCGTATGAAACGTACGTTCCATACGCATCTCGTTGACGTAAAATGACGTACATGACGTTCGCTTCAATCATGAAACTGGAACTAATTAAATAAAAGAATACATGTATATGACAAACACGCCCTGTATGAGCCTAAATAAACCTTCTAATCCATGGGGGGGGGGGGGGTCGAAAAAAATTACAGGATACAAGGACCGGGTGGGTGGGTGGGTGTCCCCGAGCCCGGAATGCAGATTTTTTTCTGATGTCATGCAATTTTTTTCCAAAATCATTTCTAAGACAAATTACAGCTTCAAATAAGGATTAACTGCCATGTGGACTGTTTTTATGGAGATGTAACCGTGAGGTAAGTGGTCATAACTTGTGTAAAATTTTACATACAAGTTATGACCACTTACCTCACGGTTACATCTCCATAGAAACAGTCCACATGACAGTTAATCCTTATATTTATATACATTTAGCGAAAAAGCCACTTTTGTAAATGTATTTAAATCGAAAAGTGTATCGTGACAAAACCAGCCCAAAATATCCCATAGCACCCTTGGCAAAAGTTAACAGGAACAATTTCTCTTTATATTGAAACCCGATGATTTATTAAGTCAATCCTGCGCGAGTCCAAATGCGCCCAAAACATTACGCGTTGTTCTTTCCAAAACCTATGACGCGTCGATGTAATTATGAGGCTGCAGTTATGAACTGTTGCGCGTTCACCGAGAAATAATTGCAACTAGCCACGTGGGCGCCGACCAATCAGAATGCTGGATTTTGTGATAATCACACTTAGTATGTAAATATAATGAATTATATAATGTTATATTTTTATTTATTATTTGTTTATTGGTGTTTAACGTCGCTTTCAGCAGCAGCCGTGCACTGAGGTAAATGTAGCAGTGATTTCCATTGGCTGGAAGAATGACCCATTGTACCGGCGAACCCGGATCATCGGCGAGTAATTGGCAACTCCCCCAGATAGCGATCAAACTCCAGGCAGAGTTATCTCTCATCGCTCCGCTGAGATACCACCGCCACAAGGACATGTGGTAAGGATTTCTTACATGTTCTTAGTTCTAATGTTTTAGGATTAAAATTGCCTATATATCTGGCTCAGTTCATATTATTCTTGTCAATACCAAAATAATGACCATAAATGCTAACTTTTGGTCGTCAAAATAAGATAATAGATTACTAAATATAGTTCCGACGATACGTACAAATATATGTATCGGTCCGCAAAGTACCATCCTTCCGCGGCAGTGTTCTATCGCAGTGGTAATGTAGAGGGCGCTGCATGGAGTTTGGATAGCGATATGAGATACAAATTCAGCGATGGCTCCACTGGGAATTGAACCCATATCGCCAACGCTGGAGAGCGAGTCGGTCTGGACCAGACCACATTACCGGCTGACCGACCGAGGCCCCATTAGAAAGGGTTAAAGAACACTGTTTCGTCAACAATAAATATATATCGTAACTTAAATTTATGTGCAGATGCGCATGTGCGCATACACAAATATATGTAATGTATACCTCCAGGGTAAATGGGACTATATATAAATAAATTAACCCAAATCAGGCCCACGTGGACGACTGAACGCATATGTATAACGAAGGATTGTCGTCGGTGTGTCTATAGAATTAATTTTACAACACAAATCTGTGTCGTGGGCGTTAAGACTAGGTAAACAGAAGTTACATTGTGTGCGCGCGCAGTCATTATCTTACCTCTATTCACGTTGCTTATTCGGTTCGCATATCTGATATATCTATCGTCAGTCGTCTCACTGGTCTTCTTTAAAATTAAATGTCATTGTGGTTAGCATTGGTTTAACCCAGTTTAACCCTCGAGCTGCGACGCGTTTAACCCCGATGTACTTTACTGATATATAGGCAGGGTCCGCGCTGGATCAAATAATTTGCCAAATAAAAATATTTTTGCCAAATTATTTTAGCATTTGCCAGATGCTGTCCCTGATAGTATCATTTTCTGCAACCTTATGTCTTATGTTTCGACACTCGCGGTTTGAACGACTTTTGATATCGATAGGAAAGCAGTTAGTTAATAATTAATTATACTCGCATCTCTATTGTGGTTTATCATCTAACAATAAGCCAATCTCCGGGCAATACAATGGCAGAAGGGTTGCTTCACCAGAAGGGCACATCACAGGATAATTATCTATGTAAACACTACCACCACACTAAATACTAGTAAACCCTCCAACCATCGGTACTAATGCTATGAGATTAACTATCTTAATATATAGAGGTGAACCTTTACTAAACCTTATAAAAGACCACTAATATAATTATGTTGTAAGAGTTTCCTGAAATGAATGATATTGATTGATCAATATTTTTCAACTTTCTTGAGGAATTAAAAAGTGACTTGCCAAAACTTTTGCCAAATGAAAATATTTTTTGCCAAATGTGAATTATTTTTGCCATTGGCAAATTTGGCAAGGGCATCGCTAACCCTGCTGATAGCTACCATGCCATGTTTCACGACGTTGGCGTTATGCGTTCAATTCTCGGTGGAGCTATCGCTGAATTTGTACCCCATATCTCTATATGGGGGAGTTGCCAATTACTCGCCGATGGTCCAGGTTTCGCCGGGCACAATAGGTCAATCTTCCAGCCAATGGAATCACTGCATGATTTACCTTAGTGCACGGACTTTCCCTCCACCAATAACACTGGCAACGTCGTGAGATAACCATGGTTACTGAAACCGACGTTAAACACAAATAAATAAATAATAAATAAACAAAATAACCCTTTCTATTAAATGGATTCATTTGAGACAAGGACCATTTTATCGCATGTCCTTCGCCGTTAACTATCTTGTTGTGTTAATCGTTAATTACGGGCCGTCATTGTGGTTAGTATTGGTTTAACCCACAAGCTGCGACGCGGTTCATGGAGGTTTCACCACGTGGACGGTTGGTTCATTTGAGGCAAGGGCCAATTTGTCCTTCGCCGTTAATTCTCTTGGTATGTAAATCCAGGACGAAATAACGTGTTTAATAGTACAATATGAGGCGGGGGGAGGGGGTTCGCAACTCTCGATTATGACTACTGAATACGACAATGCATGGACAATGGCGAGATTTTCGTCTTTCGCGATTTACCAGATATAAGCACAATGTGTACTTTAAAGGTAAGCAATCCGATTCAATGGTCCCCATATCATAACAACAGTTCTTGAAATTCCGCTTCAGCTATCAGAATCGATTAATTGCCAAAACAATAATTATAACCACTGTCAACTATATAGTATAACATTGGCCAAAAAGTGTAATACCTAAACATTTTGTTCAACGCAATTTGGTATCGAGCGTATGTCGGTCGGCATTATACGAAAATTTGCCAGGCCGCCAAATATTCCAGGTGGTGAAAAATAACATATTTCAAAAATCGATATCTGATAATTCTGAGCTTTGATGGGTGGGTTACTCTACTCGAAGCAAACATGTTTTACCACCGAAGCCAAAGAAATAGTAGGCCCAATTTAGGAGCCTTGATTCGGATTATGCATATTTCATCTTCTAAAGAGTAGTACCCTAATTTGATGACGTAGTACACTAATTTGATGACGTAATACTCTAAACGTAGAAGTTTCTCTTCCGTCTGTTCAACAGCGCGCCCTTAATGTGACGTTACACCTAACTAAAGTTTAATAGACTGGTTCATAGCCGGTCACTATATATCAATCCCCAGCAACCTTATCCCATCAGCAACAGACTGTCCTTCCCTTGTCTTGACTGTCGTACTGCAGCTGAGGGTGTCGGGGTCTTTGGAACAATTCGAATAAAAGCCACTACATGCATGGAACACTCCAGAACATAGACATTCAACATGTTATAACATTAGAGGAAGCTCCAAACCATATATATATATATATGTTAGATGTCGAATATGTTAATACGATGTTTTATTGGTGAACTATTATCAATATATCAATGTTTTTTTGTTTTTTTGTTTTTTTTTGGTGAGGTTTTGTAGTTTTTTCTGTTTTTTTGTTGTTGTTGTTAGACCGACACTGAGATCGAGCGTAAAAGCTTACACTAGCTTTGACGGAAGCGAGACAACTCTATCTTGTAATCAACTTTCAATGACGCGCAATGCATTCTGTGCTAAAATGGTGGGGATTCCAAGCGATGTTCTATCACCTGATGGACACTTCTACTCCACAGAAATAATATACGTGATTTACTACTGATAATCAATGGCGCGGATCTTCGGCAAAACTGTATCTGTGACCCGCCATATCAAATCCAGTCGTAAGTCGTGATTTATTTACCCTGTGTCAATGCATTCTCTTATATATACGAGTCGACCATAGGTCGCCTCGTATATATTAAGAGAATGCATTGGCCTAACATTTTTTTATCATTTTTTTAAAAATAAATATTTCTTACAATTTTTAGGACATAAAATAAAAAACATCCATTACCCTGCAGGGAGCCCCACACATATATAGAAGCATATAGAAGAGTGTCGTCTGCTCATGTTTGTCTGGGGCTCTGTATGGGTGAAATTATAAAATTGTTAAAGAATACAAGAAAAAATTATTAAAATTGTAAAAAATTGTTAGGCCAATGCATTCTCGGCATATGTTCGACTCGCATATATAAGAGAATGCATTGGCACAGGGTAAACAAATCCCGACTTACGACTGGATTTTATATCGCGGGTCACATATGAACTGCCACAATACGGTCACTCACACTCCCCTTCGCTTCCTCCGTCTCCCGTACTGCCACAATACCGTCACTCACACTCCCCTTCGCTTCCTCCGTCTCCTGAACTGCCACAATACGGTCACTCACATTCCCCTCGCTTCCACCGTCTCCCGTACTGCCACAATACCGTCACTCACACTCCCCTTCGCATCCCCCGTCTCCCGTACTGCCACAATACCGTCACTCACACTCCCCCTCGCTTCCTCCGTCTCCAGAACTGCCACAATACCGTCACTCACACTCCCCTTCGCTTCCTCCGTCTCCTGAACTGCCACAATACGGTCACTCACACTCCCCCTCGCTTCCACCGTCTCCCGTACTGCCACAATACCGTCACTCACACTCCGCCTCGCTTCCACCGTCTCCCGTACTGCCACAATACCGTCACTCACACTCCCCTTCGCTTCCCCCGTCTCCCGTACTGCCACAATACCGTCAATCACACTCCCCTTCGCTTCCTCCGTCTCCCATACTACCACAATACCGTCACTCACCTCCCCTTCGCTTCCTTCGTCTCACGAACTGCCACAATACCGTCACTCACACTCCCCCTCGCTTCCTCCGTCTCCCGTACTGCCACAATACCGTCACTCACACTCCCCCTCGCTTCCTCCGTCTCCCGTACTGCCACAATACCGTCACTCACACTCCCCTTCGCTTCCTCCGTCTCCCATACTGCCACAATACCGTCACTCACACTCCCCCTCGCTTCCTCCGTCTCCCGTACTGCCACAATACCGTCACTCACACTCCCCCTCGCTTCCTCCGTCTCCCGTACTGCCACAATACCGTCACTCACACTCCCCCTCGCTTCCTCCGTCTCCCGTATACTGCCACAATACCGTCACTCACACTCCCCCTCGCTTCCTCCGTCTCCCGTATACTGCCACAATACCGTCACTCACACCCCCTCGCTTCCTCCGTCTCCCGTACTGCCACAATACCGTCACTCACACTCTCCCTCGCTTCCTCCGTCTCCCGTACTGCCACAATACCATCACTCACACTCCCCCTCGCTTCCTCCGTCTCCCGTATACTGCCACAATACCGTCACTCACACTCCCCCTCGCTTCCTCCGTCTCCCGTATACTGCCACAATACCGTCACTCACACTCTCCCTCGCTTCCTCCGTCTCCCGTACTGCCACAATACCATCACTCACACTCCCCCTCGCTTCCACCGTCTCCCGTACTGCCACAATACCGTCACTCACACTCCCTCTCGCTTCCTCCGTCTCCCGTATACTGCCACAATACCGTCACTCACACTCTCCCTCGCTTCCTCCGTCTCCCGAACTGCCACAATACCGTCACTCACACTCCCCCTCGCTTCCTCCGTCTCCCGTATACTGCCACAATACCGTCACTCACACTCCCCCCTCGCTTCCTCCGTCTCCCGAACTGCCACAATACCGTCACTCACACTCCCCCTCGCTTCCTCCGTCTCCAGTACTGCCACAATATCGTCACTCACACTCCCCCTCGCTTCCACCGTCTCCCGTACTGCCACAATACCGTCACTCACACTCCCCCTCGCTTCCACCGTCTCCCGTACTGCCACAATACCGTCACTCACACTCCCCTTCGCTTCCCCCGTCTCCCGTACTGCCACAATACCGTCACTCACACTCCCCTTCGCTTCCTCCGTCTCCCATACTACCACAATACCGTCACTCACCTCCCCTTCGCTTCCTTCGTCTCACGAACTGCCACAATACCGTCACTCACACTCCCCCTCGCTTCCTCCGTCTCCCGTACTGCCACAATACCGTCACTCACACTCCCCCTCGCTTCCTCCGTCTCCCGTACTGCCACAATACCGTCACTCACACTCCCCTTCGCTTCCTCCGTCTCCCATACTGCCACAATACCGTCACTCACACTCCCCCTCGCTTCCTCCGTCTCCCGTACTGCCACAATACCGTCACTCACACTCCCCCTCCCTTCCTCCGTCTCCCGTACTGCCACAATACCGTCACTCACACTCCCCCTCGCTTCCTCCGTCTCCCGTACTGCCACAATACCGTCACTCACACTCCCCCTCGCTTCCTCCGTCTCCCGTACTGCCACAATACCGTCACTCACACTCCCCCTCGCTTCCTCCGTCTCCCGTACTGCCACAATACCGTCACTCACACTCCCCCTCGCTTCCTCCGTCTCCCGTACTGCCACAATACCGTCACTCACACCCCCCTCGCTTCCTCCGTCTCCCGTATACTGCCACAATACCGTCACTCACACTCCCCCTCGCTTCCTCCGTCTCCCGTATACTGCCACAATACCGTCACTCACACCCCCTCGCTTCCTCCGTCTCCCGTACTGCCACAATACCGTCACTCACACTCTCCCTCGCTTCCTCCGTCTCCCGTACTGCCACAATACCGTCACTCACACTCCCCCTCGCTTCCTCCGTCTCCCGTATACTGCCACAATACCGTCACTCACACTCTCCCTCACTTCCTCCGTCTCCCGTACTGCCACAATACCATCACTCACACTCCCCCTCGCTTCCACCGTCTCCCGTACTGCCACAATACCGTCACTCACACTCCCTCTCGCTTCATCCGTCTCCCGTATACTGCCACAATACCGTCACTCACACTCTCCCTCGCTTCCTCCGTCTCCCGAACTGCCACAATACCGTCACTCACACTCCCCCTCGCTTCCTCCGTCTCCCGTATACTGCCACAATACCGTCACTCACACTCCCCCTCGCTTCCTCCGTCTCCCGAACTGCCACAATACCGTCACTCACACTCCCCCTCGCTTCCTCCGTCTCCAGTACTGCCACAATACCGTCACTCACACTCCCCCTCGCTTCCTCCGTCTCCCGTGCATGTTCTCATTCCAACTCTATCTATATCTCCCTCTAGATCTCTCCCTCCTATTTCCCCATCTCTCAATATCTCTCTTTTCCACTTTATTATCACTCTCTCTGTCGTGCTCTCTCTCTCTCACTATCTCGTGGTCTCTCTCTCATGTGCTCTCTCTCTCTCTATCTCTCTCTCTCCCGTGTTCTCTCTCCCTATCTCTCTCTTTGTCTCTCTCTCTCCCTCTAAATCTCTCCCTCCTATTTCCCATCTCTCAATATCTCTCTTTTCCTCTCTATTCTATATCTCACTCTTCTTTCATCTCTCTCTCTCTCTCGCATTCTCTCTTTTTCCCTCCCATCTCATTCTCGCTCCCTATATATCCTTTGTCTCCCCCATTCTCTCACTCTATCTCTTTACATTTTTTTATCATTTTTTTTAAAATAAATATTTCTTACAATTTTTAGGACATAAAATAAAAAACATCCATTACCCTGCAGGGAGCCCCACACATATATAGAAGCATATAGAAGAGTGTCGTCTGCTCATGTTTGTCTGGGGCTCTGTATGGGTGAAATTATAAAATTGTTAAAGAATACAAGAAAAAATTATTAAAATTGTAAAAAATTGTTAGGCCAATGCATTCTCGGCATATGTTCGACTCGCATATATAAGAGAATGCATTGGCACAGGGTAAACAAATCCCGACTTACGACTGGATTTTATATCGCGGGTCACATATGAACTGCCACAATACGGTCACTCACACTCCCCTTCGCTTCCTCCGTCTCCCGTACTGCCACAATACCGTCACTCACACTCCCCTTCGCTTCCTCCGTCTCCAGAACTGCCACAATACCGTCACTCACACTCCCCTTCGCTTCCTCCGTCTCCTGAACTGCCACAATACGGTCACTCACATTCCCCTCGCTTCCACCGTCTCCCGTACTGCCACAATACCGTCACTCACACTCCCCTTCGCTTCCCCCGTCTCCCGTACTGCCACAATACCGTCACTCACACTCCCCCTCGCTTCCTCCGTCTCCAGAACTGCCACAATACCGTCACTCACACTCCCCTTCGCTTCCTCCGTCTCCTGAACTGCCACAATACGGTCACTCACACTCCCCCTCGCTTCCACCGTCTCCCGTACTGCCACAATACCGTCACTCACACTCCCCCTCGCTTCCACCGTCTCCCGTACTGCCACAGTACCGTCACTCACACTCCCCTTCGCTTCCCCCGTCTCCCGTACTGCCACAATACCGTCACTCACACTCCCCTTCGCTTCCTCCGTCTCCCATACTACCACAATACCGTCACTCACCTCCCCTTCGCTTCCTTCGTCTCACGAACTGCCACAATACCGTCACTCACACTCCCCCTCGCTTCCTCCGTCTCCCGTACTGCCACAATACCATCACTCACACTCCCCCTCGCTTCCACCGTCTCCCGTACTGCCACAATACCGTCACTCACACTCCCCCTCGCTTCCTCCGTCTCCCGTATACTGCCACAATACCGTCACTCACACTCCCCCTCGCTTCCTCCGTCTCCCGTACTGCCACAATACCGTCACTCACACTCCCCCTCGCTTCCTCCGTCTCCCGTACTGCCACAATACCGTCACTCACACTCCCCCTCGCTTCCTCCGTCTCCCGTACTGCCACAATACCGTCACTCACACTCCCCCTCGCTTCCTCCGTCTCCCGTACTGCCACAATACCGTCACTCACACTCCCCCTCGCTTCCTCCGTCTCCCGTATACTGCCACAATACCGTCACTCACACTCCCCCTCGCTTCCTCCGTCTCCCGTATACTGCCACAATACCGTCACTCACACCCCCCTCGCTTCCTCCGTCTCCCGTACTGCCACAATACCGTCACTCACACTCTCCCTCGCTTCCTCCGTCTCCCGTACTGCCACAATACCATCACTCACACTCCCCCTCGCTTCCTCCGTCTCCCGTATACTGCCACAATACCGTCACTCACACTCCCCCCCCTCGCTTCCTCCGTCTCCCGTATACTGCCACAATACCGTCACTCACACTCTCCCTCGCTTCCTCCGTCTCCCGTACTGCCACAATACCATCACTCACACTCCCCCTCGCTTCCACCGTCTCCCGTACTGCCACAATACCGTCACTCACACTCCCCCTCGCTTCCTCCGTCTCCCGTATACTGCCACAATACCGTCACTCACACTCTCCCTCGCTTCCTCCGTCTCCCGAACTGCCACAATACCGTCACTCACACTCCCCCTCGCTTCCTCCGTCTCCCGTATACTGCCACAATACCGTCACTCACACTCCCCCTCGCTTCCTCCGTCTCCCGAACTGCCACAATACCGTCACTCACACTCCCCCTCGCTTCCTCCGTCTCCAGTACTGCCACAATACCGTCACTCACACTCCCCCTCGCTTCCTCCGTCTCCCGTGCATGTTCTCATTCCAACTCTATCTATATCTCCCTCTAGATCTCTCCCTCCTATTTCCCCATCTCTCAATATCTCTCTTTTCCTCTTTATTATCACTCTCTCTGTCGTGCTCTCTCTCTCTCACTATCTCGTGGTCTCTCTCTCACGTGCTCTCTCTCTCTCTCTCTCTCTCTCTCCCGTGTTCTCTCTCCCTATCTCTCTCTTTGTCTCTCTCTCTCTCCCTCTAAATCTCTCCCTCCTATTTCCCATCTCTCAATATCTCTCTTTTCCTCTCTATTCTATATCTCACTCTTCTTTCATCTCTCTCATTCTCTCCCGCATTCTCTCTTTTTCCCTCCCATCTCATTCTCGCTCCCTATATATCCTTTGTCTCCCCCATTCTCTCACTCTATCTCTTTACACTGGTTGATCCACATTTGGGTATTCCCACTCACTCTCATGAACCGATTCTTGGGTTTCCTCGAAATCTGATTGACCCTGATTACTTCTTAATTGACGTACGGGTGTTTTAACAAGGGAGATATATCCACACACTAGGAGTTAACAACATATACAGAACCATTCTATTGTAGAATCATTTACGAGTTAATGGAAGGTCGAGTGTGGCGGCAATTCATAAATTACGAGTTCTATTTACACACGTTGTTGGATTTGGCGACTGTTCAACTCGCCGTCACACAAACACGTTCTCAGCTGTTTAACCCTCGTTATTAGTTACAAATAAAACCTTCTTTCTATTGTAAACAAAACAAGTTCTTCGTAAACAAACAAATGTTTTTATTTCTGGCCACACGTCCCCTACTAATGGCTCTTTGGCTTTTTAGAACAAAACCATTCAATTGCCAAAGAAGAAATATTTAAAATTCTGATCTTAAAACCAAAATAAGTAGTAAATTTTAAGTCGAAAAAAAAGTGTTCTTCTTGACAGATTTCATATTAACGAACCAAATTTGAAATTTGCCTATACGTTCACACGAGTTATCAATATATACATAATTTAAACGCAATCGGGTAACTATAATTAAAGATATCATTCTGAGACGAAATGCATATAACTTTCACAAAAGTTAATCCATATATATGAGTTCGATCTGTCTGTCTGTCTGTCTGTCCGGATTTTTCTCCCAGACTGCTGGTCCGATTGCAAGCATATTTGGTGTGGTGACTCGGGGTACCCTGGCGAAGATTTTAAAGTTAGTTTTTTCTAAATTTTGAATTAAAAAAGTTTAATTAAATAAATTTTTTAAAAACATACGCTCACCACACACATATATAAGAAAAAATGTGCTACCTTGATACCGATATACTGCTATGTAGCTTGCAACGATTGTTGCTATTGCCAACGAAAGTCACCCTCACTCATGTGACCGTTTCTACTACACGTACTCGACCATTCGGTTCAAATGATTTATCCGTCGAGTGTAATGTGTAAAGGACCTTCCATGTAGACGGCGTTTTCCCCGCGGATAGCCGCGCTATATGTGTATACAAAAGCTTCTTTATAGCGTTTTCTGCGTCTTGGGCAGCTGTCTTGTGCGGTTGTTTGTATATTTTTAATTCCGTTGCGACTGGGTTTTTTTTTTTTAATTCGCGTATTTTTGTCTAAAATGGCTACATGGTGCAGCGATTCGCCATGCATCACGGTTCAAAAGTGACCTTGACAGAAAACTGTTGAGCTTCCAGTGACTTCGTTCTTTACCGTCATTATAATAGTAATACTCGGAATTTGCCGGATCGCGCGGTCAGCACCGCCAGGTTAGGACAGAGACGTACTTCTGTGGTAGCGTTTTACGCGAATGTTGCGTTTCTCCCGCATCCTGTCCCTTTAGACTGATTAGATGTCAAACAGTTGTGTAATGTCCCCTTTGTGCAGCCGTCATCATTCAATCAACGCTCCCATTACAAAATAAAGTTGGGTTTTCATGGTACGATATTTCCGAAGTACAAAACCTGCGTGTTCAAGAACGGCGATCATTTCGTTGCCTAAGTTCGTCGGCCCTGTCGGTCTATTCAGCGCTTTTGAGTTAGCTTTCCGTCTCCATTTGGGGTAAAAACAAGTTAGGCCAAATTAAATTTTTATTGGCCATGCAATTTCGAAGAAAAAAATTGGACATTGGCCAATTTGGCCACCGACAGCACGAACATGCACTGGACTCGTGGGTTATAATATACCAAATACACATTAGTAGAGTGATTCGCCCTGGGACCCCCTACCTAGGATCAGCAAAAAATAAAACCTGGCAGCTGAATGGTCACTGATACATGGTATGAAAAGTGCGAAAAAAAATGCACAAACGTGTTTACCGAGAAACGTCAATTAAAGCCTCGTTACGGCTGTCAAATAGACATATAATTTATAAGAGGGGTTGGAGTTTTTTCCGATGTCTTATTTTTCTCCTTTTTAATGGTATAGTGTGACATTAATTTGTCAAATTGCAGTGTGACACAATACGTTAACAATAACTTTTGGGCACATTTTCGTGTCTCTATAGAAGGAAGTTCTTTAATGTTTGATACATGTGCAGGATCAACCCGTTACTTTCGAGAGACTAGCAACAACAACAGCAACTTATATATACCATTATACACTTAAATACCATATATAATTGTTTAATGCCATGTCCATTTTTTCAATTGATTGTCTGGTGATCGGGAGAGAAGTAGCATATAAGTGGTTCGCATTTGTTCTTCAATCCCGTGGCTGAATGTATGTATTTATATGGATATATGGCGAATAAATATGTTTAAACGAACCCGTTCCTGCGAATACAGGCCATTGCGATTTGTTAACAATGAGGCCTATATATGTAAATGATTTGGTGTATTGGAACAGGTATACGCCGTCTGCAAGCAAGCATTGCCGTATGTGTTCTAATTAGGTGAAACCATCCCATTCGAGCGATTGCATTGGCACTGCACGCTGTGTGGAATGGCCTTAATCCTTTCAGTGTCAGGGGTCAGGGCCGATCTCATCGACCCTAATTTACGGTCTGTAAAATCGGTCCTAAAAAATTAGATTTTTTTGGGTTGAATTTGTTTTGGGTATGCTTAAGCATGCTATAGCGAATTTAAAAACAAACTGGATAAAACCTTAGGGGCATGTTATAACTCAAAACTATCACCAAGTATTCATAGTAATAATTTTGATGCCCATGCAAAACGTAAGATTCCCTGGCACTAAACCTACAAAATAAGTCTGTTAAAGAATATAAGAAAAAATTATTAAAATTGTAAAAAAAATTGTAATGCAAGCTATGTAACCTGGAAGTAGGAGACGAATTCCACATTATCCTTAAATGTCCAAAATTGAATGATCTTAGGAAGAGACATATCGAACCATACTACTATACTAGGCCAAACACGATTAAATTAAACGCACTTTTCAACACTAAGAATAGCAGAATATTGGCCCATTTGATTCTTTTTATCCGAAAAGCCCTCAAGTTATACCAGGAACACACTGGGGCTTAACTATGGGCCAAGCTGAACCACTACACATCCTACAATATGGACATATATACTATATATTCCCAACCCCTCCCTGTGGATACACTATTTCTCATGTGGTAATACTTTTGTCCCTGATGCCAAAAAATAAACTTCATTAGAACCACGATATAATCCACCCCACCCCACCCCCATGATATCCCACCCCCCCCCCAAATATTTCTCATACGGCTTTACTCTAGATTTCGCCCATCTTGTTAAGAAAAGAAACCTCATTAGAACCACCATAACACCACGCCACAATTTCCATCGAAAGTGCACAGCGACACCCAACCCCTCCCCAAACCAGCGCATGCGTCATGTATTTTATGTATTATTATATTCTATACTGTATAGCTTCAATATCATTACATTCATGACAACATAAGCTAATAAATAAATCGTATGATAGCCGACGATCTAAGTGAAAGTTCAGACGAACAGATTCAATCGTAAGTACATGTAGAGGAATCGGGCCCGACAAAATGGTGGATAGTCTGTTCACACGATTACGATGTCGTCGCATTTGAGGATATTGAAAGCCATGGTTAACCACGTGATTGACTACCATACGATCTTTCCATCTACGATCTTTACGTACACACGATTGCGATTCCATCGCAAGTGGATGAAGGTAACCAAGGATACACCACGATTTCGCAGCTGAAATCAAACAGTGCTTGATATTCATTTTATCGTGAGCATGCGCGGTCAAAATATCAGTTACTACCCACGACGGAAAACTTTCCACTTACGATTGAATCTTGGTCGTCTGAACGTTCACTAAGTGTCACGCTATATGACTATCGTTTTCCTACACACGGTCGGCTGTAGTTTTCGCTCCACCAAAGCAGGTGATTTTCCAGATAACTTACCATAGCAACATATGTCAAAATTGTACACGTTTGTTTAACTAAACCTTGCTATTTTTTATGACAGTCTGTTTATGTGTCTCTAAAATAAATTGAAACGTCACTAACGCTTCAAACGTGTTGTTATTACGTACAGTTCTCAGGGGACCACACTGTCGTTTGAATGGACGAAGTGCGATCACGTGTCATGCAGCGAGTGGTTTTGACGATTGCCCTCCTTGAAGCGAACTATCGCCCGGGCTGTAGTCTTCAAACTATCACCGCCTGCTGACGTCACTGTTGGCACGATGCGAGAATTGTGACATATACTATAAAACACCTATATATTCACTGCCTTGGGTGGAATAGCCAGAGCTATTTTCCATCAATTGTGTCTTCTGAACAGCAATTAAGGACTATTGACCTCTGCATATGGCCTCGGTCAATAGTCCTGCATATTGTTCAAAATGTCACATGTTCTCGCTATTCAACCCAAGGCAGTCAATAGATGTATAATATAATGTCTAGTGGTGAGAATTGAAAAGAATTAACGTTTGAAAATTAAACACTTTCTTTTCAATTTTCGGTCACGAGTACTTTAAGCTAATCTTGTGTGGGCGGTGTGGGTTTCACTTTGTGTAGGTAATTTCCCCTGAATAGCCAAGTCATGCGTTTACAATGCTGTACTTTTTATCATCACCGTGCAATCTTCTTTAGAACCAAATTTGAACACGACGTAAGCACGGCGTAACAGTATACCCTAGACAAACATCGTTAGACCTTGTGATTTAATCGAATGCTTTATTCGGGACAGTGACGGAACACATTAGCCTATTTAAATACACTAGGCGAAATAAAATAAAAATGTTTCGCCTGGCTCTACATACCTTAAAAAACCTTCCTACTCAAAATCTGTTATTGACTTCCCAGAGAATGTTTTTTTTGTAATTTTCAAACTGGATATAATCCATGTATACAACTTTTGTCAACCGGAAGCTCACATGTTTATGTACATATTGTATATATTTAAATTGTTATTATCTCCATACCTATGTATGTATAGGTTCATGAGAAATAACTGATTGATTGATGATAAACACATGAATAGAATAATTGGAATGTATTGAAAACTTTTTTATTCTTATAACTTCCAATATATAGGCTACATGTACGTGACTTGTTTATGATATTTAGATGTCAATCGATCATTTGTTTTGTAATCTTAACAGCTATTTACCCTGTCTAGACTAATTGGATTATCCCCCTCAGTTATAAAAGTATACATTACAATCGTCTACTGTTCATTAAAAGTAGGTTTCATGAACAATAAGCAGACGATAGATAATACAAGCACAGAAGGAGCCCTGTTTATTGTATCAACATGTTCAGATAATAAATCGAGATATATTATGAATATGTTATAAGGGAACTATACTCCTCATTGAGTATTTGTTGTGGACATAGTTCAACATATCCTCGCACAAATACGCACATAATCGACCTATATTGTGTAATAGGTACATAATGTGATTATATGATTCTGAAATTAACAGATAATGGACTCATATCCGTCATTACGTTTTTTGTTTTGTTTTGGCGCGGGCCACAATGAAAACACATATAAAAGAGAGTACACCTGAACAGTCGTGAGTTGGCTTATTTGTGTCATTGTCCTGAAATAATCTGCTTAGGATCGCCACATTGTGAGTCTATAATGTGACTAAAGCGCTTTAATTTTCAGCACATTATCGACTAAAAATGAGGCGATTCTAAGCAGATTATCTACCTAAAATAAGTCATATTATAAGCAGATAATGTGCGGATGTTCGGGAGAACAGGCTTCATAGTTAATCCGATCCAGTCCAGTGATTACTTGTAATTTGACCCAAAACAATACCTACTCATTGTTGAAATTATGGGTAGGGTCAGCGGAAACAAAGATATAATTCAATATGGCCTCACCTTGGCAAGCTCACATTACGTCCACTGTCCTTATATGACCATGTACCCGGTCTCTCAATTTGACCTTCTCAATATTGAGTGTCGGTTTCAAGACAGAATGCATTCATTTTGTCCGATGTGAAATTCTTAAAGCCAACAAAGAGGCCCAATGCCTACGAAGTGGGTTCATGTGAAACGAAAGAATTTTTTTTTATTCTGTAAATCAACTACCATCAAGAAATACATTTAAAATAGATCGAATTTGTTCTAATTTTCATTATTAAATATACATAATCCGAATTAACGTTCCAAAATTACTATTTCTTTGGCTTCGGGGTAAAAACTATTTGATTTGAGTCGAGGAACCCACCCATCAAAACTCAGAGTGATCATATCGATTTTTTTAAATTTGTTATCTCTCGAGATGTGTAGTTATTGATGGCTTGGTAAAAAAAATCGTCAAACTGGCGGCCTCGGACCAAATTAACGATGAAGATGGATAACTCTAAAATCAAGTGGCTTTAGCGTTAGATATATTGACAATCCGGCAATATATCGTTGATCAAAATGTTTACAAATAAAACTTTTTTGGACAATTTTATACTACAGTTGACAGTGGTTAGCATTATTTTGGGGTAATTAATTGATTCTGATAACTGAATGGGCATTTCCTCTAATAACTATCAATAACGCGAATTCGCATATAAAAAATAATGGTATGTAAAAATTACAAGCAGGGTAAGTAGAATTACCTCAACTCGTGAAATTTGGGGAACTTACAATAATAAGAACGAACTTACAATAATAAGAACGAAGTTACAATAATAAGAACGAACTTACAATAATAAGAACGAAGTTTCTCTATTTCTTCACGTTCTGTTTTTGGTGAAGATGTGTTTACAACTTTTTATAGTTTGTGCACATTTTACCCTCTACGAGTTCATTGGGTTCCCATATAAAGGGACACATAAAGTCTTCGCAGTGAGAAATATAAGAAATATCATTCGACCGGTCGCTCATGAGTTGTGTGGTCGCTCGTGAGTTGTGTGGTCGCTCGTGAGTTGTGCGGCCGCTCGTGAGTTGTGCGGTCGCTCGTGAGTTGTGTGGTCGCTCGTGAGTTGTGCGGCCGCTCGTGAGTTGTGCGGTCGCTCGTGAGTTGTGCGGTCGCTCGTGAGTTGTGTGGTCGCTCGTGAGTTGTGTGGTCGCTCGTGAGTTGTGCGGTCGCTCGTGAGTTGTGTGGTCGCTCTGAGTTATGTGGTCGCTCGTGAGTTGTGCGGTCGCTAGTGAGTTGTGTGGTCGCTCGTGAGTTGTGTGGTCGCTCGTGAGTTGTGTGGTCGCTCGCGAGTTGTGCGGTCGCTCGTGAGTTGTGTGGTCGCTCTGATTTATGTGGTCGCTCGTGAGTTGTGCGGTCGCTCGTGAGTTGTGTGGTCGCTCGTGAGTTGTGTGGTCGCTCGTGAGTTGTGTGGTCGCTCGTGAGTTGTGTGGTCGCTCGAAAATCTCTCTGGGAGCTCAGCCGCATGGGTGACTAATAAAACAAATAAAATAATAACGTTCTCGGACCCATGTGGATCAAACCAGGCATGAATGAATGACTAACGGACAGTTCCTGATTTTGTTTTTTATTTTTGCTTATGTTTTTGACTACATTATGTCACCGTGACGATGACATAATAACGGAATAAGACATCAAAATTCATTCATATTGCATAATTTTGTCATATATTTGTGTAATGTGTGTGTATCGTATATATGGCATCTGCCCCCATGTGGGTGTATTATGTCATTAAACTTATATTAAATATACATAATCCGAATTAACGCTCCTAAATTACTATTTCTTTGGCTTCAGGGGTAAAAAATTATTTGATTCGAGTCGAGGAACCCACCCATCAAAAATCAGAGTTATCATGCAGATATAGATTTTTGAAATTTCTTATTTTTCACCACCTGGAATATTTGGCGGCCTGACAAATATTCAATGAGCCGATAGACATAATCTCGATACCAAATTTCCTTTAAAGTGATATGAAACACTCCGGTTGGGTGATCAAATAGAAATGGAGAATAATCTTGCTCAAATTAGTTATTTTTACGAATATTAATCCTATTTTACAGCTCACACCGTCATTATTATATATTAATTGAATGGAATGACTCTAGATGGCGAAATGATTTGCGATAGATTATTGCCGATTATCGCGTCCCGAATCGAGATGTAAATATTTACAATTAAGCGTAGTTCAGACGATGATATCTATGGAGTGGTATGGTCGATTTTCGGTGACGCTAGTAGAATGCTACATTCACACAGTTGGCATAGCACCCGAGTACTAACTTATCAGTTTATCGCACCCGAATTAGTCCTTAATATGTCTTTCGCCTTCGAGGCCGTGTCAACGTTCAGAAAACCACCGGCGATCTCTCTTCCCCAACGTTTCGCCTGAGACGCCCGAAATGTTGATATATAACACGTATAGTGGTTAGCGTTATTTGTCAGCCATCGATTTCTGATCGATTTCTGATAACTATATATATAAGAGTCTTTTGAAGAAATGTTGTTAATTGTTGATGTTATGATACGTCATCATAGGGAATCATCGAATCGGATTGTGTATCTTTAAACGGACTTGGCTCATTCGAAACTCCCAATTTTGTCTACGTAATTTGGAGGGATGGATACGATAGGTCAATAAATATACGGAATATTGATATGCCGGGCTTCATATGCTTTGAAAAACACTTGCCAGCCGTTTTAAATTTTTCGCCTGAAGTCAGACAAACGCTCTTTATTGCTACCATATCAGGAATAGAATAACACGGAATGCACTTTTCTGTTCCATGTTGTGCAAATGGCTGCTTTTTGTTTGGAACCAAACACCTTGTTCATAGTTGCATTGTTCATTACTTCAATGCGTCTTTTTGGGTTATAGAATGCTCGTAGAAAGGAAGTTGGGATATTTATCGACCTATTTCGATACCGGAAAAATTTCAAAAGCTAATAATATTATTTGTATTATGGAGCCCAAACCACCATGTGGCTTTAACCCTTTACCCAACAAACCGGCCAAAACCGGCCAAATAAAGCTTCAACAGCCTAAAATATCTTCGGTCTGTCTCAATAAAACCATACAAATATGGATATCATTGGAACCGGCTCATTGACCACATTGTGATAGTTACAGTTATGCCCTGTGCCAATGCATTCTCTTATATATGCGAGTCGACCATAGGTCGCCTCGCATATATAAGAGAATGCATTGGCCTAAAAAAAAATCTTTTTTTAACACTTTTTACCATTTTTTCTTACATTCTTTAACAATTTTATAATTTTTAATGTGTTAAGCCAATGCATTCTCTTATATATGCGAGGCGACCTATGGTCGACTCGCATATATAAGAGAATGCATTGGGCCCTTCTGTTGGGTAAAGGGTTAAACTTATCTTATCTAACGTCTAAATGGACGATAACATGCAATAAACCAAACCAAGCGGCTACTTCCCTCGAGGCGAAATGAACGCGAGTTCGTGCTTCACTTACCAAGCTTCCACATAACCCCGTGATGGATCGTGATATCACGGAGAAGTACTCCGTGCCTGGGGGCAGCCTCGATATGACCCCGTGATGGATCGTGATATCACGGAGAAGTACTCCGTGCCTGGGGGCAGCCTCGACATGACCCCGTGACGGTTCGTGATATCACGGAGAAGTACTTCATGCCTGGGGCCGGGAGAGTGGCATGGCTTTATACATAGGTCATGGCTTTAAGCCGATTAGACTAGTTAGCGCCGACAAACCGCGGTATAAACCCCGACGCATTTATAGGTCGTCACAAGAGGGATTGGACAATTAAGAGGAATGGGGAGTTAAAAAAAAGGTCGTCTGTGATTTACTTGACATTATGGGTAAACCACAGTACATACGCCCGACAGACATTCCAGGAAGCCTATAGCTCTCACTGACAGATAGTTCCTGACTTTGTTTTTTTTCGATAAATCCCCATTAGAGACGTCTTGAGAAATGGTATAAGGTCGTCGGATTGGTGACATATATTACAGTTTTATCGCAGAACACAAACTATAATGGCTATGGATCGTGAGTGCTTATGCACCGAGATATTCGCTGATAAGGGTTTAACCCTTTACCCAACAAACCGGCCAAAACCGGCCAAATAAAGCTTCAACAGCCTAAAATATCTTGGGTCTGTCTCAATAAAACCATACAAATATGGATATCATTGGAACCGGCTCATTGACCACATTGTGATGGTTATAGTTATGCCCTGTGCCAATGCATTCTCTTATATATGCGAGTCGACCATAGGTCGCCTCGCATATATAAGAGAATGCATTGGCCTAAAAAAAAAATCCTTTTTTTAACACTTTTTACCATTTTTTCTTACATTCTTTAACAATTTTATAATTTTTAATGTGTTAAGCCAATGCATTCTCTTATATATGCGAGGCGACCTATGGTCGACTCGCATATATAAGAGAATGCATTGGCACAGGGCCGTTCTGTTGGGTAAAGGGTTAGAGCATGTTTAAAGGCCCACTTAATCTTCGAGTCACCGATTATTTTTTTTAAGTGACTTGATATAAAGTTTAAAGGTACTCAATCCGAACAGAGGGTCCCCCATCTCAACAGATTCCAACAACAACAATCCGATCAGAGGGTCCTATATTACTATTTCTTTGGCTTTGGGGGTATAATATATTTGATTCGAGTCGAGGAACCCATCAAACAAAGCTCAGAGTTATTAGATATTGAATTTTGAAATTTGTTATTTGCTCGAGATGAGTACTAATAATTGCCGTCAAGTTCGTAACCTGCTCGAGATGTGTACACCAAAACACTATTCAAATAGACAAGGATGGATAACTCTAAAATCAAGTGGTAATAAAAACGCAATTTTGACTGTGTTCTGGGCCAGAAAGTATTCCCGATAATGAAAAATAATAGATTTCTAAAATCGATATCTAACAAATCTGAGCTTTGATGGGTGACTTCCTCGACTCGAATCAAATATTTTTGACCCCCGAAGCCATTGAAATAGTAATTGAGAGGAGTTTTTATCGGATTGAGTACCTTTAAATAACAATCTATGCCATAAAATATGATTAAAATACTATAATTCATCACCATTTGTAACATCTGTGTCTCAGAAGATGCCCATAGAGAAATAGAAAACAGCTGAAATCATAGCAATATTCCCCCGTTTTGACTCCCAGAAGGCAACATAATTCAAACTATAGATCTATTTTCAATGGAAGGGGAATAACTCTATAGAGTTATTCCCCCTCTATTGAAAATAATAGACATTTTACTACAATTTTAATTGATGACAAAAAGACGTTGGTAACTCAACAAAAACAACATGCTCACAGTTTATTACACTGGATAAGTTCATAATACAATGGAGCTTTCAAATGGTACATAATATGACATATATTTTATATATGTGATCTGCATGGGTTCGAAAAGATGACTCAACAATTCCGAAAATGTCAACAGCCAACATGAGATTCTATATACCATGCATTATAAAATAATTCATTTTCCGTTTTTTTTAACAAATTGGGACATGAATGGTTACTATTTTAGGTCATTAGATTGTTGAGTTGTTCTCTGTCTATTTTTTAAAATTGTAAATCTATCAGAACTTTTAGTCAACGATTGGTCTGGGCGTTGCAACCTGCCGTTTGACACGTGGAAGCCTGCAAGCTTAGGCTGATATATACGTAGAAATTAATATTTATCTCCGTGCAAATTCGCCAATACGGTATTTTTCTGTCCACTTAAAATAGCAGAACGTATTCCTGATTTATTTGACCTTTTAGTAAATAGACGTTCCATGAACAATCGGCCAATCTCGGTGATTTCCGTACGATTTCTGCGAAGTACAATAATCCTTGAAGTTGCGGTTGGTTCATGAAGTCTCTCCCTGACAGATAGTTCCTGGCTTTATTTTTTATAAATCCCCGGTAGAGACGTCTTGAGCAATGTTGTCAGGTCGTCGGATTTGTGACGTATACTACAGTTATATCGAAGCACACAAACTATAATAGCTGTGAATCGTGAGTGCTTATGCACCGATGTATTCATTGATACGGGTTTGATAAGAACTCCAAAGGATTGGAACATGTTTTAGGTTACAGTGAAGTAATTATTTCCCATAGGCCCAGTGTTAACATATAATGGCCTGCAGCCCTGACTATCCATGAATTGTGATAAATGAGTACATGATCACCAGAATTGGCATCTGCGCAAAGTTTCTGCATGAAAAAAATCATATCGCTAGGCATGGAATGTACCTTTAAATTTGGGATTTATAATCTAGAGTCAGAATTGCATGAAAAAAATATTGACATTTTTTACCTCACACCAAAAAAATTCAATCTAGGAACCACGTGCTTTACAATGTGCCAATGTTTTGTTTGGAGTCTGAAATTTCAAGAGGAGTGATTGCATGTATTTTATATGTTTAAATATCGAAACTACTATATTAACCAACCACAGCCCAGAATTTTTTTAATTCTCTCCTGCATCTTGGTCCAAAATCCGTTGGAGGGCGCTACCAATCGAATTACTTCACTGTAACCTTAAAGATGACTCAAAAATCCAGAAATTATCGACAGTCAACAGGAGATGCTATATACCATGCGTTATAAAATAATTCCTTTTCCGTTTTATTCACGAATTGGGACATGAATGGTTAATATTCTATAGGTTATTACATTGTTGAGTTGCATGTGCTCTGTGTATTTTTGTTTAATTGGAAGACAGACAGACAGCCAGACATACAGACAGACATATAGACATACAGTCAGACAGACATATAGGTAGGCAGGCAGGTATATGAAGGCAAGCAGACATACAGACAGACATACAGACATAGACAGACAGGCAGACATACATACAGTCATACAGGTAGACATGTATGTAGGTAGGAAGGCGGGCAGACAGACGTACATACAGATAGACATATATACATACATACATACATACATACATACATACAGGCGGGCAGACAGACATGCAGGCAGGTATGAATGCGGGCAGGCAGGTAGGAAGGCATGCAGGCAGGCAGACAGATCGACATACAGACAGACAGACATGCAGGCAGGCAGGTAGGAAGGAGGGGGCAGGCAGGCAGACAGATCGACAGATCGACATAGCCTTGGTGTGGGCTGTCTTTCTGTTAACCCCTTTAGTTACAGAAGTATATCTTGCTGGCAAGAATGCTGCTGGGAACAAATGCAAATGCGCCTATATATAGGGTAGTTTTCTGTACACTAAAACTAGAAGAACGTATTTCTGATGTACTTGAATTATTGGTAAACCACAATACATCCGCCCGATAGACGTTCCATGAAGCCTCTCTCTCTGACTCTGACATAGAGTTCCTGTCTTTGTTGTTGAAAAATCCCCGGTAGAGATGTCAAGGGATGTCTTATAGGGTCGTCTGATTTGTGACGTACACTACATTTGTCGCAACACCCAACATAGTATAGTATAGTAAATCGTGAGTGCGTATGTACCGAGATGCGCTTATATACAGTAATGCTCAAAGTAATTGACCACTTAACAACAGCAGAATCATGGGTAATTGAATGGCAACAAGCCATATTTCCGACTAAATCCTGAAAAATTACCCATAATTCTGCTGTGGTTAAGTGGTCAATTACTTTGGGCATTACTGTAACGGTTTCATATCAGAACACCTATAGGATCCTATAAGATTTTAATTGTTTTTTACAATAATCATTTACTCGGGTTCCGAAAATCCACATAAAAATATTATGACTTATACATTGTTCAGTCTTGTTATTTGTAATATAATGTTATTGATTGAAAAGCTATATTTTAAAACACTTTTAAGAAACTGCATGCCCCAACTGATATGTTTCCCGTGAATTTTGTTGGATGGCTTTGCTGTTGCAACGTGCTGTTTAGTAATGTGAGGTTAATCAATCAGTAGATGTTAATGTTTCTATCCGTGCAAAATCGCATATATGGTATTTTTCTACCTATTTATAATTACACATAGAAGAACATATTTCTGAACTATACTTGATATATATCGGCAATTCACGATGTTTCGTAATTGTTTACGCCCGACATACGTTAACAAATCTCCGCCAGAGAAGTCCAGAGAAATGTTGTATTAACCCTTTACCCAACAGAAGGGCCCTGTGCCAATGCATTCTCTTAAATATGCGAGTCGACCATAGGTCGCCTCGCATATATAAGAGAATGCATTGGCTTAGCACATTAAAAATTATAAAATTGTTAAAGAATGTAAGAAAAAATGGTAAAAAGTGTTAAAAAAAGATTTTTTTTAGGCCAATGCATTCTCTTATATATGCGAGGCGACCTATGGTCGACTCGCATATATAAGAGAATGCATTGGCACATGGCATAACTGTAACTATCACAATGTGGTCAAGGAGCCGGTTCCAATGATATCCATATTTGTATGGTTCTATTGAGACAGACCGAAGATATTTTAGGCTGTTGAAGCTTTATTTGGCCGGTTTTGGAAGGTTTGTTGGGTAAAGGGTTAAGGTCATCGTGGGCAGGCGCGTATTACAACTTATCTATACACCCAAAATAACAGCTGTGAATCGTGAGTGCTTATGCACCGAGATATGCGCTGATGAGGATTCATATGCACTTATAAGATTGAAGTATTTTTATTGCCATTATCCTTTGCAATATCAGAACTGGGGGAAGCCCCACAAAAAGCACCACATGCGCTAGGCCACATAGATTTTACAACCAGACATAACAATGGTAACAAACAAGATCATCGCTAGGGCGTGCCAAAATATATACGCCCTTTAGTCATTTCCAATTGTGTTACCGTAAAATACAATAACAATTTGAGCTTACAAAGAATGATATACCCCTAATTTCAATGCCAAAAAGAGGTCAAATTATAAGTGGAAAAATGGCCGTATAACTGTTGTGAAAATAATTGGACAGAACCCATATATTCGCACACCTGATCTGTATCTTTAGCTGGGAAACACAATTGCCAACTTTAGTTCCGATCAAATTCTCCAAACTAGAGTTATCGGTCGGAAACAAAAAAAATTAACTGTCGCGGTAAAATTATGTCGAAAAAGGGGCGTAACTCATGTAAAAAATTATTGGATGGAACCAATATTTGCACTTGGCCTGTATTTTTAGCTGGGAAATACACAAACCAATTTAGTTAAGACCTTTTTTTAAAAGGCAGTATAAAAAATATGTAAAATAGCCAAGTTCGGGAACATAACCTACAATGCTGCAGTGGCCCTATATTATAAAACACAATTAATTTGTCCTATACTATAAAACACAATTCATTGGTCCTATACTATAAAACACATTTCTTGTAATATGAGCATAATTCCTTTGTAATTTAATAATTGTGTAATGTACAATTTATGTGTTTTATATAGTGTTCCACAGAATTTCGATCTACCATTGTGTTTCCTTCATTGTTGTTTGGAATTCAGCTTAATTATGTCGATAAATGATCTTTTCGCCGAGACAATCAGTTTACTGAAATTCACTTGAGTGTGGAACTCTTTGCACTTGAGGGGGAATAGAGGGCCTGGATATTCCAGTACTCGGTGAAGTCGCCTACATTATTAATACAGTGTGCAAACTGTGGAGCAGAAAACGGAGTAGACAATCCAAGATGGCCGCTTGGGAAAGTTACGACAAGTTGTTCATAATTACCCCTTTTCTGCAAGTGTGACGGATTTTTCGAACAGGTTACCAAGGCCGGATGCTTTGGACTACATCGAAGGACATTAATATGTAACATACTTTCGGTGGATAAATTGTCTGCGAGATGGATATAGCGATGAGTTCTGTTGCATATTTTTTTTTATTTTTAATTTCGAGCCGTCCAATATGTCAGTATATTTCGATGTTTCTGACGGATTCACAGGATATCCTCCAAAAGGTGGGTAAACCATGCAATCAGACAGGACCACGCTACATGCATGTAAAGTATATGGGCAGTATATTGACAAACTCATTACTTTCAGAATAAAATGGAACATGACGGAGTAGACACTGAAAAATTGAGTCAAAATTTGAATAAAAAATGGCGGTGTAGACATGCCTGAGTAGACTTTTCACATATTCGACGTGTATAATTATGGGCTTGCCTATCGTGCTGACTGTTGTTTTTATACTTTTAAGTGTACTTTCTGGTCATGTTCAATTTCGTATTTTGATAAATAGCGTGAATGGTCTCAACATTAAATTAGTTTTGTACTACTTTAATGAACATAGTTGACTGGAATAACTGGTTCGATATGGTGTTTGTGCATTTCTTGTCTAGATGATTGATCGATTTATTTATTCTGACAATGGTATAATAACTGTATAATGTACATAAATTCATAACATATGAATGTAATAATATTATAATAGACCATAAATATATGTATTCATAAATTATGACCATTATTAAAGATGATGATATTGGAGTCATATCTGTCAGCCAAAAAGCTTGTGATCGTTATAAACCTATACAATATATACAATGTTAAATTGTCGTGTTGGAATCATGGAATGGTAGATTGTATAAAACTAATTAAATTGGCACATTGAACCTGGAATCCTTGGTCTATGACCAGAGTGGAGATTTGTGACATTATATATCTTTAATCCAACTTTACACAAGTATACATATTAGCGTGGTCGCATACAGTGAGCACAGCGGGCCTGGTTGAAATGACTGCGGTATGATGGCCCACTTCCATCATCATGCTACGTATGCCATTTGTTGACGTTTTTTCTAATGTGAAGGGGGTAGATCGGCTTGAGAACCCGCCACAGTTCAATTCACACCAGGTTCTTAGCTTATGCTATTTTGTGATGTTTGAACCCATAGCACAAATAGTTATTGTATGGATACTAGTGTTATTTAGTCAGTAGCAGTGTGTATAAGTGTATATAGAGGATCTCCAACGAGTTATGTTGGGATATAAGATTTTATGAAACGAGTTTGATAAACAGAATCACAACGAGTCGCAGACAAGTTGTCAATCAAATTTATTAAACGATTTTCATAAAATCTTATATTCCAACATAACGAGTTGAAGATCTTGTATATCACATGAAAAAACTAAAGCTTTATGCCTTTTTAACAAACCAATTCCTTAAAAGAAGCTTTAAAATATATACAGATCAGCGTATTTGTATTTTACAGTAGATCTCTATATAGGGCCCTGATTGCATACATAGGTTAGTGGGCCGGTGGGCCGGGCTCTGGTCCACATCTTCGACACCGTCGGGGTTCGAATCCGACATGCGGTCTTTGTATCGCCGTATGCATTCCCAGTACCATGGGCATCACGAATCAGCCAATGATACCATGATAAATGCTCTGCAAATTATTTCAGTAGCAAGATAATCTCAGACACATCGAAAAGCATCCTGGATAAATATCCTACCTCCGCTCCTCTCTTAGCACCATGTACGGTGTATACTGCCAGGCATATCTGGCTATGCCATATGAGCTAAGCAGTAATTGTAATTTAAAATGTACTCACTATATAACGTACCGGTTAGACTTTCTGCACGATGTATGTATTCGCGGATGTATCTTCGCGGATGTATCATTGTTGCAGTATGTAACTTTTATGACAGCGTTAATTGCAAATTATTTGCAGCGCCCTCTCCGTTCACTGCGATAGATCACTGTCGGAAGGAAGGTACTTTGCGGACCGATACATCTATTTTTACGTATCGGTGGAACTATATTTAGTCACCTATTATCTTATTTTAACCATCAAAAGTTGCAATAATTGTAATTCATTTGGTATTGGCACATAGACAACTCTAATCCTAACACATAAGAACTATATAAGATAATGTCAGAAATCCTTACCAGATGTCGGAGCGATGAGAGACAACTCTGTCCGGAGTTTGCGTTAATTGCTTTTCGAAATTTAGGATTGAACAATGGCTGGGCCACTCTTGAAGATTTTATTGCGGGAACACAATCCACAAGACATAATATAACAGCTAACATTACTAATGAAGTATGTATCAGTAGGAATGTAGACATCTATATCTATTTGACATCTACTTGATCCTCCATCGCCCTCAATGTGCTAAGGATTATGTGGAGGCGCATGTAATTAAAAACTTAAAAGCATATGTTTTGTTATTTTTATAATTTATTTAAAGAAGTTGGAGCTTCATACTATTTGGAAGCTGTCTGTTTGTTTACAGGTGGGAACATACAAGTATGTTTTGTGAGTTCGGATTTGAAACTGTCCGTGACTAAAGGTCGTATTGCGAAGTATCGGGTGTATTTAATCCGATTAGTAGATGTTTGGTCCGCATTTAGAGGCTTTCTGTTGTGATGAATGAGAAACATTCAGTGATAATTAAGCCATCGTTGTTGTAATAATTTGAAGGATTAATTGTTTTAACGGAATTCTGTGGTGGTGCTTCGTGAAACCAATATATTTTATATAATTATGCCTCATAATATAATCTTGAGGGAGTTACCATTACTGACTATGGTTTTCTTGTATTGTCATGTGCAATGGGGATGCCAAGTGCTGTGCTAGGAATTCCGTGGGATCGGGTCATCGGGAGCCGACGATAATAGCTGTAGTGTGTGCAAAAATGTGCGCACGTTAATGACCCCTACTGCGAAGAAGTCACGAGAAAATGGCAAAAATTACCTGGTCAAATTCGACTCACATACTCACAGGACCGTGGAAATAAGGCGCTTCTGTGAGCCTTTACTGTGAAATGCCGGGGCTTGGGCAGAATAAACTCACTCACCACGAGCCTTGTGACAATGATGAGTCAATAACCACATCAACTTAAGTTACACATGGCGCTGACAGAATAAAAAAAAACCACGACAGGCATAGAACCCATAGAAATCGGATATAAAATGACTTTTCATATGCGATTTCTTTTATCTCTGGCAGGGAGTGGAGCGAAACGGTCGTGATTGCTTCGACCTTATTAGTTCCTCTTTTGTCAGAGCGTTGAGCACGGGTGAGTCGTGTGGGCGCGCCTCCGGGTGCAGCTGCCCCCGTGCTTAACGCCGGTGAGACGGTTTTGGATTAGGCTTATGGATTTAATCCCAGACGCCGTGTTGGCCGCAGTGCAAAGGAGTCGGGTATTGGACATTGCTAACTGGAGTCTCCAGTCTAGCAGGGGATACCTGACCCTTTGCCTGGAGTTCCGGACTGAAGATGCTGGCATCCAGAGATCACAGGCCCGGGACACCAACTCCAAGACTGCCTCCTGATCCATGAAGAGTGGGAAGGGGCCTCCCAAGAAGAAGACGCATACCAGAAAAAGAAGGGACGCCGCCAGACGGGCGAAATGGAAGAAGAAGAAGGGGGTGACTGTTGATCTGCCAGTCACCCCTCCCCGTGTGGATCAGCCGACGTCTAGTGTCACAGCCGGCAGGTCGGAGTTGTCTGAGAGACGCCCAGACGACCCGACCTGCATGGAGACAGGCGACATCGCACCAGCTAGCAGGGACTCCGTTGATCTGCCGGGGGTCCCTGCTGTCGTCGTCGAGGCGAGCGGAGAAAGGGAGCAGGAAACCACCCCTGCTGTTCCTGCCGCCAGCTTCGAGGTAGAGTTGGACAGCTTGCCACCACGGACACCGGAGTTCCATCTCATCCCGGTGTCTCCCAGCTCTACCACTGGCAACAACAACAACAACAACACCGAAGAAGACAAAGAAGAACTCATTCTGCTGAAACACGAAGCCTTGGAAAGCCGAGTACACGCTGCGGCAGCCAAACAACAGAAATACATCATGACCAAGGCTGACTGCGCACTGTTGGAAAAAGATGAAATCTATACAGCAGCAGACTCTGGTGACCCATCTAACCTAGAATACCGGTTAGTGGATGGGGACATCCAGTTCCGGATGGAGAAGCCAGTCAAGAAGACCGACACCAGCAGCTCAAGATACGCCTCTCCCTCGGATGCCCCTTCGTCTGCACCACCGCCAGCGAAGAGGCCCAAAAAGAAAAAGACCAAAAGAAAAAGATAGACCAAAAATTGCTACTTTTTTATTATTTATTTTCTTAATTGTTCTAAATTAAAGGCAAAATACATGAGGGGTTAAGGGGAGGAACAATCGGTCCTTCCGACAATCCCGGGGTTATCCCCCCCCCCAAACCCACCCATGCAAAAAAAAAAAAAATCTTTGATAGTCGGTGTGTAGCGTAATGATCGATGTGCAGATCTGTGAAACATCCACCTCTTGCCAAGAGCACATAACTCTTGATATTTCAATTTCCGGGTTCGTTTTGTTTTGTTGTTTTTATTTATTTTAACTCCAGCGTTTTTGGCCTTATTTTTATGGCTTATCAACTTTTATATATACAGCGAGGATACAGTGTTATATGAAAAATGTGTAGTCTTAGCCAAAGCGTTTTGCAGTATTAATGATCGAATTTAGAGCAGTAATTTCGAGGTGAACTTTGACAGTTTTCACTCGTCTTGAGAGAAAAATCCTGGAATCTGAGATTAGCGACAGTGACAGTGACTCAGTGAGCAAACGAGATAGTTTCAGATTCGGAATCAGATCAAATTATTAATCAGGGCAATGGAAACATAACAAAATAAATTAAAAGCATTAATTATATAAATCAAGTGTCACTGACAAAAGAAAGTTTACAAATTAAATGCTGAAAATGGAAGAACGAGCAGAGCAAAGAAACAGAGCCAATTCTGCTCCAAAATCTGGCGCAGCCTATACCTACCACCATGTTGTGGTATTTGTCCTAACGTTCTTCAGGTTTGTATTTTCTATGACTCACTAGTGATATTCTGATATATAAATAGGAATCAGCTAGTGATGTTCCGATAATGAAAAAGCCCATCAGAACCGATTTCCGATAACTCATTAACTGGAGGCACAATCGGACGATTTCCGATTCCGATGTTTATATATATATATTGTGCGTTTGTTCCCGTAATGGACCTATATACATTCATTGCACTCCCTATCTCGGTATAGTTTCAAAGCCAAATACATCAAAGAAATATAAACACACTGTCGCAAATGTATTTCCGTCGATGTCAGTTGTCCGCTGCCTTTGATGTATGCCGGTAGTTGTTTGACAAAGAGATCAAAGGTGCCGACTCAGAGTAACATTATGACCGTGTGGGAAACACTTGAACGCGGTGTAAAAGTCTTGATTGAATACTTGTAAATTGCGACAATGTATGGAATGGCGATGATTATTAATTAAATTTAGATTGATGGATAATAATTGCTGTCATATTTGTCTGAGATTTCCCAAATTCCCATTGGATACACCTTTTGTCTTTTAACAACTGGGAAGCTTTTATAGTTCCGCCTACTCAATATTTGTTTTGCGAGACTTCCTCCAAGTAGGGCTGGACGATATTAACGAAAATAAAAACCACGATTTTTAGAAATTAAAACCGCTGTTAACGATATAATCGCATTTTTTTTTAAACAGATACTAGAGACTGAAAACCATTTCTTACTGTTTGATAGAATCACATCATTGGCATTAATTTTGACAAGTTGACGTCGGGAATAACACACACAACCACTCAACCAGTGACAACCTCGGAATGATAAATTAAATTCACAGGTTAAATTCCGCTATCCGGTTAATTTTGTTCCGGTGACTTGACAAATTCTGGTTTATACCGGTAATTAGTAAAAGTATTATGTCGTCTATGCCAAAACTAAAAGTGTTCTATACTATAGTATCCTTTTCTAACTCGGTATGTTCAACTAAGTTGAGTAAATATATATATGTTATTCCTGATGACACTTAATTGAGTTGCTTGACAAATGGAAATGTGGATTAATACCGGCAAGACAAATTTGACAATGAGGTTCAGTCTTTTAGCAAAGTCCAAACACACGTAGTACAAATGTACATAATCTTTGGATTTCGGCCAAGCAAGGAGGACACCATGTATTTTTGGGAGGGTTTGAAGCTCTAATTCTATACAATTGGTTTTAACCAATTGCAGTGTAGTGCTGGGACGGTTGGGGTTTTTTCCTAACCGGTTAACCATGGGCATTAACCGAACCCTAACCGGTTAACTGCGACCAGCATTACCCTAAGTATGAGGTTGAATACACTGGTCACTATATCGGCAAAACAAGTGTTCATTACGCATCCCGGAAACGTTGATATACACGCGAGCACAAACGATGTCTCGGTCGTACAATGCTTTCCCGCTACGGCGATCAAATAGTTGTAAATGTGTATAAATTAATTCAGTTTTGAGCTCAAACAAACTAAAATATAATATATATTAGTGGTGCGCTAGTATATCAATGTTTACGGGAGTTCCACACCGCATATATAAATAACGCTTGCTTGCAAAACCTTCAGCGACGAAAATATAGTTCCTCCCTCGTGTGTTATATTCCGGGCACGATTAGCCCAAACAAGGTACTGAAGGTAGGTATACTGTTGTTTAGTAATGTTTACTAGTGTTTGGGTATAGGCAGGTATATATTAATCACAGTGGCTACACGATGTTACTTCAATTATTTAATAAACAAATTCATACAAAATTAAATCGTCGTGATTCATTACGCAAGCCCCAGCCAGTGTCTAGGAAATAAAGTTATCGAATACAGCACTAGATATACTCCGAGTTCCCACTCCCAGTAGGCCTATGTGTTTTTTCTGGGTGTGCGACTTCATATTGGATGTTGAACCAGAATAAACGAATCGCGTTCGGCAGGCCTTGTATATATACCGCCCATTTCTTCTTCTTTTTGTTTCGTCATCTTCAATTAGGACTATATATGTCCCCAAACGTTCGATTTTCGTTTTTGTAGGTCTTCTGTCATCGCTTTGAGATGAACTAATGGTAATGACATTATGACAGGGGCAGTTTCGAGAAAACAGACATACTATTGATGACGTAGTAATATAATAGTTTAGACTTGATTGCTTTGATGTATGCCGCGGTGCGCGTGCAGCGGGAACGTCATGTATTGCCGCCAAAGGAAATTGGCATTGAATGTTTAACAAGTGATTCACAGACTGACACAGAGTGTAGTTGTTGGTTTCATGTCTAGAAAAGCTGCCAGTGATCAAACAGGCATGTGTTGTGGGGTATATGAATACAAAATCAACTGTCCAAATCGCTTATAAGCGGCTTACTCTCATTACTTAAACTTCCGTAAATGATTTCGGCAACATTTACACGGAGTACTACGTTGATAGTACGATCGTTATCAATATTACGGTTATCCGGTTGTGGCCTCCTCCAACCGGTTGACAAGCGTAACCGAACCGTAACCGGTTATCCGGACAACCGTCCCAGCACTATTGCAGTGAGTGGTTTCTTATAGACGAGAAGAGGGTGGTATATTCGCCCATTGATTATTTTGATTGATGGTGCATGCAGGGAAGAATCCAGAGATTTTTTGGGGACACCTGTTCTGTATTTGAGGATGTCCCTATATAAATTAGGATGTTAAAATATTCCGTACTGGACACTTGATGGTGCAAATAAAGGCTCTATATAATAGACTATATCATCTGCAGACTTATGATTTGCATTTATACATGTTGTTGAATTATAGAATAATTCCTTGAAAATATGGAAAATCCAAATTTAATAAATACTATCCAATTGGAATTTGGAGACATTTGGGCCTCCAGAGTTTGGGCGCCCAAACCTGTAACAGGTATCAAAACAGCCCTGGATCCTTCTCTGGGTGCATGTGCATGTGCACAAAATGTGGACCTTACTTACTTGATTCAAGCCCAATGCTCCCGGAGCCTCCCTCCCGATCTGACTCTGTTTTCTATTCTGTGTGTTTTGATTGCACACCTGGATGTTACACTGGGATTTAAAAACTTAAATAACTAGATTTACATGTAGGCTAGAGTTAAATTATTTGTTTGTACACGCTATGATTGGCTGGCACCCACTGATTGCCGACGATATTACGATTATTTCAGTTTAGACGATATTACTGACGATATTGAAATTTTAACCGGGTATTGTTGATTAATCGGGAAACCGCCCAGCACTACCTCCAAGTTCAAAGTGGAGCTAAGCATATTTCATTGCATTCACCGTAACTTGTAATGCGAGAATCACTATAACAATGGCGAATCGCAGAGCAGAAAAACAAGTGCAATTTGGAAATACACTTTACCATATTTTCCCCTACAGACGAAAAGGCCTATTGGTCGTTATTGAAGACAGTTCTGAACGCGACTGTACTAATTCATTCAGTGTGTGCTTCAAATTATTGACATAGCATGTGACGTCACAGCATGGCACATGCTCAACAGGAAATTATATTGTAATGAGGTCACCAGTGTTGTATTGCTAAAAAATAAAGCAAGGGAATGGACTATTCATCGCGAATTGATGACCGAAGCCGAACGCGTTGTGGGGGAGAGCACGAGAACGGGTTATCCCCTTTTCGTAGGTGGGGGTCTGAGGGAGGAAAAATGGAATCAAAGGAGGCATTTCCTCCAGTGTCCCCATCATAATCTACAAACAATCCATCATAATTTATTTTCAAAATTGTATGTTTTTGTATGCATAATGGTCTGCATATAATATAGAATTGGCAATATTTATTTGTCAACAAAAAACCCCAACATTTTGGACATACATTGGCAGACTGATTTAGTAGCGAGGGGTCAGATTGGCGCTGCACAAGGAATAATTTCGCCATGACAGCCAGTTTTTAAATGGAGTGTAGTAAAATATCAGAAGAGCGGTCATTCAATAGTCTAATCCAAGGCCACGTTAAAATACCTCTGTTTCCCCTGACTCTACTCAGATTGTCAAGAATGATTGAGCAAGACGATGGGACATAGGTGGATTTGGATGTATTGACTAGTGTTGAAACGATTAGTCAACGTCGATGAATTGTTCACCAAAAGTCGACTCCAGAATCCCAAGTCGATTTGTTGCATTTGTGTATTAAATTTAGCACGCACTATGTTTTTAAAACATATTGCGAATAAAGGAACAATAGTACAATACGATATACCAACAATGGCAAGGACAGTTAAAACAAAAGCCGTGTTATTTAATAGAATTACTTACAAAAACACCAGTTATGAAATTGACAATGTCGCAAATAAATAAACATCGTTGCGCGATGGCTGATCAAAGATAGCTGTATCAGCTACCGCACTTTGGATCCTTTGATGTTCTTTCAATTTGTGTCGCGTAATGTCAGTTTAATTGAATACAATAATTATACCAATACGTTTATTGCATATTCTCTGTCATTATCTGTGCAATTAATTCGGTATGAGTATGGACAAATTGTCCGGATATGGTACGATGAATGTGTCATAATACAACGTTAAACAAGAAACCTATACACTAGGGAACCAATTGAAGCCAACTTAGCTAAGACACCCAGTATTAATTAGCTTGATGGATACAAATTTAGTAGCACCGGCCATTGGGTTGTAGCACCGGCCACCGGTTTCTGTTTTCTGATCATAATACCCATGAAAAATGGGAACAGCAGTTATCTCGCAGTGATTTTATAGTACTCTATAATGACGTAGTTAATTGGAAGTTTTCCATGGGAATGGGGGTTGTCGATTAGTCGACTTCATCTTGATTTTTGACTGTCGATTAGTCGTCTACGAAAAACCCTAGTTGTTTCAACACTAGTATTGACTTACCTGTTATTATCCCCCGCCAAATTTAAAATTTGCGGGGGATATAGTAATGGGTTCCGTTTGTCCGTCCGTCCAGAATTTGTTAGAGTCATAACTTGAACAAATGTAAACGGATTTAAAAGATTTGTGGTATATGAGTTCACCTGACCATTACCTAGAATGAGTTCGCAAGCCAGGTCTGGCCAGATATTTTTACCGGAGTTATTGGACTTTGTTTATTATTTTTGTCGAATTTACCAAATAGCAAATAGACGACGTCACAGGGCTCATTTCCACAAATCTTAACGGATTTCAAAGATATTTGGTATATGTGTTCACCTGACCATTACCTAGAATGAGTTCGCAAGCCAGGTCTGGCCGGATATTTTTACCGGAGTTATTGGACTTTGTTTATTCTTTTTGTCGAATTTACCAAATAGCAAATAGACGACGTCACAGGGCTCATTTCCACAAATGTCAATGGATTTGAAAGATTTTTGGTATATGAGTTCACATGACCAGTATCTAGAACGTGTTCGTAAACCAGGTCCAGCCGGATATTTTCAGCAGAGTTATTGGACTTTGTTTATTTTTTTGTGTGCAAATGGACGACGTCACAGGGCTCATTTCCACAAATGTCAATGGATTTCAAGACTTTTTGGTGTATGAGTTCACATGACCAGTATCTAGAACGAGTTCGCAAACCAGGTCCGGCCGGATATTTTCAGCCGAGTTATTGGACTTTGTTTATTTGTATATTCATTCCCATGACCAGTACCTAACATGAGTTCGCAAGCCAGACAAAATCCCACCTCTTGTTTAGCACATACTGAGAACGCAAATATTATTATCCCCCGCCAAATTGAAAATTTGCGGGGGATATAGGAATGGGTTCCATCGAGCCGTCCGTCCCGAACTTGTAAGAGTCATAACTTGAACAAGTGTCAACGGATTTCAAAGATTTGTGGTATATGAGTTCACCTGACCATTACCTAGAATGATTTCGCAAGCCAGATCCGGCCAGTTATTTTTACCGGAGTTATTGGACTTTGTTTATTTTTGTCGAATTTACCAAATAGCAAATAGACGACGTCACAGGGCTCATTTCCACAAATCTCAACGGATTTCAAAGATATTTGGTATATGAGTTTACCTGACCATTACCTAGAATGAGTTTGCAAGCCAGGTCCGGCCGGATATTTTTACCGGAGTTATTGGACTTTGTTTATTATTTTTGTCGAATTTAACCAAATAGCAAATAGACGTCACAGGGCTCATTTCCACAAATGTGAACGGATTTCAAAGAATTTTGGTATATGAGTTCACATGACCAGTATCTAGAACGAGTTCGCAAACCAGGTCCGGCCGGATATTTTCAGCAGAGTTATTGGACTTTATTTATGTTTTTGTGTGCAAATTGACGACGTCACAGGACTCATTTCCACAAATGTCAACAGATTTCAAAGATTTTTGGTATATGAGTTCACATGACCAGTATCTAGAACGAGTTCGCAAACCAGGTCCGGCCGGATATTTTCAGCAGAGTTATTGGACTTTGTTTATTTTTTTGTGTGCAAATGGACGTCACAGGGCTCATTTGCACAAATGTCAACAGATTTCAAAGAGTTTTGGTATATGAGTTCACATGACCAGTATCTAGAACAAGTTCGCAAACCAGGTCCGGCCGGATATTTTCAGCAGAGTTATTGGACTTTGTTTATTATTTTTAGTGCATATTTTTAGTGCAAATGGACGATGTCACATGGCCAATTTCCACAAATGTCAGTCCTAAAATGAGTTCGCAAGCCATGCTTTTTGACAAAATCCCACCTCTTGTTGAGAATGCACTTCCCCAACTGCACATTTCGGTGGAGAATGTAAACATTATTGAGAATGCACTTCCCCGACTGCACATTTCGGCGGGGGATACCGCCGTCTGCGACTGCTTGTTGAGAATGCACTTCCCCAACTCCACATTTCGGTGGGGGATACCGCCGTCTGCGACTGCTTGTTCATATTGGATTCTTCAATGATTATCTTTTATCTTTTATTATTCACAGCTTTGTTTATGAGGCACTAACATATTCTCATAACATTGGCACCGACCCATGGCAGCTCCTGTATCCATACAAGTTAATAATTTATGCATAATAAGTTCTGATTGGACACTCTGTGCTGCGGGTAGGACCTTTGTCCTCATAATGATAATGGCACCGACCCCTGGCAGCAGGCCTTTAGATTTGCCTAATTTGGGCACATCAGGAAAGAATACGGACGCGGCGGGCCGACCATAGTTCGGATCGGCGTGGGAATTTTTTTTAATAGATGCTCAAAAGAAGCAATTTCCTGGGTTCTAGGTACTGAATCAAACAAACAAATGACTTTATATCATTGTGCAATGACCAAATATTTTGTTGAAGTTGCCATTTATGCCCTTAAATATTTGTGAAGAATAGTATTTTACTATTCCTCAAGCTTTGACAGTTCAATTGTCTCGAATACCACCAATATTATTTGGGCACATTTTAACGCCGTGAATTTGGGGTAATCTAAAGGCCTGCCTGGCAGCATCAGTGTACAGTTAGCTCAATCATTGACTGGTCATCAATTTTATTGAACAACAAACATCCAATTCAAATTTGTCTTAGATATTTAAATTACTGGTATTATGGATCATACATATCGATTAGTGTGAGAGAAAGTTATCAATCTTCAGACCAGTCTGATACTTTATGCTGCAGGTAGAAAATTGTCTCTAGTATTGGCATCGACCCCTCGCAGCTCCAGTATGAGTCTGGGTCTATTACAAAGTATTTATATTTAAATACGTATTGATTGGACACTATGTGCTGCAGGTAGGAATCCTGTCCCCACAATGGCACCGAACCCTGGCAGTCTTAGTACAATCAACACACGTCCATTGACTTTTCACTTTAGTAAGGCCAAAAAAAAATAGACCTGTGTTTCTGGTGACCCACCCACCCCTATTTCGGTGCCCATGACCATTTTCATTTTATTGATTTTGCAAAATTAGTACGCATCCGTCCATGTAAACTAATTCATACCTGTGAAAAACGGATCCATCACGTGTGCTGTTAAACCGGATATTATACCACAATTAATTTAGGTCACAGCCGAATCAAACTTTTTTTGTCGTGTTTTATTCAATAAAACAATAAATTACACTATATTCTATAATTATCTACTTAGTTTTATTATTTTATAGTCCATTACAAACAAGGAGAAGCAGTCTGGGGAGGTATTCATATTTAATTTGATCAAAGTTGAAAATAAAATAAAAAAATAAAATAAAATGAAATGAAAAGAAAAGCCACCCCCACCCCTATTTTTTTCTTGCATGTCACCAGAAACACAGGTATATTTTTATTTGGCCTAAGGAACATACCACTATAAATTTGAATTGGATATTCAGTGCCAAATAATATATTTAATTTTATAATCACATTCATTCTCCACATTTATTTTCTTAATATACATGTATGTAATCAATTTACGCATTGTTTATTATTTGGAGGAAACTCTGCTTAATTGTACCTACCCATCTGGGACCTTGATTGGTAATAAACATTCTGATTCTGGTAGGTACCCTGCTGGACAAAACAAGTGTCCACTTAACTGCGGTTCGGTTAGCGTTGCCACCGCGGCCGAAATGCAACTACACCGCAGCTCCACCAGCTAACTACAGTTGGGCCGCGGTATAACTGCCATTCAGCATGGTGTAGTTGCCACAGTGTACTCTCATCAAACTGACAAAAGACAATACAAACCAGAAATCTAACCACGGTGTACATGCCATTCGAGTGCGAGAGTAGTTGCCTTTCGGCCGCAGTGAACTTGCTGTTTGGCCGCAGTGTCTGAGTGTACTTGCCGTTCGGCCTCGGTGCTCAACTGCAGTTACAAACTCTGACACCGCGGCCGAACGGCAAATACACCGCGGTGCCAATGGACGCTTGTTTTGTCCAGCAGGGTAGGAATTTTTTTTTTTCAATTTACAGTTAGTCACTGAACTGGATAGGTTATTCAGGTTAAAATATGCTGGTCATGTCATATGAAATCTCATGCTGCATACCTATATATTATGGCGTTTATTTATTATATTCTTGTGATTATCATCAGAGTGAAAATTAAAAAAAATTCTCTGGACCTAAATGAGTAGTGAGGTATTTTGAGACTCGCATATATAACTTATAAGTGAATGCAATGACACAGGGTTTTTGCCAAATTTCAGGAATCTCACACCATGGAAGGATTAACCCTTTACCCAACAAACCGGCCAAAAACGGCCAAATAAAGCTTCAACAGCCTAAAATATCTTCGGTCTGTCTCAATAGAACCATACAAATATGGATATCATTGGAACTGGCTCCTTGACCACATTGTGATAGTTACAGTTACGCCCTGTGCCAATGCATTCTCTTATATATGCGAGTCGACCATAGGTCGCCTCGCATATATAAGAGAATGCATTGGCCTAAAAAAAATCTTTTTTTAACACTTTTTACCATTTTTTCTTACATTCTTTAACAATTTTATAATTTTTAATGTGTTAAGCCAATGCATTCTCTTATATATGCGAGGCGACCTATGGTCGACTCGCATATATAAGAGAATGCATTGGCACAGGGCCCTTCTGTTGGGTAAAGGGTTAAGCTGCACTTCTTATGAATCTTTTATTTTTATTTACAGCTATGCATTTTTCCATGCATGTAGAAAAACATTCAGCAATGTCAAGGACACAATATCTGAAGAGTGGAGTCCATCATTTCACAATGCAAGCGAAAAAGAAGTCTTACCAAATTCTGTGAGTTTCAATTACTGTAGATTCCCTCTTTTGATTATAGTAGCCTTATACTTGATCGCCATAAATTTGTATAAAATGAAATCTGTTACTCTAAAGATAATGTGTTAAATTATTAAATTATATATATTTTCCTGATTTTCATAATAGCTGTACACAGCGGCTGAGCAGATTACACCCACCAGAAGATTTCATTCCAATTTCCAACAAATTTATACTGGAATTCTGGCTTATTCTGTGGCTGTACATTTCAACAATTTAAAAACATGATGAAAATAGTAGCCTTATAATCTAATGCTTATCCATCTACATGAAATTCCAGTTGACTTGCCTCATCATTGCTGGAGGGAATATAGATCATGCCATGAATCTCTACTCTGGCTAACGTCTGTTCTGTAGAGATCATATTCCACCAGTACAAAACCTTGGAACTTTTTGAAGTTTTGACAGGGAACCTTATAAAGTCGAAAAATAACACGGGGTATATATTTCTTAGTTATTATTTGTTTCTTAATAATGTACTTCACTGTAGGTGAAGGTCCCAACTCAAAAGTTAAGTGAATTTGTGAGCGATATTGCTTCGTGACGCATACACTTAATCTTATGGCATTTTTCCTGGGTAATTAATTTGATGTTTATTGCGATATCAGCTCACAAGTCAGAGAAAAGCATTCAATTTTGAGTTGGGAAATTCGCCTACAGTGAAGTACATTATTAAGGAAAAGATAACAACTAAGAAATATATTCCCCGCATTATGTTCTCGACTGTATAAGGTTCCCTGTCAAAACTTCAAAAAGATCCAAGGTTTTGTACTGGTGGAATATGATCTCTACGGGCGTTAGCCAGAGTAGAGATTCATGGCATGATCTAGAGGGAATACTGCCCCTCGCTGGAGGGAATACTGCCCCTCGTTGGAGGGAATACTGCCCCTCGCTGGAGGGAATACTGCCCCTCCATGAAATTGGAGCTCAAGAATCCTTCTGCCGAAATTACAATGAAAGGAGGTTAACTTTTTAATTTTGCGTCAGGCAAAAGAAAAAAGATACTATGTTTCCGCACATCGACCAACCCTAAAAATAACTGCCGACCTTATCTTTTTATTGATAATTCTTTTTTTTTACCACCAATGCACATACATAATGATGTTCAATAGTGTGCAAAACGCATGGTTTCTAACATATCCCTGTGTAAAGTGACCGTTTTAATTTTTAATTTCCTGAGAATGGATCTCAGGCCTGCTTTAAGCCTTGTTTGGGAACTATCAACAGACATGGTGGGTGTGTATCAGCATATATATATATAGAGGTTATCACCACACATGGTAAGGGTACTGTTTCCAAAAACCAGGCATGCTACTAGTGTTAATGGCTAATTACCTATTATATCTCCACAGCACACTTGTGACTTCCTTCACTTCAATTCAAACTCTAACTGCTGTTTCTGTCCATGATGTCATTTCCAGGTCATGAGTTCACTTCCTGTTTCACTGATGTTAATGACACTGTAGCTCTTCCTGTTTCACTGATGTTAATTACACTGTAGCTCAACAATCTCCCTCTTTCCTCTTTTTATGTTGTTTTAGTTCTTTTGATAAAACCACAGAAATATTGACAAATATACAGTCCTTATCATCCATTTTTCCTAAATGTCAATTGCTACTTTCCCTCTCTGGAATGTAGCAATCAGCTGCTCGCCGGAAGCACCTCGTTTTGTTAGGCAATTGGCAAGCTGACTCGAACCTGGGCACCATCGAATGCTTTCTACTTCACCTCGATCAAGACATTGTTTCATCGCACCAATATCGATTCGAAGACGTTTATCATCAACCATTTTAGTTGTGTGCACAGCTTCCACCACACTCCTGTTATCCACATAGGCAACAATGGGGATCTTTGTCTCTTGGATACTGCACAATTCACATAACACTTTCCTGACATATATCGCCTCCTCGACACCTTCCTGCAAGCTCATTGCTTCGGCAGCCAATGTTGAACGCACCACTCTTTTTATCTTATGGCAGTTCCAAGATAGAGGACAGCTCAATTTATTTGGATTTACGACAAATAGAACATATGCCATTGTACTGCTGATTCCATCAGGCAAATTTGCATAAGCAGCATCAGTAAAAACCACTAATTTCCACTTATCATCTAAAGGAAGTCCCATGAATGGAAATCGAATTGATGTTGTCTCAGATTTCACTCTTGATATGATCTTCACTGCTCTAGCCAGATCACAAACTTGACCTTTTCTGAATTTAGTGCTCAGTTCTATTAACTCAAAAGCCAAATCAGGTCTTGTCCCTTGCACAATCCAATTTAGACTTCCAACAATAGAACGCAGATCAGTGTATTCATTCATACTTAATTCATCATTTTTGCAGGCAACTCTTTCCGCACGTAACTCAATGTCTCTTACTCCATGAATATAGTTATTCTGGTGCAGAATTATTTCATCAGCTTTCTGTTCAATGTGGAACCCAACGTAAGTGAATGTTACCTCCTCTACTTTTCCAGCTAGGAAACGCTGTCGCAAGCCACCCATTACATGTTCGTTAAAATCCTTATCACCAGCATGAAGAAAGTCATCCACATGGCTGAGAAGTATTCCTTGTAGTTCACCATCTTTTCCTCGTTTGTAGAACAGAGAAGGATCTAGTGTAGATAACTCACAACCAAGATGATTTAGTTCATGTACAACACTTGTGTAGAATTGCTGAGCTGCATCTTTTAAACCATACAAGCATGTTTTCAACTTCCAAACTTTTCCTTCTGTCTGAGCTTCTTTAGGAGGTCTGATGAAGACTTCCCTTTCCAATTTTTTTCCTTGGAGGAACGCTGACTTAATATCAGTTGTTTTAACATTCCATTTTTTATTTACTGCCAATGTCAAGAATAGTCTTATGGATACTTTGCTTACAGTAGGTGAATCATTTTGTGTCAAACCTTCCTCCTCAAATCCACGGGCGACTAAACGGGCCCGGACATCAGCTCCCCGTTGTGTCAGTACCCAGCATGTAGAAATGCATTGTTGTCCATTTTCATTTACCTCTTCATAAGTATCAAAGTCCTTTAACTTCTGAAGCTCTTGAATTATTGCATTCCCACACGAAGGATCGTGAAGTCTGTCCTTTGGCACAAATGTCATCAACACTTCTTCGGTTTGACTGGTCCTTTTCCACTGAACACTATTCACCCATAAAAACAGCAGTTAGAGTTTGAATTGAAGTGAAGGAAGTCACAAGTGTGCTGTGGAGATAGGATGTACATGTACTTCTACCTCCAGACAATAGGATGTAGTCATCACAATACAAGTGCCGGTGTAATGGTGGTATTATGGGTAAAATTCTCATAAAACGTTAGTGTCATCAATTTCATACCAAGTAATATAGCCAAAATTATGAAAATGCGGCATGTGAATAACAAATCACACACTTAAGCATAAACCGAGTTTAATCTTTTATTCAATCTTAATGTATATTTCCACTGTGTTGTTCAAGTAATACTTTCCCCACAACATGAGTTGGCATTTTATGTCACTTCGGTCGAGGTAGTTCAATATTTATGCAGCTGGATAAAAAATAAAAAAATAAAAAAAAAAAAATTCCCTACCTACCGTTAGCGGAAACATACTATCTTTTTTTTTTTGCCTCATCTATTCTCAGCTGTTACTAGTATGTGGATTGCTGCAGAAAAATTAGGCCTAAAAAAAGACATTTGTTTCCGCTAACGAGCTCAAAATAATTAGGGATGGTAGGCAGGCAAATCATTTATTTTATTAAATATTTCTATTTTTCTGTATTTTTAACAATAATAAGTCAATTCTTGTATGATACTTGATAAGAGCCCACATTATGAACTTCTTAGTCTCAAGGGGATCAACCCAGATGATAGAGAAACAAGAAACTCAGATTCAAAGTTACAGATGATTTAATATTTACATTTGAAAATTGCTATATGCCTATCAACCAGTCTTGAAACAGTCTTTAATATTAATATTTGCCATATGGCCTGGCAACAACTGGAATTCGTCCAGCATCATTGCACTGCAATTTCCACATATTGGTGTATCTATCTCGCAATGAGGGTTTAACAACCTCATCTCCCCCTCCACACCAGACACAGCAGCACCTGTCTTGTCTTTGTTATTGGAAATCACTATTACAGTACATGTATCTGTGTATAATATGTGGGTAATTTCACCGAAAGCAATCGCTGTGCTTTTGTCTCCATTGAATGCGTGAAACATTCACCGATATCAGTGTTAAAAGTAAGTTTTTTTGTCCCCCGAAAAATTTATTTTTGGGGGACTATAGAAACGGGTTCTGTCCGTCCGTCGGGACATCCGTCTGTCCGTCCGTCGCGCTGTTGTACCGTTCAAACTGTTGATGTTTATGAGCTAAAAAGTGTGTCTAGCCCATAGTTATGAGCTAACAAATATTGTGAGCTAAGCTCCTAATAATTTGAAAAATGTTCATACAAACAATATTTATGAGGTTTGCTGTCAGAAAAACATTATTTATAATTAACCTCCTAAAATTTGGATTTTTAGCCAGTCCATCCGATGGACTAATTTTGCAGTTACCCCCCTTATCACACGAGCACTTTTGTAGCTCCCAATAATCGGACATGCCGATTGATACATGTAGCTCCCAATAATTGGACAGGCAGATCTATATATACACAAAACAGCTCTTAGTATTTGGACTTTTGTAACTCCCAATAATCGGACACGCTGATACAGTGATTTATGTAGTGTATCACGATAGTGACTATGCGCAAAAACCATGTTCTGTGAAGATTATCTACCCAAATTTCTAGAACAAAGCACTAAATATGGGTAATTTTTCTATTTGACGTAAAAAATAGGTGATATTCTTCACAAGATACGATACACCGTACACGTATCATGAGAAATCGAATTGCGATACATATGTATCGCAATTAATCGTTGCAGCCCTATTATTTCCGATCAACCAGCTGTGATTCACTTTCAGCCCATTTGCTGATGTGAAAATCAATTTTGATAAATCATCTGAACCGAATTATTTTGTCTCATCATTCGCTGCAAACTTGAAATAAACTTCCACGACTTGTCACCTTGTGTGGGCGCATACATTTGGTCCCAACTGCTATTTATATTATGAAATCCCCAATACACCATTCACACAATTAAAATATTCACACACAGTCATGACAGTGAAACTGAAAGTGTGTATTGTATGGCGACTGCCAATGGTGAACTCGTACTTTGACCTTTCAATCTAATTTGCATATGCAAACGAATCCGAACACACTCAGGTTTCTCCCTTAAAGTCTCTGATTGAATGTTTACAAAACATATAGCATTACCTATTGCCGAAAAACATTAATTTTCTCAGTTAATTTATGGCCCACAACTTTGATTATGGTTTCAAATAAATGATCATTTTCATTGATTCAGTTTGGTGGGGTTACAAAGAAATTATTGAACCCTTAATATTTGGACTTTTGTAGCTCCCAATAATCGGACACGCTGACTTATACATGTAGCTCCCAAAAATTGGACAGGCAGATCTATATATACACAAAACAGCGATATTTTTGTAACCATTAGTCTACGATTGAGCTCTTAGTATTTGGACTTTTGTAACTCCCAATAATCGGACACGCTGATACAGTGATTTATGTAGCTCCCAATAATTGGACAGGCAGATATATATATATACACACACGAACAGCAACAATTTTATGAATATTGGCATATGATTGAACCCTTAATATTTGGACTGTTGTAGCTCCCAATAATCGGACACGCTGATTTATGTAGCTCCCAATAATTGGACAGGCAGATCTATATATACACAAAAACAGCGATATTTTTGTAAACATTAGTCTACGATTGAGCTCTCAGTATTTGGACTTTTGTAACTCCCAATAATCGGACACACTGATAAAGTGATTTGTGTAGCTCCCAATAATTGGACAGGCAGATCTATATATACACACAAGAACAGCAACAATTTCATGAATATTGGCATATGATTGAACCCTTAATATTTGGACTTTTGTAGCTCCCAATAATTGGAGAGGCAGATCTATATATACACAAAAACAGCGATATTTTTGTAAACATTAGTCTATGATTGAGCTCTTAGTATTTGGACTTTTGTAACTCTCAATAATCGGACACGCTGATACAGTGATTTATGTAGCTCCCAATAATTGGACAGGCAGATATATATATATACACACAAGAACAGCAACAATTTTATGAACATTGGCAAATGATTGAACCCTTTATAATAATATTTGGACTTTCGTAGCTCGCAATAATCGGACAGGCTGAAATAACACCACAGTCGCCATGTTGCCTAATAATAGATGGTGTAGTCATACCTACAGCAGTTGTTCACACCAACATAGATTTCATGTTTACATGGTAGGTTGTAGGTTCCAATTTTATTTATGTATATATGTTGATCAGTATTATAACGTATTACATCACATAATTATACTGGAAATTTATATATTTTATACTGGAATACATGTATACTGGAAATATACTGGAATTTCACTGGGACAAAGGTGTACGAACCCTGGGCTCATATTCCCCTCATGGATCGCGTTCGATTGGATATGGACTCCAGTCTCCATGAAGGGAATATGAGCCCATGTATCCCGTCCGTCAAATGAATAATGTATATGTATACGGATGGTCTTGTCTCAAGATTTTCGAATTGAATGTTCCGTTTTTTCTCGGACAGATAGTCCCGGAAAACTTGTTTGGTAATTGTAAAACCAGTACGCATACAATCGGTGTTCGCTCACACGAAGCCCTTCACCTGAGTGAACATCAATCGCCTATACCAATTATCTGTATCATGGTGCATCATATGTGATAATAATTTTTTAGTCCCCGTTGTGTTAAGAAAAAAAGTAACAATTTTCCACTTCGTCCCACGGCCTAACACTGTACATGGGCATATAAGCCATTTAACCAGGCAACCTTGGTACAGAAGGTCCTGTAGTTTCAAGATAGACTCTGTTAAACCCTAAGCTATCAATCGATTAATCCATCTGTTTGTTTGAGACCAGTGAATATCAACAAGTCGTCTTCTGGCAGCTATTTAAAAAGTGAGATTTTGAATATTGCCAGTACATCATGATATTAAATTCAAATCAATAAGTGGACTATTGGTGCAGCAGTCACCCAAGACCCACATAAAGACACTTCACCTCGGGCAGTGAGCCGCCACCTATGTTTGGTTTATGAATTTATGGGAAATTTCTAAGAACTTGTAACATGGGACTGAAATAATCTCATATTTGGATTTCACATAACATCCTTGATATTGGACACCGAAAGCTCCTTGTTATTGGACGCCGAAAGCTCCTTGATATTGGACACAAAAAAGCTCCTTGATATTGGACACAAAAAAGCTCATAAACATCAAATGTTGGAACCACTATTGCAAACTCGTAAAAATTGGATAAAAATAGCTCATAATTTATTTAGCTCATAAAGGGTAGATGTTGGTAGTACCGTCCGTCGAGCTGTCCATCTGTCCATCACACTTTTGAGTACCTTCGTGGTGTAATCATCTCCTCCTACAGATTTCAGCCCAGAGATTTGAAACTTCAGAATATTGTTGCCCATATATTGAAGATGTGCAACATGTATATAGATGACGGAAAAATATTATTTTTTGACGGAGTTATTAACCCTTTTCGACTTAGAAAATTTCAACATTTTTTATAATTTTCTGTATGAGGGTACCTTCGTGGTGTAATCAACTCCTTCTACAGTTTTGATCTTAGATATTTGAAACTTCAGAGTATTGTTACCCACATATTGGAGATGTGCAAGATGTATACAGATGACGGAAAAATTATTTTTTTACAGAGTTATTAACCCTTTTCAACTTAGAAAATTTCAACATATTTTTTTTATTTCTTCAACAAAGCGGCATCGACTTGCCACGTTTTCGGGGGACACTGTGGTCTGCTGACCTTTTATTTTGTTTTTTTTTGGAGATAAAAACAAATGTCTTCTTTGTTTTAGGCCTTAACACATTTTCACTAACATAATTCTATAATTCAATTTAACATTTTAGCTAATATCAGTTCTTTGACTGTTGAGAAGTTATTTTTCTCAACGTACTGTAAAAATATCAATAGTATTGTTCTGTAATATTCCAGTAATTTAATTTTCCTTTATTTTTCAGATATGGAACAGTCACACAATGTTCAACATGAGTTCTGATGCCTCTTTTTTCCTGGGTGTGTTAGATGCCAGCTTTATGATATCCTATGCTGTGGTATGTTTTGATAATACTTTGATAATAAAGTTTGATTCAATGAAAGCTACAGTTTGAATAAATGTCATACCACCATCCTTTATGTTAGGGAGTGTGCAATGCACATTAAAGCCGGACTACATATTTTATTATTCAACCCACCACAAAAGAAATATTCAGATGTACTTCTATATGATTATGCATGTGGAGGTGTATATAAAAAAAATTCTCTGTACATTGTTTAAGCCTTTACCCAACAAAACAGCCAAAACCGACTAAATAAAGCTTCAACAGCCTAAAATATCTTCGGTCTGTCTCAATAGAACCATACAAATATGGATATCATTGGAACCGGCTCCTTAACCACATTGTGATAGTTACAGTTATGCCCTGTGCCAATGCATTCTCTTATATATGCGAGTCGACCATAGCTCGCCTCGCATATATAAGAGAATGCATTGGCCTCGCATATATAAGAGAATGCATTGGCACAGGGCCCTTCTGTTGGGTAAAGGGTTAAGCTGTTTCTCTGGTTATTGTTATATTTAAAAAAAGTTATTGCCTCTTTACATGGGTTTATATCATTTAATTGTGGTTATTATCCCCCGCCAAATTAAAAATTTGCGGGGGATATAGTAATGGGTTCCGTCCGTCCGTCGAGCCGTCGCACCGCCCGTCCGTCCCGAATTTGTAAGAGTCATAACTTGAACAAATGTAAACGGTTTTCAAAGATTTGTGGTATATGAGTTCACCTGACAATTACCTAGAATGAGTTCGCAAGCCAGGTCTGGCCAGATATTTTTACCTGAGTTATTGGACTTTGTTTATTATTTTTGTCGAATTTACCAAATAGCAAATAGACGACGTCCCAGGGCTCATTTCCACAAATCTCAATGGATTTCAAAGATATTTGGTATATGAGTTCCCATGACCAGTACCTAAAATAAGTTCGCAAGCCAGGCTTTTTGACAAAATCCCACCTCTTGTTTAGCGCATACTGAGAATGTAAACATTATTGAGAATGCACTTCCCCAACTGCACAATTCGGCGGGGGATACCGCCGTCGGCGACTGCTTGTTTGAATTTAATTTATATGATACAATAACTTATTATCACTAGAGTGAACTTATCTGGTCGTCGCATCACATCTCTTGAAAAAATAAATTGCTAGATCAAACAAACATTATGTGATATGTTTTGGTCATACATTATGTTATTCTATGTTGTGGTACTAGTATGTTCCTTTTTGTGAGCAAACTTGTTCAAATGCTGTGTCTTAAGATATGTACCATGTTATTCAACATACAGTAATGCCCTAATTAATCGACTCCTTTAACCACAGCAGAATTATGGGTAACTTTTCAGGATTTAGTCGGAAATATGGCTTGTTGCCATTCATCGGAAAGCTCTCCCCGAGTCTCTCTCTTCCGACTAAATCCTGAAAAGTTACCCATAATTCTGCTGTGGTTAAAGGAGTCGATTAATTAGGACATTACAGTATTTATGAAGTGCAGCCTTCCGTATTGCATGTATAATAGTACATGTACCTTTAATATAATCTTTACTTTTAATTACTTTTCTTCACAATTGTTCCAGGGTCTATTCATAAGTGGCATGTTGGGAGATAGGTAAGTTTATATATTTTCTTAATTATTATTATCCATCCCTTAACTAACACTTTTTCTGATTGGGTAAAAGCTGTCACATGATAATCTGATTCGAGTCCAGTATGACTTTTTTTTAAATTATCGTGACTCCGTGGCGTCACGAAGTACAGTAAGTTTCACATCCGCATTGAGTTTTTATTCACTTCCGTGTTTACTGTTACAATTTTCAAATGCTTTCTGAGGATCATACAATATACAAAATAATACACTAATTTTATTTCCAAAATTTGGATAAACATTTTGATGGATAATAAAAATGTCATACTATGTTGTGCACAGTATGTGTTTTTCTTGTACTCGTCCAGATTGTGGTGAAAAGTCATATTGGACTCGATGTTATGCGTCTCGTTCTGAGTCGTCCAATATGACTTTTCACCACAACCTGGACTCGTACAAGAAAAACACATACTGTACACAACATTGTTTAATAACTATATATTATGGCGAGATGCTGCTAGCCCGTTTATTCTATACACGCATGTATTCACAAAATATATCCGTACAAAATACAGGCATACTTTTGTGCATGTATTTAGCCATTTTGTGTGTGCCCATTTTTGGTCATAAAATACTACAAAGCGTTATTGTTTGGAAGGGTAATTATGTTCTACTGCGTTGTTAGATTGGCAGTCAGGGTTCATGCTGGACCGAAACATCTTTTGGCGAATTTTTTGATCAATTCTGATTTTGGTCTCACACGTAATGAATATTTAAAGTGATGCGAAACACTCCAGCAGGGTGATCAAATATAAATGGAGAATAATCTTGTTCAAAGTTGTAATTTTTACAAATATTATATCCAAATTGACAACACACACCGTCATTCTTATATTTTAATTAAATGCAGTGAATGTAGTAAATGTAGTAAATATTTACATTTGCGTATAGTTCAGATGATGTTTTCTATGGAGTGGTACGGTGGATTTGTTTCAGATTTTCGGCGATGTTAGTAGAATGGTACATTCCTCTAGTTGGCATAGCACCTGGATACTAACTGATCAGGTTCACGCACCTGAACAAGTACATAATATGTCTTTAACATCTAAAATATTCTATATAATTATTTATTACATGATCCTACCCTTATTCCATTCAATAAACCCATTCTATAAATTGTGATATTAAACGTTCGTTTAATAACAGGAAATAGTGCCAGGTGACCTTTGACTTCCGGTTTGTCGTCTGTTTACATTCCGTACGCTACGTCTCAAAATACTATCACTTCCAATATTTTTCCAACAAACTATAATGAATGAAGAGTTTTAAAATTTATGTCATTAAATATACACCATTAAATACGCCAAGGAGTCTTTATTTGTCTGGGACTATTTCTTTACGCGGGCAAACAACAAAACGTCATCGCATGCTTTATAGAAGCCGATGTTAATTTCGCGTCCAATTTGTTAATTTATGTATGTTTTGTCAAGGTTTTGGATCATGTAATAAATAGAATCTACTACTCGTCCCCAGTTTATAGCGGAATTTACAAAACTCGTCCAGTAATTTACTGGATTCGTTGTAGATCCTCTATGTCCTTAACTTCAAATACTTGTCATAACTTCTTTAATCCCACCATTGTTACTTGACAAGATACCACTACCCACCATCTACCATTCAACCTTATGACAGACAAAGGATTCATTAGCATTATTCCTCATTAATTACTGTTTTATTGCATTTGTTGGCACGTTGTTTGATAGTTCAATGCCATGAGTGTCTTATGTTACCCATTAAGCTGTATCACCTAATCAATTAGCAGATGATCATATTATAAATTTGATTCTCATGTCACTCCCGTTACAAATTAATTTGGGTTTTTGAATTATATTTCTGACTTTGGGGAAAAATTCTTTGGCCAAATGAATTTTTTTTTGGCCATTTTCATAAACAATTGGCCATTGTGAATCCTGATGGCAATGGGATCAACAGTGTTTATATCTTGTATGGTTGATAGAGATTTTATATTTAAACTATGTCTGAAATAGACACACTTTTTATACTAAAATTTGATCAACATTTTGGATGAGATAATAAACTGTTCACTATATGGACCGTATATGTATATTAAATAAAAACATTCCGGTGCCGATCACATGGTAACGACGTGCAGCCCTATAAGGGAATAATTGTATTGTCGAAATGAAATGGACAACCGATCATTCAAAAATGCAACATCAGAATACACAGCACATGGCTTGTCGATACCAAATATGGAACGTAAAATACACAGCCTACTGGTATCTCGCCGCTAGGCTCTTCATGTACACACACACACATATAAATCTTTGTACTATTATGAGTAACTATGCAATGCTATTTACTGCTGCAGTTTTTGATAACAATTTCTTTAAAATTCTTTTTGGTGGATTTATATTTTATACAAACCAGTCTCATAATGCACAAATTTATAGAGAGTATGTTCCCATAGTTGATAACTGATCACCTATTGTGTATCAAATTAAGCTTTTACTATTGCTCAAATATATGTCAGACCTAATTATGCATACCATTATGTTGCAGGTTTGACTTAAGGAAGGTCTTATCCATTGGGATGTGTTTAGCAGCTATCACAGTAAGAAATTAAACAAAACTGTCAGTGAAACTGAAATAAATTAAAAACGCCCCACCCGATTTGAAACCAAATTAATCCGAATTTCCAAAGCCAATTTTCAGCTTACGAGGCAAAAAAATAAGGAAAAAAATACTTGCAATCTCATATCGCACAGACATTGCGAAAATCCACAAAAGCTCTTTATTATTTACTGCTTTTGGGAATCGCAAGCTTGAACACTCTTTACCAGAGATGGCCTTTGCTATTATTGCACGCCTGTCAGATATTCAATGCATGTTAAAACTTTATTTCTGATCATCTAAACCTCTTATTAATGGGCTCGTGGATACTATAAAACCTCTTATTAATGGGCTCATGGATACGATCAAACGTCTTATTAATGGGCTCATGGATATGATAAAACCGCTTATTAATGGGCTCATGGATACGATCAAACCTCTTATTAATGGGCTCATGGATACGATCAAACGTCTTATTAATGGGCTCATGGATATGATAAAACCTCTTATTAATGGGCTCATGGATCCGATAAAACCTCTTATTAATGGGCTCATGGATATGATAAAACCTCTTATTAAGGGGCTCATGGATACGATAAAACCTCTTATTAATGGGCTCGTGGATACGGTAAAACCTCTTATTAATGGGCTCATGGATACGATCAAACGTCTTATTAATGGGCTCATGGATACGATCAAACCTCTTGTTAATGGGCTCATGGATACGATCAAACCTCTTATTAATGGGCTCATGGATACGATCAAACCTCTTATTAATGGGCTCATGGATATGATAAAACCTCTTATTAATGGGCTCATGGATACGATAAAACCTCTTATTAATGGGCTCATGGATATGATCAAACGTCTTATTAATGGGCTCATGGATATGATAAAACCTCTTATTAATGGGCTCATGGATACGATCAAACCACTTATTAATGGGCTCATGGATACGATCAAACCTCTTATTAATGGGCTCATGGCTACGATAAAACCTCTTGTTAATGGGCTCGTGGATACGATCAAACCTCTTATTAATGGGCTCATGGATACGATCAAACCTCTTATTAATGGGCTCGTGGATATGATCAAACGTCTTGTTAATGGACTCCTGGATACGATCAAACCTCTTGTTAATGGGCTCGTACGATTGCATTATTTTCTGGTTTAGAAAATGTACAAACAAATGGAGCTTCTTTAACACAATATTGATGAATTTGTTGCATTTTTTTAAATATTGAAAAAGGATAGCGGTTCATTAGTCTGTGACAGACCATGGTATGAAGCTAATTATTAACAGATAAAACTAAAAGACAAGAGAGGTATGAAATCAAGTTGCCAAATTTATCCTCAAGATTGCTCAATTTTAAAAATAGAATATCTCTTCCTAAACACATTTTATATAGTTTTCGGGATATAAAATAATAACAAGAGTCGCATCATGCTAGCATGGTGGGCTAGCATCACTAAATTCACCCTCTGGGGACCTCATTCTGCTTAGGCCTCATCTTTTGTGAAGTATCTTTTGTCTCAAATTAACATTGTTTTATAGTTACTTTTGTTTCCTTCTGGGAAGTTTCTATATCGCCTAATTTGCAGACTATAAAATGCATAATCGAGGTGACCAATGGGTGAACATCACCCACTTCAACTGGGGAACTTAATCTGATCCTAGGTCTCCCATAGCAGTTGAGGTTCGCAGAGGGTAAATTTGGTGATGCTAGCCCTTTTCGGGATATCATCACTAAATTGACCCTCTGGGACCTCATTCTACAAATGACACACACTATTTGCAGGCTTGGAGTGTTGAGCCCTCAGAAGTAACTTCAAGTTTGTTTGATTTTCTAGGTCTTCCTGTTTGGATGTGTGATGGAATGGACTAAATATTATAACAAATATATGTATGTGTTCCTATGGATACTCAACGGTCTGTTCCAATCGACTGGTTGGCCCAGTGTAGTCGCTGTCATGGGAAACTGGTTTGGCCGATCCAGGTATGTACTTACTGCAGGGATCCTCAGTGCTCGTACTCGTCCGGGGTTGTAGTTTTCCAATTTTCTTACTAGATTTTTTTCTTAATATTAAAGTTATTCAAAACTTTGGTTAACTAGCTAACAGTAAACTATACATGAGTTGTGTTTTTCCAAAATTCTTGCCAAGTTACAAATGTTCTACAGTTTGCAAAACTTTATTGAAATTAGTTCAAACAAAAATATCTGGAGTTATGTTTTTTCCCCAAAACTCTTGCCAAGTATTCAATTTGCTGTGATATTCAAAACTTTGCCGAATCACTTAAAACTAATCTAAAATTAAGTTTTTTTAAATTGCTATGTTATTTAACCCTTTCATGACAGGAGCTGCTGGTGCAGTATTAAAGATCTTATGTGGGTGCATTCTCTTATATATGCAGGATCCTCGCATATATATAAGATAATGCACTGGCTTACATGGTCAAGGTAAATATTGTTAGGCCAATGCATTCTCTTATAAATGCGAGGCTCCCTATGGGAGACTCACATATATAAGAGAATGCATTGGCACAATTTCGCAAAATTTCTGGAAGCTCCATTCATGGAAGGGTTCAAACTTAAATTCTCATTTACATTTGATAAATTGTGACACCCAAAACACTAAGTATCCTTTATTTATCTTTGCAGTCGTGGTTTTGTGCTTGGCTTATGGAGTGCATGTGCATCTGTTGGGAATATTATTGGTGCTCTGCTAGCAGCATCAGTATTACAGTTTGGTTATGAGGTAAACATTTAGTCATTGCACGTGCCGATAGTACACATGTGTCTTACTTTAAAATATGAGGCTGTGTTTAGTGGCTAATTATGTGATATGATAGAGTTTCCTTATCGCGTTCCATGCAACGTTCAGGTTCTGCATTGTCTGTCCGACACTTTGTCTACATCTAAATTTATAGATGTCAAGCTTATCTCTAAAATTTTAACGAAAGGTCGACAGTTTATTTGAAGATGTTGTATGCCATATTGTCTCTATTGTTTGTACTTTTTATAATTTTGATTATCACATTAATACTGAGGTAGGCCTTAATATACTTAAGAAGTAAGGGTAGTTCACTTTAAAAGTAAATTTGTGCCTAATGGGGTACTGTACACAAAATCCTGCCATTTATGGGGCCATCTCCTATTATACTCAACTGAATATATGCAACAAATGCATGAATTTGAGCCATGGATGAGTCCAAATTTCACTCATTTGCTCTATGAACGATGTAAAAAAACATAGTAATTATAATGAAAGTGAATGAATGACTTGAGTCACATGAGTGTTTTTTTTTGCACTAATCCCTGCCTAAAATTCATTCATTTGTTTCATATATTCTGTTGAGTATAATAGGAGATGGTTCCATAAATGATAGAGATGCCACGATTATTAGCTCAACTTTACTTTGTAACAATTTTTTATCATTTTTTTTAAATAAATGTTTCTTACAATTTTTAGGACATTAAATAAAAAACATCCATTACCCTGCAGGGAGCCCCACACATATATAGAAGCATATAGAAGAGTGTCGTCTGCTCATGTTTGTCTGGGGCTCTGTAAGGGTGAAATTATAAAATTGTTAAAGAATACAAGAAAAAAAAAATTAAAATTGTAAAAAATTGTTATGCCAATGCATTCTCTTATATATGCGAGGCGACCTATGGTCGACTCACATATATAAGAGAATGCATTGGCACAGGGTAAAAAAAATCCTGACTTACGACTGGATTTGATATGGCGGGTCACATATAACAGAATACATTGGCACAGGGTTTTTGCAAAATTTCATGGAAGGGTTAAAGTGATGTGAAACACTCCGGAATGGTGATCAAACAGAAATGAAGAATAAATTTGTTCAAAGTATTTTTTTTTACAGATAGTGTATCAAAATTCACCGCACACATCATCATTCTTATATATTAATTATGCAGTGACTATCGATGGCAAAATCGTTTTCGTTAGTTTATCGCCGATAGATACGTCCCGAATCGAGCAGTAAATATTTACAATTGAGCATCGTTCTGACGATGTTTTCTATGGAGTGGTACGGCCGATTTGCTTCAAATTTTCGGCGATGTTAGTATAGTAGAATGTAATATTCTTTCAGTTGGCATAGGGCCTGCATACTAACTTATCAGTTTCACACACCCGAACAAGTACATAATATGACTTTAATAACGTATATGTTTATTTATTACAGTATACGTTCCTGCTTACCTCATCAGTGCTATTCTCATTCGGGGTGATTATATTCTTTGCATTGATTCCAGATCCTCGTGATATAGGTATGATTACTTTCATAAACTGATTTGTATTTTTTGGTTTTTAATTAAATATTTCATAGTCACTCGAATCTATTATCATGAATTTGTGTTCCTCTCCTGCTGTTCACACATCAGGTTTATGGTCCTGCGAATATCTGATATTTGACTCATAAATCTGATTTGGTTCGAACAATTTGACTCACAGTTAGAAGAGGATTTCACTAATTTCACACAGTGGTCAGATGAAACTTAGTTGTAAAAATAAACAATAAACTGTTTCAGAGGGATTAGCCTGGAGCGTGACTTGGGAGACATCATCTCCCTATTAACCCTTTCAGTGCCAGGTCCGATTTCATCGGCCCTAATTTACGGTCTGTAAAATCGGCCCTAAAAAAATTAGATTTTTTTGGGTTGAATTTTTTTTGGGTATGCTTAAGCATACTATAGCGAATTTCAAAACCAAACTGGTTAAAACCTTAGGGGCATGTTATAACTCAAAACTATCACCAAGTATTCATAGTAATAATTTTGATGCCCATGAAATACGTAAGATTCCCTGGCACTAAACCTACAAAATAAGTCTGTTAAAGAATATAAGAAAAAATATTAAAATTGTAAAAAATAATAACAAATGATGAAAAATTGTTAGGCCAATGCATTCTCTTATATATGCGAGGCAACCTATGGTCGACTCGCATATATAAGAGAATGCATTGGCACCGGGTATATGGGTTGATACAAAAATCGGACCTGGCACTGAAAGGGTTAAGGACTATGGAATCTCAATTTTAGGTTTTGGTGTCAAAGGTATCAATTATGATGTTTTATCTAGCTTGTTCTGCAGGTAGGCACACTTAGATACAGCTAAAAGTTGTTTATTATTTATATATTGTTTTGTAGACATTTTCAAAATTTGAGATTCCATAGTCCTTTAATATAATGTGCAATTTTTCCTTATTTTTATCCCAGCAAGAAGTGACTTCTCTGTCATATACCAGCATGCAAATGTCCCAACAGCATACAAATATATTCATAGGTTATAATGGTGTTGTTACTCACTATAATGGTTTTATAATGGTGTTGTTACTCACTATAATGGTTTTATAATGGCTTTGTGTTGCATGATACTTATTGGATCGTAGAAGGGTGATTGACTTTCATCATTCGTTACTTCTCCCTGATTACAGTCCACATCTCCCTAATAACCAAACATGGAGAAGCCTGTGTTTAGTGTGCCTGTCATTTGCAGAATGAGGCCACCCTCTGCACTTCAGGCGTAGCTAGCGGGAAAACTCATATCTCTATCTAAGATCGCCTAGTGAATCAGTTGGGCAACCTACATATCACAAATGATCCATTCAACAAACTGACAAATGAAGATATTCTTGTAGCTGTTCGCATTGCTAATTTCATGGGTAGTTGAAAGTCTCGTCATCTCATGTACTCGTCCGAGGCATAGATCAGGAATTATTTTTCTGGGCCACCGTTAAAATGATATGCATAGCCGGCTAGCATCACTAAATTCACCCTCTGGGGACCTTATTCTCATGTTCTCTGGAAAGTTTCTTTATTACCTAATTTCCATAGAAACTTATTCACATAAATTCTATATCTTATTTAGTTTATTTTCTCTACATTCCCAAATTGGCAGATGACACATTGCATAATAGAGGATCTCAATGGGTGTACATCACAATATTCACCATTTGGGAACTTTAATCTGAGTCTATGTCTCCCATAGCAGATGAGGCCATGCAGAATGAGGTCCCCAGAGGGTGAATTTGGTGATGCTAGCACACTATGTAGGATAACGTCACTAAATTCACCTTCTGGGGACCTCATTCTGTAAATGGCAGACACACTAAACTCAGGCTTGCTCCAATTTGAAACCTCGAGGCTGGTCCCTGGATTGTAACTACAATCATAATCAATTCATGATGATAATATGCTAATAATATGGTAATAATATGATAATAATATGATAATATGCTAATAATATGATAATAATATGATAATATGCTAATAATATGCTAATAATATGATAATATGCTAATACTATGATAATATGCTAATAATACGATAATATGCTAATAATATGATAATATGCTAAGCTGAGGGCAGAAGTGTTTGTCAATGACTTCAAGTGGCAGCTGAAAACATATTTATTCGTACAACATTTTGGTTCAGAATTGGCAAAGAAAGACCTAAAATAATTACTCGTTTATCGCACTTGTTACTTCATCAAACTCATTTTAATCTTCAGTCTGCAAATATAGCCGTCTGTCTGTCCATCTGTGGACGTAATTTTGTCCATGCTTTTATTCCTACATTTTTTGGTAAATTTTTTTTAAACTTAGATATTTAGTACCATGGGAACCTGTGCATCCCCCTTTTTCGACTTAGAAAAATTTCAATACAAGGATTTACCTTTGTCCGAGCTTTTATTCCTTCATTTTTTGGTCAATTGTTTTATAACTTAGCACAGATATTTAGTACTCTGGGAACCTGTGCACCTGCGATTATGAGGTCTGTCCGACTTTGTTTTTGTGGAGTTATCCCCCTTTTTCCACTTATAAAATTTTCAATACAGGCGTATACCTTAGTCCCACTCGGGGCGGGCCCATCTCTAGTTATACCCCCCGCAACGAAGTTAGGGGGGGTATACTGGAGTCAGCTTGTCCGTCCGTCCGTCCGTCGTCCGTCCGTCCGTGAACACAAATTTGTCCGGAGTTTTTCTCAGTGGTTTTTTTATCAATTTCCTTGAAACTTGGCACAGACATCAATCACCATGGGAACCTGTGCACCTGCGATTATGACGTCTGTCGGACCTTTTTTAGTGGAGTTATCCTCCTTTTTCGACTTAGAAAATTTTCGCAACATGTATACTTTTGTCCGAGCTTTTATTCCTACATATTTATGTCAATTTTTTAAAAACGTGGCACAGATATTTAGTACCATGGGAAATTGTGCACCTGCGATTATGACGTCTGTCCGACTTTTTTTGGTGGAGTTATCCCCCTTTTTCGACTTAGAAATGTTTTTGGCAACATGCATAATTTTGTCCGAGCTTTTATTCCTACATTTTTCGGTCAATGTTTTTTAATCTTGGCACTGATATTTAGTACCATGGGAACCTGTGCACCTGCGATTATGACGTCTGTCCGACATTTTTGTGTGGAGTTATTCCCCTTTTTTTACTTAGAATTTTTTTCGCAACATGCATGATTTTGTCCAAGCTTTTATTCCAACATTTTTCAGTCAATAGGTTTAAGATTAGGGTTATGGTTGTACACCTGCAATGGGAACTGTTATTTTATTATTTTAACTAAATGTTTACTGACATGTGAAACATCTTGGTATTTTAAAATCAGGGGGGTATCCGTAGTCCCATTGGGACAGTCACACCTCTAGTTGTTTTGTTTTTTTCTTTTATCATTATTTTTATTTTGTTTTTTAAGTGGAGCCAGTTTAGACCCTATAGAATACATTGATAATATCATGCATATAGTAATGTCACCTGATCTTATTAATTTTAACTGGCATTTTTTAATTTAGATTGTGTTGCTGGTATATATTTATTGTTTTATCATTCTTCATGTTGTATTATAATTTTAACCCTTTGAGTGCCAGGGGCCGATGTCATCGGCCCTAAACCTACACAATAAGTCTGTTAAAGAATATAAGAATAAATTATTAAAATTGTAAAAAATTGTAAAAAAAAAAATAAAAAAATAATAATAATTGTTAGGCCAATGCATTCTCTTATATATGCGAGGCGACCTATGGTCGACTCACATATATAAGAGAATGCATTGGCACAGGGTATATGGGTTGATACAAAAATCGACCTGGCACTCAAAGGGTTAAGCATTTTAGAGCATGTCAATGGATTGATACTATATAAAATAAATTATTATTGTTATTGCATTGTGGGCTAGCATCACCAAATTCACCCTCTGTGGAACTCATTCTGCTTATATGTCAACTGCTATTGGAGACCTAGAATCAGATTGAAGTTCCCAAGTTAAATTTGGTGATGTTTACCCTTTAGTAACCTCGATTATGCAATATATCTTCTGCAAATTAGGGGATATAGCAAAGGGAATAAGTAGCTAAAAACAATGTTAATTTGAGATAAAATATACTTCACAGAAGATGAGGCCTAAGCAGAATGAGGTCCCAAGAGGGTGAATTTAGTGATGCTATCCCACTGTGCAGGATAGCATCACTAAATTCACCGTTTGCGGACATCATTCTGCAAATGTCAGACACACTAAATACAGGCTTTTTGGTGGGTGAAGAATGTCCACATCAGCATCCTGTATAACACTGTACGACACTCATGATAGTAGAGTCTATATGTGATACTGTGTATATTTACTGGCAGACCTAACACTGTACGACACTCATGATAGTAGAGTCTATATGTGATACTGTGTATATTTACTGGCAGACCTAACACTGTACAACACTCATGATAGTAGAGTCTATATGTGATACTGTGTATATTTACTGGCAGACCTAACACTGTACGACACTCATGATAGTAGAGTCTATATGTGATACTGTGTATATTTACTGGCAGACCTAACACTGTACGACACTCATGATAGTAGAGTCTATATGTGATACTGTGTATATTTACTGGCAGACCTAACACTGTACGACACTCATGATAGTAGAGTCTATATGTGATACTGTGTATATTTACTGGCAGACCTAACACTGTACGACACTCATGATAGTAGAGTCTATATGTGATACTGTGTATATTTACTGGCAGACCTAACACTGTACGACACTCATGATAGTAGAGTCTATATGTGATACTGTGTATATTTACTGGCAGACCTAACACTGTACGACACTCATGATAGTAGAGTCTATATGTGATACTGTGTATATTTACTGGCAGACCTAACACTGTACGACACTCATGATAGTAGAGTCTATATGTGATACTGTGTATATTTACTGGCAGACCTAACACTGTACGACACTCATGATAGTAGAGTCTATATGTGATACTGTGTATATTTACTGGCAGACCTAACACTGTACGACACTCATGATAGTAGAGTCTATATGTGATACTGTGTATATTTACTGGCAGACCTAACACTGTACGACACTCATGATAGTAGAGTCTATATGTGATACTGAGTATATTTACTGGCAGACCTAACACTGTACGACACTCATGATAGTAGAGTCTATATGTGATACTGAGTATATTTACTGGCAGACCTAACACTGTACGACACTCATGATAGTAGAGTCTATATGTGATACTGAGTATATTTACTGGCAGACCTAACACTGTACGACACTCATGATAGTAGAGTCTATATGTGATACTGAGTATATTTACTGGCAGACCTAACACTGTACGACACTCATGATAGTAGAGTCTATATGTGATACTGTGTATATTGACTGGCAGACCTAACACTGTACGACACTCATGATAGTAGAGTCTATATGTGATACTGTGTATATTTACTGGCAGACCTAACACTGTACGACACTCATGATAGTAGAGTCTATATGTGATACTGTGTATATTTACTGGCAGACCTAACACTGTACGACACTCATGATAGTAGAGTCTATATGTGATACTGTGTATATTTACTGGCAGACCTAACACTGTACGACACTCATGATAGTAGAGTCTATATGTGATACTGCGTATATTTACTGGCAGACCTAACACTGTACGACACTCATGATAGTAGAGTCTATATGTGATACTGAGTATATTTACTGGCAGACCTAACACTGTACGACACTCATGATAGTAGAGTCTATATGTGATACTGTGTATATTTACTGGCAGACCTAACACTGTACGACACTCATGATAGTAGAGTCTATTGTGATACTGTGTATATTTACTGGCAGACCTAACACTGTACGACACTCATGATAGTAGAGTCTATATGTGATACTGTGTATATTTACTGGCAGACCTAACACTGTACAACACTCATGATAGTAGAGTCTATATGTGATACTGTGTATATTTACTGGCAGACCTAACACTGTACGACACTCATGATAGTAGAGTCTATATGTGATACTGTGTATATTTACTGGCAGACCTAACACTGTACGACACTCATGATAGTAGAGTCTATATGTGATACTGTGTATATTTACTGGCAGACCTAACACTGTACGGCACTCATGATAGTAGAGTCTATATGTGATACTGTGTATATTTACTGGCAGACCTAACACTGTACGACACTCATGATAGTAGAGTCTATATGTGATACTGTGTATATTTACTGGCAGACCTAACACTGTACGACACTCATGATAGTAGAGTCTATATGTGATACTGTGTATATTTACTGGCAGACCTAACACTGTACAACACTCATGATAGTAGAGTCTATATGTGATACTGTGTATATTTACTGGCAGACCTAACACTGTACAACACTCATGATAGTAGAGTCTATATGTGATACTGTGTATATTTACTGGCAGACCTAACACTGTACGACACTCATGATAGTAGAGTCTATATGTGATACTGTGTATATTTACTGGCAGACCTAACACTGTACGACACTCATGATAGTAGAGTCTATATGTGATACTGTGTATATTTACTGGCAGACCTAACACTGTACGACACTCATGATAGTAGAGTCTATATGTGATACTGTGTATATTTACTGGCAGACCTAACACTGTACGACACTCATGATAGTAGAGTCTATATGTGATACTGTGTATATTTACTGGCAGACCTAACACTGTACAACACTCATGATAGTAGAGTCTATTGTGATACTGTGTATATTTACTGGCAGACCTAACACTGTACGACACTCATGATAGTAGAGTCTATATGTGATACTGTGTATATTTACTGGCAGACCTAACACTGTACGACACTCATGATAGTAGAGTCTATATGTGATACTGTGTATATTTACTGGCAGACCTAACACTGTACAACACTCATGATAGTAGAGTCTATTGTGATACTGTGTATATTTACTGGCAGACCTAACACTGTACGACACTCATGATAGTAGAGTCTATATGTGATACTGTGTATATTTACTGGCAGACCTAACACTGTACGACACTCATGATAGTAGAGTCTATATGTGATACTGTAAATATTTACAGGTCTGCCGATGCCTGATGAAGTGAATCCACCACCCATCGAGGTTCTACCTCCAGATCAAGGTGAGAATCATTCTGTATTCAAAACAGAGTGGGGTATAACTGGAATATAGTAAGAACTACAGAGAGGGGTATAGCTTTAATACATATTGTAAGAGCTAGTTACTGAGAGGGGTATAACTGGAATATAGTAAGAGCTACAGAGAGGGGTATAGCTTTAATACATATTGTAAGAGCTAGTTACTTAGAAGGGTATAACTGAGATATTGCACTTGTAATAATCATGCAGTGCTCAATGCACTGATCATGCTATTACAAATTTTATAATTAGTGACGACATTTTGACAATTGTAGTCTCTGTTAAGTTGTTAACCCTTCCATGACTGGAGCTTCCTGAATTTTTGCAAAAACCCTGTGCCAATGCATTCTCTTATATGTATATGAGTCGCCCATAGGGCACCTTGCACATATAAGAGAATGCATTGGCCTAACAAATTTTATATTATTTTTGATAATTGTTAAAGAATGTAAGAAAAATGAAAAAATGAAAAAAAATTATTAACAAATGTAAGAAATAATGATAAAAAATTATAAAAATTATTAAAGAATGTCAGAAAAAATTATAAAAATTGATAAAGAATGTAAGATAAAATGATAAAAATTTGTTAGATCATTGCATTCTCTTATTATATATACAGAAAGTGCAGATATGCGAGTTAACAGAGAGGGATGTAGCTGGAATATATATAGTAAGAGCTAATTACCGAGAGGGGGTATAACTGGAATATAGTAAGAGCAATAAATAGCTATTTTAATTTATTACTCTGAGCAATATATTTGACTCTTCCATCACTTGAGCTTCCCAAATTTTTGTGAATACCCTGTGCCAAGGCATTCTCTTATATATGCAAGGCTCTGTATCATGTGTCATTACATTCTCTTATATATGCGAATCTTCCATAGGGAGCCTCGCATATATAAGAGAATACATTGACCTAACTATTACCTTAAACTTGTAAGCCAGTGCATTAATGCTGCACCAGAGCAGCTCCCATTATGAAAGAGTTAATATTCAGGATTAAACCTTGTAATTGTTTGGTAAATTTTGTTAGGCCAATGTATTCTTTTATATATGCCATTCTCCTTATGGGATACTTGCATATAGAAGAGAATGCATTGGCCATCAGGCTCACTATTTCAAGGGTTGAATGTATCGATTGTAGAACCTCTACTACGAGTGCCGGAGAGCAGCCTCCAATCCACATATAGCGCAGTTAGAGAGCGACCAAAAGCGATTAGTTTTCTACAAGCTGTCCTACTTCCTGGTGTTATTCCTGTAAGTAAATCACTGCAGATTAATATATACTAGATACTGGTACAGTAATGCCCTAATTAATCGACTCTTTAACCACAGCAGAATTATGGGTAACTTTTCAGGATTTAGTCGGAAATATGGCTTGTTGCCATTCATCGGAAAGCTCTCCTCCAGCCATATTTCCGACTAAATCCTGAAAAGTTACCCATAATTCTGCTGTGGTTAAAGAGTCGATTAATTAGGGCATTACTGTATATCCCATGTATGGAGGCACGGACTCAGGATGAGTGTTCATTGCTTCAAATGCACTTAATTCAGTGAACGTGAACAAATTCTCATTTCTTATCTTATTAATTTTTATATCATTTTATTCATTGATCGAAGATAGGCTTTTGTTTTTATTACACATCTGTTGCTATATTTTGGTCAATTACTTTACTTTATCCTGTGTGGTACTTTCACCTCAGTGCACTGGTACCATCCTAATAGAGAGGTACGACATTAATTATGAGACTGGTACCATCCTAATAGAGAGGTACGACATTAATTATGAGACTGGTACCATCCTAATAGAGAGGTACGACATTAATTATGAGACTGGTACCATCCTAATAGAGAGGTACGACATTAATTATGAGACTGGTACCATCCTAATAGAGAGGTACGACATTAATTATGAGACTGGTACCATCCTAATAGAGAGGTACGACATTAATTATGAGACTGGTACCATCCTAATAGAGAGGTACGACATTAATTATGAGACTGGTACCATCCTAATAGAGAGGTACGACATTAATTATGAGACTGGTACCATCCTAAATAGAGAGGTACGACATTAATTATGAGACTGGTACCATCCTAAATAGAGAGGTACGACATTAATTATGAGACTGGTACCATCCTAATAGAGAGGTACGACATTAATTATGAGACTGGTACCATCCTAAATAGAGAGGTACGACATTAATTATGAGACTGGTACCATCCTAATAGAGAGGTACGACATTAATTATGAGACTGGTACCATCCTAATAGAGAGGTACGACATTAATTATGAGACTGGTACCATCCTAATAGAGAGGTACGACATTAATTATGAGACTGGTACCATCCTAATAGAGAGGTACGACATTAATTATGAGACTGGTACCATCCTAATAGAGAGGTACGCCATTAATTATGAGACTGGTACCATCCTAATAGAGAGGTACGACATTAATTATGAGACTGGCGATTATTTACTGAAGCCAACGTCTATTAGTCTGCACCATATAAAATACAACCCCAAATGGTCAACTGCATAATGCAAATGTTGGCACTAAGACATCTACACTTAAACCAATAGAGTTACCTCCCACGTGACATTTCTTATTTCTCAAAATCGATCTAGTTTCAAAGATTAATTTTTCGTGGGGTTTTAATTTCGTGGTTATCAGCAACCACGAAAACCACGAAAATTGGACCACCACGAATAAATGTTCTTTTACAGTATATCCACTGCAACAATGAGTTATCTGAGCCAATTGTCGCCACCTTTGTACATGTAGTTCCATGTAGGGCGCCTGCGATCATGTGAATGAAATGTACATGGTGTGTCAAGTGTGACATTGAATTGTTTTTGTTGGCAAAGTTTGATTTGTCAGCAACCTTTAATCTTCTGTTGTCTAATGGTTGTACATTCCATGTTAAGCTGTTATAATAAGAATAGCTGCCAATTATATGAAGTTCATGCTTTTATAGTCGATTAATCATTATATAGTTAGCCATGGCGGACACTGGATACATGGATACTGATAGTACCTGACATTGATTAATGATTATATAGTTAGCCATGGCGGACACTGGATACATGGATACTGATAGTACCTGACATTGATTAATGATTATATAGTTAGCCATGGCGGACACTGGATACATGGATACTGATAGTACCTGACATTGATTAATCATTATATAGTTAGCCATGGCAGACACTGGATACATGGATACTGATAGTACCTGACATTATATAGTTAGCCATGGCAGACACTGGATACATGGATACTGATAGTACCTGACATTATATAGTTAGCCATGGCGGACACTGGATGCATGGATACTGATAGTACCTGACATTATATAGTTAGCCATGGCAGACACTGGATACATGGATACTGATAGTACCTGACATTATATAGTTAGCCATGGCAGACACTGGATATATGGATACTGATAGTACCTGACATTATATAGTTAGCCATGGGGGACACTGGATACATGGATACTGATAGTACCTGACATTATATAGTTAGCCATGGCGGACACTGGATACATGGATACTGATAGTACCTGACATTATATAGTTAGCCATGGCAGACACTGGATACATGGATACTGATAGTACCTGACATTATATAGTTAGCCATGGCAGACACTGGATATATGGATACTGATAGTACCTGACATTATATAGTTAGCCATGGGGGACACTGGATACATGGATACTGATAGTACCTGACATTATATAGTTAGCCATGGCAGACACTGGATACATGGATACTGATAGTACCTGACATTATATAGTTAGCCATGGCGGACACTGGATACATGGATACTGATAGTACCTGACATTATATAGTTAGCCATGGCAGACACTGGATACATGGATACTGATAGTACCTGACATTATATAGTTAGCCATGGCGGACACTGGATACATGGATACTGATAGTACCTGACATTATATAGTTAGCCATGGCAGACACTGGATACATGGATACTGATAGTACCTGACATTATATAGTTAGCCATGGCGGACACTGGATACATGGATACTGATAGTACCTCACATTATATAGTTAGCCATGGCGGACACTGGATACATGGATACTGATAGTACCTGACATTATATAGTTAGGCATGGCAGACACTGGATATATGGATACTGATAGTACCTGACATTATATAGTTAGCCATGGCGGACACTGGATACATGGATACTGATAGTACCTCACATTATATAGTTAGCCATGGCAGACACTGGATACATGGATACTGATAGTACCTCACATTATATAGTTAGCCATGGCAGACACTGGATACATGGATACTGATAGTACATGTACCTCACATTGACTGCTCCGGTTCCGATTCCGTGGAGATGCCTTCTGAATCAAGCGACCTTGACTCACTGAATCTGATTAATAACTTTCCGAAATTGAGCATATGTTGTACCTCATTCTCTAAATGTCAGACACATTAGATCGAGTCGTAAGTCGGGATTTTTTACCCTGTGCCAATGCATTCTCTTATATATGCGAGTCGACCATAGGTCGCCTCGCATATATAAGAGAATGCATTGGCCTAACAATTTTGTTACAATTTTAATAATTTTTTCTTGTATTCTTTAACAATTTTATAATTTCACCCATACAGAGCCCATGCAAACGTGAGCAGACGACACTCTTCTGATTAATAACTTTCCGAAATTGACCATATGTTGTACGCGCATTGCGGTGAAGGATTTAAGTTAATTTAATTCAGTTATACATTTATTTTCTGTGCCAGCAATTATTAGAGAGGCATGATGCTATGGTTAATTAACCCTTTACCCAACAGAAGGACCCTGTGCCAATGCATTCTCTTATATATGCGAGTCGACCATAGGTCGCCTCGCATATATAAGAGAATGCATTGGCTTAACACATTAAAAATTAAAAAATTGTTAAAGAATGTAAGAAAAATTGTAAAAAATGTTAAAAAAAGAATTTTTTAGGCCAATGCATTCTCTTATATATGCGAGGCGACCTATGGTCGACTCGCATATATAAGAGAATGCATTGGCACAGGGCATAACTGTAACTATCACAATGTGGTCAAGGAGCCGGTTCCAATGATATCCATATTTGTATGGTTCTATTGAGACAGACCGAAGATATTTTAGGCTGTTGAAGCTTTATGTGGCCGGTTTTGGCCGGTTTGTTGGGTAAAGGGTTAAACAATGTTTTGTTTCAGATAACATTGTTGATTGTATTATCTTTTATAACAATCCCTCTTTGATAATTATTATATAATTCGACTTCCAAAACAGCACTCGTAAACTTCAAAAGAGCCACGCGATTGGCAGAGCACCTGCCGTTTTCCACTATCGAAGGACTATACTACAACATTAATTAATAGAGATGTACGACATAAATTATGTCATGGATGACAACCTAATCAGTATACTACAATATTAATACAAGCTCTTATCACGTTGAGTAGACAGGATGGCCTTCATGGAGGGTATGCCGTTAAAATAGTCACATTCATTAAAACCACCCTAAACAGAAAAAATATTAAAATATAGACAGATTTTGTTCTTTTACCTTCCTGATTTTAACCCTTTCAGTGCCAAGTGCGATTTTTGTAGCAACCCATATTTCCTTGATCATTTTTCAAATTTATTGATTATAATAATGTGATACATTGATGGAAAGAGCTCTAAATCGGACTTGTCACTGAAAGGGTTAAATATAGCTGAAGGGGTCACTCTCACCAAAAAAAGTGCTGAAGGGTACACAGGATTTTCAAAATGTGCTGAATGGTACACAGGGTTTGAAATGTCGTTCTAAAGGCATTCAGTTTTCGTACCTGCCATGATTTCTGTTAGAGAATAATTGTTTACGTTCCAATGAATATTAAAATGTACTGAAAACAAACTGCTAATGGGCGCCAGACTTTCATAAACACAATTTAAGTAATGGTGTTTGTGCCGATCACAAATCCTGTGTACCCTTCAGCACATTTTCAAACCCTGTGTACCCTTCAGCACTTTTTTTGGTGAGAGTGACCCGTTCAGCTTAAATATAGGCATTGTGTTTTGTCTTTTACAGTACTCGCTTGCTTATGCGTGTTTGAAGCTAGTCAATTATTCCTTCTTCTTCTGGCTGCCATACTATCTTAATGAGGTGTATGGATGGGATGAAAAGAAATCAGACGAGATATCTATATGGAACGATGTGGGAGGAATCATTGGTGAGTTCATGTTATCTTAATGAGGTGTGTGGATGGGATGAAAAGAAATCAGACGAGATATCTATATGGAACGATGTGGGGGGAATCATTGGTGAGTTCATATTATCTTAATGAGGTGTGTGGATGGGATGAAAAGAAATCAGACGAGATATCTATATGGAACGATGTGGGAGGAATCATTGGTGAGTTCATTTTAAAAGACTGGGGCCCTCCTTGGAAAATACTTCCAATAAGGCCAACAAAAAAATGTGTTTTGGTTCTCGGGCATTTTTTTTCTTCAAATCAATGAGGGAGGGTTTTATTTTTATTTTTTATTTTTTTCTGCGCATAGTAAGCATGGACAAAGATACCTTCCTCTGTCTAGTAATAACCAGAGAGGTAGAGGGAACTGTTATGCATATAAACTCATATAGTCTTATATAAAAATGACATTGTACTACCAGTGTATGACTGGGATGACCTAACAATATATAATGCCCCTGACATTAACTACTGTTATTGTTGTCTAAAAACTGATACCTCCCCATTCTAATATGTTATCCTGAATTTAGTCCTGTGCCTTTCAATTGTATAAAGTTACAATTAGTGTAAGTTGTTCACAATGACTAATTGTAAAAAGAGCATGAGGATCAGCTAATCATTTTCTTAATTGTAGTCATCTACTTCATGTTGTAAGCCTGCAAGTCACTTTTTAACACATTACATGTTAGAGCTCAATGCACACTAATATTCAAGACATATCTGCTATGGACATGTTGATAAAATCCACACAAAAAAAAACCTTTTTTTTTCTTTTTTTTCAAATTGTTTTTGTCATAACATCAGGCATTGCAATAAAAAGGCCTAATGCGGCCCTTTTTATTCAATGCGGCAGGGCCTGAGAACCAAAACTTCTTTTTTTTTTGGCCTAACAAAAGTTCTTTAAATTTTTTTTTATAAAACATGTTTTGATGTTTGTATTACTATCCCCATAAAGTCACATAACAAACATATGTGGCCAGATGCTGGTAGCCTGTGTATTTTACACATGCTTATAGATAGATAGATAGACCTTTATTGCATGACCAAAAACAAGTACATTCCGGTATGGCAATATACATGTACATGTGACATACAGAAAATAAAGAAAACAGACATATAACATGACACGGAAATCAAGCATAAATAGGGAAATATAAAGTTAATGTCCAGCATTGGCTAGTGGATGTTGTTGTTGTCAGATTACTTATGTCTTATTTATGAAGCTGTCTGAATAAAATAACTGAATAAAATGCCCTATTACATATTCGATCATCAACAGAAAAAAGAATATGTAATTTGGCATTTCCGACAAGTTCCATAAAATTAGTTGTAATTTGTTCCATTTTTTCATATAGTAATATCCATTGAATGTTATAACGAGGACAGTGTATTTTGAAATGTTCCTCATCCTCAGTGATATATATATATCACGGTCCAGCCTAAGAGTAATAGGCTTATATGTGAGATATACTCAACCAAAACATGTTCCATATTTTGTATCGACATGCCATGTGCTGTGTATTCTGATGTTGCGTTTTTGGACGATGGTCGTCCGTATCAGTTTGAAAACATAATTATTGCCTTATCAGGCAGCATGATATTACTGTGTGATCGGCACCCAAACGTTTTATTTAATGTCCACATACCGGTAGCTGCCAGTGAAGGGTTTATTTTCCGATCCATTTATACAATTATCCAACACATAGTTCAAACATAAAATCTGATCCGAACAGCAAAATCGACCCGACAAGACATAAAAACTGCTAATCACATTGTCAATCTAACAACCCCAATAGAACATGATTACTCTTCAAAACAATAATATGGTGGAGCAGGTTACAACCAACCACAGACATACACAAAGTGGCTAAATACACGGGCAAAAGTACGCCTGTATTTTGTAGGGATATATTTTGTGAATACCCCATGTATAGAATAAACAGGCTACCAGAATCTCGTCGCTGTTTATATATTGTACAGATATATTTTATGAATACACATGTGTATAGAATAAACAGGCTGTCAGCATCTGGCTGCTAATGTCACATAATCTCTGAGATATTGTCCATAAAAAAACATTAACCCTTTCATGACCGCCGGAGCTGCGCTAAAGCAGCATTAAAGACCCTGTGCCAGTGCATTCTCTTATATATGCGAGTCTCCCATAGGGAGCCTCACATATATATAAGAGAATGCACTGGCTTACAAGGTCAAGGTAAATATTCTTAGGCCAATGCATTCTCTTATATGTGTTACATGGTTTTCGCAAAATTTCAGGTAGCTCCAGTCATCGAAGGTTAATAAGGGAGGTAACTCCAGTCATCGAAGGGTTAATCACTGCCACAGAGTATTGTTCTAAAAATAGTAACATTGTTGTCCCAGTATCACTACTGTAAATGGCTTTGATTTCATTGGCATAAATTTTTGTGGTTTCTCATAAAAGGGCCATTTCGTGGGGGACTTGAAATTGTGGATCTGATATCATATTTAGTCACATCAACAGGGTCAACAATAGCAGGTTTATGACATCTTATTGAGAAGGTGTATCTCCAGGTATTCCAGCTTCGATAGGGCATTACACAATCAGTGCATTAATAGCTAACAGCTCTATTACACATGCTGGCGAGGTCGTTATTTATTGATTTATGTAACCTGCGCATTTATTTTGAGACCAATTCATTATACCCCCCGCAACGAGTTGTGGGGGGTATACTGGTATCAGCTTGTCCGTCCGTCCTTCGCGCCATCTGTCCGTCCATCTGTCGAGCCGTCTGTCCGTCTGTCTGTCGTACCGTGGGCACAATTTTGTCCGGAGTTTTTCTCAGTCGTTTTATGATCATTTTCCGTGAAACTTGGCACAGACATCAACCACCATGGGAACCTGTGCACCTGTGATTATGACGTCTGTCAGACTTTTTTTTGGTGGAGTTATACCTCCTTTTTCGACTTAGAATTTTTTTGCAACATGTATAATTTTGTCCGAGCTTTTATTCCTACATTTTTAGGTCAATTTTTTTAAAACTTGGCACAAATATTTAGTACCATGGGAACCTGTGCACCTGCGATTATGACGTTAGTCCGACATTTTTTGGTGGAGTTATCCCCCTTTTTCGACTTAGAAAGTTTTTGGCAACATGCATAATTTTCTCTGAGCTTTTATTCAGTCAATAAATTTAGGATTAGAGTTAGGGGTTAGGGTTAGGGGGTTTAGGGTTAGGGTTACCTGTTGACATAATTTCAGTGCCAAATATATGGTAATGGCTACTTCATTCGAATAACATTTGAATACGGGAGGTATTACTTAGTCCCATCTGGGACAAGCCCATCTCTAGTTGTGCATTGTTTATAGAAACTGTTGGCATGAAATTGTAGACCTATGCAATGCGATTCCTGTTGGATATATAGAATGTTTGCGCTAATTACCGGTGACCCATGGTGTTGCGGTGATTCGTGGTGGTATGCGATTCCCGTTGGATTTATATAATGTTTGCAGTAATTACCGGTGACCCATGGTGTTGCGGTGATTCGTGGTGGTATGCGATTCCCGTTGGATATATAGAATGTTTGTGGTAATTACCAGTGACCCATGGTATTGCGGTGATTCGTGGTGGTATGCGATTCCCGTTGGATATATAGAATGTTTGCGGTAATTACCGGTGACCCATGGTGTTGCAGTGATTCGTGGTGGTATGCGATTCCTGTTGGATATATAAAATGTTTGCGGTAATTACCGGTGACCCATGGTGTTGCGGTGATTCATGGTGGTATGCGATTCCGGTTGGATATATAGAATGTTTGCAGTAATTACCGGTGACCCATGGTGTTGCGGTGATTCATGGTGGTATATTGTGATGTTTGGATAAAACGCGTGGGTCACGATGAATCATTCATCCAAAATAATTGTCACGTTGTTGAGTGTTTTGGTTTCGCACTCTCTTTACATACTGTGCGTTATAATGGGTCACGATGAATCATTCTCCCAAAATAATTGTCACGTTGAGTGTTTTGCTTTCGCACCCTCTTTACATACTGTGCATTATAATGGGTCACGATGAATCATTCTCCCAAAATAATTGTCACGTTGAGTGTTTTGCTTTCGCACCCTCTTTACATACTGTGTGTTATAATGGGTCACGATGAATCATTCTCCCAAAATAATTGTCACGTTGAGTGTTTTGCTTTCGCACTCTCTTTACATACTGTGTGTTATAATGGGTCACGATGAATCATTCTCCCAAAATAATTGTCACGTTGAGTGTTTTGCTTTCGCACTCTCTTTACATACTGTGTGTTATAATGGGTCACCATGAACCACTCTCCCAAAATAATTGTCACGTTGTTGAGTGTTTTGCTTTCGCACTCTCTTTACATACTCTGTGTTATAATGGGTCACGATGGATCACTCTCCCAAAATAATTGTCATGTTGTTGAATGTTTTGCTTTCGCACTCTCTTTACATACTCTGTGTATGCCCATCTGTCTCTCCACTCACCTTGATTGCTCATTCATTCAATTTTGTTTCTCTTTTAGGTGGAACTATAGCTGGTTTTTTATCGGTGAGCATAATTTCTAGCTTTCTTCAGAATTTTGTATTCTTTTGTATTTTTTGTTGTTATTTAGAGGGAGCCCTTTTAAATCCATTCCATACAGCAGGTTTTATAGTTCCATACATTTTATAAGTCTGACAACTGATGTGATTTACATCTACAGTATACAGTATACAGTGAACTGAGGATTATTATGAATAAAAGATATTTATATGGATAAATGAATTTTGTTTTGTTTTTTGTTTATTACTAAAATAAGAGCATTAAATTTGTTTTACCATTCTTATGGCACTATGGTGATCGGGTTAGTGGTGGTTTTGTGGAGGAGCCCTGCTTGCCTTTGCCGGGTTCATAGAAATAATTGTGGAGGGCATCCTTAAACATTAATGCATCCTGGATATGGGCCGTGTCGGTTGGGATATTGTTCCAGAGAGAGATTGTTCGAGGATAGAAGGAAGTGCTGATATATTTGGTCAGTAGAAGGGGTGGAGAAGTTTGTGGTCTTGTAAGAGGAGCAGAGTCGGTGATGTTTACATGGTTATATAGGATTTTATGGAAGAAAATAAGAGAGTAGAAATCTCTTCTTCTACTAAGGGTAGGCCATATGAGAATACTTAGCATTTTTGTGGGGCTGCTTGGGTAGTTGCAGATATTAGAGATGTATCTGATAGCTTAGTGTTGTACCATTTTAATGGTACGGATATAGATTTTTGCTCAGTGTTCACATCTGTGACATGTGATGTGCAGCGTTTCACGACATTGACTTAACGTTATAGCAACTATGGTGTAGAAAAATATTTCACAATATGACTAAATATCACAGACAGTTTTGTTTGTGAAAATTTCCTGACGGATCTCACTTCCACAATGACAAACTTAATTGCATTCAGCACAAAATGGGGAAAATGCTTTGCATATTTCCTGGGTGTTGCTTACAATTATAAAAATAACATACTAATTATATTTAGAAGTGCGAATTATTCTTTACCAAAGTTTATTATATTTTTAGTTTGTCCATTGTGAAATCCTAGCTGAGAAAATTGAATTACCTAACTTGGCCTACAATATATAAATCGTTGTGATTATATCATCATCGGCATATTAAATTTCACGAACTGAGGCCAAATAAACAAAAATTCAGTGTTCTCAGACAACTCCCTCGTCACTGGAACTTCTTTACGCTTTTTCCAATAAAGATAATTTATTTTGCTTGATTTTCGCAATATTCTCATGAATGGTGTTACTTTATATGGGAAGTATATAAATTGAGAATTTCAACTGACTTTCCTATTTGTTTTTTCAGGACAGGTTCCAGCGCCGTGCTATTGTGGTGATGCCCATGCTTATACTTGCCATTCCAACTTTATTCATATATAGTAGTATGTATCAGTATCGCATATAATCTTCTATTGCTTAATATAAAGGAAATTTAATAGTAATTGACCTTTAATCTTAGGCCTATAATAATGGACTTTTTCCACACAATGAACCATTTCTCATTTCTGTTTCGCTCATTAGCTTTATAGTGTGTCTATTAGTTTTAAAGGTGGTCTATCTGTTCCTATAATACGTTTTATATAGTTTCCGGGGTAAAAATAATAAATATTAATCGAATACACTTGACCGGTAACTCTTCTATCAATTGATATTGATTTTATATCGATATTTTCTTAGATACTGCGATAATCAAGTGGAACTTTTTTTTGTTACTAGTTTTAGAATTTTTAGATAGAGTTATGTCACATGCTGTGCTCCGAACGATTGCGAATATTACATGGTATAACATGTAATGAATAGTGAAGTTGGATGTCAAAATAAACTGAGTTTTTTAATTTTGATTTTTTTAATTTATATTTTATTTTATCACATAATTTGGCCATTAAAGCAGTTTCATAATTATCGGTAATAGACACGTTTAATATCAGCGCGTGCGATGACGTCATGGTGTTCTTCAAATAACTTGCGATCGCTGTAGTTTATGATTGTTGTTTTCGATGAATATTTCGCGTTGCTTCGGGTTTATTTGATCATGTGATAAAAGGTATCTCACACTCGTCCTATTTTATACGTAATTTATCAACCTCGTCCTCTAAATTCTATTTGAGCCTCGGTAAATCTCGGCTCAAATCGAATTTAGTGAACTCGGTTGATAAATTCCGTATAAAATAGAAACTCATGTGAGATCCTCTATATACAAGCTGCTGTGTTATCTATTAAAGATGTGATTAACTTAAAAAGCAATGTTACTTCAATTAATTTCACAGGTTTTACTGGTTCATTGTACGGCAACATAGCCTTGTTGGCTCTATCTGGCTTCTTTGTTGGTGGTGTTGCCAATCTCATAAGCGCTGCAATATCTGCTGATCTAGGTGAGTTCTAGCTTCGGGAATTTTTCAGCAGGAAGTTTTTAAGTTAAAGCGTCAATCACAGCATTTTCTCTTTCGGCAGAAAATAATAACATATTTGATTAAAATTTTATTGGCACATTGCCCAATTCCATTGTCCCAAAGTGTCCCCTGTGAAAATTTAGATAGGAACATTTACTCTTAGCCTCTGATTCCATAAACACATGCTTCATTTGCATAAAATGAATGTAAATATTTATGTTATTATAATTACATCGCACTGTATAACGTTTATTAGGCAGGCTTAAGGTAGTCAATAGAGGTATTGAGCAGTGGATAAATTATTGTCTTGGTATCAAAACAAAAGAAATCATTAGTAGTTTCAGTACTTCCCATAAATGTTCTCGTAAATACTGTAATGAGTAAAATTTGGACACCTCGAGAAGCAGATATAATTTTAGGTGATATGTGGTTATATGTTGTCATTTGTTAGTTGATTGCCAAAATTTCAATAACTTTCTATTCACATCGCAAATGCATTGAGAGCCTATAACCACGTTATCAACTCTTCCTACTGTTATACACTAATGCTCTAAATAATCGACTCCTTAACCACATGATAATTATGGGTAACTTTTCAGGATCTAGTCGGAAATATGGCTTGTTGCCATTCATTGGGAAGCTCTCACTGAGAGCTTTTCGATGAATGGCAACAAGCCATATTTCCTGAAAAGTTATCCATAATTCTTCTGTGGTTAAGGAGTCGATTACTTAGGCCATTACTGTATATGTTAGTGACTTTGCAATGCTGTATAACTGTCCAAGAAGCATTGTACAGATTCATGTGACCCAACATATATCGACTATTAAACCTGCTGTGTATCTCATACATACTATCATTGCTATAAAACCTGCTGTATGACATCTCATACACACTATCATCTCTATAAAACCTGTTGTATGACATCTCATACACACTATCATTGTAACCCACATATATCAACTATAAAACCTGCTGTATGACATCTCATACACACTATCATTGTAACCCACATATATCAACTATAAAACCTGCTGTAAGACATCTCATACACACTATCATTGTAACCCACATATATCAACTATAAAACCTGTTGTATGACATCTCATACACACTATCATTGTAACCCACATATATCAACTATAAAACCTGCTGTATGACATCTCATACACACTATCATTGTAACCCAACATATATCAACTATAAAACCTGCTGTATGACATCTCATACACACTATCATTGTAACCCACATATATCAACCATAAAACCTGCTGTAAGACATCTCATACACACTATCATTGTAACCCAACATATATCAACTATAAAACCTGCTGTATGACATCTCATACACACTATCATTGTAACCCAACATATATCAACCATAAAACCTGCTGTAAGACATCTCATACACACTATCATTGTAACCAACATATATCAACTATAAAACCTGCTGTATGACATCTCATACACACTATCATTGTAACCCACATATATCAACTATAAAACCTGCTGTAAGACATCTCATACACACTATCATTGTAACCCACATATATCAACTTTAAAACCTGTTGTATGACATCTCATACGCACTGTCATTGTAACCCACATATATCAACTATAAAACCTGTTGTATGACATCTCATACACACTGTCATTGTAACCCACATATATCAACTATAAAACCTGTTGTATGACATCTCATACGCACTGTCATTGTAACCCACATATATCAACTATAAAACCTGCTGTAAGACATCTCATACACACTGTCATTGTAACCCACATATATCAACTATAAAACCTGCTGTATGACATCTCATACACACTATCATTGTAACCCAACATATATCAACTATAAAACCTGCTGTATGACATCTCATACACACTGTCATTGTAACCCAACATATATCAACTATAAAACCTGCTGTATGACATCTCATACACACTATCATTGTAACCCAACATATATCAACTATAAAACCTGCTGTATGACATCTCATACACACTGTCATTGTAACCCAACATATATCAACTATAAAACCTGCTGTATGACATCTCATACACACTATCATTGCTATAAAACCTGCTGAAAGACATCTCATACACACTATCATTGTAACCCAACATATATCAACTATAAAACCTGCTGTATGACATCTCATACACACTATCATTGTAACCCAACATATATCAACTATAAAACCTGCTGTATGACATCTCATACACACTATCATTGTAACCCAACATATATCAACTATAAAACCTGCTGTATGACATCTCATACACACTATCATTGTAACCCAACATATATCAACTATAAAACCTGCTGTAAGACATCTCATACACACTATCATTGTAACCCAACATATATCAACTATAAAACCTGCTGTATGACATCTCATACACACTATCATTGTAACCCAACATATATCAACTATAAAACCTGCTGTATGACATCTCATACACACTATCATTGTAACCCAACATATATCAACTATAAAACCTGCTGTAAGACATCTCATACACACTATCATTGTAACCCAACATATATCAACTATAAAACCTGCTGAAAGACATCTCATACACACTATCATTGTAACCCAACATATATCAACTATAAAACCTGCTGTATGACATCTCATACACACTATCATTGTAACCCAACATATATCAACTATAAAACCTGTATGACATCTCATACACACTGTCATTGTAACCCAACATATATCAACTATAAAACCTGTATGACATCTCATACACACTATCATTGTAACCCAACATATATCAACCATAAAACCTGCTGTATGACATCTCATACACACTATCATTGTTATAAAACCTGCTGTAAGACATCTCATACACACTATCATTGTAACCCAACATATATCAACCATAAAACCTGCTGTATGACATCTCATACACACTGTCATTGTAACCCAACATATATCAACTATAAAACCTGCTGAAAGACATCTCATACACACTATCATTGTAACCCAACATATATCAACTATAAAACCTGCTGAAAGACATCTCATACACACTATCATTGTAACCCAACATATATCAACCATAAAACCTGCTGTAAGACATCTCATACACACTGTCATTGTAACCCAACATATATCAACTATAAAACCTGCTGTAAGACATCTCATACACACTATCATTGTAACCCAACATATATCAACTATAAAACCTGCTGTATGACATCTCATATACACTATCATTGTAACCCACATATATCAACTATAAAACCTGCTGAAAGACATCTCATACACACTATCATTGTAACCCACATATATCAACTATAAAACCTGCTGTATGACATCTCATATACACTATCATTGTAACCCACATATATCAACTATAAAACCTGCTGTATGACATCTCATACACACTATCATTGTAACCCAACATATATCAACTATAAAACCTGCTGTATGACATCTCATACACACTGTCATTGTAACCCAACATATATCAACTATAAAACCTGCTGTATGACATCTCATACACACTGTCATTGTAACCCAACATATATCAACTATAAAACCTGCTGTATGACATCTCATACACACTATCATTGTAAGCCAACATATATCAACTATAAAACCTGCTGAAAGACATCTCATACACACTGTCATTGTAACCCAACATATATCAACTATAAAACCTCCTGTAAGACATCTCATACACACTGTCATTGTAACCCAACATATATCAACCATAAAACCTGCTGTAAGACATCTCATACACACTATCATTGTAAGCCAACATATATCAACTATAAAACCTGCTGTAAGACATCTCATACACACTGTCATTGTAACCCAACATATATCAACTATAAAACCTGCTGTAAGACATCTCATACACACTGTCATTGTAACCCAACATATATCAACCATAAAACCTGCTGTAAGACATCTCATACACACTATCATTGTAAGCCAACATATATCAACTATAAAACCTGCTGTAAGACATCTCATACTATCATTGTAACCCAACATATATCAACCATAAAACCTGCTGTATGACATCTCATACACACTATCATTGTAACCCAACATATATCAACTATAAAACCTGCTGTAAGACATCTCATACACACTGTCATTGTAACCCAACATATATTAACCATAAAACCTGCTGTAAGACATCTCATACACACTATCATTGTAACCCAACATATATCAACTATAAAACCTGCTGTAAGACATCTCATACACACTGTCATTGTAACCCAACATATATCAACCATAAAACCTGCTGTAAGACATCTCATACACACTATCATTGTAAGCCAACATATATCAACTATAAAACCTGCTGTAAGACATCTCATACTATCATTGTAACCCAACATATATCAACCATAAAACCTGCTGTATGACATCTCATACACACTATCATTGTAACCCAACATATATCAACTATAAAACCTGCTGTATGACATATCATACACACTATCATTGTAACCCAACATATATCAACTATAAAACCTGCTGTATGACATCTCATACACACTATCATTGTAAGCCAACATATATCAACCATAAAACCTGCTGTATGACATCTCATACACACTATCATTGTAACCCAACATATATCAACTATAAAACCTGCTGTATGACATCTCATACACACTGTCATTGTAACCCAACATATATCAACCATAAAACCTGCTGTATGACATCTCATACACACTGTCATTGTAACCCAACATATATCAACTATAAAACCTGCTGTATGACATCTCATACACACTATCATTGTAAGCCAACATATATCAACTATAAAACCTGCTGAAAGACATCTCATACACACTGTCATTGTAACCCAACATATATCAACCATAAAACCTGCTGTATGACATCTCATACACACTGTCATTGTAACCCAACATATATTAACTATAAAACCTGTATGACATCTCATACACACTGTCATTGTAACCCACATATACCAACTATAAAACCTGTATGACATCTCATACACACTGTCATTGTAACCCACATATATCAACCATAAAACCTGCTGTATGACATCTCATACACACTATCATTGTTATAAAACCTGCTGTAAGACATCTCATACACACTATCATTGTAACCCAACATATATCAACCATAAAACCTGCTGTATGACATCTCATACACACTGTCATTGTAACCCAACATATATCAACTATAAAACCTGCTGTATGACATCTCATACACACTGTCATTGTAACCCAACATATATCAACCATAAAACCTGCTGTATGACATCTCATACACACTGTCATTGTAACCCAACATATATCAACTATAAAACCTGCTGTATGACATCTCATACACACTATCATTGTAAGCCAACATATATCAACTATAAAACCTGCTGAAAGACATCTCATACACACTGTCATTGTAACCCAACATATATCAACCATAAAACCTGCTGTATGACATCTCATACACACTGTCATTGTAACCCAACATATATTAACTATAAAACCTGTATGACATCTCATACACACTGTCATTGTAACCCACATATACCAACTATAAAACCTGTATGACATCTCATACACACTGTCATTGTAACCCACATATATCAACCATAAAACCTGCTGTATGACATCTCATACACACTATCATTGTTATAAAACCTGCTGTAAGACATCTCATACACACTATCATTGTAACCCAACATATATCAACCATAAAACCTGCTGTATGACATCTCATACACACTGTCATTGTAACCCAACATATATCAACTATAAAACCTGCTGAAAGACATCTCATACACACTATCATTGTAACCCAACATATATCAACTATAAAACCTGCTGAAAGACATCTCATACACACTATCATTGTAACCCAACATATATCAACCATAAAACCTGCTGTAAGACATCTCATACACACTGTCATTGTAACCCAACATATATCAACTATAAAACCTGCTGTAAGACATCTCATACACACTATCATTGTAACCCAACATATATCAACTATAAAACCTGCTGTATGACATCTCATATACACTATCATTGTAACCCACATATATCAACTATAAAACCTGCTGAAAGACATCTCATACACACTATCATTGTAACCCACATATATCAACTATAAAACCTGCTGTATGACATCTCATATACACTATCATTGTAACCCACATATATCAACTATAAAACCTGCTGTATGACATCTCATACACACTATCATTGTAACCCAACATATATCAACTATAAAACCTGCTGTATGACATCTCATACACACTGTCATTGTAACCCAACATATATCAACTATAAAACCTGCTGTATGACATCTCATACACACTGTCATTGTAACCCAACATATATCAACTATAAAACCTGCTGTATGACATCTCATACACACTATCATTGTAAGCCAACATATATCAACTATAAAACCTGCTGAAAGACATCTCATACACACTGTCATTGTAACCCAACATATATCAACTATAAAACCTGCTGTAAGACATCTCATACACACTGTCATTGTAACCCAACATATATCAACCATAAAACCTGCTGTAAGACATCTCATACACACTATCATTGTAAGCCAACATATATCAACTATAAAACCTGCTGTAAGACATCTCATACACACTGTCATTGTAACCCAACATATATCAACTATAAAACCTGCTGTAAGACATCTCATACACACTGTCATTGTAACCCAACATATATCAACCATAAAACCTGCTGTAAGACATCTCATACACACTATCATTGTAAGCCAACATATATCAACTATAAAACCTGCTGTAAGACATCTCATACTATTATTGTAACCCAACATATATCAACCATAAAACCTGCTGTATGACATCTCATACACACTATCATTGTAACCCAACATATATCAACTATAAAACCTGCTGTAAGACATCTCATACACACTGTCATTGTAACCCAACATATATCAACCATAAAACCTGCTGTAAGACATCTCATACACACTATCATTGTAACCCAACATATATCAACTATAAAACCTGCTGTAAGACATCCCATACACACTGTCATTGTAACCCAACATATATCAACCATAAAACCTGCTGTAAGACATCTCATACACACTATCATTGTAAGCCAACATATATCAACTATAAAACCTGCTGTAAGACATCTCATACTATCATTGTAACCCAACATATATCAACCATAAAACCTGCTGTATGACATCTCATACACACTATCATTGTAACCCAACATATATCAACTATAAAACCTGCTGTATGACATCTCATACACACTATCATTGTAACCCAACATATATCAACTATAAAACCTGCTGTATGACATCTCATACACACTATCATTGTAAGCCAACATATATCAACCATAAAACCTGCTGTATGACATCTCATACACACTATCATTGTAACCCAACATATATCAACTATAAAACCTGCTGTATGACATCTCATACACACTGTCATTGTAACCCAACATATATCAACCATAAAACCTGCTGTATGACATCTCATACACACTGTCATTGTAACCCAACATATATCAACTATAAAACCTGCTGTATGACATCTCATACACACTATCATTGTAAGCCAACATATATCAACTATAAAACCTGCTGAAAGACATCTCATACACACTGTCATTGTAACCCAACATATATCAACCATAAAACCTGCTGTATGACATCTCATACACACTGTCATTGTAACCCAACATATATTAACTATAAAACCTGTATGACATCTCATACACACTGTCATTGTAACCCACATATACCAACTATAAAACCTGTATGACATCTCATACACACTGTCATTGTAACCCACATATATCAACTATAAAACCTGTATGACATCTCATACACACTGTCATTGTAACCCACATATATCAACTATAAAACCTGTATGACATCTCATACACACTGTCATTGTAACCCACATATATCAACTATAAAACCTGTATGACATCTCATACACACTATCATTGTAACACAACATATATCAACCATAAAACCTGCTGTAAGACATCTCATACACACTATCATTGTAACCCACATATATCAACTATAAAACCTGTATGACATCTCATACACACTGTCATTGTAACCCACATATATCAACCATAAAACCTGCTGAAAGACATCTCATACACACTGTCATTGTAACCCAACATATATCAACCATAAAACCTGCTGTAAGACATCTCATACACACTATCATTGTAACCCACATATATCAACTATAAAACCTGTATGACATCTCATACACACTGTCATTGTAACCCACATATATCAACTATAAAACCTGCTGTATGACATCTCATACACACTATCATTGTAACCCACATATATCAACTATAAAACCTGCTGTATGACATCTCATACACACTATCATTGTAACCCACATATATCAACTATAAAACCTGCTGTATGACATCTCATACACACTATCATTGTAACCCACATATATCAACCAAAACCTGCTGAAAGACATCTCATACACACTGTCATTGTAACCCAACATATATCAACCATAAAACCTGCTGTAAGACATCTCATACACACTGTCATTGTAACCCACATATATCAACTATAAAACCTGCTGTAAGACATCTCATACACACTGTCATTGTAACCCAACATATATCAACTATAAAACCTGCTGTAAGACATCTCATACACACTGTCATTGTAACCCAACATATATCAACCATAAAACCTGCTGTAAGACATCTCATACACACTGTCATTGTAACCCAACATATATCAACTATAAAACCTGCTGTATGACATCTCATACACACTGTCATTGTAAGCCAACATATATCAACCATAAAACCTGCTGTAAGACATCTCATACACACTGTCATTGTAACCCAACATATATCAACCATAAAACCTGCTGTAAGACATCTCATACACACTATCATTGTAACCCACATATATCAACTATAAAACCTGTATGACATCTCATACACACTGTCATTGTAACCCACATATATCAAACTATAAAACCTGCTGTAAGACATCTCATACACACTGTCATTGTAACCCAACATATATCAACTATAAAACCTGCTGTAAGACATCTCATACACACTGTCATTGTAACCCAACATATATCAACCATAAAACCTGCTGTAAGACATCTCATACACACTATCATTGTAACCCACATATATCAACTATAAAACCTGTATGACATCTCATACACACTGTCATTGTAACCCACATATATCAACTATAAAACCTGCTGTAAGACATCTCATACACACTGTCATTGTAACCCAACATATATCAACCATAAAACCTGCTGTAAGACATCTCATACACACTATCATTGTAACCCACATATATCAACTATAAAACCTGTATGACATCTCATACACACTGTCATTGTAACCCACATATATCAACTATAAAACCTGCTGTAAGACATCTCATACACACTGTCATTGTAACCCAACATATATCAACCATAAAACCTGCTGTATGACATCTCATACACACTGTCATTGTAACCCAACATATATCAACTATAAAACCTGCCTGTAAGACATCTCATACACACTGTCATTGTAACCCAACATATATCAACCATAAAACCTGCTGTATGACATCTCATACACACTGTCATTGTAACCCAACATATATCAACTATAAAACCTGTATGACATCTCATACACACTGTCATTGTAACCCAACATATATCAACTATAAAACCTGCTGAAAGACATCTCATACACACTGTCATTGTAACCCAACATATATCAACTATAAAACCTGCTGTATGACATCTCATACACACTGTCATTGTAAGCCAACATATATCAACCATAAAACCTGCTGTAAGACATCTCATACACACTGTCATTGTAACCCAACATATATCAACCATAAAACCTGCTGTAAGACATCTCATACACACTATCATTGTAACCCACATATATCAACTATAAAACCTGTATGACATCTCATACACACTGTCATTGTAACCCACATATATCAACTATAAAACCTGCTGAAAGACATCTCATACACACTGTCATTGTAACCCAACATATATCAACCATAAAACCTGCTGTAAGACATCTCATACACACTATCATTGTAACCCACATATATCAACTATAAAACCTGTATGACATCTCATACACACTGTCATTGTAACCCACATATATCAACCATAAACCTGCTGAAAGACATCTCATACACACTGTCATTGTAACCCAACATATATCAACCATAAAACCTGCTGTAAGACATCTCATACACACTGTCATTGTAACCCAACATATATCAACCATAAAACCTGCTGTAAGACATCTCATACACACTGTCATTGTAACCCAACATATATCAACTATAAAACCTGCTGTATGACATCTCATACACACTGTCATTGTAAGCCAACATATATCAACCATAAAACCTGCTGTAAGACATCTCATACACACTGTCATTGTAACCCAACATATATCAACTATAAAACCTGCTGTATGACATCTCATACACACTGTCATTGTAAGCCAACATATATCAACCATAAAACCTGCTGTAAGACATCGCATACACACTGTCATTGTAAGCCAACATATATCAACCATAAAACCTGCTGTAAGACATCTCATACACACTGTCATTGTAAGCCAACATATATCAACTATAAAACCTGCTGTAAGACATCTCATACACACTGTCATTGTAAGCCAACATATATCAACCATAAAACCTGCTGTAAGACATCTCATACACACTGTCATTGTAACCCAACATATATCAACCATAAAACCTGCTGTAAGACATCGCATACACACTATCATTGTAACCCAACATATATCAACTATAAAACCTGCTGTATGACATCTCATACACACTGTCATTGTAAGCCAACATATATCAACCATAAAACCTGCTGTAAGACATCTCATACACACTGTCATTGTAACCCAACATATATCAACCATAAAACCTGCTGTAAGACATCGCATACACACTATCATTGTAACCCAACATATATCAACTATAAAACCCTGCTGTAAGACATCTCATACACACTGTCATTGTAACCCAACATATATCAACCATAAAACCTGCTGAAAGACATCTCATACACACTGTCATTGTAACCCAACATATATCAACCATAAAACCTGCTGTAAGACATCTCATACACACTGTCATTGTAACCCAACATATATCAACCATAAAACCTGCTGTATGACATCTCATACACACTGTCATTGTAACCCACATATATCAACTATAAAACCTGCTGTAAGACATCTCATACACACTGTCATTGTAACCCAACATATATCAACTATAAAACCCTGCTGTAAGACATCTCATACACACTGTCATTGTAACCCAACATATATCAACTATAAAACCTGCTGTAAGACATCTCATACACACTGTCATTGTAACCCAACATATATCAACTATAAAACCTGCTGTAAGACATCTCATACACACTGTCATTGTAACCCAACATATATCAACTATAAAACCTGCTGTAAGACATCTCATACACACTGTCATTGTAACCCACATATATCAACTATAAAACCTGCTGTGTGACATCTCATACACACTGTCATTGTAACCCAACATATATCAACTATAAAACCTGCTGTAAGACATCTCATACACACTGTCATTGTAACCCAACATATATCAACTATAAAACCTGCTGTATGACATCTCATACACACTGTCATTGTAACCCAACATATATCAACCATAAAACCTGCTGTATGACATCTCATACACACTGTCATTGTAAGCCAACATATATCAACCATAAAACCTGCTGTATGACATCTCATACACACTATCATTGTAAGCCAACATATATCAACCATAAAACCTGCTGTATGACATCTCATACACACTATCATTGTAAGCCAACATATATCAACCATAAAACCTGCTGTATGACATCTCATACACACTATCATTGTAAGCCAACATATATCAACCATAAAACCTGCTGTAAGACATCTCATACACACTGTCATTGTAACCCAACATATATCAACTATAAAACCTGCTGTATGACATCTCATACACACTGTCATTGTAACCCAACATATATCAACCATAAAACCTGTATGACATCTCATACACACTATCATTGTAACCCAACATATATCAACTATAAAACCTGCTGTAAGACATCTCATATACACTATCATTGTAACCCAACATATATCAACCATAAAACCTGCTGTAAGACATCTCATACACACTATCATTGTAACCCAACATATATCAACCATAAAACCTGTATGACATCTCATACACACTATCATTGTAACCCAACATATATCAACTATAAAACCTGCTGTAAGACATCTCATATACACTATCATTGTAACCCAACATATATCAACTATAAAACCTGCTGTATGACATCTCATACACACTATCATTGTAACCCAACATATATCAACTATAAAACCTGCTGTAAGACATCTCATACACACTATCATTGTAACCCAACATATATCAACCATAAAACCTGTATGACATCTCATACACACTATCATTGTAACCCACATATATCAACTATAAAACCTGCTGTATGACATCTCATACACACTATCATTGTAAGCCACATATATCAAATATAAAACCTGCTGTATGACATCTCATATACACTATCATTGTAACCCAACATATATCAACTATAAAACCTGCTGTAAGACATCTCATATACACTATCATTGTAACCCAACATATATCAACTATAAAACCTGCTGTATGACATCTCATACACACTATCATTGTAACCCAACATATATCAACTATAAAACCTGCTGTAAGACATCTCATACACACTATCATTGTAACCCAACATATATCAACCATAAAACCTGTATGACATCTCATACACACTATCATTGTAACCCACATATATCAACTATAAAACCTGCTGTATGACATCTCATACACACTATCATTGTAAGCCACATATATCAAATATAAAACCTGCTGTATGACATCTCATACACACTATCATTGTAACCCAACATATATCAACTATAAAACCTGCTGTAAGACATCTCATACACACTGTCATTGTAACCCACATATATCAACTATAAAACCTGCTGTATGACATCGCATATACACTGTCATTGTAACCCAACATATATCAACTATAAAACCTGCTGTATGACATCTCATACACACTGTCATTGTAACCCAACATATATCAACTATAAAACCTGTATGACATCTCATACACACTGTCATTGTAACCCAACATATATCAACTATAAAACCTGCTGTATGACATCTCATACACACTGTCATTGTAACCCAACATATATCAACTATAAAACCTGCTGAAAGACATCTCATATACACTATCATTGTAACCCAACATATATCAACTATAAAACCTGCTGGATGACATCTCATACACACTGTCATTGTAACCCAACATATATCAACTATAAAACCTGCTGAAAGACATCTCATATACACTATCATTGTAACCCAACATATATCAACTATAAAACCTGCTGAAAGACATCTCATATACACTATCATTGTAACCCAACATATATCAACTATAAAACCTGCTGTATGACATCTCATACACACTGTCATTGTAACCCAACATATATCAACTATAAAACCTGCTGTATGACATCTCATACACACTATCATTGTAACCCAACATATATCAACTATAAAACCTGCTGTATGACATCTCATACACACTGTCATTGTAACCCAACATATATCAACTATAAAACCTGCTGAAAGACATCTCATATACACTATCATTGTAACCCAACATATATCAACTATAAAACCTGCTGAAAGACATCTCATATACACTATCATTGTAACCCAACATATATCAACTATAAAACCTGCTGAAAGACATCTCATATACACTGTCATTGTAACCCAACATATATCAACTATAAAACCTGCTGTATGACATCTCATACACACTGTCATTGTAACCCAACATATATCAACCATAAAACCTGCTGTAAGACATCTCATACACACTGTCATTGTAACCCAACATATATCAACTATAAAACCTGCTGTAAGACATCTCATATACACTATCATTGTTATAAAACCTGCTGTAAGACATCTCATACACACTATCATTGTAACCCAACATATATCAACCATAAAACCTGCTGTATGACATCTCACACTATCATTGTTATAAAACCTGCTGTAAGACATCTCATACACACTGTCATTGTAACCCAACATATATCAACCATAAAACCTGCTGTATGACATCTCATACACACTATCATTGTAACCCACATATATCAACTATAAAACCTGCTGTAAGACATCTCATACACACTGTCATTGTAACCCAACATATATCAACCATAAAACCTGCTGTATGACATCTCATACACACTATCATTGTAACCCACATATATCAACTATAAAACCTGCTGTAAGACATCTCATACACACTATCATTGTAAGCCGACATATATCAACTATAAAACCTGCTGTAAGACATCTCATACACACTATCATTGTAACCCAACATATATCAACTATAAAACCTGCTGTATGACATCTCATACACACTGTCATTGTAAGCCAACATATATCAACTATAAAACCTGCTGTATGACATCTCATACACACTATCATTGTAACCCACATATATCAACCATAAAACCTGCTGTAAGACATCTCATACACACTATCATTGCTATAAAACCTGCTGTATGACATCTCATACACACTATCATTGTAACCCAACATATATCAACTATAAAACCTGCTGTAAGACATCTCATACACACTATCATTGCTATAAAACCTGCTGTATGACATCTCATACACACTATCATTGTAACCCAACATATATCAACTATAAAACCTGCTGTAAGACATCTCATACACACTGTCATTGTAACCCAACATATATCAACTATAAAACCTGCTGTATGACATCTCATACACACTGTCATTGTAACCCAACATATATCAACCATAAAACCTGCTGTATGACATCTCATACACACTATCATTGCACTATACCTTTCAATCATTGCTATAAAACCTGCTGTATGACATCTCATACACACTATCATTGTAACCCAACATATATCAACTATAAAACCTGCTGTAAGACATCTCATACACACTATCATTGCTATAAAACCTGCTGTATGACATCTCATACACACTATCATTGTAGGCCAACATATATCAACTATAAAACCTGCTGTATGACATCTCATACACACTATCATTGTTATAAAACCTGCTGTATGACATCTCACACACACTATCATTGTAACCCAACATATATCAACTATAAAACCTGCTGTATGACATCTCATACTATCATTGCTATAAAACCTGCTGTATGACATCTCATACACACTATCATTGTAACCCACATATATCAACTATAAAACCTGCTGTAAGACATCTCATACACACTATCATTGTAACCCAACATATATCAACTATAAAACCTGCTGTATGACATCTCATACACACTATCATTGTTATAAAACCTGCTGTATGACATCTCACACACACTATCATTGTAACCCAACATATATCAACTATAAAACCTGCTGTATGACATCTCATACTATCATTGCTATAAAACCTGCTGTATGACATCTCATACACACTATCATTGTAACCCACATATATCAACTATATAACCTGCTGTATGACATCTCATACACACTATCATTGTAACCCAACATATATCAACTATAAAACCTGCTGTATGACATCTCATACACACTATCATTGTAACCCAACATATATCAACTATAAAACCTGCTGTATGACATCTCATACACACTATCATTGTAACCCAACATATATCAACTATAAAACCTGCTGTATGACATCTCATACTATCATTGCTATAAAACCTGCTGTATGACATCTCATACACACTATCATTGTAACCCACATATATCAACTATAAAACCTGCTGTATGACATCTCATACACACTAGCATTGTAACCCAACATATATCAACTATAAAACCTGCTGTATGACATCTCATACACACTATCATTGTAACCCAACATATATCAACTATAAAACCTGCTGAAAGACATCTCACACTATCATTGTAACCCACATATATCAACTATAAAACCTGCTGTATGACATCTCATACACACTATCATTGTAACCCAACATATATCAACTATAAAACCTGCTGTATGACATCTCATACACACTGTCATTGTAAGCCAACATATATCAACTATAAAACCTGCTGTAAGACATCTCATACACACAATCATTGTAACCCACATATATCAACTATAAAACCTGCTGTATGACATCTCATACACACTGTCATTGTAACCCAACATATATCAACTATAAAACCTGCTGTAAGACATCTCATACACACTATCATTGTAACCCAACATATATCAACCATAAAACCTGCTGTAAGACATCTCATACACACTATCATTGCTATAAAACCTGCTGTAAGACATCTCATACACACTGTCATTGTAACCCAACATATATCAACTATAAAACCTGCTGTAAGACATCTCATACACACTATCATTGTAACCCAACATATATCAACCATAAAACCTGCTGTAAGACATCTCATACACACTGTCATTGTAACCCAACATATATCAACTATAAAACCTGCTGTATGACATCTCATACACACTATCATTGTAACCCACATATATCAACTATAAAACCTGCTGTAAGACATCTCATACACACTGTCATTATAAGCCACATATATCAACTATAAAACCTGCTGAAAGACATCTCATACACACTATCATTGTAGGCCAACATATATCAACTATAAAACCTGCTGTATGACATCTCATACACACTATCATTGTTATAAAACCTGCTGTATGACATCTCATACACACTATCATTGTTATAAAACCTGCTGTATGACATATCATATACACTATCATTGTTATAAAACCTGCTGTATGACATCTCATACACACTATCATTGTTATAAAACCTGCTGTATGACATCTCATACACACTATCATTGTTATAAAACCTGCTGTATGACATCTCATATACACTATCATTGTAAGCCAACATATATCAACTATAAAACCTGCTGTATGACATCTCATACACACTGTCATTGTAACCCAACATATATCAACCATAAAACCTGCTGTATGACATCTCATACACACTGTCATTGTAACCCAACATATATCAACTATAAAACCTGCTGTATGACATCTCATACACACTATCATTGTAAGCCAACATATATCAACTATAAAACCTGCTGAAAGACATCTCATACACACTGTCATTGTAACCCAACATATATCAACCATAAAACCTGCTGTATGACATCTCATACACACTGTCATTGTAACCCAACATATATTAACTATAAAACCTGTATGACATCTCATACACACTGTCATTGTAACCCACATATACCAACTATAAAACCTGTATGACATCTCATACACACTGTCATTGTAACCCACATATATCAACTATAAAACCTGTATGACATCTCATACACACTGTCATTGTAACCCACATATATCAACTATAAAACCTGTATGACATCTCATACACACTGTCATTGTAACCCACATATATCAACTATAAAACCTGTATGACATCTCATACACACTATCATTGTAACACAACATATATCAACCATAAAACCTGCTGTAAGACATCTCATACACACTATCATTGTAACCCACATATATCAACTATAAAACCTGTATGACATCTCATACACACTGTCATTGTAACCCACATATATCAACCATAAAACCTGCTGAAAGACATCTCATACACACTGTCATTGTAACCCAACATATATCAACCATAAAACCTGCTGTAAGACATCTCATACACACTATCATTGTAACCCACATATATCAACTATAAAACCTGTATGACATCTCATACACACTGTCATTGTAACCCACATATATCAACTATAAAACCTGCTGTATGACATCTCATACACACTATCATTGTAACCCACATATATCAACTATAAAACCTGCTGTATGACATCTCATACACACTATCATTGTAACCCACATATATCAACTATAAAACCTGCTGTATGACATCTCATACACACTATCATTGTAACCCACATATATCAACCATAAAACCTGCTGAAAGACATCTCATACACACTGTCATTGTAACCCAACATATATCAACCATAAAACCTGCTGTAAGACATCTCATACACACTGTCATTGTAACCCACATATATCAACTATAAAACCTGCTGTAAGACATCTCATACACACTGTCATTGTAACCCAACATATATCAACTATAAAACCTGCTGTAAGACATCTCATACACACTGTCATTGTAACCCAACATATATCAACTATAAAACCTGCTGTAAGACATCTCATACACACTGTCATTGTAACCCAACATATATCAACTATAAAACCTGCTGTATGACATCTCATACACACTGTCATTGTAACCCAACATATATCAACTATAAAACCTGCTGTAAGACATCTCATACACACTGTCATTGTAACCCAACATATATCAACCATAAAACCTGCTGTAAGACATCTCATACACACTATCATTGTAACCCACATATATCAACTATAAAACCTGTATGACATCTCATACACACTGTCATTGTAACCCACATATATCAACTATAAAACCTGCTGTATGACATCTCATACACACTGTCATTGTAAGCCAACATATATCAACTATAAAACCTGCTGTATGACATCTCATACACACTATCATTGTAACCCAACATATATCAACTATAAAACCTGCTGTATGACATCTCATACACACTGTCATTGTAAGCCAACATATATCAACTATAAAACCTGCTGTATGACATCTCATACACACTATCATTGTAACCCACATATATCAACCATAAAACCTGCTGTAAGACATCTCATACACACTATCATTGCTATAAAACCTGCTGTATGACATCTCATACACACTATCATTGTAACCCAACATATATCAACTATAAAACCTGCTGTAAGACATCTCATACACACTATCATTGCTATAAAACCTGCTGTATGACATCTCATACACACTATCATTGTAACCCAACATATATCAACTATAAAACCTGCTGTAAGACATCTCATACACACTGTCATTGTAACCCAACATATATCAACTATAAAACCTGCTGTATGACATCTCATACACACTGTCATTGTAACCCAACATATATCAACCATAAAACCTGCTGTATGACATCTCATACACACTATCATTGCACTATACCTTTCAATCATTGCTATAAAACCTGCTGTATGACATCTCATACACACTATCATTGTAACCCAACATATATCAACTATAAAACCTGCTGTAAGACATCTCATACACACTATCATTGCTATAAAACCTGCTGTATGACATCTCATACACACTATCATTGTAGGCCAACATATATCAACTATAAAACCTGCTGTATGACATCTCATACACACTATCATTGTTATAAAACCTGCTGTATGACATCTCACACACACTATCATTGTAACCCAACATATATCAACTATAAAACCTGCTGTATGACATCTCATACTATCATTGCTATAAAACCTGCTGTATGACATCTCATACACACTATCATTGTAACCCACATATATCAACTATAAAACCTGCTGTAAGACATCTCATACACACTATCATTGTAACCCAACATATATCAACTATAAAACCTGCTGTATGACATCTCATACACACTATCATTGTTATAAAACCTGCTGTATGACATCTCACACACACTATCATTGTAACCCAACATATATCAACTATAAAACCTGCTGTATGACATCTCATACTATCATTGCTATAAAACCTGCTGTATGACATCTCATACACACTATCATTGTAACCCACATATATCAACTATATAACCTGCTGTATGACATCTCATACACACTATCATTGTAACCCAACATATATCAACTATAAAACCTGCTGTATGACATCTCATACACACTATCATTGTAACCCAACATATATCAACTATAAAACCTGCTGTATGACATCTCATACACACTATCATTGTAACCCAACATATATCAACTATAAAACCTGCTGTATGACATCTCATACTATCATTGCTATAAAACCTGCTGTATGACATCTCATACACACTATCATTGTAACCCACATATATCAACTATAAAACCTGCTGTATGACATCTCATACACACTAGCATTGTAACCCAACATATATCAACTATAAAACCTGCTGTATGACATCTCATACACACTATCATTGTAACCCAACATATATCAACTATAAAACCTGCTGAAAGACATCTCACACTATCATTGTAACCCACATATATCAACTATAAAACCTGCTGTATGACATCTCATACACACTATCATTGTAACCCAACATATATCAACTATAAAACCTGCTGTATGACATCTCATACACACTGTCATTGTAAGCCAACATATATCAACTATAAAACCTGCTGTAAGACATCTCATACACACAATCATTGTAACCCACATATATCAACTATAAAACCTGCTGTATGACATCTCATACACACTGTCATTGTAACCCAACATATATCAACTATAAAACCTGCTGTAAGACATCTCATACACACTATCATTGTAACCCAACATATATCAACCATAAAACCTGCTGTAAGACATCTCATACACACTATCATTGCTATAAAACCTGCTGTAAGACATCTCATACACACTGTCATTGTAACCCAACATATATCAACTATAAAACCTGCTGTAAGACATCTCATACACACTATCATTGTAACCCAACATATATCAACCATAAAACCTGCTGTAAGACATCTCATACACACTGTCATTGTAACCCAACATATATCAACTATAAAACCTGCTGTATGACATCTCATACACACTATCATTGTAACCCACATATATCAACTATAAAACCTGCTGTAAGACATCTCATACACACTGTCATTATAAGCCACATATATCAACTATAAAACCTGCTGAAAGACATCTCATACACACTATCATTGTAGGCCAACATATATCAACTATAAAACCTGCTGTATGACATCTCATACACACTATCATTGTTATAAAACCTGCTGTATGACATCTCATACACACTATCATTGTTATAAAACCTGCTGTATGACATATCATATACACTATCATTGTTATAAAACCTGCTGTATGACATCTCATACACACTATCATTGTTATAAAACCTGCTGTATGACATCTCATACACACTATCATTGTTATAAAACCTGCTGTATGACATCTCATATACACTATCATTGTAAGCCAACATATATCAACTATAAAACCTGCTGTATGACATCTCATACACACTGTCATTGTAACCCAACATATATCAACCATAAAACCTGCTGTATGACATCTCATACACACTGTCATTGTAACCCAACATATATCAACTATAAAACCTGCTGTATGACATCTCATACACACTATCATTGTAAGCCAACATATATCAACTATAAAACCTGCTGAAAGACATCTCATACACACTGTCATTGTAACCCAACATATATCAACCATAAAACCTGCTGTATGACATCTCATACACACTGTCATTGTAACCCAACATATATTAACTATAAAACCTGTATGACATCTCATACACACTGTCATTGTAACCCACATATACCAACTATAAAACCTGTATGACATCTCATACACACTGTCATTGTAACCCACATATATCAACTATAAAACCTGTATGACATCTCATACACACTGTCATTGTAACCCACATATATCAACTATAAAACCTGTATGACATCTCATACACACTGTCATTGTAACCCACATATATCAACTATAAAACCTGTATGACATCTCATACACACTATCATTGTAACACAACATATATCAACCATAAAACCTGCTGTAAGACATCTCATACACACTATCATTGTAACCCACATATATCAACTATAAAACCTGTATGACATCTCATACACACTGTCATTGTAACCCACATATATCAACCATAAAACCTGCTGAAAGACATCTCATACACACTGTCATTGTAACCCAACATATATCAACCATAAAACCTGCTGTAAGACATCTCATACACACTATCATTGTAACCCACATATATCAACTATAAAACCTGTATGACATCTCATACACACTGTCATTGTAACCCACATATATCAACTATAAAACCTGCTGTATGACATCTCATACACACTATCATTGTAACCCACATATATCAACTATAAAACCTGCTGTATGACATCTCATACACACTATCATTGTAACCCACATATATCAACTATAAAACCTGCTGTATGACATCTCATACACACTATCATTGTAACCCACATATATCAACCATAAAACCTGCTGAAAGACATCTCATACACACTGTCATTGTAACCCAACATATATCAACCATAAAACCTGCTGTAAGACATCTCATACACACTGTCATTGTAACCCACATATATCAACTATAAAACCTGCTGTAAGACATCTCATACACACTGTCATTGTAACCCAACATATATCAACTATAAAACCTGCTGTAAGACATCTCATACACACTGTCATTGTAACCCAACATATATCAACTATAAAACCTGCTGTAAGACATCTCATACACACTGTCATTGTAACCCAACATATATCAACTATAAAACCTGCTGTATGACATCTCATACACACTGTCATTGTAACCCAACATATATCAACTATAAAACCTGCTGTAAGACATCTCATACACACTGTCATTGTAACCCAACATATATCAACCATAAAACCTGCTGTAAGACATCTCATACACACTATCATTGTAACCCACATATATCAACTATAAAACCTGTATGACATCTCATACACACTGTCATTGTAACCCACATATATCAACTATAAAACCTGCTGTAAGACATCTCATACACACTGTCATTGTAACCCAACATATATCAACTATAAAACCTGCTGTAAGACATCTCATACACACTGTCATTGTAACCCAACATATATCAACCATAAAACCTGCTGTAAGACATCTCATACACACTATCATTGTAACCCACATATATCAACTATAAAACCTGTATGACATCTCATACACACTGTCATTGTAACCCACATATATCAACTATAAAACCTGCTGTAAGACATCTCATACACACTGTCATTGTAACCCAACATATATCAACCATAAAACCTGCTGTAAGACATCTCATACACACTATCATTGTAACCCACATATATCAACTATAAAACCTGTATGACATCTCATACACACTGTCATTGTAACCCACATATATCAACTATAAAACCTGCTGTAAGACATCTCATACACACTGTCATTGTAACCCAACATATATCAACCATAAAACCTGCTGTATGACATCTCATACACACTGTCATTGTAACCCAACATATATCAACTATAAAACCTGCTGTAAGACATCTCATACACACTGTCATTGTAACCCAACATATATCAACCATAAAACCTGCTGTATGACATCTCATACACACTGTCATTGTAACCCAACATATATCAACTATAAAACCTGTATGACATCTCATACACACTGTCATTGTAACCCAACATATATCAACTATAAAACCTGCTGAAAGACATCTCATACACACTGTCATTGTAACCCAACATATATCAACTATAAAACCTGCTGTATGACATCTCATACACACTGTCATTGTAAGCCAACATATATCAACCATAAAACCTGCTGTAAGACATCTCATACACACTGTCATTGTAACCCAACATATATCAACCATAAAACCTGCTGTAAGACATCTCATACACACTATCATTGTAACCCACATATATCAACTATAAAACCTGTATGACATCTCATACACACTGTCATTGTAACCCACATATATCAACTATAAAACCTGCTGAAAGACATCTCATACACACTGTCATTGTAACCCAACATATATCAACCATAAAACCTGCTGTAAGACATCTCATACACACTATCATTGTAACCCACATATATCAACTATAAAACCTGTATGACATCTCATACACACTGTCATTGTAACCCACATATATCAACCATAAAACCTGCTGAAAGACATCTCATACACACTGTCATTGTAACCCAACATATATCAACCATAAAACCTGCTGTATGACATCTCATACACACTGTCATTGTAACCCACATATATCAACCATAAAACCTGCTGTAAGACATCTCATACACACTGTCATTGTAACCCAACATATATCAACCATAAAACCTGCTGTAAGACATCGCATACACACTATCATTGTAACCCAACATATATCAACTATAAAACCTGCTGTAAGACATCTCATACACACTGTCATTGTAACCCAACATATATCAACCATAAAACCTGCTGAAAGACATCTCATACACACTGTCATTGTAACCCAACATATATCAACCATAAAACCTGCTGTAAGACATCTCATACACACTGTCATTGTAACCCAACATATATCAACCATAAAACCTGCTGTAAGACATCTCATACACACTATCATTGTAACCCAACATATATCAACTATAAAACCTGCTGTAAGACATCTCATACACACTGTCATTGTAACCCAACATATATCAACCATAAAACCTGCTGTAAGACATCTCATACACACTATCATTGTAAGCCAACATATATCAACTATAAAACCTGCTGTAAGACATCTCATACTATCATTGTAACCCAACATATATCAACCATAAAACCTGCTGTATGACATCTCATACACACTATCATTGTAACCCAACATATATCAACTATAAAACCTGCTGTATGACATCTCATACACACTATCATTGTAACCCAACATATATCAACTATAAAACCTGCTGTATGACATCTCATACACACTATCATTGTAAGCCAACATATATCAACCATAAAACCTGCTGTATGACATCTCATACACACTATCATTGTAACCCAACATATATCAACTATAAAACCTGCTGTATGACATCTCATACACACTGTCATTGTAACCCAACATATATCAACCATAAAACCTGCTGTATGACATCTCATACACACTGTCATTGTAACCCAACATATATCAACTATAAAACCTGCTGTATGACATCTCATACACACTATCATTGTAAGCCAACATATATCAACTATAAAACCTGCTGAAAGACATCTCATACACACTGTCATTGTAACCCAACATATATCAACCATAAAACCTGCTGTATGACATCTCATACACACTGTCATTGTAACCCAACATATATTAACTATAAAACCTGTATGACATCTCATACACACTGTCATTGTAACCCACATATACCAACTATAAAACCTGTATGACATCTCATACACACTGTCATTGTAACCCACATATATCAACTATAAAACCTGTATGACATCTCATACACACTGTCATTGTAACCCACATATATCAACTATAAAACCTGTATGACATCTCATACACACTGTCATTGTAACCCACATATATCAACTATAAAACCTGTATGACATCTCATACACACTATCATTGTAACACAACATATATCAACCATAAAACCTGCTGTAAGACATCTCATACACACTATCATTGTAACCCACATATATCAACTATAAAACCTGTATGACATCTCATACACACTGTCATTGTAACCCACATATATCAACCATAAAACCTGCTGAAAGACATCTCATACACACTGTCATTGTAACCCAACATATATCAACCATAAAACCTGCTGTAAGACATCTCATACACACTATCATTGTAACCCACATATATCAACTATAAAACCTGTATGACATCTCATACACACTGTCATTGTAACCCACATATATCAACTATAAAACCTGCTGTATGACATCTCATACACACTATCATTGTAACCCACATATATCAACTATAAAACCTGCTGTATGACATCTCATACACACTATCATTGTAACCCACATATATCAACTATAAAACCTGCTGTATGACATCTCATACACACTATCATTGTAACCCACATATATCAACCATAAAACCTGCTGAAAGACATCTCATACACACTGTCATTGTAACCCAACATATATCAACCATAAAACCTGCTGTAAGACATCTCATACACACTGTCATTGTAACCCACATATATCAACTATAAAACCTGCTGTAAGACATCTCATACACACTGTCATTGTAACCCAACATATATCAACTATAAAACCTGCTGTAAGACATCTCATACACACTGTCATTGTAACCCAACATATATCAACCATAAAACCTGCTGTAAGACATCTCATACACACTGTCATTGTAACCCAACATATATCAACTATAAAACCTGCTGTATGACATCTCATACACACTGTCATTGTAAGCCAACATATATCAACCATAAAACCTGCTGTAAGACATCTCATACACACTGTCATTGTAACCCAACATATATCAACCATAAAACCTGCTGTAAGACATCTCATACACACTATCATTGTAACCCACATATATCAACTATAAAACCTGTATGACATCTCATACACACTGTCATTGTAACCCACATATATCAACTATAAAACCTGCTGTAAGACATCTCATACACACTGTCATTGTAACCCAACATATATCAACTATAAAACCTGCTGTAAGACATCTCATACACACTGTCATTGTAACCCAACATATATCAACCATAAAACCTGCTGTAAGACATCTCATACACACTATCATTGTAACCCACATATATCAACTATAAAACCTGTATGACATCTCATACACACTGTCATTGTAACCCACATATATCAACTATAAAACCTGCTGTAAGACATCTCATACACACTGTCATTGTAACCCAACATATATCAACCATAAAACCTGCTGTTAGACATCTCATACACACTATCATTGTAACCCACATATATCAACTATAAAACCTGTATGACATCTCATACACACTGTCATTGTAACCCACATATATCAACTATAAAACCTGCTGTAAGACATCTCATACACACTGTCATTGTAACCCAACATATATCAACCATAAAACCTGCTGTATGACATCTCATACACACTGTCATTGTAACCCAACATATATCAACTATAAAACCTGCTGTAAGACATCTCATACACACTGTCATTGTAACCCAACATATATCAACCATAAAACCTGCTGTATGACATCTCATACACACTGTCATTGTAACCCAACATATATCAACTATAAAACCTGTATGACATCTCATACACACTGTCATTGTAACCCAACATATATCAACTATAAAACCTGCTGAAAGACATCTCATACACACTGTCATTGTAACCCAACATATATCAACTATAAAACCTGCTGTATGACATCTCATACACACTGTCATTGTAAGCCAACATATATCAACCATAAAACCTGCTGTAAGACATCTCATACACACTGTCATTGTAACCCAACATATATCAACCATAAAACCTGCTGTAAGACATCTCATACACACTATCATTGTAACCCACATATATCAACTATAAAACCTGTATGACATCTCATACACACTGTCATTGTAACCCACATATATCAACTATAAAACCTGCTGAAAGACATCTCATACACACTGTCATTGTAACCCAACATATATCAACCATAAAACCTGCTGTAAGACATCTCATACACACTATCATTGTAACCCACATATATCAACTATAAAACCTGTATGACATCTCATACACACTGTCATTGTAACCCACATATATCAACCATAAAACCTGCTGAAAGACATCTCATACACACTGTCATTGTAACCCAACATATATCAACCATAAAACCTGCTGTAAGACATCTCATACACACTGTCATTGTAACCCAACATATATCAACCATAAAACCTGCTGTAAGACATCTCATACACACTGTCATTGTAACCCAACATATATCAACTATAAAACCTGCTGTATGACATCTCATACACACTGTCATTGTAAGCCAACATATATCAACCATAAAACCTGCTGTAAGACATCTCATACACACTGTCATTGTAACCCAACATATATCAACTATAAAACCTGCTGTATGACATCTCATACACACTGTCATTGTAAGCCAACATATATCAACCATAAAACCTGCTGTAAGACATCTCATACACACTGTCATTGTAAGCCAACATATATCAACCATAAAACCTGCTGTAAGACATCTCATACACACTGTCATTGTAAGCCAACATATATCAACTATAAAACCTGCTGTAAGACATCTCATACACACTGTCATTGTAAGCCAACATATATCAACCATAAAACCTGCTGTAAGACATCTCATACACACTGTCATTGTAACCCAACATATATCAACCATAAAACCTGCTGTAAGACATCGCATACACACTATCATTGTAACCCAACATATATCAACTATAAAACCTGCTGTATGACATCTCATACACACTGTCATTGTAAGCCAACATATATCAACCATAAAACCTGCTGTAAGACATCTCATACACACTGTCATTGTAACCCAACATATATCAACCATAAAACCTGCTGTAAGACATCGCATACACACTATCATTGTAACCCAACATATATCAACTATAAAACCTGCTGTAAGACATCTCATACACACTGTCATTGTAACCCAACATATATCAACCATAAAACCTGCTGAAAGACATCTCATACACACTGTCATTGTAACCCAACATATATCAACCATAAAACCTGCTGTAAGACATCTCATACACACTGTCATTGTAACCCAACATATATCAACCATAAAACCTGCTGTATGACATCTCATACACACTGTCATTGTAACCCACATATATCAACTATAAAACCTGCTGTAAGACATCTCATACACACTGTCATTGTAACCCAACATATATCAACTATAAAACCTGCTGTAAGACATCTCATACACACTGTCATTGTAACCCAACATATATCAACTATAAAACCTGCTGTAAGACATCTCATACACACTGTCATTGTAACCCAACATATATCAACTATAAAACCTGCTGTAAGACATCTCATACACACTGTCATTGTAACCCAACATATATCAATTATAAAACCTGCTGTAAGACATCTCATACACACTGTCATTGTAACCCACATATATCAACTATAAAACCTGCTGTGTGACATCTCATACACACTGTCATTGTAACCCAACATATATCAACTATAAAACCTGCTGTAAGACATCTCATACACACTGTCATTGTAACCCAACATATATCAACTATAAAACCTGCTGTATGACATCTCATACACACTGTCATTGTAACCCAACATATATCAACCATAAAACCTGCTGTATGACATCTCATACACACTGTCATTGTAAGCCAACATATATCAACCATAAAACCTGCTGTATGACATCTCATACACACTATCATTGTAAGCCAACATATATCAACCATAAAACCTGCTGTATGACATCTCATACACACTATCATTGTAAGCCAACATATATCAACCATAAAACCTGCTGTATGACATCTCATACACACTATCATTGTAAGCCAACATATATCAACCATAAAACCTGCTGTAAGACATCTCATACACACTGTCATTGTAACCCAACATATATCAACTATAAAACCTGCTGTATGACATCTCATACACACTGTCATTGTAACCCAACATATATCAACCATAAAACCTGTATGACATCTCATACACACTATCATTGTAACCCAACATATATCAACTATAAAACCTGCTGTAAGACATCTCATATACACTATCATTGTAACCCAACATATATCAACCATAAAACCTGCTGTAAGACATCTCATACACACTATCATTGTAACCCAACATATATCAACCATAAAACCTGTATGACATCTCATACACACTATCATTGTAACCCAACATATATCAACTATAAAACCTGCTGTAAGACATCTCATATACACTATCATTGTAACCCAACATATATCAACTATAAAACCTGCTGTATGACATCTCATACACACTATCATTGTAACCCAACATATATCAACTATAAAACCTGCTGTAAGACATCTCATACACACTATCATTGTAACCCAACATATATCAACCATAAAACCTGTATGACATCTCATACACACTATCATTGTAACCCACATATATCAACTATAAAACCTGCTGTATGACATCTCATACACACTATCATTGTAAGCCACATATATCAAATATAAAACCTGCTGTATGACATCTCATATACACTATCATTGTAACCCAACATATATCAACTATAAAACCTGCTGTAAGACATCTCATATACACTATCATTGTAACCCAACATATATCAACTATAAAACCTGCTGTATGACATCTCATACACACTATCATTGTAACCCAACATATATCAACTATAAAACCTGCTGTAAGACATCTCATACACACTATCATTGTAACCCAACATATATCAACCATAAAACCTGTATGACATCTCATACACACTATCATTGTAACCCACATATATCAACTATAAAACCTGCTGTATGACATCTCATACACACTATCATTGTAAGCCACATATATCAAATATAAAACCTGCTGTATGACATCTCATACACACTATCATTGTAACCCAACATATATCAACTATAAAACCTGCTGTAAGACATCTCATACACACTGTCATTGTAACCCACATATATCAACTATAAAACCTGCTGTATGACATCGCATATACACTGTCATTGTAACCCAACATATATCAACTATAAAACCTGCTGTATGACATCTCATACACACTGTCATTGTAACCCAACATATATCAACTATAAAACCTGTATGACATCTCATACACACTGTCATTGTAACCCAACATATATCAACTATAAAACCTGCTGTATGACATCTCATACACACTGTCATTGTAACCCAACATATATCAACTATAAAACCTGCTGAAAGACATCTCATATACACTATCATTGTAACCCAACATATATCAACTATAAAACCTGCTGTATGACATCTCATACACACTGTCATTGTAACCCAACATATATCAACTATAAAACCTGCTGAAAGACATCTCATATACACTATCATTGTAACCCAACATATATCAACTATAAAACCTGCTGAAAGACATCTCATATACACTATCATTGTAACCCAACATATATCAACTATAAAACCTGCTGTATGACATCTCATACACACTGTCATTGTAACCCAACATATATCAACTATAAAACCTGCTGTATGACATCTCATACACACTATCATTGTAACCCAACATATATCAACTATAAAACCTGCTGTATGACATCTCATACACACTGTCATTGTAACCCAACATATATCAACTATAAAACCTGCTGAAAGACATCTCATATACACTATCATTGTAACCCAACATATATCAACTATAAAACCTGCTGAAAGACATCTCATATACACTATCATTGTAACCCAACATATATCAACTATAAAACCTGCTGAAAGACATCTCATATACACTGTCATTGTAACCCAACATATATCAACTATAAAACCTGCTGTATGACATCTCATACACACTGTCATTGTAACCCAACATATATCAACCATAAAACCTGCTGTAAGACATCTCATACACACTGTCATTGTAACCCAACATATATCAACTATAAAACCTGCTGTAAGACATCTCATATACACTATCATTGTTATAAAACCTGCTGTAAGACATCTCATACACACTATCATTGTAACCCAACATATATCAACCATAAAACCTGCTGTATGACATCTCACACTATCATTGTTATAAAACCTGCTGTAAGACATCTCATACACACTGTCATTGTAACCCAACATATATCAACCATAAAACCTGCTGTATGACATCTCATACACACTATCATTGTAACCCACATATATCAACTATAAAACCTGCTGTAAGACATCTCATACACACTGTCATTGTAACCCAACATATATCAACCATAAAACCTGCTGTATGACATCTCATACACACTATCATTGTAACCCACATATATCAACTATAAAACCTGCTGTAAGACATCTCATACACACTATCATTGTAAGCCGACATATATCAACTATAAAACCTGCTGTAAGACATCTCATACACACTATCATTGTAACCCAACATATATCAACTATAAAACCTGCTGTATGACATCTCATACACACTGTCATTGTAAGCCAACATATATCAACTATAAAACCTGCTGTATGACATCTCATACACACTATCATTGTAACCCACATATATCAACCATAAAACCTGCTGTAAGACATCTCATACACACTATCATTGCTATAAAACCTGCTGTATGACATCTCATACACACTATCATTGTAACCCAACATATATCAACTATAAAACCTGCTGTAAGACATCTCATACACACTATCATTGCTATAAAACCTGCTGTATGACATCTCATACACACTATCATTGTAACCCAACATATATCAACTATAAAACCTGCTGTAAGACATCTCATACACACTGTCATTGTAACCCAACATATATCAACTATAAAACCTGCTGTATGACATCTCATACACACTGTCATTGTAACCCAACATATATCAACCATAAAACCTGCTGTATGACATCTCATACACACTATCATTGCACTATACCTTTCAATCATTGCTATAAAACCTGCTGTATGACATCTCATACACACTATCATTGTAACCCAACATATATCAACTATAAAACCTGCTGTAAGACATCTCATACACACTATCATTGCTATAAAACCTGCTGTATGACATCTCATACACACTATCATTGTAGGCCAACATATATCAACTATAAAACCTGCTGTATGACATCTCATACACACTATCATTGTTATAAAACCTGCTGTATGACATCTCACACACACTATCATTGTAACCCAACATATATCAACTATAAAACCTGCTGTATGACATCTCATACTATCATTGCTATAAAACCTGCTGTATGACATCTCATACACACTATCATTGTAACCCACATATATCAACTATAAAACCTGCTGTAAGACATCTCATACACACTATCATTGTAACCCAACATATATCAACTATAAAACCTGCTGTATGACATCTCATACACACTATCATTGTTATAAAACCTGCTGTATGACATCTCACACACACTATCATTGTAACCCAACATATATCAACTATAAAACCTGCTGTATGACATCTCATACTATCATTGCTATAAAACCTGCTGTATGACATCTCATACACACTATCATTGTAACCCACATATATCAACTATATAACCTGCTGTATGACATCTCATACACACTATCATTGTAACCCAACATATATCAACTATAAAACCTGCTGTATGACATCTCATACACACTATCATTGTAACCCAACATATATCAACTATAAAACCTGCTGTATGACATCTCATACACACTATCATTGTAACCCAACATATATCAACTATAAAACCTGCTGTATGACATCTCATACTATCATTGCTATAAAACCTGCTGTATGACATCTCATACACACTATCATTGTAACCCACATATATCAACTATAAAACCTGCTGTATGACATCTCATACACACTAGCATTGTAACCCAACATATATCAACTATAAAACCTGCTGTATGACATCTCATACACACTATCATTGTAACCCAACATATATCAACTATAAAACCTGCTGAAAGACATCTCACACTATCATTGTAACCCACATATATCAACTATAAAACCTGCTGTATGACATCTCATACACACTATCATTGTAACCCAACATATATCAACTATAAAACCTGCTGTATGACATCTCATACACACTGTCATTGTAAGCCAACATATATCAACTATAAAACCTGCTGTAAGACATCTCATACACACAATCATTGTAACCCACATATATCAACTATAAAACCTGCTGTATGACATCTCATACACACTGTCATTGTAACCCAACATATATCAACTATAAAACCTGCTGTAAGACATCTCATACACACTATCATTGTAACCCAACATATATCAACCATAAAACCTGCTGTAAGACATCTCATACACACTATCATTGCTATAAAACCTGCTGTAAGACATCTCATACACACTGTCATTGTAACCCAACATATATCAACTATAAAACCTGCTGTAAGACATCTCATACACACTATCATTGTAACCCAACATATATCAACCATAAAACCTGCTGTAAGACATCTCATACACACTGTCATTGTAACCCAACATATATCAACTATAAAACCTGCTGTATGACATCTCATACACACTATCATTGTAACCCACATATATCAACTATAAAACCTGCTGTAAGACATCTCATACACACTGTCATTATAAGCCACATATATCAACTATAAAACCTGCTGAAAGACATCTCATACACACTATCATTGTAGGCCAACATATATCAACTATAAAACCTGCTGTATGACATCTCATACACACTATCATTGTTATAAAACCTGCTGTATGACATCTCATACACACTATCATTGTTATAAAACCTGCTGTATTACATATCATATACACTATCATTGTTATAAAACCTGCTGTATGACATCTCATACACACTATCATTGTTATAAAACCTGCTGTATGACATCTCATACACACTATCATTGTTATAAAACCTGCTGTATGACATCTCATATACACTATCATTGTAAGCCAACATATATCAACTATAAAACCTGCTGTATGACATCTCATACACACTATCATTGTAACCCAACATATATCAACTATAAAACCTGCTGTATGACATCTCATACACACTATCACTGTTATAAAACCTGCTGTATGACATCTCATATACACTATCATTGTAAGCCAACATATATCAACTATAAAACCTGCTGTATGACATCTCATACACACTATCATTGTAACCCAACATATATCAACCATAAAACCTGCTGTATGACATCTCATACACACTATCACTGTTATAAAACCTGCTGTATGACATCTCATATACACTATCATTGTTATAAAACCTGCTGTATGACATCTCATACACACTATCATTGTTATAAAACCTGCTGTATGACATCTCATACACACTATCATTGTTATAAAACCTGCTGTATGACATCTCATACACACTATCATTGTTATAAAACCTGCTGTATGACATCTCATATACACTATCATTGTAACACAACATATATCAACTATAAAACCTGCTGTATGACATCTCATACACACTATCATTGTAACCCAACATATATCAACTATAAAACCTGCTGTATGACATCTCATACGCACTATCACTGTTATAAAACCTGCTGTATGACATCTCATACACACTATCATTGTTATAAAACCTGCTGTATGACATCTCATACACACTATCATTGTTATAAAACCTGCTGTATGACATCTCATACACACTATCATTGTTATAAAACCTGCTGTATGACATCTCATACACACTGTCATTGCACTATACCTTTCAATCATTTTTTCTGAAATATCATTTATGGTCACTATTTATAAATAAAACATTATCTATTTAAAAGGTCGACAGGGTCCTGTGCAGGGGAACAGTGAGGCTTTATCAACAGTCACAGGAATCGTTGATGGTACAGGCAGTGTCGGTGCTGCGATAGGTCAGGTAAATATCTCACTCATTTCCTTTTCTGGAAAACATTTTTAAATTAAATTTAAAATTTAAAAGACTGACCCTGACAAATTAATATCTCCGTCAAAGGTATCTTGCCCACTGAACTATATGGTATATTATCATCCCAAGTAGGAGGGGTTAACTCTCCGAGTTGAAAAAACGGTACGAAATTCTATGGTACATATCCTCTGTCATGTTCATGACACGTGTAATCACGTGATTTCTGACACGTAGTGAAGTATTCGCCATATTTTTTATCCCTCCTGCCATGGACGGTCGTCACTCCTACGAAGCTAAGTTGCAGTTTTTTGTATAGCAAAACAGTTTTGTTTTTGTATTATACAAACAACATTATTTCTTTGCTTATAGTTGAAAATTATGTACAATTCACATAAAGATTACGACGGTTTGTTCCGAATAAAATATCGGAATCGGATGACTCGTTTCGTTTTAACCGACTTTGTCTTCCATAATTTTAATCGGTCAATGATTTAATATCCGTTGTCTATGCAGACAATGCAGCGTTTCTGGCCTATTAAAGGCAGAACATTCGAGGCACCATTGGATATGACTAAAGACGCTGATCGTTTTCTTTATAACAAATCTATGGAATACAGGTGACGTGTTATTTAAGTTACCACGTGCGTTGACGGTGGTTAAAGGTATCACGAAATTAGGTGACTTACTTTCGAGTTCATTTTTTCGTTTGACGGCTTTCTTTATACGTTGACAATCATCATCTGGGGTACAACTGACGGAAAAAGCAGTGTTTAAACGCTTGTGAAATAGGCTGATAGGATTGTAAATCCTGAATGTCAATTTGAACCTTTTTCACCCTGGATGATTAACAATGGGGCCGTTACTGCCTTGGTTGCCACATGGTAACATAACACAACAGGTGTATTTGTGATTGTTCGCAATCACATTAATTACTTTCACAGGACTGCTAATCGAGGTAAGACCAGGTTCATGAATCGCCTTCCCCGTAGCTCCCCTTGAAGTCGCTTCCCTCGTTTCGAGGTCCCAACGAAAGTCGATATATAGGGTTCCTCTAATTGGCGTAATTAGCACTCGGAGCAATAGTCACACCACACAGGACGCGGGTTGGGGCTACCCATCGAACCCGTAGCTCCCACGAGTTGCTTCCCCTAGGACACTGACGCTTGCCGATATATCGTGTTCCTCTAATTGGCGTAATTAGCACTCGGGGCGATAGTCACACCAAACAGGGTGCGGGTTGGGGCTACCCATTGAACCCATTAGTCACAGTTGGTGCGCTCCCTGGACTATCGAACGGGACATCAATCTGCTTCCTCGGGTCGACCGTTGGCGGTTGGCGTGCCCAGGACGGCTGTGATTCAGCTCTACTAACACTCGACACACGCCGTCCATCGCTACAAGTTGTCATCTCGGGGTCAGCGCGGCTGAGGGATACTCCCTGACCATGCTCTCCGGTGGGTTATGATAATAGTGTGTGGGAAATTTCGGCTAAAATTACTAGTAGAATGGCCATTTTACTTTGTCTCAATTCAAATTAGGAGACATTTTCTCTAAAAAATTATTACATTTACGCTATTATTTGGCACCTGAAAGTTTATCCTCCATGCCTTCTGCCCCAGCTGGGCTTGGAATGGGATCACAGTTCACAGGCTTGTTTCCTCCTTATTATAAGCCACCACTTCCGGGGGCTTCGCAGACAGGTTACTGGCCGCATTCTGGCTAACAGCTGCCAGTAACTTCGGGTTTGATTTTAAATGAAAACAAAAGATCTTATTCCCTGACGCCATTATAGCAGGAAGCTTGCTTGGGAACTGGTACCTACTAACCTCCCATCGCCAGTTCGGTCGGTTGGATATCGGGATCGGTCGAGCTGCTGCTCCATCCCCGAGATGTACAGGCTCTGGACATTCCCCCGGGATTCCCAATGACCAGACCTCACATGCAATTAGAAATGAAGCTTGTCGTGGTGTATTGTGCTGTTAACACCCCATCGACGGATGGAGATCGGGATCAGATCGAGCAGTCGCTCCAGCACGAGGTGAAAGGGCTTTCGACATTCCTTTCGGGTCACCTTTACATGCGCTTACGAGGGAGCTCAGTTAGTTGTTCAGTGTTCTCTGATGCAGCCAAGCGCAGGAAGAAAATTAATGTCGAATTTTGATTAGCAAATAACCTCAGATTGACATGATTTGATAGCATTGTTCTACAATCATTTACAATTTAACAGAACATCAGAGTGCTTTCCCTTGTTTCGAGGGTTCCAAGGAAGAGATAGAAACCTTTACGACCAGGACACTGTCACTTGTCGATGTATAGTGTTCCCTTCATTGGCGTAATTAGCGCTCAGGACGATAGTCCCACCAAACAGGTCGCGGGTTGGGGCTACCCATCGAACCCATTGGCCGCATTTGGTGGGCTTTCTGGACTATCGACAGGGACTCCAAGTCGGATACTCGGGACGACTGTTGGCGTACCCTGGGACAGTCAAATGAGGAAATAGGATCCAAGTTGCATGGCTTTTGTTCGCATTTGGGTAGCAACTTGCCCTGTGATGCCGGTCAATTTGTACCCTGCCTAACGTCGTCAGAGCTGGGTGGTTATGCCATCGGACTGCACACTTGGCGACCTGGGTTCGACCATCCTGAGAGGTATTCAACCATTTTACTGTTCTCGGTTTGGGATGTGTTCAACTTCTTGCTTTATAAGTTGCTGCTTCTTTCCATGTTCCATCCAGCTCTTTCGTGGTCACGGGCTTTGCTGGAGAATGTCTATAGTCATTCATATCACTAGATTAGTATATGACTCTCGCCCTTTCATTTTCCTGACTTTTAAGACGTGTTCTGGACTGGTTCGGGTGCTCGAAAGGGTAAATATTTACATCTCGATTTGGGACGCAAGAATCAGAGATAAACAAGCATACATGCTTTATCTCCGACCTCCCTGTGTTTCCGTAATAGATACGAATGACATATCTTTTGTCTTCAGGTTGCTTTCAGTTCTAACTCAACATGGATTTCACTTTTGTTGTCCAGTCATACATAGATGAGTCCATTATCCATGGTTCGACATATGCTCAATTTCAGAACGCTGTTGACATGAGGTCTAGTTCAGCACCCCACTCGGGCTTAATGGGCAACACGGCGTATTAGCGTGGAAAAGAACGAAATGGCTTCTGTGATATCGGCCTTTGCGTCTAATACGTCATTCTTCTTATGGGCTCGGTTGTCGGTACATAATGGTTTTGTTTTCCCTGATAGTGCTTGATTCCCCTAGTGCTCATTTAATATACTAAGCCAGGTCCTTTGCTGACCTCAGCGATTGCCAATACAGGATAATGTTGCACCTATGGGGCAGCATATGAATCGTGTTGGGCACACTTCATAAAGCCGGATGAAAATTCTTGCCAGATGCTTCTCCTCGTGCGAGATTCACTAGCATTGGGTGTCGGATGCCAGATCATATGATCCGCCCTCTCGATTCGCACTTCTGGCGATGGTTGTCTCCGGAACAGGGTCCCATTGGAGTGGCACCCCATCCTTACCAGAAGGGATACCTTGCGCCATCGACTCGTCGGGGACCAGTCAGCAGAGCTCGAACAGTTGGGGCGCGGTGGCCCTTGGTCTGTTTTTCATTACCTACCTGCCGTCGGTTTCCGCTGGTTTTGGGCTTGTGCCACAATCCTGATGCATCGTTAGTCCAATTTTTGTTTTTGTGGATTTCCATCTTAACGACATTGGAATTTCGGTTCCTGGCTGCCTATCTGTCATGGATTCAGTAGCCTGTGATTGGTCAGTTGGGTTTAACTGTGTTGGTGGGCATTTCCACATTTGGGCACGTCATCAGGGGAAAATGCCATGGCTTATTGCATCTTAGTCGGTCATATCTCGAACTCCAGGCTTCAAACTAAGTTTTCTGCTGTGAAACTCCAATTCTGAGCCCTGTTCTTCATACGGCCTGAGCCTTGCAACGTATGTCCGTGTAATACCCATTCGCTTCCCGTTCAGACTATTGGTCAATGATACCTCCTCCTTATCGACAATGGCATGTCTCCAATTAGTTGGTGTCGGGGCCCTTTTTTGGGAGCTTGCAGCTGGGGGGGGGTGTTACCCGTACCTTTCCCGGCAAGTACTCGGCTGATACATTATTAGCCCTAAGTTCTGATGCGAATATCATCTCCGTCTCCATGTCTTCTGAAGCTATTTACTTTACTTGCAGGGGTCTTAAACTCTTAAGTGGCCACTTTTTGTTCGTTTGAGCTTGCTGACAGGTATTAGTTTTAGGATGTAATATTACATTGGCTTATGGTCCTATTGTGCATGTGTATATATATATATATATATATGTATATACATATATATCTATATGTCTGTGCATGTATATGTATATATCGTAGGTTATCAGGTCAATCCAGTTCTTTGATTCAGATGCATAGCGGTGTTTTTGTTTCCTCGTGGCCTCCACCTGTTAGAAAATTATATTCTTTACCATATAGTTCAGTGGGCAAGATACCTTTGACGGAGATACAATATTTTCCTAAATAAGTAAAATATATATCTTCTAGAAGTATTTTGCCCACTGAACGCTGAGCTCCCTCCCAGGGTTTCGCACCCACCCCGCTCACGAGGAATGTCCTACTGGGGATAAAAAATATGGCGAATACTTCACTACGTGTCAGAAATCACGTGATTACACGTGTCATGAACATGACAGAGGATATGTACCATAGAATTTCTTACCGTTTTTTCAACTCGGAGAGTTAACCCCTCCTACTTGGGATGATAATATACCATATAGTTCAGTGGGCAAGATACTTCTAGGAGATATATATTTTACTTATTTAGGAAAATATTGTATTTGATTGGTTTACATACCAATTGTATTATTACAATGATTTTAAAAGTACTCGCTGGTGGGTAGTTACTTAATTCCCACCAATTTATTTGTAGGAATGTTCAGCTGAAACTTCACCAAAATAGTGGTCCGTAATATTAGCTTAACATTCTTAGAAATGAATCCAAAGAGGTTTATGTACTTTGTCTGCTTATATGATCTGAACACTCCTACAAGTGTCACCTAAAATGTAGACCAAATCTTCTCGGTCCACAACAGCTTGGTATATCGGTTGGGATGATGCTGTTTTTGGACCGAGTCCCACACCGTTGCTCTTCTATAATGGACTTTAATTCAAAAGACATACTACATGTACACGTGGAGTCCGGGCATTCACGCAAACCCCTGAATGTGATTAATCATCTGACATGTCTGCTATTAATGATATAACATCTACCATGATAGAAAAAGGTATAATGATGATACGATCATTTAATGTATTGTTCGCATGAATTTTCTGATAGTGCAACAAATCAAAATTCTCTGAAAAACAAGGCTTTATTTACATTTGTAATTCAATTGAGTATTTGTCACTAAAAACAAGCATTCTGATTGGCCGAGAGCGGCTAACTTTCGTTTTCGATTCACCGACATCGGCCGCTTCAGCGTGCATCAAATCTGAATGTGGCACGGTACAATTTCATCGGCGCAGAACGAGTAGCGAAACGAGCACACCCGCCCCACAGGAAATGGTTATGGAGCAGTGTTCCGAGTAACGCAATGAACAAACCCAATGATTTGTGCACGGTGACAACGGCGAAATGAAAGTCTCGATTCGTGTCATGAAAATGACTAAATGATAATTTTATACAGTTTGTTTTGCAAATTCCTTGCTAGATTGAATTACAATGGAGATAAACGTACCCTGTTTCGTTGTACATTCTGGGATTCGAGCATGAAAACAGTTTGTGAACTCGCCGGCAAGCCGGCTCGTTCACAAACTGTTTTCATGCTCGAATCCCAGAATGTACAACTCAACAGGGTATGTTTATCTCCTAAATAAATCTCGTCGATTTGACATTTAACGGACCTCTGATATGCATGCTTGATATCATCATGCTTGGGGAAAGGCTGCCTTCTATGTTCATATATGCAAATCTTCCGTCCGCGATTCTGGGCGTAAAGTGCATTATAAAAGAGTAACAGGATGGGACATAGTCCAAACAGCATCAACCCAACTGATATCACAAGCTGTTGTGGTCCACTATTTATGGACCGAGAAGACTCGGTCTTCCTAAAATGATGTTTGCAGTAATATTGATATTGCTATAATTACATCCACTTAATTTGCAATAGTATTTTGCCATTAGTTTCCAAAAAGCTAATGTATTTTAACCCTTTACCCAACAGAAGGGCCCTGTGCCAATGCATTCTCTTATATATGCGAGTCGACCATAGGTCGCCTCGCATATATAAGAGAATGCATTGGCTTAACACATTAAAAATTATAAAATTGTTAAAGAATGTAAGAAAAAATGGTAAAAAGTGTTAAAAAAAATTTTTTTTAGGCCAATGCATTCTCGTATATATGCGAGGCGACCTATGGTCGACTCGCATATATAAGAGAATGCATTGGCACAGGGCATAACTGTAACTATCACAATGTGGTCAAGGAGCCGGTTCCAATGATATCCATATTTGTATGGTTCTATTGAGACAGACCGAAGATATTTTAGGCTGTTGAAGCTTTATTTGGCCGGTTATGGCCGGTTTGTTGGGTAAAGGGTTAATAGGATAATTACATTAGGGTGGAAGTGAATGTTGAGCGTAGGAATTTTGCCATGTCTCCTCACGGCATCGTCACTTTAAAGTTCCTACTATTTAATGATATTTCCAATTGAAAATGCATTTTTATGTTAATATTTTTTACTTATATGTAATTATAAGGAATAATCTTCATTCCTGATATAATTACACTTCATAAATACATTTGGTGCCAATCACAAATGTCTCCAAATCGCTTTGCGATTTATATTTGAGATTCAGCCCAAATGTATTTAACTCTTTCAGTGCCAGGCTTATTTTGTAGGTTTAGTGCCAGGGAATCTTACGTTTTTCATAGGCATCAAAATTATTACTATGAATACTTGGTGATTGTTTTGAGTTACAACATGCCCCTAAGGACTTATCCAGTTTGTTTTTAAATTCTCTATAGTATGCTTAAGCATACCCAAAAAAAAATCAACCCTAAAAAAAAAAAAAATCTAAAAATAAATAAATTGGCCCCTGGCACTGAAAGAGTTAACCCTTTACCCAACAGAAAGGCCCTGTGCCAATGCATTCTCTTATATATGCGAGTCGACCATAGGTCGCCTCGCATATATAAGAGAATGCATTGGCTTAACACATTAAAAATTATAAAATTGTTAAAGAATGTAAGAAAAAATGGTAAAAAGTGTTAAAAAAAGATTTTTTTTAGGCCAATGCATTCTCTTATATATGCGAGGCGACCTATGGTCGACTCGCATATATAAGAGAATGCATTGGCACAGGGCATAACTGTAACTATCACAATGTGGTCAAGGAGCCGGTTCCAATGATATCCATATGTGTATGGTTCTATTGAGACAGACCGAAGATATTTTAGGCTGTTGAAGCTTTATTTGGCCGGTTTTGGCCGGTTTGTTGGGTAAAGGGTTAAACTGTGTTATTACATGAGGAAATAAAGATTATCCTTAGTTTGTGTGCCACGTCTAAACTCACTGGACTCAATTCATTCCAGCTCATATCACATGGTCTAAACTCACTGGACTCAATCAATTCCAGCTCATATCACATGGTCTAAACTCACTGGACTCAATGAATTCCAGCTGATATCTCATTCATTTATTTCCTTCCAGATACTTGTTCCGCTGATTGGTAGAGGCATTGAATGGGCAGCTGTTTTCTATATGTTCATGATAATGGTAAGACTATCGATTGGGCAGCTGTTTTCTATATGTTCATGATAATGGTAAGACTATCGAATGGGCAGCTGTTTTCTATATGTTCATGATAATGGTAAGACTATCGAATGGGCAGCTGTTTTCTATATGTTCATGATAATGGTAAGACTATCGAATGGGCAGCTGTTTTCTATATGTTCATGATAATGGTAAGACTATCGATTGGGCAGCTGTTTTCTATATGTTCATGATAATGGTAAGACTATCGAATGGGCAGCTGTTTTCTATATGTTCATGATAATGGTAAGACTATCGAATGGGCAGCTGTTTTCTATATGTTCATGATAATGGTAAGACTATTTCCACAGAATGTTTTTTAATGAGATGGAACAAATAAATATATATTTTACTTAAATTAATTCAGAAACCTTCTCTATTCAGAGATTAAGATTATTCACCATAAGGTGTCTGACCTGTTCATGCCCTCTGAATATATGGAAGTGGTAGCCCAGTAGTTAGAGTGTCGGACTTGTAATGGTGTTACTGCACCGGCGTGAGTTCGCACCCGGCCAGTGGACTATCGTCTCCACAACAGTGGCTTGGCCAGATTAAGCGGTATGTGTGCTATATTTAGCCACACGCTGTTTCAAATCTCACACCAGGTTGTGACCCTTGGGCAAGGTCACTTGTACTGTGCTCGCTTCGTCGTACCTAGACGAGAAATTGGGACCTGGTTGTTGGGTAAGTGTAAGCCAAGAGCAATCTTGTGTAGCGCCATTATGGCAGCATGCGTTTAAGGATTTCTCAACATGGCATTACTCAACAGCTGGGGTAATAATGTGAAGTGCTTAGGGCCCTCGCGGGTATACGCACTATATAAGAATTATCATTATTATTATTATTATATTGTCCTCAGTAGGAACAGTTATATTATATGTTTCGCCGATGTCGAGTGTTGGTCTCAATATCTGGGTCACTATGTAAGACTTGTATGACACGGTATGAGAGGTCACTGATGTTTTGGCCTTATATAAAGGTAATTTGTCTTGGGGGGGGGGGTAGATATTGACTTTAGCATGTATTTTCATGTCTGGGCTGGAACTGTTGGTCCCAATGTATTCTCTTATATATGCGAGTCTCCGATAGGGAGCCTCGTATGTATAAGAGAATACATTGGCCTAACAATATTTACCTTGAACTGTTAAGCAAGTGCATTCTCTTGTAAAAATGTGAGGCTCCCTATGGGAGACTCGCATGTATAAGAGAATTCACTGGCACAGGATCTTTAATGCTGCACAAGCTACCATTAAGAATGTGTAAAATGTATGAAAGACTTTTCAGTATGAATGTCTGTTGGAAGCCGATTCCGTAGTCTAGATGCAGCATATGCATATGAATGTTTCGCATGAATGTTTCTGGGTGAATGGCACATGGAAGTAATCTGGTCAGCTGACCGAAGGCCATCATGTCCAGGTTGGTATGGCCATGTCTGAATTTAGTTTGCCTGTCATTTGCAGAATGAGGTCCCCCAGAGGGTGAATTTAGTGACTCTATCCCGCATAGCCGGCTAGCATCACTAATTTCACCTCTGGGGACCTCATTCTGCTTAGGCCTCATCTTCTGTGGAAAGTTTCTTTATTATCAAATTTCTATAGAAACTTCTTCACATAGATTCTATTTCTTTTTTAGTTTAGTTTCTCCATATCCCCAAATTGGCAGATGATACATGGCACAATCGAGGTTCCCAATGGGTGTACATCACAGTATTCACCATTTGGGAACTTCAATCTGAGTCTATGTCTCCCATAGCAGATGAGGCCATGCAGAATGAGGTACCCAAAGGGTGAATTTGGTGATCTTCCACTGTGTTTGTTTTCTGGTATATCCAAGCCTGAGTTTAGTGTGCATGTCATTTGCAGAATGAGGTCCCCAGAGGGTGAATTTAGTGATGCTATCATGTACAGAGGGCTAGCATCACCACATTCACCCTCTTGTGACCTCATTCTGCTTTGGCTTCATCTTCTGGGAACTATCTATAGTCTCATATTGACAATCTTATTAGTTACATCTGTTCAGTTTGTTTCTATATCTCCTAATTTTCAAAAGATAAATGCATAATCGAGGTGACTAATGGGTGAACATCACCAACTTCAATCTGATCCTAGGTCTCCCATATATAGCAGTTGAGGCCTAAGCAGACTGAGGTTCCCAGAGGGTGAATTTAGTGATGCTAGCCCACCCTGCGGGATTCTGCATGGCCTCATCTGCTATGGGAGACATAGACTCAGATTGAAGTTCCCAAATGGTGAATATTGTGATATACACCCATTGGGAACCTTGATTATGCAATGTGTCGTCTGCCAAATTGGGGATATAGAGAAACTAAACTAAAAAAGAAATAGAATCTATGTAAAGAAGTTTCTAAAGAAACTTTCCAGAGAAGATGAGGCCTAAGCAGAATGAGGTCCCCAGAGGGTGAATTTAGTGATGCTAGCCCGCTATGCGGGATAGCATCACTAAATTCACCCTCTGGGGACCTCATTCTGCAAATGACAGGCACACTAAACTCAGGCTTGGGTATATCGTAAAATAGAACAAAAATTCTTTCTAATTTCTTTCCAGATATTCCTCACTGGAGTCTGCATATTGCCGTTGTTTCTTAGAGAGTTTAGAGAGCTTTTCCCAGGATTCACTGCAAGGATATGTGGAAGAACAGAAACTGGTCTGTCAGTAAGATCACCGCTCATCAACAGCGAATCAGAAGAACAAAGCGATTAATATAATGTATTCATATACTCTGTGCCAAAGGTGATATCAAGTGAGATTTTTAAATATTTAGGGATATCTGTCAAATTGAGGGTTTAACCTCAGGATTATGCATTGTTCACGGTGGGGAATAACGTGGTTTCGATGTTGGTGAGTACCACGCATTCAAAATTTGCAAACGCACAAAAACATAATATACGAGGAACTGACACAAAACATAGCAGTTTGACTGTTACGAGCATATGCTAGTTTATTTTTGAAACAAGTTGATACCTCATTTGTTTCGGAAATACTTAGTGGTCTTCTATAACATTCTGACCAAAGTTGTCAGTCGGAGGTGCGTGAAATACACCAGTCCATACATCTTGGAGAATCCTTCAACTGACAACTTTGGTCAGAATGTTAGAGCAAACAAATATGAATTTGGTCATAAATGAGGTTATCAGCTTTTTTGAAAAATAGTATAGCATCTGCTCGTAGTAGTCAAAATAATATGTAGTTTATTACCTTTTTTCCTCGCGTCTGGTCGCGTTTTAGATTGCCTCGGCCATTTTGAATGTGTGATGCTTATCAGCTCGAAACCACATGATTCCCCACCGTGATTGTTATGTAATAAAGAAGAAAAACGACAAGGCTTATTAAGATCAGGTCAGGCACATCCTGAATTCCACTATTATAGTGGTATATGACCATAACATATTCACGTTTCCTTTATTTGCATTGGGAATAAAAGATGGCATATACCAGTGCACAGCCAAATTTCACTCTTAACAATATCGCTGCGAATGAACAGTCTTCTGACAAAATTTGTTGTGCAATCTTTTGTGCCAGCTTTGTTATTCAATAATATTACAAATATATGCCTTATTAAATGACAATAACATGATGACTCAATTGCTCCTTCATAACATTTAAACTAATTGAATGCTAATTGAATTGCTGATTATGTGCTTTCATGATTAATCATTCTCCTGCAAGCTCCTGGACAAAATATATGTATGATACCGAATTAGTGCGACACTGATTTTGAATAATTTGTGTGATATATGATTTTGGATTATCCCTCTTTTATCAAATTCACACAATGGTAATGGTCATATACCACTATAATAGTGGAATATCGCTATAATAGTGGAATATCGCTATAATAGTGGAATATCACTATAATAGTGGAATATCGCTATAATAGTGGAATATCGCTATAATAGTGAAATATCGCTATAATAGTGGAATTCAGGATGGGCCTGACCTGGTCATATACCGCTATAATAGTGGTATTTAGAATGTGCCTGACCTGAAGATCATTAAAATTTTCTCAGCCAATTACAGTAATGCCCTAAATAATCGACTTCTTAACCACATCATAATTATGGGTAACTTTTCAGGATTTAGTCGGAAATATGGCTTGTTGCCATTCATCGGAAAGCTCTCACTGAGAGCTTTCCGATGATTAGCAACAAGCTATATTTCCGACTAAATCCTGAAAAGTTACCCATAATTCTGCTGTGGTTAAAGAGTCGATTATTTAGGGCATTGCTGTATATACGGGAAAACTAGATGAAGGAAGGAGGCATCTAACTTGAATTTAATCAAGAATTCTTGGAGGTTATGGATGTGTGGATACTTTTATGAAATGAACCATGCACAATTTGACATATTTTTAGGAAAGCCAGAATGAAATCTTACATGTTCTGAGAAGTTGACGAGATTATGATCAACACATTTTGTCAGTATGACTTGTGTATGTTAATCACCTGATTATTGCTTTACCTTTCCCTCCCCTCAAACTAAAAAAAATTCATTGTCACAGTTTCCAAGGTCTCTGAGCCAAAATATGCACAAGAAAGTGAATATGAGAGACCACGCCTTCCTTTGTCTCAATTTGCCATTATATTTGTGGGGCGAAGCCTCCCACTAGCTTCTTAATAGCTTTGCTATACAATTTGTGATGACCAGTGCCTTTCTTCATGTGATCATCATTGAGGTGCCATTTTCCTTGTCTTTCTTTGATCCAAGTGCATTTGTTATTGTGAGATTTACAGGATTCGGGCCTGAGAAATGGATTTAAATTTTGTTGCACTCCTTGGAATATGGATGCAAGTTGGTCTCTAATTTTTATGTGTGGAATGCTTTATGTCTGCAGGCAAACTGTTCAACTATTGGTTTAGCATCAGCCAGCTGTCTCTACCATTCTAGATTGTGTAGAATATATGTATTAGAGAATTCCTTTAAAGGGGCGCTGTACACTAAAATCTGGCCATTTATGGGACCATATTTTATACTCAACAGATTATATGAACAATGCAAACAACATGGTAATTATAATGAAATTGTTTTCATTATAATTACCATGTTGTTAACATCGTTCATGGAGCACACAAGAGTATACTAACCATGGCTCAAATTCATTCATTTATTACATATATTCTGTTGAATATAAAAGGAGATGGTCCCATAAAAGGCTGGATGTAGTGTGCAGTCGCCCTTTAAACTTTTATCATTCTAGATGTTGTAGAATATATGTATTACAGAATTCCTTTAAACTTTTAATCATTCTATTGTAGATTTTAAAGAGTGTTGACTCTAACACTAGATTTTAATGCCATACATTTAAAAACAAATCTTTTAATTGGGGCTGAATCGGTCTAGTTATCATAGTTTGGTTGCGGATACCCAGGATATATGAAACATAGATCAGAGTCCAAAGATTTCCAAATCTCATTAAAAGCTTGAAGTTTTATATGTATCTTATTCAGTTAAATCAGAGAATATTGCCAGAATTTATTCGGAGAAAGAACAAACCCATAACAGACCTGACAACATAAATGCTATTGAACATCTGTAATCTTATATGACATTTTTTAGACTTCATTTAAAAAAATTAGGGCAGAATAAGAGTTTAAAAACATTCAATTCTGGACTGTTTACTAGTAACAGATGAGATTTGGAATCCTTTTACCCTAAACTATTTAACCATTTCATGACGGGAGCTGCACTCATCATTAAAGATCATGTGCCAGTGCAAGTCTCCCATAAGGAGTCAAGGTAAATATTGTTAGGCCAATGTATTCTCTTTTTTGCAAGGCTACATATGGGAGACTCGCATATATAAGAGAATGCATTGGCACATGGTTTTCGCTAAATTTCTGGAAGCTCCTGCAGTCATGGAATGGTTAACCATATCAACTTTACCAATTCAGCTGAACTCAAACCTTGCTTAAATTGTCAAAAACCATGGAGGTATAAAGAGAGCATAGATGTCGATCAACATTATTGAATATTGATTCAAGTGTTAATTTTAAATTAAGTTGTATTAAAGGGGCACTGTACACTAAATCCGGCCATTTATGGGACCATCTCCTAATATACTCAACACATGGATTAGTGCAAAATACACTCATCTGCTCTATAAATGATACATACAACATGGTAATTATAATGAAAATGAGTTTATGACTTGAGCCATTTATTCATTTTCATTATAATTACCATGTTGTTTGTATCATTCATAGAGCACATGAGTGTATGTTTCACTAATATGGCTCAAATTCATTCATTGTTAAGTATAAAAGGAGATGGTCCCATAAATGTACCCCTCTAAACATTCAACCAGTCAATTAACAAACCTTTTACTTGCCTTTATTGCTACAAATATTTACCCAATTGTTTTAAATTTATACAACAAACATGACTGGGTTCCAGTCAAGTTTATGTCTCATTGCATGTAATCTTATCTGCTTTCTTGAGTGGTCAAGAACAGAATTTCGTTTATCATATGGTTGCCAATAAATAAATATAGTAAATAGTAAAGATCTAAATGAGACTAAATCTAAATTTTAAATAAATTTCCGAAATTCACATGCTCTGATAGTTTAAAACATTATTATCACAACCAACATTTGATTAAACATGGGCACCGCCATCTTGTTTGTGTTCACCAAGCCGAAATTTTTCTCGGCCAAAACAAACTCTGATCTTGTTTTCTTTCTTCAGAACACTTCGGCTTTCTGTTTAAATGTAAAAACAATCAATTTTAGTTCTAATGAATTATCACCATAAGGTATTACTCTTTCCGATATATATAGCATCATGTATTGATTTGTTGGGTAAAATAGATGACTAATCCCGCCACCAGGTCTGTCTGTAAAGACCATCATAAGAGTTATATGGAGGCGGTCTCAGGATGCAAACCAGCATCTCGCTCTACCAATATCTGGTTTACGTACAGTAATGCCCTAATTAATCGACTCCATAACCACAGCAGAATTATGGGTAATTTTTCAGGATTTAGTCGGAAATATGGCTTGTTTCCATTCATCGGAAAGCTCTCGGGGAGAGCTTTCCGATGAATGGCAACAAGCCATATTTCCGACTAAATCCTTAAAAATTACCCATAATTCTGCTGTGGTTATGGAGTCGATTAATTAGGGCATTACTGTATGAGCAGACTTGGACTATGACATTCAGTACAAAGATCAAACGATATGAGATGATGTTTGTAAATAGAGTCATGAGGATACTCAGATAACTTCCATGTTAAGTCTGTTTGTGTAATAAGTCATGATGATACTCGGATAAGTTCCATGTTAAGTCTGAGATATCAGTAAAGATATTTAATACTTCCATGTTAACTATATGTTAACTATATGAGATGATGTTTGTATATAAAGTCATGAGGATACTCAGATAACATCCATGTTAAGTCTGAGATATCATTATAAAGATATTTAATACTTCCATGTTAAAGATACAGGTGGCGTTGGCGGTGGGTATGCTGTTAAAATATTCAGCTCCATCAAAAACCGTCATAAACAGAAAGAATAGTAAAATATAGACAGACTTTGTTCTTATACCAATAAGAAATATGGCATAAACAGTATGTTATTGTCAAATGTTTTTCCTTTGTTATGTGAACAAAAGCAAAAGAACGTTACAAAACCTGGCTTTTGTTTAGATCCGGATATGGTAAACATAAAGAGCGTCATTTGTTACTGTTTTCCTGATATGGAAATAATAAAGAGTGTTTATATCATTTGTGTGTGATTAACCAATAGAATTACGCTGTGTTATATAAACAGAAGCAAAACTTCTGTAACACAAGCAGGTTCTTGTTTACGTACACCATCGTAGGTCTTGACGAAAATATACTATTTACATGCTGATTATGTTTGGCATATGAGCAAGACTATATATATTTTAATATTCCTTCTGTTGATGGTGATTTGAACAAATATGAATATTTCTGCAACGAACGCCGCCCATGCCTTTAACTATATGAGATGATGTTTGTATATAAAGTCATGAGGATATTCGGATAACTTCAATGTTAAGTCTGTTTGTGTAATAAGTCATGAGAATACTCAGATAACTTCAATGTTAAGTCTGTGAGATATCATTAAAGATATTTATTTTTTTAATGCAGAGAATAGAGAGTATCATCTGCTAACAACAGAAAAGCAAGGGGTAACGAGGCAATAAATTTGTTGGCGTCCATCAAGACATTTCGAGACACTATAATAAGTATCATCTTATCCTCTATCTTTGGACAACTTTCATTTCTCGGGCGTAACTTGAGTAAATGTAAATCACATGTAACTTGGGCCGATAGGGTCATTGTCACATGATAACAATAGTAGCCAGCTTTTCAAATCAATCACAAATGTAGTCAGCTTTTCAAGGACGATCATTTTCATATCATGTGGGTCTAATGAACGAGACTAATTGCTTGGCTAATCACATTCTAAAGTAGATGAATGAAAAACATGCAACTTAAATTGATAAGGGACTTCAGAAATAAGTTAAATATTAGTTAATCAGTTATATACAGTAATGCTCTAATTAATCGACCTCTTAACCAAAGCAGAATTATGGGTAACTTTTCAGGATTTAGTCGGAAATATGGCTTGTTGCCATTCATCGGAAAGCTCTCGGGGAGAGCTTTCCGATGAATGGCAACAAGCCATATTTCCGACTAAATCCTGAAAAGTTACCCATAATTCTGCTTTGGTTAAGAGGTCGATTAATTAGAGCATTACTGTACCTAAGGTTTTTTGACCAATATCATGAAATTTCTTGAGTTCTATCCAAATAACTTAATAAATGAACCCAGTTTTGGAGCATGACGTCGCCATTTTAGTAGCGTTCTCATACGATGACGTCAAATATTGCATCATAAATAGATGGAATTTTAAAAGCTAGCTACAAATGTGATGACCTATGAAAAGCTGGCTATGTTTCTGATCGATTTGAAAAGCTGGCTACGAATGTGACCGATGCTTGTGACAATGACCCATTGGCGTAACTTGAGTTATAAATTTACCAATATGAATATTTAAAGGGACTCCAGGCCTTCACAGTCGATAGATGTGAGAAATCATAAATGTTTATAAATCTGTCACCACCGAGAAGAGTGTGAGAAAATACATCAGGTCATTCTTATTTTCACTATAAATAAGTCTCTAATAACGATATTTCGCATTATTTTGTAAACACTACTGTAACAGGAATTTGTCAACAAACATCGCTGATCTCGGCAGTTATTCAAATATTTTAGTCTAAATCTGTTTTTCAGAATAGTGTTCAATGTTTAGCATGTTCCAATGAATACTGGTTTTGAATGAACTTTGGTATTTGATTTGACTATTGGACTACATCAGTGATGTAGCTGTAACAGTAATGTTTACATATAAACAATGGTTTTAACATGCAAAATATCCTTATTGGATGATTTCATAATGAAAATAAGAACAAAGTTGATCTATTTCTACTGTACTTGTTGATGATAGTTGTTTTATAGATACTCATGACCAAGCCTGCAAATAGTGTCTGTCATTTGCAGAATGCGGTCCCCAGCGGGTGAATTTATTGACGCTATCCCGCATATTGGGCTAGTGTCTCCAAATTCACCCTCTGGGAACCTCATTCTGCTTAGGCCTCAACTGCTATGGATCAAATTGAAGTTCCCCAGTTGAAGTTGATGTTCACCCATTAGTCACCTCGATTATGAATTTTATCTGCTGCAAATTTAAAGGGGATATAGAAATTGTACATAAATAACTGAAAACACTGTTATTTTGAAATTATATATAGATACTTCCCAAAAGATGAGGTCAAAGCAGAATGAGGTCCCCAGAGGGTGAATTTGGTGATGCTAGCCCACTGTGCGGGATAGAATCACTATATTCACCCTCTGGGGACCTTAAATCTGCAAATGACAGACATACTATTTCATGACTATTCACATTTGCACATGCACTGAGTCCCTTTAACGAATATTCTGTGCATTTACCCTTTCTTTTCCAAAATAGGTAGTTGCTGATGCTCTCTACAAGACGGTGCTCAATATGTATATAGATATTACTCCTACAGTTCTTTATTTTTATGAGAATTTCCACATGTTCCAATGGCATGCATGTTTTCTTAATATATAGTAACTTAAATATAACATGTTAGTATGAAGCTAATTTATTTGTTTTTAACCCTTTCATGCTGGTGCAGCATTAAAGATGTGCCAGTGCATTCTATTATATATGCAAGTCTCTAATAGGGAGTCTTGCATATATAAGAGAATGCACTGGCTTACAAGGTAAAGGTAAATATTGTTAGGCCAATGTATTCTCTGCGAAGCTCCCTATGGCAGACTCGCATATAAGAGAATGCATTGGCACATGGTTTTTGCTAAATTTTATGAAGCTCCATTCATGGAAGGAATTCAAGCCTTGAAATAGGGTGTCTGTCATTTGCAGAATGAGGTCCCCAGAGGGTGAATTTGGTGATGCTAGCCCGCTATGCGGGGTAGCATCACTAAATTCACCCTCTGGGGACCTCATTCTGCAAATGACAGACACACTACTTCAAGGCTTGGGAAGGATCAAGGAATCAAGAGGAACTTTCTAAAGAGATTTCTTGTTCCAATCTATTACTTAACCATTTCATGACAGCAGCTTCCTGAAATTTTTTGAAAACCCTGTGACAATGCATTCTCTTATATATGCTAGCTAGTCACCCATAGGGCACCTCGCATATATGAGAGAATGCATTGGCCTAACAATGTTTACATTATTGACCTTGTAAACCAGTGCATTCTCTTATATATGGGAGACTCGCATATATAAGAGAATGCACTGGCACATGGTCTTCAAAGCTGCTCCCATCATGCAAGGGTTAAATTATGCTCGATTTTGTTACATCCCTGTCTAGTTCCAGGTATTAAAATAAATGATAAATATATAGTATATACGAACCTTGTATGCCAGACTTATTCAAGTCATATCATTTAGAAAATCGGGTCCCACTTTTCAGGTGACCTTGCGGGTGGGTGACCTACATGTGTTATTAATAGAAAGAGCAGACAATCAAATCGGAAAACAAGTTCTAGTGTACAAGAATAATCACTGTTCATAGTACTATTAAAGACAGAAGATAAAAGAAAATGCAAATTTATGTGTCAAATCTGTAGTCAAAGTTAATACCACTGGTAATAGGCAACCCCAGTATATATATTCGATTCAAGATTCAATTTGCGAATTTCACCTTTTAGTCTAGTCCTGATCTGGTAAAAATAAGCGTTTGTGTCACTTCTGGAAAATAACTATGACTTTTGCACATTTTTTCAGAGCGTATAAAGCCTGTAGATCTGTATAGATTGAATATTTTATTTATCGCCCTATTTTATCCCTTTTTCAAAATTTTATTGCCGTAATTTGGATTTCAAATGATCCATATCTGTGTAAATATCATGTTTATATAAACAATTTATATTTATAATATCGGAAGATTTTTATACCGGCGATCATGTGTGTCAATATCACGGCCAGGCACCGGAGTTATTATTTAATCAAAGTTGAAATCTTTTGGCTATAAATACTAATTAACTGGCAGATGAGTAAATCAATTATCACACTGAATTTAATTACGATAATCTGTTTCTGAAATTACAATTTTGGACCTACTTTTGAATGATGTAAAATTTCAATAATAACAACATTCTCCAAGCCCATCTGCCAGATAAATATTTATTGATTTCAATAATGCATCAGTTCTTACCCAGAATGCAACAGGTCTTATCAACAAATATAATGCATCAGGTCTTACCCAAAAAATATTAGCCACTCAGTAACATTTCCTCTGAGATTTGTATGAAAATCTTCATTCAAAATTAATCACTTGACCTTCCCGGAATCCCCTTAACTTCTTCACTGCTGAATGTGTGCGGGGCTGTTTGATGTTCTGGATAATTTCTAGTGGAAAAATAAAACGGGAATATCGAAAAATAACCTGAACACTGACTCCTTAGAATGGCTTTTATCGTTCACAATACTGGAACATCATACACTGTTTCAAACATCGAGATAAAATTATTCATATGTACTTATTTCTTAGTTCCGGTTATGAATAAATAGCATCCCACAGTATGCTGAAGTACAGTAATGCTCTAAATAATCAACTCCTTAACCACAGCAGAATTATGGGTAATTTTTCAGGATTTAGTCAGAAATGAGAGCTTTCCGATGAATGGCAACAAGCCATATTTCTGACTAAATCCTGAAAAGTTACCCATAATTCTGTGGTTAAGGAGTCGATTATTTAGGGCATTACTATAGGTCCATACTCAGTACTGATGTACAGCACACAGCAGGACATTTTACATCCATACTGAGTGCTGACATATAACAGCCAAGAGGTTAAGCAAGCAAAAAACTATGTTTCTGAAACAGAACTATCATTCCAGAATAAACCATACATCATGAAATGTTCTTCCTTGTTTTTATTTGTGTTCCTTCTGTGCCATATTTACAAATTCTTGTGATCCACATGTTCCATACGCATCCCGTTGACGTCACACAATGTAAACCCTGTGCCAATCCATTCTCTAATATATGCGAGTCTGGCATAGGGAGCCTCACATATATAAGAGAATGCATTGGCCTAACAATATTTATCTTGACCTTGTAAGCCAGTGCATTCTCATATATAGGGAGACTGGCATATATCAGAGAATGCAGTGGCACCAGTTCTTTAATGCTGCACCAACACAGCTCCCGTCATCAAAGGGTTAAAATCAATCGACCAAACACAATATTTTCCAAAAATAAGTAAAATATATATCTCCTAGAAGTATCTTGCCCACTGAACTATATGGTATATTATCCCAAGTAGGAGGGGTTAACTCTCAGAGTTGAAAAAACGGCACGAAAATTCTATGGTGTCATGTTCATGAGACGTGTAATCACGTGATTTCTGACACGTAGTGAAGTATTCGCCATATTTTTTATCCCCAGTAGGACATTCCTCGTGAGCGGGGTGGGTGCGAAACCCTGGGAGGGAGCTCAGCGTTCAGTGGGCAAGATACTTCTAGGAGATATATATTTTACTTATTTTGGAAAATATTGTATCTCCGTCAAAGGTATCTTGCCCACTGAACTATATGGTAAAGAATAGAATTTTCTAACAGGTGCAGACAGGTGGAGGCCACGAGGAAACAAAAACACCGCTATGCATCTGAATCAAAGAACTGGATTGACCTGATAACCTACAATATATACATATACATGCACAGATATATATGTATATACATATATATATACACATGCACAATAGGACCATAAGCCAATGTAATATTACATCCTAAAACTAATACCTGTCAGCAAGCTCAAACGAACAAAAAGTGGCCACTTAAGAGTTTAAGACCCCTGCAAGTAAAGTAAATAGCTTCAGAAGACATGGAGACGGAGACGACATTCGCATCGGAACTTAGGGCTAATAATGTATCAGCCGAGTACTTGCCGGGAAAGGTACGGGTAACACCCCCCCCCCCCCCCCCCCCCCCGCCCGAAAGGGGAGAAGCATCCAAGCATCCAAGAAATCCCCAGCCGGGTATTATAAACCCAGGGATGGCTGAATACTAATAACGCACCTAACAGGCTAACCCAGGCAGCAAAAGCCGCAAGTTATAAAGAAGACCCCCCTTAAAAACAATAGAACCAACCCCCGAACCAAATCTTGAGTGGGTTGGGCCGTGTCCCAGTACACGATGAGAGCCCGATGAAAAAACAGCTGCAAGCTCCCAAAAAAGGGCCTGACACCAACTAATTGGAGACATGCCATTGTCGATAAGGAGGAGGTATCATTGACCAATAGTCTGACCGGGAAGCGAATGGGTATTACACGGACATACGTTGCAAGGCTCAGGCCGTATGAAGAACAGGGCTCAGAATTGGAGTTTCACAGCAGAAAACTTAGTTTGAAGCCTGGAGTTCGAGATATCACCGACTAAGATGCAATAAGCCATGGCATTTTCCCCTGATGACATTCCCAAATGTGGAAATGCCCACCAACACAGTTAAACCCAACTGACCAATCACAGGCTACTGAATCCATGACAGAAAGGCAGCCAGGAACCGAAATTCCAATGTCATTAAGGTGGAAATCCACAAAAACAAAAATTGTACTAACGATGCATCAGGATTGTGGCACAAGCCCAAAACCAGCGGAAACCGACAGCAGGTAGGTAATGAAAAGCAGACCAAGGGCCACCGCGCCCCAACTGTTCGAGCTCTGCTGACTGGTCCCCGACAAGTCGATGGCGCAAGGTATCCCTTCTGGTAAGGATGGGGTGCCCCTCCAATGGGACCCTGTTCCGGAGACAACCATCGCCCGAAGTGCGAATCGAGAGGGCGGATCATATGATCTGGCATCCGACACCCAATGCTAGTGAATCTCGCACGAGGAGAAGCATCTGGCAAGAATCTTCATCCGGCTTTATGAAGTGTGCCCAACACGATTCATATGCTGCCCCATAGGTGCAACATTATCCTGCATTGGCAATCGCTGAGGTCAGCAAAGGACCTGGCTTAGTATATTAAATGAGCACTAGGCGAATCAAGCACTATCAGGGAAAACAAAACCATTATGTACCGACAACCGAGCCCATAAGAAGAATGACTTATTAGACGCAAAGGCCGATATCACAGAAGCCATTTCGCTCTTCTTTTCCACGCTAATACGCCGTGTTGCCCATTAAGCCCGAGTGGGGTGCTGAACTAGACCTCATGTCAACAGCGTTCTGAAATTGAGCATATGTCGAACCATGGATAATGGACTCATCTATGTATGACTGGACAACAAAAGTGAAATCCATGTTGAGTTAGATCTGAAAGCAACCTGAAGACAAAAGATATGCAAATGCACCCACCTAAAATATACAACCATATTGAGAGGATAAACCCTATATCTGGTTATTGGGCAACCATACCTGTAGGTGGTGTCCTTATTAAAGTGAGATGAAACGGATGAGCAAACAGAAACGAAGAATTAATCCGACTCAGTTAATCCACAGTTCCAACGCACCCAATGTCATTCGTATCTATTACGGAAACACAGCGAGGTCGGAGATAAAGCATGTATGCTTGTTTATCTCTGATTCTTGCGTCCCAAATCGAGATGTAAATATTTACCCTTTCGAGCACCCGAACCAGTCCAGAACACGTCTTAAAAGTCAGGAAAATGAAAGGGCGAGAGTCATATACTAATCTAGTGATATGAATGACAATAGACATTCTCCAGCAAATCCCGTGACCACGAAAGAGCTGGATGGAACATGGAAAGAAGCAACAACTTATAAAGCAAGAAGTTGAACACATCCCAAACCGAGAACAGTAAAATGGTTGAATACCTCTCAGGATGGTCGAACCCAGGTCGCCAAGTGTGCAGTCCGATGGCATAACCACCCAGCTCTGACGACGTTAGGGCAGGGTACAAATTGACCGGCATCACAGGGCAAGTTGCTATCCAAATGCGAACAAAAGCCATGCAACTTGGATCCTATTTCCTCATTTGACTGTCCCAGGGTACGCCAACCGTCGTCCCGAGTATCCGACTTGGAGTCCCTGTCGATAGTCCAGAAAGCCCACCAAATGCGGCCAATGGGTTCGATGGGTAGCCCCAACTCGCGACCTGTTTGGTGGGACTATCGTCCTGAGCACTAATTACGCCAATGAAGGGAACACTATACATCGACAAGTGACAGTGTCCTGGTCGTAAAGGTTTCTATCTCTTCCTTGGAACCCTCGAAACAAGGGAAAGCACTCTGATGTTCTGTTAAATTGTAAATGATTGTAGAACAATGCTATCAAATCATGTCAATCTGAGGTTATTTGCTAATCACAATTCGACATTAATTTTCTTCCTGCGCTTGGCTGCATCAGAGAACACTGAACAACTAACTGAGCTCCCTCGTAAGCACATGTAAAGGTGACCCGAAAGGAATGTCGAAAGCCCTTTCACCTCGTGCTGGAGCGACTGCTCGATCTGATCCCGATCTCCATCCGTCGATGGGGTGTTAACAGCACAATACACCACGACAAGCTTCATTTCTAATTGCATGTGAGGTCTGGTCATTGGGTACCCCGGAGGAATGTCCAGAGCCTGTACATCTCGGGGATGGAGCAGCAGCTCGACCGATCCCGGTATCCAACCGACCGAACTGGCGATGGGAGGTTAGTAGGTACCAGTTCCCAAGCAAGCTTCCTGCTATAATGGCGTCAGGGAATAAGATCTTTTGTTTTCATTTAAAATCAAACCCGAAGTTACTGGCAGCTGTTGGCCAGAATGCGGCCAGTAACCTGTCTGCCAAGCCCCCGGAAGTGGTGGCTTATAATAAGGAGGAAACAAGCCTGTGAACTGTGATCCCATTCCAAGCCCAGCTGGGGCAGAAGGCATGGAGGATAAACTTTCAGGTGCCAAATAATAGCGTATACGTAATAATTTTTTAGAGAAAATGTCTCCTAATTTGAATTGAGACAAAGTAAAATGGCCATTCTACTAGTAATTTTAGCCGAAATTCCCACACACTATTATCATAAGGCACTGGAGAGCACGCCAACCGCCAACGGTCGACCCGAGGAAGCAGATTGACGTCCCGTTCGATAGTCCAGTGAGCGCACCAACTGTGACTAATGGGTTCGATGGGTAGCCCCAACCTGCACCCTGTTTGGTGTGACTATTGCCCCGAGTGCTAATTACGCCAATTAGAGGAACACGATATATCGGCAAGCGTCAGTGTCCTAGGGGAAGCAACTCGTGGGAGCTAAGGGTTCGATGGGTAGCCCCAACCCACGTCCTGTGTGGTGTGACTATCGCTCCGAGTGCTAATTACGCCAATTAGAGGAACCCTATATATCGACTTTCGTTCTCTACTCTTGGGACCTCGAAACGAGGGAAGCGACTTCAAGGGGAGCTACAGGGAAGGCGATTCATGAACCTGGTCTTACCTCGATTAGCAGTCCTGTGAAAGTAATTAATGTGATTGCGAACAATCACAAATACACCTGTTGTGTTATGTTACCATGTGGCAACCAAGGCAATAACGGCCCCATTGTTTAATCATCCAGGGTGAAAAAGGTTCAAATTGACAATCGGGATTTTACAATCCTATCAGCCTATTTCACAAGCATTTAAACACTGCTTTTTCCATCAGTTGTACACCAGACGATGATTGTCAACGTATAAAGAAAGCCGTCAAACGAAAAAATGAACTCGAAAGTAAGTCACCTAATTTCGTGATACCTTTAACCACCGTCAACGCACGTGGTAACTTAAATAACACGTCACCTGTATGCCATAGATTTGTTATAAAGAAAACGATCAGCGTCTTTAGTCATATCCAATGGTGCCTCGAATGTTCTGCCTTTAATAGGCCAGAAACGCTGCATATTGTCTGCATAGACAACGGATATTAAATCATTGACCGATTAAAATTATGGAAGACAAAGTCGGTTAAAACGAAACGAGTCATCCGATTCCGATATTATATTCGGAACAAACCGTCGTAATCTTTATGTGAATTGTACATAATTTTCAACTATAAGCAAAGAAATAATGTTGTTTGTATAATACAAAAACAAAACTGTTTTTGCTATACAAAAAACTGCAACTTAGCTTCGTAGGAGTGACGTCCGTCCAGGCAGGAGGGATAAAAAATATGGCAAATACTTCACTACGTGTCAGAAATCACATGATTACACGTGTCATGAACATAACAGAGGATATGTACCATAGAATTTTCGTACCATTTTTTCAACTCGGAGAGTTAACCCCTCCTACTTGGGATAATATACCATATAGTTCAGTGGGCAAGATACCTTTGACGGAGATATAAAAGATATATGTTGTGCAAAAATATTATGTTGAAAATATTTGACAAAGTAATGTATATTTCAAAAATTTCGAAGTGAGTTTGATAAATCTCCATATGTACCTGTGGTGATTAATATGAATGCCATACAATCCGTATTCAACATAACTTGGAACAAATATTAACCATCATAGGTTCCTGGGTGATTAATATGAATGCCATACAATCCATATTCAACATAACTTGGAACATATATTAACCATCATAGGTTCCTGTGCCATACAATCCTTATTCAACATAACTTGGAACATATATTAACCATCATAAGAACATGTGTACCTGCAACTGTGAGATCGACTCATTATCAGGTCTGGCAATTCCCAATTATAGCTACAATAGCTATATGTAGTTGACTATCATAAAACAATATTTTACCAATTTGCATTGCATGCAAGCATTACCGCGATTTGTTGCAACTAAGGGTGAGGGGTATTATTTTGTTACAATTATGAAAACACTGCCAATGACATTTCGGTTGCACCAGCTTGTGGAATATCCTGAGAAGCATACCGTAGCTAACCACATGTAGCTGTTTTGAAATGTGTTATGCTATGTGATATGGGACACGGATCCATCCATATATGATATATTCTTTTTCTATTTAGGTAAAGTTGTCAGGAAAAGTAACAATGTTAGAACAGTTTGTTAGTTATACATGAAAATGGCAAACAATATGAAGAGTATAATCAAACCATGTTCTTGTATATTTAAATGATTGTTAGTTGGATTGGGTTATCTCTCTTCAACCAGATCCATCCATCATCAATAGCCATATGGCTATTGTAGCTATATTTGGGAATTGCCAGACCTGATTATAGCCATGTTATTACCCCTTTTCTCGACTTAGAAATACTTAACCCTTCAATGACTGAAGCTTCCTGGTTAATATAAATGCCATGCAATCCTCATTCAACATAACTTGGAACAAATGATGGGGGTTTACTCAATCCAATAAATTTCTCAAAAACAAGAATGATAAAGATGGAAAAGAATAACTTCTGGATAAAAAGACTTGCAAAATATATTCCTTTATTGTTGAATAATACATTTTGCAATTGTCATTAACAACATAACCTAATAATTTTGGTAGATCAGATGTTAGGAATGCTCAATGTTACTCAATATAATAGCAGTTAATCTAAGGGCTCAATTTAGTGAGGTCGGAAATCTTAACATTTCTTTCAGATCAATACAAATAGATTTAGCTCACCGTAAGGACCTGCCGCAAATTTTTTTTATGGAAAGTTTAGTTAAATTGAAAATATTATTTTTACCATCTTTTCCTGGAAGTCACCAAATGTATTCGGAACGAATTATCAAGGATTTAAAAAAATTATCATAACCCTTTCATGACGGGAGCTGCGGTGATACAGCATTAAAGATCCTGTGCAAGTGCATGGGGAGTCTTGCATATTATTATATAACAAGGCCAATGTAACTATTGTTCAAATGTATTCTCTTATATATGCGAGGCTCCCATGTGAGACACTCATAAGAATGCATTGTCACAGGATTTTTGCCAAATTTCAGGAAGCTCCCATCATGAAAGGGTTAATAAAGATGATGTAGCCATTAGATATTAGCCAGGTTCAGCCACATGTATGTGTAACTTGTAACATGTGCTACTATGGTAATGCTATGGAGAACCACTAAACGGTAAATATCAATGATTTCACGGCGCATCACCTACATTTTTATAGATATTATCTGGGCGGTGAGAACAAGCTGCATGCCCCATTCCACCGACCTCAGATATACTTAATTAGATTCAATCAAAATAAGACAGGTAAATTTATTTACATTTTCAGTCTTTCTCTGGAGTTTACCTTTGATTTCTTGCTTTACCCACATAACACTCTGTTCGCTACATGCTTCTCACAAAGCATTTTTCCGCACTGCCCCAATCACTGAGGAGTAAACCAAATTCTGCACCACCCCCAACCACTGGGGAAATACAGGAAAGGTTTAATATCATTCTCCTCTTAAACAGATCTATTGTCCAGGCCAATTGCATTGCTGGTGAGCTTACAAAGTTTTAGAATTTGACACCGTCTGTAGATTTGTGGGTGTACATGTAAATTATAACTTTTCATCCCAGTATCCTGTTGGAGAGGATGGATGATTCAAACGACAGATCCTCCCGGTTCAATGTACTCTCGAGGATATTAATTGTGTTGGTAACAGAGTCCAAGAGAGCCTTGCTGGATTTTTCTGAAAATTAAAGTCAGAGATATTATGATTATGATATATGCCAGAAGCAACCGGATATTTCAAATATGACAAAAAATGTTTCAACCTATATGGGAACCGTAAAATTTAGAAGGTCGAAGGATGATATGAAGTTACCTTGGGCTGATATATATCTTGCCCGATATCAAACTAAAAATGTAATAACTTTGCTGTAATGCCATTACTAACCATTTTTATGTCACTTCATTGATGTGAATCGAAAAAACCTGTATTGCCTAACTTACATCTAAAATAACATACTCTCAGGATCCAAATAAACATACCAGTATCTTCTAATTAAATTTAAAATAGTTGGTAAAACTTCGTAAAATTCTATGATCAAAATTAGATTGAGCAAGGTGTAAAATTGTAATCCAAGTATGACTATGGACATGAACTTCAACCTACACAAGACTAAATGTAATAATCAAGTAAATATACATTTTTTCAAAAATGGCCAACAAAAAGAAATTCATTTGGCCAAAGTTTTTTTATACCCCAAATGGAGACGGATATCTAAATCAAAAGCGTCAATCTTGATTCTAAAATAAACGAAATAAGACTAAAATCTGCTCTAGAAGTTAAATTACCTATACTTGTGCCTTTTGGCCCTCCTTTGGTTAATGACTGCACATGGTATTTTATCTTACTGTTGAAATTTTCATGAGATTTTCTTATTCTCCTTATACTGTTTAAGACCTGAAAATGTGAAATTATTCAGTGAAAATTAATTGAAGCACAATGGTAAAAAAAATAGATATTAGGAGACAGGAAAAGGAGTATGATCATAGAAAATTAAATGTAAGATTAACCCTTTACCCAACAAACCGGCCAAAACCGGCCAAATAAAGCTTCAACAGCCTAAAATATGGGTATCATTGGAACCGGCTCATTGACCACATTGTGATGGTTACAGTTATACCCTGTGCCAATGCATTCTCTTATATATGCGAGTCGACCATAGGTCGCCTCGCATATATAAGAGAATGCATTGGCCTAAAAAAAATCTTTTTTTAACACTTTTTACCATTTTTTCTTACATTCTTTAACAATTTTATAATTTTTAATGTGTTAAGCCAATGCATTCTCTTATATATACGAGGCGACCTATGGTCGACTCGCATATATAAGAGAATGCATTGGCACAGGGCCCTTCTGTTGGGTAAAGGGTTAATAGGCCCCAAACAGACTTGGAAATAAGGATTTACAGTTCTCATCTACCACTTCACATGACATGATCTAAAATAAAAATGCCCCCATCTTTACCCCGGTAGTTCAGTTGATAAGGTATATAAAACATTAGGCCAACATAAACTGGCTACCTATTGTGAAGTTGGTTCAAATCTTGATAATCACGGTTATGTGATCCAATTTTGGGGAGGGATGGCAGGTGTTGGCGGATTCTTGATGCAGTGGACGATTTCTCAGTGAAATAACCCTCGTGAGCCAAGCTTGGATATAGCGTCTGATATTTGCAGAATGAGGTCCCCAGAGGGGGAATTTAGATGCTATCCCACTCAAGTCATTAATTCATTATAATTGCCATGTGTTTTACATCATTCAAAAAGCACAAGAGTGTAATTTGCACTCAACCATGGCTCAAATTCATTCATTTGTTGCATATATTATGTTGAGTATAAAAGGATGGTCCCATAAATGACCGGATTTAGTGTATAGTACCCCTTTAAATCTGGTTTACCAGGTACATATTAAAGATATTCAATATATACAGGGAGCAGACCTGTATAATCTCCCGGTTTGACGCAAGCCTCCTGATTTGAGGCCTTAAACCCCGTGCTCTCGCAACCTCCATATTATCTCACGGTTTGGGGAAATACAGGTAATAAAAAAAAAATTCAGTAATTTTATGCCGATAACCAGGAAGTAAATATGTAAGTCGCATGTGTATGTCGAACAACAGATAGACTTTCCGACTCTCAATTGAAATTGTTCTTCTCCTTCCTGGAGTTCATAATCAAATCACTGAACAAATTTAATACATTTTTCCAATCCAATGAGAGTGGAATCCATGTTGAAATCAATTAAAATTTGCATTTTCATTACTTCTTCATTCAGAATTTATTTCCCATGAAGAAAATTAATGAAAATGTACATTTTGGTTTAGATTTTGAAATCTCCCAGACAAGACACCAAATCTACCTGACAGATGGGGCAAATCTCTCTAACGTGTGATACATAAACATTCATAATTTATGTACTTACATTTACGAAGTGTTCGAGTAGACCATTGACCCGTTTGATGAGTGGACCGAGCTGGGTGAGATTGGGCGGAGTTTTGTTGCACCAATGGCTCATTTCATTTTCATGACAGTAAGAAAAGCTGATAACTAATTGTGAAAGCTCCGTCATTGCTACCTGCAAACTTTTTGAGACTGCTGATACCTTTGTTTCGTCAAATTCTTCGAAGGAAAACTGTAAAGAGGAAGAGAAAAATTCAGACCCAAGACATGACAGATTATTCCATATCAATAAATATTCAATGCATAATCCAACCAAAATTAAGAGAATTTTTAATAGAGCACTAAAGGAATATTCTCCTACTAGGCATATACTAAAATTGACTTGCATTAGATGTCGCCAGTCATACTTCCTTTCTGACTGTACTAGTCTGTGGTTTTCTATATTTAATGTGGGGTTTTCCAGCCAAAATGGCGAAACCATTCCCCCCAAAGTCAAATTTTCTATGTGCTTTGAGAACAATTCCTACACTAAAAACTTAATGACAGAATGGAGAATTAGAGCGATAGCTTTGTTGATGATTTTCGCAAGCTACTAAAATTGCAGTAAACTAGAACTATTGTGTTTGACTTGCCATGCGCGTTGTCTTGTCAATGTCGTCCATGTGGGTTTAGACTTATGTGTTAATAAAATAACTGGAGAACCAAATCACACCATTTTGCAATATAGTTCTATGGTTCTAGTGGAACTTTCCAAACTTAAGGTACAAAATTACACAAATTTTGTTTGATATTCTGTGTGCCTAATAAGGGCAACATGTTGCTCTGTTCACTTAGTATATATATTAATATCGCAGAAGTCCACCATATGTGGGTAAAATGTTGCCGGTAGCAGTCTTACCAAGTCATCAAGAGAAGAAAACCCTGTTTTTGAAATGTAAGCACAGGGTAGAACAGCTCAGTTCAAGCAAGGAGAAGAGAATTCATCTATAAAGACTAACCCATTGATATCAGGTTACCCACTGATGAGTAGTTAATTGATTCCCATCATTCATTTGTAGGGAGGTTCATCTACAAGATCAACAAACTGCCTATTAGCTGAACATCAATCCATACCTGTTTTGAAAGCTCCTCAGATATCTCGATCTGCCGTTCCAAATCTTTATTTAAACGTAGAGCGGTCTCAGAGAGAGCATCTAAATCCGGCTGGGGAGGTCTGCAAGTAAGAAATTCAAGCAAGATGAACATTGCTTGGTGCAGGTAAGAACATCTAAGATGAACATTGCTTGGTGCAGGTAAGAACATCTAAGATGAACATTGCTTGGTGCAGGTAAGAACATCTAAGATGAACATTGCTTGGTGCAGGTAAGAACATCTAAGATGAACATTGCTTGGTGCAGGTAAGAACATCTAAGATGAACATTGCTTGGTGCAGGTAAGAACATCTAAGATGAACATTGCTTGGTGCAGGTAAGAACATCTAAGATGAACATTGCTTGGTGCAGGTAAGAACATCTAAGATGAACATTGCTTGGTGCAGGTAAGAACATCTAAGATGAACATTGCTTGGTGCAGGTAAGAACATCTAAGATGAACATTGCTTGGTGCAGGTAAGAACATCTAAGAAGATATTTCGTGGCCTCATTCAGCCGCTCTAAAATCAACAGCATAAAGGCTAGTTTCAGGTATCGTTGAGCTGTTTACAATCATCAAAAACCACAACACAACAAAATAAGAAGCTACCCCCCCCCCCTCCTTTTTCATTCTCCAGATTCCGCCTGTCTGATATGCCCGATTCTAATTCTAACTGCAGCAAAATTCAACAATTCAGTCATTTTACTTCATATTACATAGATATTATTTGATAAGCTGACTATAGATCACTGAAGTAGCGTCATTCGTTCCCATATATACCATGCTGTACCGGTAGCTAGTTTGGGCCTCTATTATCTCCGCCACCAGGTTGTTTGATGGCGATCTCGCCGAATAGTAATTATATAACATGCTCCGTAAATTACACTAAACATTGGGAGGCAAAATATCCCTGTTATTAGTATGACCCTTTCATGACTGGAGCATTGTTAAAGACCCAGCACATTCTCTTATATATGCGAGTCTCCCATGGGGAGCCTCGCATATATGAGAATGCATTGGCTTACAAGGTCAAGTTAAGTATTGTTAGGCCAATGTATCCTCTTATATATGCAAGGCTCCCTATGGAGGACTCGCATATATAAGAGAATGCACTGGCACAGGGTTTTCACAAAATTTCAGGAAGCTCCAGTCATGGAAGGGTTATTTAACTGCACACAATGTTGTTTTTCTTCAAAATAATTAATATATGCCTTATTGTTAAATTCTTCAACTGGATACTGGATTCCATCTCTTTTTTAAAGCCGGATTCCAGATTCAGATGTGTACTAGTAGGGGTGGTACCCTTAAATAACAACTGGGATAAATTCTTTTGAATTTTCAGCTACCTATACTGTCGCTGCACTGTCTCTGATCATATATCACAAAATCTACAGAATGGTAGAAACTTTAGCTGGGTCTGATTCGTAATTTATATACAGACACAAGCCTTGAAATAGTGTGCCTGTCATTTGCAGAATGAGGTCCCATAGCGGGCTAGCATCACCAAATTCACCCTCTGGGGACCTCATTCTGCTTACACCTCAGCAGAATGAGGTTCCCAGAGGGTGAATTTGGTGATGCTAGCCCACTATGCGGGGTAGCATCACTAAATTCACCCTCTGGGGACCTCATTCTGCAAATGACAGACACCCTATTTCAAGGCTTGTATCTATACTGTCGCTGAACTGTCTCTGATCATATATCACAAAATCTACAGAATGGTAGAAACTTTAGCTGGGTCTGATTCGTAATTTATATACAGACACTTGTCAACCAGAATATTAAAAATATGAAGTTCACTTTCAATAAGTTTCCTAAAACTATATCACACAAAAAATATTTTTTCTATTTATTGAATACAGCAAAGAATGTGATCACAAAAGTTTTTAAAAAATTATCAGAATTAGAAGTAATCTTGTCATGTTACGAACTTGTCTTTTGTGTGTCCTTTTTCCTTCCAGTTTGCTTCAACTCTTTTCTGTAGATCGGGAGGAAGAAGTGAGATTTCAGTTGAGAACAGGGCATCAGTTGTACCTTGAGAAGCTAGGCTCCCCATTAAATGATAGTCATGTCTTATCTGGTCATCCAAGCTTGTGGAGTCACTGTGGCAAAACAAAATTCAAACATGAAATTAATAATGATCTTGAAACAAGAAACTATAAGCAGTGTTATATTAATAGACACAAGTTTCCTTCATCTTCACCATCCGGTGAAAACAAAGTTTCATACCATGCCTTTCCATGGTATCCAATACAAGAATTCAATGTAATAGATGAACTTCTGCCAGAACATGGTTGGTTTAAAACAAGATATTATGGCCTTCCGCCATGTGAAAAAAATTGGACGACCTGTCAGTTCTGCATGATATTTATATCTGTTTATGTGTTATGCATGTTGGTGTATGACCATGTTGATTATCGAAATAAAAGATTTGAATTTGTTTATGCACGTTCCCCATGCTCACCCGGCAATGCATATTAATTTTCAAATGGATAGTGGATTAGGAATCAGAACGCCTTGTTCTTCGTTGAATTCCAGTGTCGTTTCATCGGAGAGGCTCCAATGGTTGTTTGTATACACATTTGTCTAGTAAGATTAAATCATTCAGTTATAATTCTACCAAAGCTGGTAAGAACTGGCACTGGGATACATGATTTAGTGTGTACCTATGATACTCTCTTGAGAATATGACATCAACGAGAGCCAAAGGGACGTAATCCACAAAAAGCGAAAACCAAAAACAATAGAGGACAACACCACTGCGCAAGCACAGTGGGAAGGCGCCTGTCGTCCTCAAAAAATGAAAATGGCGGCCATCTTAGATTTAAATATCAAGCTGACCACAAGTAATCATTGATCACTAAACTATTACCACTATCAGAATACGAAGTCAAAATGAGGGTACAGATTGCGCACTCTGTCAAGTCCAGACCAGGAGCCTACATTATATTATATGAAGCTTGAAATGAATCATCCATTATATATTTTGGAACTTCTGTCTGTCTGTCTGTGTTTTAAAGACCCGAAAACTGCTCGACCGATCCGACTCAAATTTGGTATGTAGGCCTACTTTGATCCCGGGAACAATATGGGCGGGTCCAATTTCACGTGCGACTGTGTCCTTGACCTTGACCTCACTCATATATGCTCATATAGGCATGTTTCTGGACCAACGCTGTATATTCTGCCCAGACGGAGGCGACCACAAAGAAATCCCAAAAGTCGAAGTCGGGCACATCAGCTAGTATTCTTGTAAACTGAATAAGGCCACAACAATAAAGTAACCTGGTTTACGAACACTTAGGTTGATATAAAGTAGATGCAGGAGGGGAAAATAATAAAAATAAAATTATGCACAAATTAGCAGAACAGTCCACGAATTTCACAATATTGTTTAACATGATAAGTTTTACCCATATTATAAAAATACGCTGAGGTACTTATTCCTATAAAACCATGTTAATAATGGAAAAGAAGGAGATACATATAAGAGACTGCCATAACTATTTTTTTCACCATTGTGACCTCATGATTCATATTTTAATCAACATAAACATAAACCAATCTAGGTAAATGAATTATTTGTTTTTACATTATTGAGAAAAAAAGTTGTAGGATGGGTCCATAAACCAAGCTGTTAAATTGCTCAAGTTATAAATATAAAGGACCTAAGTTACTCACGTTACAACACCAGGCACATTGAATGCTTTAGCTTGAGGATCGTCTGCCAATTCATAGATACACACTACATCTAACAGCATGTCAATAAATGCAGCTTGTTTCCTACCAGTGGTTACACCCTAAAATACCAACAAAAACAAAAAAAGAATTGAACAATCCCATTTATCTGTAAATTGAGTTGAAATGCAGAAAATGAAAACAAAAGATCTAGTGATACCAATGCCATCAATTAAAGTAAATATGAATGGACACAGTTCAGTGACCTAATCATGGGTAAGATTGGTCAAGCTGAAATTACCACATACCTAGGTGTGAAAAAGGAACTGTTTAACAAGGTTATTAACACTATGTAGTGCATGATGAAATAAATCAGTAGTTGAAATTGGTTTAACATTAAATATACTAATTATTATAATTCCATTCATCAGTGAAACATGTTAGAGAAAGTTAATAAAAAAAGATAAACTATATTTAAGTCGGAGGTCCGAAAGTTCTGAAGAGCTTTTGACTGACTAGTCATGGGAACCAGAGTTTAATATAGGTTCACAAATATGATAGCAGAACTAACCTTAATTAAGTCTACATCATCGAAGCGACATAGTCCCAACATTGGTGCTATGAAGATCAGCAGAACTAACCTTAATTAAGTCTACATCATCGGAGCGAGATAGTCCCAACATTGATGCTATTACGAGCAGCGGAACTAACCTTAATTAAGTCTACATCATCGGGGCGACATAGTCCCAACATTGATGCTATTACGAGCAGCGGAACTAACCTTAATTAAGTCTACATCATCGGGGCGACATAGTCCCAACATTGATGCTATTACGAGCAGCGGAACTAACCTTAATTAAGTCTACATCATCAGAGCGACATAGTCCCAACATTGATGCTACAAAGAGCAATCCTGAAATCAGAGTTTACTAAGTTATATAAATGTCAATGCCACCAAACACCGCAAAATATATTCTTATACTGGTCAGAAATTTATTTGATCAATGTTTTTCAAGTTTGAAGTTAGATGTGCATTGTGTTCTGTTTCTTAGGAAGTGCAGTGATTGAATGGATATGGCTCGTTCAAACCCAGAAATTATGTATAAAGAATTTGGTATGTGTTTTGTTTCTAATATTTTTCAATAAATTTGATATCGTTTTGTTCTGTGTCGGTTCAAATATTTTAATTGCACATCTTTATGTTATTACATTAATATTTAGATGATTAAAACAAAATGAAAGCGTGAAATTTTTTAATTGTTTCATGTTAAGATAACCAAATATACCTTCAATTCAAAAGTGATTTTGGCTTTGAATATTTGAAATCTGATTGGAGGTTGAATGATTAAGCTATACTCACTCTGGATCCGAGAGTCTGTTCTTGATTCAGTATCGGCATATGGAGGGTCAACAAGATCACCAAGTCTTGAATCAAACCTATGAATAGTTGAACACAACAATTTATAATTATAAAAAGATGAACAAGTCACAAATAAAACTTCGGAACAAGTAAAATTAAATTTACAACAACATTACCAAGTCACAAGTCATGGTGTATCAAACCAGCAAACACATGGAATTACTAAATCGGGAATGAATCCTATGACAGGGTTTCCGCTACGGATAAAATGTTGGGGCCCTTTTTTTTTGCTGGGGGAAAAACACAAATGTCATCGCCACCGATTGGTTACAAGAAATACAAATACCAATAAAGTACAACTGGCTCAGGCCAAAGAAAAAGATATTATGTTTTCGCACATCGACCGACCCTAAAAATAACCACGGACCCTAAACTTTTTATTGATATTTTCAGAAAAAGCTGAAAATTTCTTTTTAAAAAACAAACATTTTTTTTAACAGTTTTTACCACCAATGCACATACATATTGATGATCATTAGTGTGCAAAACACATTGTTTCTGACATATCCCTGTGTAGTGACAGCTGGACCTCAAAAGTTAAAACTGCAGGTGTGTGATGGGTTGTGGATTCATGGGCATGATTTTTGCGATTTTAATTTCCTGAGAGTGGATCTCAGGCCTGCTTTATGCCTTGCTTGAGACTTTATGGAACATATGAGCACTATCAACAGACATGGTGGGTGTGTATCTGTATATATATAGAGAGAGAGAGGTTATCACCACACATGGTAGGGGTGTAGCTACTGTTTCCAAAAACCAGGCATGCACGAAGAAAGTTAAATTGTATATCCAAAGTTTTAGATACTTTAATGTCAAAGTTGTTCTAAATATAGGTATTTTTGATTGTTATGAAGTGGCAAAAATCTTGGATCGTTCGTACCAACAAACAGAATTTCGGAAGTGGATTATTTGTCTCTGTTTGTTTTTCATGCGCACTGCAAATTGTTCTTAGTCCGATGGGAACAAAAGAAGCAAACAGTTCTCAGAAAAAGAAAATTGTTCGCCATTTCATGACTATCTCATTGGTTCTGTTAGCAATATCAATAATTTTCACTCATTGGTCTATCGTGACTTCATCAACAATGAGTTTCATTCAATTTTAATATTTAAATGATTTTTTGTCTTATGGATGTTATTTGTTTTATGAAAATCACGAGCTCAGTTACTCCTAAATCTGGGCAACGTATTTAAGTCATTTTTGCCCTCGGCAATTTACTTATTGTAGCCCAACATAATGAATAGAATCTTTAAACCAAATACAGTAATGCCCTAAGTAATCGACTCCTTAACCACAGCAGAATTATGGGTAACTTTTCAGGATTTAGTCGGAAATATGGCTTATTGCCATTCATCGGAAAGCTCTTGGGGAGAGCTTTCCGATGAATGGCAACAAGCCATATTTCGGACTAAATCCTGAAAAGTTACCCATAATTCTGCTGTGGTTAAGGAGTCGATTACTTAGGGCATTACTGTACATGAATATTACCTTGTGAAGAGCCACTGTAATATCCTAACCCTGGTCTCTCCAGGCTTCAAAAGTGTTTCATTTATCCAAGTCTCATCCCCACCTTCTGTGTACGGACATGATAATTGCTGCAATTAAGAGAAACAGTAAGTCACCTATTCATTAGAGCCATGCAAAGCTTCAAGATAATTTTTGTTGTTTGATTGTTTTTCACTTTTAATTCACATGCAACTTCTTCAGTCACTTATACTTAGATGCCCATTCAATAGAAGAATGTTCAGTCCTAAAAATAAAACAGTGATGTTTCTGGTAACATATGGAAAAAAAGTAGGGGCAGGCGGCCGGAAATTGTTATTTTTTAAAACAATCATAATAAATACCATCAATCATGGTCTTGTCTGTCCATTGGATTCCAGTACGAGCTAGTGTACTAGTATAGTCTATATACCGTATATAAATGGTATTATATGTATATTATTTGTTTAATTAAAATGGCAACCATATATGTGCATTTCTCTGGAGTTTATTGCCACGGCACAGTGGTCTTCGTGTTCTTAATTAAAATCAGATACAATTTATTGAGAAAAATATTACACATTCTTCTGGAATGTTAACAATGCGATTTGCTTTATGTGCTATGTCGCTGGCAAAACATCAATAACTTTCACAGGGAAATATGCATGCCAATTAGTGATGTACCGATTATCGGTATCGGCTATCGGATCGGGCCGATATATGTGGTATCGGCAAGAAATCAGTATCGGCAAAATTTAGTCTCACGACTGATATCGTCAACCGATACATGTCGAGTCCTTTGTGAACGTTGTTACACCAATTCCTACTTTAATATTACATAAACGACGGGAATTTCCAGAAAAAATAGGGACAAGTTTACGCACGGGTCAGCCCTCCATCACATACGGTGATATACCATGATGACAACACCGACGGGAGACTGCTGGTACACTCATGACCCAAATAAACATTTCAAAAGGTAGTACCGTAGTTCTGTACACTTAATAATTAAAGCTAAAACATAAACTTCACACAATTAAAATTACTTGCGAGTGCCGAGTAGCACATGTTGAAAGCGAATAACTGACACCCCTGGCATTAGCCTGAGAATGGAATCTTCCTATGACTGAATCAGACTGATGTATCATTTAGTGATGTATTCATGGGGATGTGGGATTAATTCTGCGCCACATGCGATAGTAAGTTGTCACATTGTTATTATCTTCCCAAGGCGGGTGGTGGGCAGCAAGATCAAACGATTATTTGCAGGCATTTGATGTCATCGAGTAGAAATCACTAACAAGCCACGTGTTGACAGATGACACAGTAAACTAAAAATCAGTGTTTATAGATAGACGAGTCACACTTGACCAGTTTGCATTAAAGTCGCCGCATTCGTGACTCGCTATTCCTCGATATATAGAAACATCACGTGTTAACAACATTTAAGTGCGTGTGTTCAAAGTGCTTTTGATTCAAATTGATTGATGTTCTGGTATACGATGACTGAAGATGGAGGAGGTGACTAACTTGTTTGATGGAACCATCCGAACCAATCAGAGTGCTCTATATGGGTGGGATTTGTATCTGCTGTTATGGGCAGAGAAAATGTCAACAATTTATGTGGGACATTGCAGGTGTTATTAAACGCAAGTTCAACTTCTGAAAAAGATTGAGTTTGGCAAATTTAAATTGTGTCATTGACTCAAATGGATTATGGACTGATTCCGTAAGGCAAAGTAACAAAATCAAACAAATATTGAGGAGATCTTTTGAATGCAACGAAATATTAAATCATTTTGCCAGGGTTTTTGGGGAACGTAAACTAAACTTTTTTTGCGACCAGGTTATCGTTTGTTTGCCGACAATACTTTGCAATTTAAAAGACAAATTGATATGGAATTTTTTTCACGTACAAGACTTATCGGTATCTGTATTGGATCGGCTGATAATTCTACTGAAAATATCGGCTATCGGCTTTTACCGATAACCCCTGTATCATTGCATCACTAATGCCAATATGACATCGCTTTGGATACAACATATGACGTCACCTAACAGTTTATGTGAACGTGCTTTTACTAATTTACTAAACTAAAGAAAACTTTTTTTAGTGATATGACATTTTAGACCAGTCATGTTGTTTTCGCGATGTGGCTGATGAAAATGTGCTGTTTTATGTAATTTCCGTCATTTTACGAATGGCATAGCAACCCAAGTCATGTTGACAATATTTATGATTTAAGTAATGATTGGTGTTTAAATTATAAACCACGTAATATCTTCACGCAATGAATACTGTTAAGTTGGCTAAATGAAAAGTAACATTTACTAGTAGTAATGTTAATTTAATTGCCATGACGTTTCCAGGATGGCGGTGCCTCAAATTCAAAATTGCACCCCCCGCATGTTGAAAAGCGAACTTAGTATAAGGTAGAGCTGGGACGGTTATGGGTTTTTCGTGACCGGTTATGAACGGCAAAAAACCGCGATTAACCGGTTAACCACATATTATAGGTACTATTATGGGTGGGTAAGCCCAGTATGCAGAACGGCGATGATTGTGATGCTCACTGACATGGTAAGTTTGAGAACGGCTCCTGCCCATTATACAAAGAAGTTGTCACCCATGACACACATACTAGTAATCACATATCTAATTAATTACTGTATACACCCCGTCAGTAAGCCCAGGGGGCACGTGCACGTTTTTGTCCAAAAAGTGGGTACTGCATGGGCTTACTCACGGGGATCCCCCCGTGCAAAATCTCAGTTAGCCTTGAGATGCTGGTTTACCATCGTATTTTATACTGATACCAAGAGACTCGAGTAGTTGCGTTATATAAAGAGAATGATGCGTTTTATTAAGATAAAATCATATAATAATAACAAGATACAGATGTCGACAGGTAAAACAAAAAATACAATTTATACGTTGTAAACATGCGTATGGAACGGTTAATAGCGCACATAAATAGCACAAAGTTCAAACAACAAAGTTCAGAAGACGACAAGTCCATCGTCGTCGAAACCATCGAACTTCAGGTCGTCGTCAGAATCTTCCTCGAAGAAGAAAAAAATTATGAATTTCGCGGTAATCGACGAAACGTATTATGTACGTTCTGCAACAAGAACAATAACTCTATAAATTCGAGGTGGATTAATATTCGAATGGAAAAACTCATTATCTGATACTATTTTAAATGTAATGGTTCAAAAATGATTTAATATAAATATTAGCTGCTCTGATATATATATATTGCCTCATGTTAAAATGAAATAATCCAAGATTAATTAACGGCAATTGAGCCACAAAGATTGTAAACGAATTAACACCAGAGAACGTGGCAACTTTTAAAAGTATATCATAGAAAGCAGGACTGCTCGTGGAAATTATTGGGCTCAATTTATATTTTCTTGGGATCAATTTGAAAACACAATAGTTGTGTAATGAGTTCACACCCAAATTTAGCCTTCAAAGAGCCGACACACCGCGTTTGATGTTGTTCCGTCAATCTCGGATTCATTTTAATTGACGGAGACAGATTACCCCTCTTATAGCCAGTTATAGCTGACCATCACAGTGATCATACACTATAATAGTGATGTTACGGTTAACCGACCACGGCAAATCCGTGACCGGTCACGGCCATAGTTGGTGGTTAACCGCATAACCGTCCCAGCTCTAGTATAAGGACGCCAAGCTGGTCCTCCTTAAAAATCCAGTTAATCAAAGATGGATAACTCCAGAACGAAATACCTGATTAAAATGATTAAACTCTCCATTGAATGTACACATAGTAGTGAACATCCATATCAAATTTCATTGATATCCGACAATCGGTGGTAGAGATATCTGCTCGGACAGACAAAAAGCTAACATTTCCAGATAAACAAAGATGAATAACTCTAAAATGGAAACCAAAACAAAACGATTGAATGTCCTCATAGTAGTGAACATCCGTACCAAATTTGATTGATTTCAGAGCACTTATGTTCAAGTTATCACATATGATATGATAGGAAGTCAGTGGCCGAGTGGATAGCGTACTGGTCTCTCGGGCTAAAGGTCCGGGGATTGATTCCCAGTCGGGTATTCTGACAAAAATCCAAACTTGGTCAGATTGCCACGTTGTATGACTGAAAAGTCTCATTCGTGATCGCACAATATAAATCCGAATACAAAACCGACTTCCCTTCACAGCGACATCATGTCCAGGTATGTTGTCGTGAGTGAGGTACGCTGTCGGATCGGGAGCCGACATAAATGGCTGACCCGTGTACATGGGTGACTATGTGCACGTTAAAGAACCCCGCTGTAGGTTAGAGTAGCCCACGGGCCGGGGCCACCAAAGCACCGACCACAGTCGAGACCTGGACCCTGTCTGTAATGCCCAAAAAGGGAGTTGACAGGTAATTCTAGATAGATAGATAGATATGTGATATGAACAGACATCGGATGGACAAAAAGCCAACATTTCCAGATAAATAAAGATGAATAATTCTAGAACGGAAAAGCTGAACAAAACGATTGTACACTCCAATGAATATCCCCATACTAGTGAACATCCATATCAAATTTCATTGAGATGCGAGCACTACTGTTCAAGTTATCACCCGAGGCTGAACAGACATGCATCGGATGGACGGACAGACTAATGCAGAACAGAAAACCTTCCAAGTTCCAGTGGCTTCCTTTTTTTTTAGGGTAAAATATGTATTAGCCCTAGTATAAATATAAATACTAAGAATTGGTAATTATATTTGGGCTAATGTTTATTTACAATAGCCAGGGACTGTGCCATCGACCAACAAAATTAGTACGAAATATCCTGGTACGTGGCCAAATGTGGTACGAAACGTCTGAATAACAAACTGAGAATTCCAGAAAAAGGAAAACTATTTTAAAGTTAGCAAACAAACAGTGGATGATAAGAAATGTAATCTTAAGATATGGCCGTGTGTCAATTTTATGGTTCAAACTATCGACCCACATCTAATCTTCCTTTCAGTGACACAAATTTGCGATATTTCGAAGCGCTTGAATTGACCGCCATTCTGCTTAATTCTGGATACTTATTCGCAGTTCCCAATAAGCAAATGAATGAAAAAGTGTGACTAAAAGTCGCACCCTTCCTCCCGGACCAATGAATTATATGGCAGTTCTGCGCGAGACTATAAAAAAGCTCATTAAGCAACTCATAAAGACATATCAGTACATAATTCCATGTGTCGGACTGGTCACATTGCAGAATGGCCAGCATCATGAGATCATTTGAAAATGCTATCTCTGCCAGGTCGTTTTCACATTTATTCCTTATTTGCATTAATCGCAAATATTTGCAGTAAAGTGAAAATCATTCACGCTTGAGAGTAAATATTTGCACTTAAGCACAAATAACCTCTGTCAATTATGCAAATATTTACGCTTAAGCGCAAAACATTTATGCTTAAGAGCAAATCATTTGCACTTAAGAGCAAATACATCATATTTACCCTTAAGGGCAAATGATTTTCGCTTAAGCGCAAATATAAATTCATATTCATTTATCACTCAAGAATTTAATTTTAAATGGCACAGCCCTGAACACATCATATATATGCCCACCATATGAGAGAAGCAAGCCCCCAGTAACCCCTAATTCCCTTTTTATGACCATGGAAATGGTATAGATCTGTGCAGGATATGTCCCTGTTATAAAATATACTAGATCTCCGGGATGGACACGCAAAGTCTCGGCGGTAGGGATGTTGATAATATGAAAATAGGGTTTCCCCCCCTATTTCAAGTCAATAAGTACACCATATGAGGAAGCAAACCCTCCAATAACCCCTAATTCCCTTTTTATGACCATGGAAATGGTATATATCTGTGCAGGAGATGTCCCTTTAATAAAAAATACCAGAGCTCCGGGAGTCATGCACCAATTCTTGGGACAGGGATGCTGATATGGAAATATGTTTTTTTTTCCTTCAATTTTTCGAGTCTGTGTAGGCCCATACTAATATACTATGAAATGGACTCAATCATTCACAATCGGAGGGAAGTAAGGGAGCGTTAGGTATTTGCGCTTAAGTGCAAATAATTTATGCTTAAGCACAAATATGTGTGCTTACGTGCAAATAAGTAATAAATGTGAAAAGTGCCTCCCATAAACAGTAGAATATTTATCTACTTATCTACTTTGGTCAAAATTCAAAATTCAAATGGCCATCAGTTGGAAATTTTCCGACCTTATGGGGCTGTCAGTTTGGAAATTTTCAATTGTTGGAAAGTTTGAGGTACCAGTTGGAAAGTTCCAACCCAAAGGGGCAGGGGTGGGGTGAAAATGGCATATTGCGAACATAGGTTTTGGTCGTGTTAACTTGTGTACTGGTTGAGTTGTAAATATAGAAGGCCAATGACTTCTCTGCTCAAGAGGTCTAGATCTCTTGGTCACAATGTGTGATTACCAAAGTTAAGCAATGTCGAGCTCGCGGATAATCCTTGGATGGGTGACCGGCTTGGGATTCCTGGTGCTGCCAACTCCGCACTTCTCTCTCTCTCTCATTCTGTTACACTTGGTACAACAAAATAAAATGCTCTTTTAAATTGTTTTGAAAGCCATTCTTGATATGTTCTTTCTGGCCACATGAGATGGATTGGTAACAGACCTGTTAAGTTTTGAAAATGTCAATCCGTGAGATTTTTGCGGGAGGTATGCCCAAATATGTTCATGTTCCAAAAATAATTTTTATAATGAAGATTGCATAATTTTTATGAGTTTCTATTTTATAAATATATAGACCTAAATAAAATGGCAATGAATGTCCTGTTGGTAATTGTAATAGAGCTGCTCTGTGTGGGAGATACCACCATTTATTAAAAAGAAAGAAGCAGATCACACTTCGTAAAAATACTCAGAATTCCACCGGAAACAGCCGGATATGCGCGAAACCGAAAGTACAACATCGTAATAAACGACAAAATGGACTCGTCTTACGGTTTAACCCACAAAAGAAATGCACACATTCCACCATTTATTAACAAATTTTAAGAAGCAGAAACTTTGTTTAAAGTTAGTCAAAACGAATCCGAGTTACACAGGTTACAACCGGACATGTATGCGTGAAACCGAAAGTACAAAATGACCCGTCTTAAAAGTTTTACCCGCAAAATAAAAGACACATTCCTTTCTCAATGCATACCACTATCAGTGAACTTAAATTATAAAGTATCCATTACTTATGTTCATCAATGAGGCCTCACAATACAGCTGCACACTTGTGATTAAACGTATTGTTTTATTTCGTTTGCAATGCATGCCACTAATCCGTTACTAAGAAATGTTCATCAATGAGGACTAACAATACAGAACTTTGCACACTTGTGATTATACGTATTGTATACTAAAACAACACCCTCCATACGTGTGGCTTCACCAGAGTGTGAAAATCAATTAATATCAGTCACAGTTCACCACAAATTGAGTCTTCAATCAAAAGTTACCGACGATTCATTCTGTGAATGTTAATGTGTGGGTATTTACGGTACCGGAAATAAGGAAGTCACTGTCATTTGGGGAATTCCCGCAAATGCACGAATTTAAAAAATAAAAAAAACTTCGTTTTGGGATTTTCAATGTGGGGTTTTGACAAATCCGTGAGAAATTGGGGGTTATCCGTGTTTGCGGAATTGCCATGGAAATCCGTGAGTCTCACGGACAATCCGTGGAACTTAACAGCTCTGGTAACCATTTAGAATTCAGAAATTTAGTGTTTAGTCCACAATCACACCAAAAGTGACCAATCAAGTACTGAAATACACCTGATAATGACAACTATTCTATTACAAGTGCAATTAAATTATTACTAAGTGAAATAAGAAATCACTGAATTTTCAATTGCCATTAAGTGTAATGCTGCTGACATAATTTTCAAAAGAAATGCACTGTCTGCCAGATTATTGAAATTAAAAACAAAAATCTCAATTCCAAACAATCAATTTGAAGGAAGGATCCTTTATAACCAATGTATGCTATACTACTATAACTTCTTTACACTAACAGTATGAGAGATATGTTCTAATTAGGTAAAGAAAACAGTAGTTAAAAAAAACATTTGAGAGTTTGACAGGAAATATTGGAGGAAAAACACACTGCTTTATCTAGCTTAGAAAACCTACTAGGGTCTACACTCTGTCTACTATCTGAAATCATGACTGTCTGTGAGAAAATAAATCAAACATTTTTCATTGTATATTTTATTTTTTTTGGTAGTCAAATTGCAGAACTATTGTTTTTGGAGGAAACATTGACATAAAAGAACATAATGTCTGAAAAGATGAATCAGTATTGAGTGCCACAACTTTTTGTCAAGTCGACCCCCTAAAAAAAAGAGTTGGATCTAAGCTATCCAAAGCCCCTCCACAACAAATATTAAATGAATACATTGGCCTAACAATATTTATCTTGATTGTGTAAGAAAGTGCATTGTGTTATATATGTGAGGCTCCTTATGGGAAACTCGCATATATAAGAGAATGCACTGGCACATGATCTTTAAAACTGCACCAGCACAACAGTTGCAACTCCTGTCATGAAAGGGGTTAAGGCACCCAGGTTAATAGGATATTATGATGCAGGGGAGAAGTAATTAATCAGTGACAATTCGCTTATTTTGGAACATATATCTATAGATGTACTAGTCCCAAGTTTTCTCAGATGTAAACCAGCTAGTGATATCGGTCAAAAAAACTAGCATCTCGTTCTACCGATACCACTAGCTGGTTTATTTACGTCCGAGGAAACTAGCACTATATATGTATACACATTTTTCAACTGGATTAGCATCTACAAAAATAATTACCTCCTATGAAATAAGGGAATAGCATTGAAATTATGATTTGTCTGATTTGTTTAATAGAATATTATATTCAAGAACATAACAGTGGTTATCTCAATTACAAACTTACAAAAAACTTACAAAAATATCATTTATATGTACATACCTTCGCTGATAAGTCAATGGAGAATCACCAACTTTTGACAAGAACATAGTATAAATAACAAAAAACAATTTATTGATTACAGGTAAAATTGTCAGGGATGTGGGGTAAGACAGCCTCCAACTACCTTCAAATTTGTAAATATCTCCAGAGGGTGAATTTAGTGAAGCTACCCCGCACAGCAGGAAAATCACTAAATTCACCTTCTGGGGACCTCATTCTGCTTTGGCCTCATCTTCTCTGGACAGTATTTTTATTATAAAATTAACAATTTTTTTAGATTCTTTAGAAACTTCTTGAGAGAGATTCTTTTTTAGATTAGTTTCTCTATATCCCCAAATTGGCAGACAACACAATGCATTATCGCTAACCCGCTGTGTGGGGTAGTGTCACTAAATTCACCCTCTGGTGACCTCATTCTGCAAAATGACAAGCACCATATTTTCAGGCCTGGATAAAATATCATCGGCTGAGAGTTATATATAGTGTTCTATGTCCCTTTTGTTTTGTTTTTTTGTGGGAAACTTAATTTGAACATTTGACCACATGATTTTCCTATAAACATTTCTTATTTTTTGTCGTATGTTGTTATTATTTGATAAGTGTTAGCAAAAACTAACCAATTTATCTTTTTCTTTCTTTAAAGTGATGTGAAACACTCAGGTAGGGTGATCAAATAGAAATGTAGAATAATCTTGTTCAAAGTAGTTATTTTTTACGAATATAAATCCAAATTTATAACACACAGCATCATTCTTATATATCAATTAAATTCAATGATTCTCGGTGGCGAAATCATTTGCGTTTGTTTATCGCCATTTGTTGCGTCCCGATTCGAGATGTAAATATTTACAATTGCTCGATGTTCAGGCGATGTTTTCTATGGAGTGGTGTGGTCGATTTCGTTGAGATTTTCGGCGATGTTAGTATAGTTTTACAGCGCCTGAGTACTAACTTATCAGTTTAATGCACCCGAACAAGTTTTCTGAAGAATTGAGATTTTCAACGCCATAACAGTTTTTGAGTTTTGCAATAATATAAATGTAAAAAAGTAATACAATATGCCCTTTTCTGTGCTATTGTAATCCAAGAATTCCCCTAGAAATAAGATTTTCACATCTACGAGAAAGAAAGCACTCTTTCCAGCCAGTCACTTCACTGGCACTCCAACAATTTTGGTTTCCATTGCTTATTATTGAAGGTTGGAACTACAACATTATGGTACTGAAATCTATTTGATCTTTGGGTACAAAATATGGAGATAGTACAATATAGCACTGATATAAAATAGAGATACATAGCTCTCATTCAAATTTGGTATTTGTCAGATATGATATATGTGACCCGCCATATCAAATCCAGTCGTAAGTCGGGATTTTTTTACCCTGTGCCAATGCATTCTCTTATATATGCGAGTCGACCATAGGTCGCCTCGCATATATAAGAGAATGCATTGGCCTAACAATTTTTTACAATTTTAATAATTTTTTCTTGTATTCTTTAACAATTTTATAATTTTACCCATACAGAGCCCCAGACAAACATGAGCAGAAGACACTCTTCTATATGCTTCTATATATGTGTGGGGCTCCATGCAGGGTAATGGATGTTTTTTATTTTATGTCCTAAAAAATGTAAGAAACATTTATTAAAACAAAATGATAAAAAATTGTTAGGCCAATGCATTCTCTTATATATGCGAGGCGACCTATGGTCGACTCGCATATATAAGAGAATGCATTGGCACAGGGTAAAAAAAATCCCGACTTACGACTGGATTTGATATGGCGGGTCACATATGTTGATTTTCAGACAGGAAATCCCGTGCTGAATCTAACAATACCAGTTTCCCCACCAAAATGGACACTCAGCTGACGATATGTGGCAATGGAGGCACCATAAAGAGTCATATTTAAACATATAATTCATATTTAAGAATGAAATTGTGAGTTGATATTTTGCAAAACATCTCTCTTTGAGAGTTTCAAATACTGCTATTATGAGAATGAAAAGTATGCAGGAATAATTCTGCAAGATGTAATCAAGAGGTGTTCAAAAATGAATAAAAATACTCTCACATTTATGGAGTATTTGTGATAGAAATGAGGATAAATTATTACTGCTGACTGCACATGTTTCTATTAAACCTTTCATGATGTGAGCTGCCTGGTGCAGCATTAAAGATCCTGTGCCAATGCTTTCTTTTATATATAAGAGAATGCACTGGCTTACAAGGTGAAGCTAAATATTGTTAGGCCAATGCATTCTCTTATATATGCGAAGCCTCTCTATGGGAGACTCGCATATATAAGAGAATGCATTGGCACAGGGTTTTCGCAAAATTTCAGGAAGCTCCAGTCATGGAAGGGTTAATGTGATTCATAATGTTCAGGGCTTAAATTGATCCCCGTAAATGCTTTCTTGGTCACATTTGTTTTGTTAATAGGTCAATGATGCACACCACAGTTGCCAAATAGTTGTTGTAGTTTCAACCTGAAGATACAGAAACAATACATGAGAAAAGGAAAGCCCATACAGGTTTGACTTTATAAATACGATGTTGTAACAAAAAATACACAAGAAAAAAAAAGTGTGACATTATGAATCTACATATCACACTTAAATAGCCAAATAGTACAAGACCGTATATGCACGCGACACGTGTAAAGTGGAGTCTGCATGCATATAATTATAATATGGCAAGGCAAATGTATGAATAGCTACATGTATGCATAAAAAGGCGCAAATACATAATATATATAGGTCAGAGAGAAAGAGAGAGAAGAGGAGAGAGAGATGAAAAAACAGGAGAAAGAGCAAGAAATAAAGATAGAAAGAGAGAAAGAGAGAGAGAGAGAAAAAGCAACTGGGTGAGAGAAATGTTGAGTACACGACTGCAGAAAATAACAAGAAACTATTCCTTTGTCCTAACAAAGAAAGGAACATCACAAATGTTAAGGATTCTGCAGTTTAAATGTTTAAGCAATACCAAAGGTTAACTCGAAGAGGAGTATAAAGTTATGGTACTCACGTCTGGTATTAAGTGTCGGCCACCCGAGTTCTGTGAGGAGTATTAAGTTATGGTACTCACGCCTGGTATTAACTTTCGGCCACCCAAGTTCAGTGAGGAGTATTAAGTTATGGTACTCACATCTGTTATTAAGTTTTGGCCACCCAAGTTCAGTGAGGAGTATTAAGTTATGGTACTCACATCTGGTATTAAGTTTATGACCATCCGAGTTCAGTGAGGAGTATAAATTTATGGTACTCATGTCCTATATTAAGTGTCGGCCACCCACGTTCAGTGAGGAGTATTAAAGTTATGGTGTTCGTGTCTATCATGTGTCAGCCATGTGTTCGTGTCTATCATGTGTCAGCCATGTGTCAGTCTATTTATGGTACTCATGTCTGGTATTAAGTGTCGGCCACCCGCGTTCAGTGAGGATTATAAAGTTAGGTACTCACATCTGGTATTAAGTATCGGCCACCCGAGTTCAGTGAGGAGTATTCAGTTATGGTACTCACATCTGGTATTAAGTTTATGATCATCCGAGTTCAGTGAGGAGTATTAAAGTTAGGTACTCACGTCTGGTAATAAGTGTCGGCCACCCGCGTTCAGTGAGGAGTATTAAAGTTATGGTGCTCATGTCTATCATGTGTCAGCCACCCGAGTTCAGTGAGGAGTATTAAAGTTATGGTACTCACGTCTGGTATTAAGTGTCGGCCACCCGCGTTCAGTGAGGATTATTAAAGTTATGGTACTCATGTCTGGTATTAAGTGTCGGCCACCCGAGTTCAGTGAGGAGTATTCAGTTATGGTACTCATGTCTGGTATTAAGTGTCAGCCACCCGCGTTCAGTGAGGATTATTAAAGTTATGGTACTCATGTCTGGTATTAAGTGACGGCCACCCAAGTTCAGTGAGGATTATTAAAGTTATGGTACTCACATCTGGTATTAAGTATCGGCCACCCGAGTTCAGTGAGGAGTATTCAGTTATGGTGCTTGTGTCTATCATGTGTCAGCCACCTTTGTTCAGTGAGGAGTATTCAAGTTATGGTGCTCGTGTCTATCATGTGTCGGCCACCCGAGTTCAGTGAGGAGTATAAAAGTTATGGTACTCACGTCTGGTATTAAGTATCGGCCACCCGAGTTCAGTGAGGATTATTAAAGTTATGGTACTCATGTCTGGTATTAAGTGTCAGCCACCCGCGTTCAGTGAGGATTATTAAAGTTATGGTACTCATGTCTGGTATTAAGTGTCAGCCACCCGCGTTCAGTGAGGATTATTAAAGTTATGGTACTCATGTCTGGTATTAAGTGTCAGCCACCCGAGTTCAGTGAGGAGTATTCAGTTATGGTACTCATGTCTGGTATTAAGTGTCAGCCACCCGAGTTCAGTGAGGATTATTAAAGTTATGGTACTCATGTCTGGTATTAAGTGTCAGCCACCCGCGTTCAGTGAGGATTATTAAAGTTATGGTACTCATGTCTGGTATTAAGTGTCAGCCACCCGCGTTCAGTGAGGATTATTAAAGTTATGTACTCACGTCTGGTATTAAGTATCGGCCACCCGAGTTCAGTGAGGAGTATTCAGTTATGGTACTCATGTCTGGTATTAAGTGTCAGCCACCCGAGTACAGTGAGGATTATTAAAGTTATGGTACTCACGTCTGGTATTAAGTATCGGCCACCCGCGTTCAGTGAGGATTATTAAAGTTATGGTACTCATGTCTGGTATTAAGTGTCAGCCACCCGAGTTCAGTGAGGAGTATTCAGTTATGGTACTCATGTCTGGTATTAAGTGTCAGCCACCCGAGTTCAGTGAGGATTATTAAAGTTATGGTACTCACGTCTGGTATTAAGTATCGGCCACCCGCGTTCAGTGAGGATTATTAAAGTTATGGTACTCATGTCTGGTATTAAGTGTCGGCCACCCGCGTTCAGTGAGGATTATTAAAGTTATGGTACTCATGTCTGGTATTAAGTGTCAGCCACCCGCGTTCAGTGAGGATTATTAAAGTTATGTACTCACGTCTGGTATTAAGTATCGGCCACCCGAGTTCAGTGAGGAGTATTCAGTTATGGTACTCATGTCTGGTATTAAGTGTCAGCCACCCGAGTTCAGTGAGGATTATTAAAGTTATGGTACTCATGTCTGGTATTAAGTGTCAGCCACCCACGTTCAGTGAGGATTATTAAAGTTATGTACTCACATCTGGTATTAAGTATCGGCCACCCGCGTTCAGTGAGGAGTATTAAAGTCATGGTGCTTGTGTCTATCATGTGTCAGCCACCCGCGTTCAGTGAGGATTATTAAAGTTATGTACTCACGTCTGGTATTAAGTATCGGCCACCCGAGTTCAGTGAGGAGTATTCAAGTTATGTACTCACGTCTGGTATTAAGTGTCGCCCACTCTAGATCAGTGAGGAGTATTAAATTATGGTACTCACGTCTGGTATTCAAAATTATTTCAATCAAGATCCAATTCATCCAATTACAAATGAAACAACTTGACAATGAGCACTATTAACTTACCATTAATAACTAACTTACCGTTAATAACTCACATGTTGGCGGGCATCTATGATTCGTGGAGAAGAATATAACAGTTCAATCAATTCAATGCCATGGTTCAATGTTTCACATGTCAAAGTTGCACAATACATGACAATAGGCATGAAAACGCTGTAAGAAAATACTGGTCTGTTCGAGCACGGTCCAATGAATAATGATGGTAGCAATTCATACCAGTGTCCGGCATCCTATCACCACACAAAACAACATTCTCATGACAATAATAGGCTGAAAAGTACATCAAATACTTATACAGATTTCTTCAAGAACGCTCTTTATTATTACCATATCATGATAAATCTAATGATGAGAACTGTTTATTGTTACATCATTTATTAAAAATGGGCCCCTTTTTTCTTTCTGAATTAATAATGCTATTACTTCATTCAGAAGTTCGGAGGCAAATATAGTTTGTAAATGTATATCATGTACTTATCAACCTATTTTCATCCCAGACACATCAAAAGCAAACAATTACTACATTTAATTTGTGGACTGAAGATTATAAGTTAATTGTACACACCAACAAGCCTGAGTTTAGTGTGTCTGTCATTTGCAGAATGAGGTCCCCAGAGGGTGAATTTAGTGATGCTAACTTGCCTAGCAGGAAAACCAAACTCACCCTCTGGGGACCTCATTCTGCATGGCCTCATCAGCTATGGGAGACATAGACTCAGATAGAAGTTCCCAAATGGTGAATATTGTGATGTACACCCATTGGGAACCTCAATTATGCATTGTGTCATCTGTCAATTTGAGGATACAGAAAAACTAAAATAAAATAGAAATGGAATTTATGTGGAGAACTTTCTATAAAAATTTGATAATAAAGTAACTTTCCAGAGAAGATGAGGCCTAAGGAGAATGAGGTCCACATAGGGTGAAATTAGTGATGCTAGCCCACTATGCGGGATAGTGTCACTAAAATCACCGTCTGGGGACCTCATTCTGCAACTGACAGGCAAACTAAACTCAGGCTTGCACACCAATGAATACATACATTAGTATTGTCTTCACAACATCCAGTATAAAGTGGATTATCGGTGATCAGAAAGTGATAACATATCCTTTAAATGACAGCCACTATATAATCAAACAATGACAGCTTTTAAGATCACTAGGGACTACAACTTTCGCACACCCTACAGGCCACATCCCTCACCCTCACTAGGAAATCCCTAATCATCTTAATAGCTGTCATTGTTTAATTAATGATTAAACCCCTCAGTCACCACACCCCCGAACTCAGTATATCGGGAGAGCACCCCACATAGCAGATCTCTCATTTACATCTTCCAGATCATCACTGTAATCAAAGGCATCTGCTTGCCACATGCCCACTCCAAGTAAACCCAGTTTTTGAGCAAGCTCATACTTATATTTCAAGGACTCGGGGTCGTCATACCAAATCTGGTCAGAGTGCTCAGCATCAACCTGCAAAAAATAAGGTTAGATTGAGTTATTATTACCTCGTCAGCATATGATGATCAGCCTTCATGGTGAGGTGCCTGACACTTAAGAATGTATTAAGGCCAGAAAAACAAAATAGTTCATTTCTTATGAAATTTCTTTTTAAAAGTGATGAGAAAGGCAGATGTTTGCATGTATTATTTATGCTAAATCATTTTGGTGCGAAGCATGTATTTATATATAAGATATAATATTATTATCCTATATTCAGCAAAGACACTAAATATGGTAAATCTACTGAATCAGAACTGCTGGACGAAATCTGTAAAATTTAATCTAACCTAATAAGCACCAGCCATCAAGTTTTATTCAACAGACGCTTTTTACGCGAGGGCGCCGTACGTGCCGCAGACTGCCTGTTTCGGCGTGGGCGCGTTCGCGAAAGAACATTCCGGCGTCGGACCCACCGCCTCCTGGGGCGAACTTTTCAAATTTATTGATTATAATAATGTGATACATTGATGGAAAGAGCTCTAACAGGGTTGTGTCTAGGATGGGGCAGTATTTATATATTTATTTATTTTGGCATCACCTACATAAGTCAGAGGCACAGGTTTTTTGTGGGTACAAGGCATTCCTGATTCCTAAGAAACGATTTTGTTTATCTGGCCTCATTCAAGAAATGGCATTTCTCAGACAACAAAGAGAAATTCCTCAATCGTCATTCCGCCTTTGTTTCCGCATACAATATGACGAGCATCCATGAAAATTGTGGCCACCTTGCATTTCATTCAATGTTGCCACATGGAAACAACTCAAATCATGGCTCAAGTGGACAAGGGTGAAGCATTTGAAGAGTTATTCACATTTACTGATTATCACATGCAAAAATTCAGATCTGGTCCATTGCCGACAGTGCCTACTTTTTCATCATCAACCATAATGAGATAGTGGATGAAACTAAAAAAAAATAATATATATAACACCCTACATACCTTACTGACCCTATTGTTTTTGGGCTCAGTTACGGGAAACAAACCTAATTTTATACCTTATCCAAGGTCGATACTAACCTGGTATGTGTAGTACGGAGACATCGCCGTTTCATCCCATAGACGTTGTGCTGGAGAATTCTTCAGCCATTTTACTAGTATATGATATGTATGTTGTTTGCCAGCAGCATCACTACATTGTGCACCTCTAAACGGCAGATGCTTGATGAAGCATTCGTTCTTCTGCAATAAAAAAGACAGCCCTTACACATGCTGTGTGACCATAGTGTGTCTGATATTTGCAGAATGAGGTCCCCAGAGGGTGAATTTAGTGACGCTATCCAGCACAACGGGCTAGTATCCCCCAATTCACCCTCTGGGAACCTAATTCTGCTTAGGCCTCAACTGCTATGGGAGACTTAGGATCAGATTGAAGTTCCCCAGTTGAAGTTGGTGATGTACACCCATTAGTCACCTCGCGATTATGCATTTTATCTTCTGCAAATTAGGGGATATAGAAACTGACAGATTCTGTCAGACAGAAGGGAAAAAAGTAACTAAAACAAAGTTAATTTGAGACTATAGATACTTCCCAGAAGATGAGACCTAAGCAAAATGAGGTCCAAACATTTCAATGATTTCCTGATTTTTCTGTTAAATATTAGCTGGTAAAACTGTCCCAAAATGTTGTATTCATTATACCAGAAAAATCTAAATAATAGTGAATATTAATTGATTAAGAAGCATATCCGAACAGGTGTCTTAAATAAATATTTTATATTTTAAACCCAGGGAAACTAAAAACATCAAAGATAGTTCTAGTCGAGTATTTTTACCATAAGAGTGAATCTGTTCGACCGAGAATCACTAAAAATGGACGAACTAAAGAACCATAACTTACAACTAAGGACCATAACTCAGGTAAAAAAAACAGCCATGATTTTTAACAGAATTCTGAAAAAATGGTAAGCACCCATCTAGAGATTACCCGTTGATCCATATGAAGTTTGGTGATGGGTCAGATGAGGGATGTGCTCTGTAAGGATTTAGTGATGATCAAAATCAAAATCACTAAAAATAAACAAACTAAGGCCCATAACTCTCATATAAAAATTGGACAACCCTGGTTTTTGAACTCGAGCTAGATATTGTTGTAACTGACCCATATACCAAATATCAATTAAATCGATTGACAGTTGTTTGAGTTATCGCGCTAACGGCCTCACGCCATCCGTCCGCCCACCTACCGACCTAGCCAAAGCATAAGTCATGCTTTTGAAAATCTTGACTAAATTTTTTTTAGGAAGAGATGGAGTATCTTTAGGTGGTGACAACCACTGCCAATTTCACAAAACTGTGTATTTTTGTTGTTTGTAGTACTGATATTGTGCACTCACCTCCAATTTTATACAATTATATCTGTAACCATACCATGGAACACCAAGAACCAACTTTTTGGGTTCAATTCCCTGATTCAAATACAGTCGTATGCCTGCAAATGTATAAAAATAAATTTGTTGTAACTTTACAGTGACAGGGCGATCAGAATGCAGACACCGACATTAGGCATATTGAACTCCAATTACTAGAGAACATCAAACTTCAAGCCAAAATCTGTCCAATAGTTGATGAAGTCTACATAACACCAGCATACAGTAATGCCCTAAGTAATCGACTCCTTTAACCACAGCAGAATTATGGGTAACTTTTCAGGATTTAGTCGGAAATATGGCTTGTTGCCATTCATCGGAAAGCTCTCGGGGAAAAGTTACCCATAATTCTGCTGTGGCTAAAGGAGTCGATTACTTAATAGGGCATTACTGTATGATAGATGGATGATAGATGAGAGATTTAGAATAGAAAATTCAAAGCTTGCACTTCAAGCATCAAGAGACTATAACACTGTAATATATAAGGTAGGAAATTATCATCCAGCAGTCACAGCCATAAACAATTTAATCGACCACACCAGATACATATCAGTACATTCAAATAACTAAAGTTATCATCGGGAAACCAAAATAATTGTCAAATTCTAAGTCGACAAGGACCATATAACTCTGGTAAAAATGGGCAGACCAAATTAAAATTTGAACTTGCCCTGTATTTTCATGTAAGCGATCCATACACCAAATTTGAAAACAATCTGATAACTATAGCTAAAGTTACCATCCGGAAACCATCTTGGACAGATGGATGGATGGACACAGGTAATTTCTATAGTCTGGGGGACAAATAGTTCAGCATCAGAACACGATCAGAAGAGTAATAATAACAACAACATACCTGAATTTGTAATATTATATGGAGAATTTGCCCATGCAATGCATTTCCCGATGATTTGACTACGAATGTCACATGCCATTACAAACATAAAGTCTGAGTTAGCCGATATGGTGGTAAAGTCATAGCATCTACTGTCAATACAGTCTGGTGACCAAGGCACATCCACTGTTACCTGAAGTATAGATGATCTGCATTTAGGTACAGTAAACTGATTTAGGTACAGTTAACTCATTTAGGTACAGTAAACTCATTTAGGTACAGTAAACTGATTTAGGTACAGTAAACTGATTTAGGTACAGTAAACTGATTTAGGTACAGTAAACTCATTTAGGTACAGTAAACTGATTTAGGTACAGTAAACTGATTTAGGTACAGTAAACTGATTTAGGTACAGTAAACTGATTTAGGTACAGTAAACTCATTTAGGTACAGTAAACTCATTTAGGTACAGTAAACTCATTTAGGTACAGTAAACTCATTTAGGTACAGTAAACTCATTTAGGTACCGTAAAATGATTTGAAAATGTTTGGTACTGATCCATTTTTTTTCACTTGAAGATCTGTTATGTTTAGAAAATACTTCTGTCAATATAAATAAATCAGGTGCATTTTCCAAGTAAAATTAATTATATTACAATAATTTATCGATCACTTCATGAAGTGAATCAAATGTATTGCAAATGGTTTGGTGAATTTATATTATTATTATTACCGAAATCACTACATCAAACTGATATTTTATGGCTCGGCCACTACACCCATTTGAAGAATTTATAAGTAAACTATTATTGTCAAAATATTCAACAACGTTGGCCATTCCATTTCGTAAAACATGACGTCTGAACTATGCAGAAATGTAAACAAACAGTCCTTCATTTGTCCCCAACAACTGGTAAACAAACGAAAATGGTTTCGCCAACTAGAGTCAATTTATTTAATTTAGACCAAAAATAATGGCGTTGTGTGTTGGAAATTTTATACAAAATTTATTGAAATACCTGCGTTGAAAAAGTTTATTCGCTGTGAGCAGCAACCGAGTGCTTCAAATAACTTTAAGTATTATGCGATTGACTGAAAGTAATTGTAATTACAATAATATTTTGATTAAGTTTAATAAAAACCTTCAATTGTTCAGACATAATAGTTGACTTAATATACATCATCGCTCTTCGTAACACCATCAGCATGAAGTATTTCCAGCTTGTAGAACAAAAGGTATACACACCTGTAGATATTTGGAATGTGATTTGAAAACCTCTGTACTCTCTTGAACAAGATGTGAGAGTGCCTCCCTCAGATGTAATTCATCTTTCCTAATGACTTGTTCAAAATCTATGTTGATACCGTCATAATTGTTATCAATCACAGTTGTCAGATGTGTTTTGATCCACTGTGATCGTGCAGTTTTATTGGCTAATTGCTCTTTTGGATAATCCACTGTAAAATAACAGAAACTCAATGTTCAAGTAAAGGTCAGATCAATCTCAATATACCATGTACGCAGGTATTCATGTTGGTTAATCTTTGGGTACAATATAGAAAATAAAGACTAATTTACTGACTGGGTGGTGAAAACTCCAAAGGCCAATGATTCTGTCAGAATTAATCTGAATTATCTCGCTATCAGAATTGGTTAATATCTATGCAAATTTAAAAAATGACATGGAATTTAATCCTTCTATGACTGGAGCTTCTTGAAATTTGGGAAAACTCTCTGCAAATGCATTCTCTTATATGCGAATCTGCCATAGGGAGCCTTGCATATATAAGAGAATACATTGGCCTAACAATATTTACCTTGACCATGTAAACCAGTGCATATAATTCTCTTATATATGCGAGGCTCCCTATGGGAGACTCGCATATTTAAGAAAATGCTCTGGCACAGGATCTTCAATGCTGCACCAGTGCAGCTTCCGTCATGAAAGTGTTTACAGATTTCATGGACCTACTAGTAATGGAATGGCTTAGCATTGTCATATGAAGGACCATGTGGTAAATATATAGAGTCTGATGAGGCTGAATAAACTACCTACACAAAGCAATAAACTACCTACACAAAGCAACATTTCATTGAAATGAATACCGTCACTGAAACTCAAGTAATCAGCAACCCATTTATCCAATATAAAGTATTACTTAACCCTTCCATGACTGGAGCTTCCTGAAATTTTGCTAAAACTCTGTGCCAATGCATTCTCTTATATATGAGAGTCTACCATAGGGAGCCTCAAATATATAAGCCAATGCATCGGCCTAACAATATTTACCTTGACCTCATAGGCTAGCGTAGTCTCTAATATGAGAGGCTCCCAATGGGAGACTTGCATATATAAGAGAATGCACTGGCACACTATCTTTAATGCTGTACCAACGCAGCTCCAGTCATGAAAGGATTAACGCAAGAGCCCATTATAGTCCATAGTAGTCAGCAAACATAGTTTAGTCATTCTAGTTATAGTATTATCTGCCTGGATTCCTTTATGTAAAACAATTCAGGGAGAACATATCTCCCTCTCATATCTCCCTCTAGGCTAGTCCACTGATGGACAGATAATTTCCCTAAAATAACAACTCTAGCTTCAAGAGGGTCCACAGTAGTGGCAGGACAGATAATTACCTAACATAACAACTCTAGCTGCATGAGGGGGCACAGTAGTGGCTGGACAGATAATTACCTAACATAACATAACAGCTCTAGCTGTATGAGGGGGCACAGTAGTGGCTGGACAGATAATTACCTAACATAACAACTCTAGCTGCATGAGGGGGCACAGTAGTGGATGGACAGATAATTACCTAACATAACAGCTCTATATAGCTGCAGGAGGATGCACAGTAGCAGATGGACAGATAATTACCTAACATAACAACTCTAGCTGCATGAGAGTGTGCCAAACACATCAGCTGTGGATTATGATAACCAGCCATGGCAACTGTTGTAATTTTCGACCAATCATATTTATCCCAGTGACTTTGGTTATTGACTCTAGAAAATATAAAAATCTGAAAAGAAGAAAAACATTAGAAAAAACTAAAATAAAAATGTGTCATAATCACTAAAGCATTTCCACATGACATGCCAATCAAGAGAATTTACCAAATAAAAACACAGACTAGTAGGTTGTAATAAATGCTTGCAGAGGCCACATTGACATGTGGCTGATCTTTATGGGAGACCAAACTCATATTTATTAGTGAATTACGTTTGAGTGTAATTTAATTATAAATAATTACACTTTCAAGAACATTGCATTCATCTTAAGTGTAATTCATTCCATTATACTTAAGTGTAATTCAGATTTAGTTTTAAGCTTCAGCATAATAGAATTGAATTATATGATGGCAAATTCATATATATTAGCTAATTACACTTAAACATAATTCAATCACACTTAAACGTAATTCAATTATGCTTTAGCATAAATAAATTATGCTTAAGCGTAATTGGGTTTTCTAGATTTCTTACCATCAATGGATAAAATAATATAATCTAAAATGGTATCAGTAAAATGTATGTGTGGTGCCTTCATCTATATGCCCTTGGAAATATTATTTTAACTCAATGACTGAGACATGTCAAAGGTTTCACCCATTTCAATCTGAGGGGAGTTTTAAGAGAGGGTATCTGCATTACGCTTAACAGTAATTAATTTTCATGCTATGATGAATTACACTATAAGCATATATGAATAACGCTTAAAATTGAATTTGGCCTATGCTTATTAAACGTAATTCAATTATGTGTAATTCATCATAGCATGAAAATAAATACTACTCTTAAAGCATATTACCAGTGTAGCTTTTCTCAGTCATTATCGATGCCAGCTCATCCACTGAGCACGTTGCCGAAAAGATTTTTGTACCGCCCATAAAAGAAGTTATTGAATATTTCATTATGGATTATGCAGTCTGAATCGTTGATCAAGCTTCCTTCATGCGATGTCATCCATAGACGCACAGGACTGGTGACGTAATTCAATAATAGGTCGGGTTTATTGTTTCTTTGTAGACAGGATAGTGGTAAACAACTTCAATTCTTTTTGCACTTTTTTAAGTTTTTTAGTTTTTTGTGGAATATGCACAAAATTGATGAGATGTGTAAATAACATTAAAAATATAGCTTGTTTTGGATGTGTGCCCAACCTGAATAAGACAACCTGAAAACAGGGAAGCAACAATAATTATATGGAAACCAAATTGACATTTAATAAATAATTGAGCTTAAGCGCAATAAGTACGGAATCTCTTATTGCGCTTAAGCACAATTAGAGATATTCCTTATTGCGCTTAAGTGCAATTAGACATTCCTTATTGCACTTAAGCACAATAAGATCTTCTCTTATTGAGCTTAAGCTCAACTAGATTTTTCCTTATTGCACTTAAGCACAATTAGGGATTCCTTATTGCGCATAAGCACAATAAGATATTCCTTATTGCGCTTAAGCGTAATTAATATCTCACTCATGAGATCACCCCTCTGCAAATAGTAGAATCCGAATGTGGACAGTCGCCTGAGGTCACCTCACCAATAAACTCCACCCATCGCACTATGGACAATACCATTTGAATAACAGTAACCTGGCTTATTGCGCAATAAGAATTTTCCGTATTGCACTTAAGCCCAATAAGAATATTCCTTATTGCATTTAAGCGCAATTAGAAATTCCTTATTGAGCTAAAGCGCAATTATATATTTCCTTATTGCGCGCAAGCGCAATTATAGATTCCCTTATTGCGCTTAAGCGCAATTATAGAATCCTTATTGTGCTTTAAGCTCAATTATTTATTAAATGTCAATTTGGCTTCCCATAAAATTATGTATTTATATTCATAATTTAGAAATTTGACACTGTGACAGTGTGAGATTAGTACATTTTAGAATAATTTAGAGTTTGAAGTTAGACCTCATTCTTTTGCGGAATTTCCAATGGACGACACGACTCTTTATCTTTGCATGGACATTTCAGAGTAGCGACTAAATCAACATATTGGTAAAGCAGAAATGCTAAGCAAATTTCCCCAAAAACAGACATTTTTAAATTCGTGGTAATGAATCAAATCGCTTATAAAGAGGGTTAATATCTCGAACAGCGAAACGGTAAACGGAAATTAACAACCCGGTAAACAGCAAATTCCAAAAGGTAACTCAGTCCAGCCAAATAAATAGTGGACGTTTATGCGAAGTTTCGATTAAATTCTTCTTTTTTGACTAGGGAATTCTTATTAATCTCTGACATATGGATTTATTGAAAGCAGAGATTGAGAGAAAGAAACGCCAATTGGAATCTAGCAATGTTATGGTAAGTAAACAGGCGTCTTGAAGTTGAAGTTTTTCAAAACAATTCATTTTTTTTTTTTTACAAATTTAAGAAATTAGGGATGCTGTTCCCTGTTGTGTATTCTCTATACACTCTCTCACATGCCCGGATTATCGCATTATGGAGAGGGATCGATTAGATCCACATTTGGAATTTGTACAGGAATTTTTGCCGAACTCTTGACTTCTTCGCCACAGCAGCCGAGCAGGTGTCTAGACTTTATTGTTGCAATCGGGACAGCCATTTGTGTCGGCTCGAGGTCATGATGGTGTGCCAAGAGTAGTGTCATCAGTGGTCATGACATCACTGTCACATCAGAGAGTAGCAAGGTAGGGCTGTACGGTATTTTGAAAACTGCAGTATTAAAACCAACTAGTGATGAGCCGATAATCAGAAATGACAATCGGAATCGGCCGATTCTGTATCTGTATCTGTATGTAGTATCTGTATGTAGTTCGGTGTAGTACTAGTAGCCTTGATTTGGCTGTAGGTTCACCGATTGTGGCCCATCGGATGACAATCGGTACTCGGGTTTCAACATCGGCATTTTCGATTGTCTAAATAATAATCAGGTGCTTGTTTTTCTTCAATAAACTGTGTTAAATATAACGATGTTTTGTTGAATAAATGACCGTAAACATGGGGAAAGTGTAACCAAACACAAATTTGATGCTATGCAGCCAGGTCCTGCCAAACACAGGTATAAACCCCCGAAAGTACACGTCACCTGACACATATAAATTACGTGGTTGACTGCATTCACCACGCTTCAGTTATTATATATCGAATGAATTGAAATAAATATGTAAAATATCCTGACGAGACCCATTATATAGTGTAGTGTGTTTACAACATCCCCCATTGTTCACCAATTAACGACTACTATTCAACGTAGTGACCGCTAATCACCAGCATTCAAACTTATTCCAGGTCAGCCAGTGACCTCAATGACCTAAAAGCCGACATAAAAAAAAAAAACAACATGCAGACAGTAAAAAAGTGTTGCGTCATCCTTGTCATCCTTGGTATTCAGTGTCTCTACAGTTGAGTTCAGGATATTGTGGTATAACATCAAAATTCTCTTCCTCAGACGGAGGTCTCATGTTGAATTCTTGTATTTTATTAATTGGATAGTGATAAATACACTGGTAACAATTATTAATATTATGTAATTGTTTTTATTTGTAATTAAACATTTCGTTCCTGTTTTGGTGTGAACGGTCATGCACTCTTCTGAGTTGTCATCGCAGCGAATGCCAAAACTCACCTGTGTCTGATTTTAGCCAGAATCAAGACATTCTATTGACTTAGTTGTATAAGGCGCGTGCACATTTTGAGGGGAAATACTGGGTAAACAAGTAGCGACTTATAGACATAAATCTACGGTAAATTTAGCATAATATAACATGTGTATTGGTTGTCAGGACGCCGGAATTCGTTCACAAGTCCACCCATACCTACCTTTATACTTATGTATGCTGGTATATTACTGATGTTGTTGCTTCCAAATCAAAGTAGTATATAACACATATAACATATTTTGGAATAATTATTACAATAATCGGAATCGGCACTTGAATTGGCGGATTGTGATCTCAAATCGGCGCAAGGCTCTATTTGACAATCGGCTCATCACTAAAACCAACACCATCTTACATCGGCCACATTATTTTATTCACGGTACCAGTATATCGGCAGTTCAATAATATCGCAACAGGTAATGTATTTTCGACTGATAACCAATCAAACATTCTCACACAAACACTTTATATCTGTTTGAGCACAATGAATATGTTGTGATGTTGTGTCAATCGAAGCAAATCTATCAAATATGCAGCCCTCTTAATTCAGATTGTTTGGCTTCGGCAATCCGCTACGGCAACAGTATGCCGTGGCCCAGTTTGCTTCAGCAAATTGCTTCGGCAATGCTGATTGCCGTAGCCAATTATGAAGGCTGAATATGGCACTGGACAGTTAGTAGGCCTAACATTGGCAGGCCTGGAAATCTCAAGGCGGTCTAGAATTTTCCAAGGCAGGCGTTTTATAGCCCGCCTCGTCTATGATAGGACATTTATTATTTAGTTATGTTATTGTGTTTAATGAGTAAAATACTGCCTCTAAATTGTAAAGAATTATATTGTACATTGTGTGCATGCATGAACTCAGAAACTGATGGTGATGTCAAATGGGCATTATGGCGGAATCATTAAATTGGGCTCTTGGGGTATCCACATCAGATCTATGCTTGACAAAGCATGGAGTCAACTAAATCTAGTACGTAAACACAGATACAAGCTAAGCAGTGTAACGCTTGAAAAAATACATTATACATTTATCCGACCAATACTGGAATATGCCTCCCCTGTTTGGGATAACTGCCCTGATTATCTTAGTGATGACATTGAAAAGGTTCAGTATGAAATGGCCCGAATAGTAACAGGTGCAACCATCAGTACGAGTAACGCGTGCCTTTTGTCAGAGACTGGCTGGGAACTCCTCTCTTCACGCCGTAGAAAACACAAGCTATGCCAAATTTTTAAAATGATACGAGGAACTGCTCCATCAATTTTAAGAAATTATGTACGACCAATTCAGGCAAATAATTCCAGATATAACTTAAGATTTGAACATATAAGACTACCCTCGAATATTAATTATGACTATTATATGGATTCTTTCTTACCATCTGCAATTACCGAATGGAACAAACTGTCAGAAACTACAAAGAGCAGCAGTACAATCGAAGACTTCAAAAAGGAACTGAACAGTGACAATATACGTCCACCTGCCTATTTTTATCATAGTAAATGTCGTAAATCTCATATCCTCCATACCCGGTTAAGATTGAACTGCAGCCACCTAAGTGGTGACCTGACAGATAACCATGTAAAAATTTCCCCCTTCTGTCTATGTGGGGAATTTGAGACAACTTACCACTATCTCTTTGAATGTACATTTTATCAAGAGCCCAGAAGAGAACTATATGACTCCCTACCAAATGTTGCCTTATCTGAGAATACACTAATGCGGGGGTCAAGAGAGCTTAGTCTTCGCGAAAACAAACAAATATTTAATGCAGTACAGACATATATTATGAGAACAAAAAGATTTCCATGATCTGTATGGGTAACAAATTGCTTTGGATTCCGGCCGCGTTATGCGGCAGCACGATGTTCTCCATTATATATGTAGTACTAAATGTCTTCCGATAACGATTATTTTGTAAGTTACTTTACTTGTCACTATCCTGTATATACGTGAAATGATTCTACATGAAGAATGCAGCGATATTCACAGTGAACCGCATTGAAATAGGAATTGGCCATTGCGATTGACCCCCCTCCCATGGAGCCTGACGCATGCATATTACTACGAGCATAATTTTCATCACGCAGCAACTAAATTATTGAAAACTCTGTCCCCTCTACTTTCTTACTCTCCCTCTCATCCTCTCTCTCTTCTCTCTCTCTCTCTCTCTCTCTCTCTCTGCCTCCTGCTATCCCTAACACTATCTTCCCGCTGTGTCCATCCCAACTTAAACTTAGTTACTTCTCCTTTAAAAAATATTATTTCTATTATTTCCCGTCTGATCGATACCCCTCCCTCACTTATTGGGGAAGGGGCATGTCGCCAAAGAGGAGAAGACTTCATATAAGCCCTCGGGCTTGTTGTCTGATCCTCATTTCCATACATTATCTCTTATATGTTGTATATTTATGTCATTTGTGTATTATGTGTATTATGTTTGGATTTGGAAATAAAAATATGTTTACACTAAATTCCGGAACGAACTGTTTCGTAAATCAGATCTTTTGATCGATTCTCCCACATTTTAAGAACAAAATAAATTATTTTTCTTCATAAGATTGAGCTTACAATATACTTCACTGGATAAAATCAACACATGTTTGTGGATAGTGAGAACCAAATGTCACTGTTTCAATTGAGTTCAACCTTTCGTTCCGTTTCCGGTTCCTATCAGTGAAAATTGTATTTAGCTGGTAATCTTTTAATATAATGAGCTAATGTCTCCAAGTATTCTTGTTCACACTGTTATTCAATTATTAAAGTTGAGAAACTATTCTCTATGTCCCCAATTGCAAACACCCAGTAAATCTATAGAGAGTGACTTGACTCCTGGAAGCAGCATCTGCAATCGGTGATGGAATATAGATTACTTTGATAAATAAAGCAGTCATTTGTAACTGTATTCAAGTGTAGATATACTGGATTTAATACTGTTCTTGATTGTGTATTTTATGTAAAATTACACAACATTGAGAATGCTTTAAACATGGACAAACTCACCCAATTTCGTTGCATGGGTTGGACACCGACTGACAAATTGTTGAGTACAAACACTCTTACATTTTGTTTGTGGTTCATATAAATTATCATAACATGTAAAACATACCGTAGTTAAATATTCACCATACCATAATTACTGTGGGGGATTTGACATTCACAACTGGACATTTTGTTTCCACATAACAAAATTAATTTAGATGGGGTTAAATAACATAAAAAATAGACAAACTAACGGCAGTAGTAACTCCGATAAAATAAATCATAACTTTAAAAGTTGAGGAGGGCTGTAGCCCTCCTTGGCAGATCTAGGAGGGCTATTAATAGCCCTCCTGGATTTCTAGACCGCCAGCCCTGCATGATTGGGCTAGATTAATTATATGATGTGCTCACTGAGTTGTTTATTTAGCTAGATTAATTATATGATGTGCTCACTGTAAACAATATTTATTTTCGAACAAAACATGTAATACATTCAAACAAATTGACATAAGTAATAATAATATTCAAAACGGGGATTGGACAACAAGCCTAAAAGGCTTTTATAAAGTCTTTTCCTCGGAGCAGGAAGTTTACCCTTGGTATCAGAGTAGATACCATATAGGGTAAATTTAGCAGACGGGGATAACATGTTAGATCCGAAAAAATATTGTTCAAAGAGGGGGTAGAGGGATAGAGTGCATGAAGGAAGAACGTTTGTCAAGTTAATTGGTATTGCATACCGTGCATCAGCCAAAACGAAAGAGGGGAGTGAAGCGAAGTACCGTATAATTATATTTTAGTTACACAACTTTTGTATTTATAACGTATACTATTTAAGAACCATGAAACAATCAAAATCAAATCGAAACGCATCGCGGCCCACGTGGAGGAAATGCGAGAAAAAAACAATCAAACTACTAGAACTGTTAATTAATATTAAAATTAAAATAATTGGTTAGAAGCGTACTTAAGCATTATATGATGTAATATGACGAAACAATGACTTAATTTGATGTGCTCACTGAGTTGTTTATTTAGCCTGGCAGTTTACTTTTCTGCCAATTTCTGGTGTGGTCCACACATGCAGACGGCAGGACGATTAAAATTTTACTTCCTGTAGTCTATGGTACCGTATAAAATTAGGTGCTGTGCATATATTACTCACCACACTAACAGTATGCCATTATACATAACTGGAACTCAGATATTGGTGCATTGGAATAACTATCTGTGAACGATAATAGGCTTTCAACTGAGTCAGTTTTATGGTTCTTGGGAATCGTGATATTCCTGTTATATGTTCCCACTGGTAAATGGCAATAATGTCAACAGCCCAGCACATAACCTAATAACGTCATTTAGCACCGAAGAGGTTAATGGATTAGCAGCTCTTATTTGTAAAATATTATATGCATGTGTTAACAGGTACTACTGGTATACATTTGAATGTAGTCTTATAATAACAATTCCATATTTAAAATATTTCATTTTGGTTATATATGCAATGGTTTTTCACTATAGTTTCTGTAGTCTGTGGTCTAGTTATAAAAAACAGTCACTTTTTGTAGCCAAATTGATGTGCATTCACTGGAAAATACATGCAGAGCTTTGGGCATCTTGTACCTACACAAAATAGTAATAAGGCTTAATCAGTTATGAGCATATAATGTATGGCAGATAATGTGGTCGAAAAATTAGACATACCCAATTTTTTCCCTGCTGCATCGCTACACATTAAAAAGCAGAAGTTTCTTGCCGCTGAATCCACTTTTTGACTTAGATTTTTAACAGGTAGAAATGAAGCATGTTTTAAAAATACTGTGTCCCATTTTTTTTCAATGCAGCGCTGTAGCGGCTGCGGCAGTGCTTTGAGGGGGTTTTGAATCCACTTATTGACTTAGATTTTTAACAGGTAGAAATGAAGCATGTTTTACAAATATCACATCCTTTCTTTTCTCAATGCAGCGCTGTGGCGGCTGCGGCAGTGCTTTGTGGGGTTTTGAATCCACTTTTTGACTTAGATATTTAACAGGTAGAAATGAAGCATGTTTTACAGGGGAAAAAAAATGGATATGCCTAATTTTTTTACTACGTTTCTTGCCATATCTACGAATAAGAGAGTCGGAGAATTTTATCCAGGCCTGAAGACCTTTAGAAATTATTTACTGGTCAACTAATTGCCGTCTGACATTATTAATAAAAAACGTTACATTTGAAGCATATATATGACCATAAATATGAGAATATTTGGGGGGAGGGGGTCGGTGTGGCGATGATGGTTGTTGACGGTTATGAGAGGTTGCACATGACCGATTTAGGTTGGTATCTTCCTATTACGACAACTGTACCTGAAACATTCTACTATGCATCAATTCTACTCAGGTTTTCTGAATTTCAATGGCTTGTATTATCTACATAATTGTTAATGTCCAAAAATGAAATATTTAGCTTAAAATATGACCTGCGGTCATTAGAAGCGCTTGCGAAATAACAGTCACCAGTAAAACTTATTTATATTTATGAAACTTTATGCATTTTATGTGATAGTATTATGGTACTTTAACAATACAAGAAATTCATTTATATCTACGCAATCTATTTCAGGCTCCTAATAAGAAATACTTTAAAAGAGGAGACCTGGCAGCAAAGGAAGCTGAGCAATATTGGAAGAAACATGGTCGACTTAAGGAGTTAACAGAGGCCAGCGATTCGGTTTGTAATCTTCCTTCTCTTAATATTGGAAGAAACATGGTCGACTTAAGGAGTTACCTTTAACAGAGGCCAGCGATTCAGTTTGTAATGTTCCTTCTGTTCATTTAAAAATCTATTCATGGTCCCAACCAAGTCTGATTTTAATGTGCCTGTCATTTGCAGATTGAGGTCCCCAGAGGTTGAATTTAGTGATGCTAGCCTGCTATGCTATGGGGACCTCATTCTGCTTAGGCCTCATCTTCTCTGGAAAGCACATTCATGCACATATTCTCAAAATAAGTGTCCCCCCTTGACCACGCTGGAACCGCTGTGTGACTGCATTGAATAATGACCATCATTGTGTTTCTTTTGTTAACACAATGTGGTTCCAACTTTGCTTCAATGCGGTTGCAATATTCCTCAATGCGTTGGAGATAGCCATCATCTCAACATATCGTGGTGGAGGTGACCATTAATGAAACAGATTGATGCCGTAGGTACTGCCAGCGATACGTCTTTGTGACGGCTTGTTTTGGCCAATAACCAGCCTGCTGACCAATATAACCGCAACTACACTGTGACCGAACAGAGACTTGGAGTGTGAAAATAACACAAATTATTCAAAGCTGAATGTAAATTAAAAGATATACTGCAAAATAATAACTTGAACACAGTGCATTAAACTTCAACATGGTCTCAACACACCTTCAATGTGCTATAAACTTAATAATTGCGTTAAGAGGGACACTTGTTTTGAGAATATGTGCATGCCTATGTATAATGATATACAATTGAAGAACTATTGGAATTTTAATCACACTTTATGTTACAAATGCTATATTATAAATCATGCAAAACAACATGTATACAAATATATCAGAATCTCAGCAATAAAAATAATTGAAAAACCACATGTATACAAATATATCAGAATTTCAGCAGTAAAAATAATTGAAAAATCACATGTATACAAATATATCAGAATCTTATTATTTAAAAAAAAAGAAAAAAGAATCTGCAGTGTAAATTGACCATTTTATGCATTTTGGAATGGTTTTTATTACAGGACAGCCAGGATAGCACATCAAATGCTCAGACATCAGACGAAAACAAGAATCAGGAAGATAAAATACCTCAGCTTTCAAGGAAAGAGGTACGTACCGTAGGCAGCACTTTATTGTAATGTGCCAAAAAATTACTTATTTTTGTAATATGGTCAAATGTTCAATACCACAGTTAGTCAATGAATACCACAGTTAGTCAATGAATACCACAGTTAGTCAATGAATACCACAGTTAGTCAATGAATACCACAGTTAGTCAATGAATACCACAGTTAATCAATAAATACCGCAGTTAGTCAATGAATACCACAGTTACTCAATGAATACCGCAGTTAGTCAATGAATACCACAGTTAATCAATGAATACCACAGTTAATCAATAAATACCACAGTTAGTCAATGAATACCACAGTTAATCAATGAATACCACCGTTAGTCAATGAATACCACAGTTAGTCAATGAATACCACAGTTAATCAATGAATACCACAGTTAGTCAATGAATACCACAGTTGTTGGAACCACAACATATGATGTACAACAATCTTTAACTCCTCAAAAGACATTTCTAATAGACATAATTTGAACTGAAACTTTTAAAAACAAATTTTGAGGTTCCGATTTCACAATAAAATGTGTAGACTCTGCAGTTCAAAATAGACTCATTTTGGGTTAGTGGAAATAAAGGTCTATTTGTAGGCCTAACAGTGTGTTTGCATCTCTAGATATCAACTTTGAACTTCTAAGACTTCTTTCTGCCCTATAATATATGTTGTTTCTTACTGGATGCTGACCATTGTCTGTTGCTGCTTATCTTTTTGTTGATGTATGTATCCCATCAGGTCGTGAGAAGACTTCGAGAAAGGACTGAGCCAATAATCTTGTTTGGTGAATCTGAATTTGAAGCCTTCCTCAGATTGAAGAAACTGGAGGCTCTGGAGCCGGAAATAAAAAAGGTAGGTTTCTGTGAGCACACCTCACATGTCACATCTCTCATCCAATTTTCACCAAACTTCATATGAATCTTCGGAGTAACCTCTAGATCTGAGCCATCAATTTTTCCCGAAATTTGTTAAAAAAACATGGCCGCCAGCAGCCATTTGAATTTCAAATTTGCAAAAAGTCGACGATCAAACGGTCTCAGACCAAATTGCGGATGAAGATGGATAACTCTAAAATCAAGTCACTTTAGGAGTTGTTGAAAATGTGGTTAGCATTATTTTTGGGCAATTAATCGATTCTGATAACTGAAGGGGCTTTTCAACAAATGTTGTTGTTGTTGGAATCTAATGATATGGGGGACCATCGAATCAGATCGAGTACTTTTAACCTACCAGAAATTCCTTGTTCACCAATCAGAAGAAACCTTTCTGGAAAATTGCAGTACAGCATACTTAGCTGATATCTTGACATACTCCACGAAGGCTTTCTTTCACATCTATTACAGTATAATTTTGCAAGAATCAAAATATAACATTTCTACAGGGAATCAGCTGCTTTTACAAGAATCAAATTAAGAATCACGATTGTGATTCTCATCAGATTTTAAGTCCGTTAGTTAGCAATCAGTATTTTATTAATCGCTGAGATTCACAGCATAGATAGCTCTGAAGTGAACATTTTTATCAAATTTTAGAACAGATAACTTTGGCATATAACTTGGTTCATGTTTATGTTCAGGGAAGGAATATTTGTAATTGTAATTGTCTGTAATTAATTACTTTTTATTAAGTAACTGAGCAAGCCTTGAAATAGGGTGTCTGTCATTTGCAGAATGAGGTCCCCAGAGGGTGAATTTGGTGATGCTAGCCCGCTGTGCGGGATAGCATCACTAAATTCACCCTCTGGGGACCTCATTCTGCAAATGACAGACATACTATTTCAAGGCTTGACTGAGGGTAATTTGTAATTGGCCATTTCTCCATTACTTTGATAAATAGCATGTAATTCAATTACTGTTTCAATTACATTTACAAAATGATCATGATTATCATTTAAAGAGGACATAAGCTATTTACATTTATTGGTGAGGTTTCATCATGCAGTTGTGCATCACAATCTTGGGAATAGACCATGTTTTATGTGTATTTATTTCAGTTCATATCTTTTTTTATTTTCTTACATGCATTGCAACTAATGTGTAATATTTAATGAAATTATGTTGTTTTCCTCTGGTTAGTTTAACTTTTATTATGTGAACAGGGAGAAGGGTCAAATGATTTTAAAACAGCCATGGACAAGGTCGATCAGGACTACTTAAATGAGATCAACAAATCTGGTGCTAATAATTCCCATAAAGTGTCTATCAAGGACGACGGTACAACACTCGAGGATATTGCGGTATGCTACTCACCTGTGTCACTCACAAAGTTTATGTCGTTCTGTAACTTAGGCCATGGTTAACCCTTTCATGACGGGAGCTGCGCTTGTGCAGCATTAAAGATCCTGTGCCAGTGCATTCTCTTATATATACGAGTCTCTTATAAGAGAATGCACTGGTTTACAAGGTCAATGTAAATGTTGTCAGGCCAATGTTTTCTCGTACATATGTGAGGCTCCCTATGGAAGACTCGCATATATAAGAGAATGCATTGGCACAGGGTTTTCGCAAAATTTCAGGAAGCTCCAGTCATGGAAGGGTTAATTAAGTTAATCATTATCAATTATTGTTGATATTTTTCTGAAGTTACTTATATTGTACAATGTAATTATAATAATATAAATATTACATCAATTCCAATCTTAGTAACAACTCATTTGATACATATGAATCGTGATATCAGCTTATGATATGTGTCTCCTCTAGAGTTCAAACAAGCCTGAGTTTAGTGTGCCTGTCATTTGCAGAATGAGGTCCCCAGAGGGTGAATTTAGTGACGCTATCGAGCTCAGCGGGCTAGCATCATCAAAATCACCCTCTGGGGACCTCATTCTGCATGGCCTCATCTTCTATGGGAGACATAGACTCAGATTGGAGTTCCCAAATGGTGAATATTATGATGTACACCCATTGGGAACCTATATTATGCATTGTGTCATCTGCCAATTTGGGGATATAGAGAAACTAAACTAAAAAAGAAATAGGCAAAAAAATCGAGAAAAAACTCCAAATGTCACCAGTGACACAGCCTAATCACAGTGTATTTTCATTCTAAGAACACCCCAACCCCTGGGGATGAACAAGAAGGACTTTTAGTTGATTCTTTTATTAAAAAAGAAATAGAATCTATGAGCAGAAGTTTCTATCGAAATTTGATAATAAAGATACTTTCCAGAGAAGATGAGGCCTAAGCAGAATGAGGTCCCCAGTGGGTGAATTTATTGACGCTAGCCCGCTATGCACAGAGATGAAAGTTTTCCGTTTTTTACTGGAATTCCGGTATTCTGATAATTTTCTGAAGCCCATCCGGAATTTCCAAAAAAAAATAAAAATAATATATATATATTTTTTTTTTATTAAAAAACACGTTCAAATTGATCGGTAAAGTCAAATCTTTACACAATGGCAAATTCTGGAGAGTGGAGACTGAGTTTGTCAGAGGTAAGTCGCCGTTCGGGACGTGTTACGAGTTCATTCAATTTTACTTTGGGTAATGGTTGCCGATATAAGCTATATGGCAGGTCATTATTTTCGGCACCGGTAATCTTCACCGGTCGCGCACGTGCTCGATGCCAAGTTCTGTGATAAGTTGTCTGTGATTGGTGCTTTCTGAAGGAATCTATGGCATCATGTTGATCTCCGCCAATCACCGCACAGTTATTATATCATTTGGTGCCAATGTTGGTGCCATAACTATTCAAAGACAAATAATAAATTTATGTCTTGTGTTCGTTAGAAAAAAACACGCTATTCAATAGTTATAATACATGTAGTTATGGAAGTAAAAAGACAGGACGATGTCTCAAATATAGATCGGGATGTTAAAAACAAATTCGGGTGGGCTTGGCTTCAGGAAAAGGATAACGGCGATTTTTTTTCAGACTTTATTCGAAAAATTAATCGCGCCGTAATCGCTAAATGTGCATGGTGCAACAAGGAAATAAACTATTCCAACGACGGGAAAAAGGCACTCAAACAACATTCAAAAGCAGTTTCACACGTTCATCAGATAAACAACATTAGCTCAAACCAGTCATTGCCAGCAACATTCTATAATCTCAAATATGATGGAACTCACAGTGATAACAAATCTCCCACTACTACTAGTACTTCTAGTAGTAGTAGTAATGTGAACTCTCATGAAATATGCTCCATTTCATATGGTGCACCACAAAATGTTCACAATGGAAATGTATGTTCAAATTTACGGAAACCAGAAATAAAGCCATTTGTCAATATCATTGACAGGAAATCTCATGCCGAAGCTCGGACTCTAGCCTTCATGTGTGAGAATTCTTTTCCTCTATCATTGGATCCACATCTAATTGATTACGCTAAGGAAATGGCACGTGATCGCACTGTTCTTTGGGAGTTGTCCATGGAGCGGACAACTGCCAGTTACAAACTTAAAGATGGTTTAGCTGAGGCGTACCATAAACGATTATTGGCCGACTTAAAATATTCGAGATTTTCTTTGAACATGGATGAGTGTCTGAGTAACAAACATGAAAAGGTGCTCTCAATTCTGGTATCGTACTATAGCGAGGCGGAAGAGAAGGTTGTTGTTAAACATTATGCGTCAGTTGCGATGAAAGTTGTGAATGCAGAAACTTTAATAAATTTGGTTTTGGATTTATTCAGTGAGGATGACATTCCAATAAGAAATCTTGTTTCAAATCTGTCAGATTCGACGAATTACATGAGGGGTAAAGTTAGCGGTTTTGAAACTCGTCTACATAAATATTATATACTGCTGCATACAAGCCAATCAATCAGGTATAACCGTGTATATAACTATGATAATTTCTTGCATGTCAGAACTTTGTATTCAACATATAAACTAAAAGTATATGTTTACAAATTTATAATATGGTTTCTACAGTATATTATTTCAAATTTGAATTTATTACTCTCATACTGGTAGTGTCAAAATAAGTTCCTATAAATATAAAAGCATGGCTCCAATTATGCTAGAGGGAATACATGCCAGGACATTCTGAGAATCAATCTCTATCAAGTGTTTCTACCCTGTACTTCTCCCAAATTTTTCAGACAGGGTACATGTACGTACCATAGAACATTTATTTTCACATTTCAAGGACAATATTTATATACATACATGTCTTGGTATAAAAGGGTGAAAAATTCAAAGTGAAACAAATCTTTAAAGTTTTAAATAAAGGAATATTTGTGTTGTACAATGTATAAGTTGGAAGAGTAGAAACAAACTTAATTTGGTCATGACCTTTAGTTATCAGATACAGAAAATCACAAAAAGGAATTTGCTATCTAAAAGGAGTGAAATATGACTAAATTTGCCAACATGAACAGCACAATATAAGGCCCCAGATTCACTCTCAGACCATTGGATTTCCAAAAATTTCCCGGGGGAGTGCCCTGGACCCCCCTTCTATGGGAGGGGGACACCCCCTCCTATACCCACCCCCATCTCGGGCCTACGGCCCGAGGGATATGCCTACGGCATATCATGTTAGGACCGAAATTATACATTTCAGGTATTTTTGTTATTGACCACTTTCATCCCTGGCTATGCAGGATAGCTTCAATAAACTCACCCTCTGGGGACCTCATTCTTCAAATGACAGGCACCTTATACTCATGCCTGTGTTGAAACAATTAGTTGACTAACCAACCTCAACACTGATGGCTCCCAATGTCAACTTTGTATTTTGCCATTTATTAGTCAGAACATTGTATATACTTCCCATAATGAGAGTTAAAAGACTATAATGTAGGAACATGGCACATTGATCAAACACTTGCCGCGGATGTGACAGTGTTAAAAACACAATGTAGTCAGTGTAGCACATAAGTCGTGCACCATTCGTGAGATAACTGAGTCACCAGATGCTCCAAGTTCCATGACGGAGAAATTGACATTCGGAACTCACAGTTTCAATGGAACTTTTTTTATCAATATTTACAAATGGTTGAAGAACACCGGTTTATCAAAATCACGTGATTAAATAAATCCGGTTTAGCTGATGGTTTACAACTTTTTTTATACCCATTGTGTTGATCTCTTGCATTCAACATCTGTGAACATAAACATTACATGAGTTCTTTCATCAACTGAATCAATTATGAAGTTTTTTATCATGTGATTTTATGAATAAACCAATGTTTTTCCACTGAATTATTGTCCTTTATACAGTGCTAGTAATGGGCGAAAACTTTGACTCAACCTTTGGGGTCAGGCTAGTCTACTCCAGAATACCAGATTCGGTTCAACACTAGGTCACTCATCATAGTCCAGTCAGTGAGAGCTCATGGTCAATTATCAATATTTTTCAAAAAAACTTATTGTTTATCTGAAATTTTCCTGAGGGGGACTACTCATCAATGAATATTTAGTAAACAAAGGGTTTAAGAGGTGCCTCATTCATGAATTTTCAAAAAAATCTCAATTTCAAACTATCAATTTGAAGGACAAATCATTATGTTCAAATTATGTAAATTTTTCTTGTTTACGTCGAAGGAGACTTTGACTCCTCATAGCCCAAACGGTGAGAGATCATGGTACGTTATCAAAATTCTTAATATGCTGTTTATTCGTCATTCTTCAGAAAATGAAAACAGAAATTGGAAAAGGAGACTCAGACAAAAATCAGGAATGTATTCTATGTTTTCTTAAGGTAAGAAGCTTGTAAGATTTTAATGCTGTGAACCCTTCCATGACTTTGCGAAAACCCTTACCAATTCATTCTCTTATATATGCTAGTCACCTATAGGGAGCCTTGCATATATAAGAGTATACATTGGCCTATCAATATTTACCTTGACCTTGTAAGCCAGCACATTCTCTTATATATGCGAAGCTCTCTATGGGAGACTTGAATATATAAGAGACTGTACTGGAACAGGATCTAAAATGCTGCACCAGCACAACTCTCATCATAAAAGGGTTAAGTCTGAAATATGTTTTTGCTCTTGTAACCAGTTGTGGCATGTTGATATGCTCTTTGGGGGGGGGCTCAGTTGGTAAGGGGTACAACTCCAAGCCACCTCGATCTCCAGCGCTGGCAATACGGGTTCAAATTCACATGTTTCGATCGTGGACTTTGTAACTCAAAATCAATACCTGGTGGAGTTGCTAATCACTCACCAATGGGCGGTGGTTTGCCGCAGATGGTCAACGAGTTTATCAGCCATTGAAATCACTGTTAGATTAGCTGTAAGTGTGCAGATTTCCTCCACCAATAAAACAGGCAATGTCGTGATATGGCCTTAGTTGCTGAAAGCGACATTAAACCCCAATCAATCAATGTTGATCATATAGGGTTTTGCTCTGGTAACCACCCTAAGTTGTAGCATGTTGATCTGCTCTTGGTGATTCTTATTTTGCAAATTGGTGAATGGTGATCTGTTTGACCATTTCTATACTAAATGGATTCTCCCACTCAGTCAGAAAAATATTCATTGGAATGGTCTTTTATTAATTTGGAGGCATGCTCAGGATATATAAGCAAATGACAGACAGAAAAACAGATAATACAAGAACAGAAGGATTCATATTCATTGGTGGGAAATGTTCAGATAATAAGTTTAACATAGTTGAAATTATTATCTGAACCTTTCCTAAAGGAACTACTCGTCAATGAGTATTTAATATAGAAAGGGTTAAGAGATATAAAATCAGCCCTCTTAACCCTTCCATGACTGGAGCTTCCTGAAATTTCTGCGAAAACCCTGTGCCAATGCATTCTCTTATATATGCGAGTCACCCATAATGTGCCTCGCATATATAAGAGAATGCATTGGCCTAACAATATTTACTTTGACCTTGTAAGCCAGTGCATTCTCTTATATATGAAAGTCTCCCTATCAGAGACTTGCATATTTAAGAGAATGCACTGGCGCAGGATTTTTAATGCTGCCCCAGCGCAGCTCCCATCATGAAAGGGTTAACTACTAAATATCAAGTTGCTTAGGCACCCTACCTATGTTTATTCCATAATGATGGTATCTTGTTTGTATTTTCCACCAGTATGTCCTCAAAGCATGGGGCAGGAACTTAAACGATATTCCTGAAGCGGAGAGACAGTCCACTAAGAACAGAATAGCCTTCGCGACACATACACAGACCGTCACCTATATGAAGCCTCTATTCCGAAAGCTCAAACTTAAGGTAACCACCTATATATATTTGTAACTGAGAAATTTCACCAAAAGAAAAAATTTGTTCTTAATTGGGAGAAACATTTGCTCCAAGGTAACTTTTCCCATAGTTTGGAACTTCACCTAAATAGTGATAATGTTATAGTTTCCCCCTATGTTTACTAAAACATAATGTTTCTGTGAGCCTCTGTGGCACCAAGTCTGAGTTTAATGTGCCTGTCATTTGTAGACTGAGGTCCCCAGAGGGTGAATTTAGTGATGCAATCCCAGTGGGTTAGAATCGCTAATATCCACAAATTGACAACACATTGCATAATCGAGGTTCCCAATGGGAACTTTATTCTGAGTCTATGTCCCCCATAACAGATGAGGCCATGCAGAATGAGGTCCCCAGAGGGTGAATTTGGTGATGCTAGCCCGCTATGCGGGATAGCCTCATTAAATTCACCCTCTGGGGACCTCATTCTGCAAATGACAGGCACACTAAACTCAGGCTTGTATGGCGCAGGCCTCAGCCTAGGGGTTCAGAACAGGGAGACTTGAAGTCTCCCTCCAGGAAATTTAGGGAGACTTCAGGAAATTTAGGGAGAAGTGGGGAGACTACCAAAAATTGACAATTTTCAAATATCGCTTTATTTTATAACATCAATAAAAAGATAAAATAAGAAATAAAACTAAAAAAAATTTGACTTTATCTGAAATTAGCCTAATTAATTGTTATTATACATTTAAAAATTTTGGAAATGTTTTGTGTAGCTATCATTTAAGCAAAACAATTATCAAGTTACAGTAGTAGTTAATTTTTTAACTAAATGGAAGTAGTATTATTTCCTAGACTGCAGCTTGGAAGATACGTTTGTACAGTCTGAATCATGATGCATGTAACTTTGTAAGTTTAATTTGGTCATGGTTGTAATGTGGGTGTCCGCTAAAATAAACAATAAGGACTAACTAACAAAGGAGTTGCAAAAGCTTTTAGTTTTATTGCTAAAGCTTTTATTAATTAATGGCCTCCCTTAATTAATGCCAACATCACTGGTATAATCCGATTAAAGCAATAAACTTGACATTTATTTACGGAAGCGGTCTCTTCAAAAAGTGCGACGCGGTCTCTTCAAAAAGTGCGACGCATTACCGAAACGAACTTCCAAAGCGCCTGGTACATACTCTGATAATGTCGTAATTGTTTTATATCTGAAAAGCGGGACGGCGGTCTTTTAAGTTAATTAAAACATTTATTTGTGACACTCACGATGGTCAGTAACAACACAGATGCGAACATCTCATCGTGTTTTCAGCGTGTCAAAACATTCGTGATTAACATTCCATTACCGCAAAGGGAACAAAGGCGACTGAATAACAACACAAAACAATAGGTCATATTTTATTTTTTATTTTAAACACTTGGGTCTTTGTCTCTGCATCGTCTGTTTCTTTTTGGGATGGCCGCCACAATTCATCTATATACGGAAATGTGTGGAAAAAAAATTAAGAAAAATAAAAAACCTTCCCCCTAAAATTGAAGGCGACTTCGATTTCGCCTTAGAGCGACGATAGGGCGAAGTCAGCGACAATCTCGCCTTAGTCGCCTTGTGAGCTGAGGCCTGGTATGGCGGTATTGAACCAGGGCTCCCATTTAATATCATACACAGATAGGACTCTGATCAGAATTCCACAATAGCAGATAAGGCTTCCCTTTAAGAATTTCATGTTGCGTATGCCACATAATTGTAGTTCTATCATTGTTGGTACATGTACCAAGCAGGCCTTTGACATACACTCAGAAACAGTGGGGTTTTCACGTGTCCATAATGACTTTGCCGCAGGCAGTGTTCGCGCTGGACCGAAAAAAACTTTAGCCAAAAGTTTAGCCAAATGAAAATTTTATTAGCCAAATGAAAAAAACTTTAGCCAAATGTTTTTTAGCCAAATTAAAAAAAACTATGGCCAAATTAAATCATCGTTTTCTGGTCGGTTCACAATTAATGACTAAAACGTCAAATCTAACAGACACAGGTAAAATACACAATAATTTAACTAATTTTGATGAACTAGAAATATTTTGATATATATCATTTATTAAAAATTTATTAATTAATCTTTATGTGGAAGAGTGATTTGGGGGGGGGGGGGGGGGGTAACCCGGGATTGTCCTTCTTAATGTCATTAATTTTTTGTTTTATATCAATATCTTTTTAAAAATCATTAAATATTAATTATCCTTGCGAAAATATTTAAGTGACATCTGGAAACTAATAACTTAATATTGTTACGCCATTATCAAATTGCAATCTGTCATAAAAGCATGCATATTATTTTGAATGTATCGGCATTGACGACAAATAGCCATAAAATATCTGTCGTGATTCACATTTGGCTGATTAAGCTATTGTCTTACACTTGGTGCTCATAAACCTTGACCGTCATAAATACAATGTCATCATAAACATGCATTGTGCAGGAGTCCCGTGAGTGACCAGACAGACAATGGGGGATTTGCGGATTAAATGTAAAATAATGATATTTTGCTGTTTCGTGCAGAGTGACGGGTTTCCCTTTGTACTGTCCGCGATCGGGTTTCCTTTTGTACAGTCGGCGATATATTCCCACTTACAATGTTTTCGGACTAGATCGTTCACATCACAGAATTGAAAACCCACTTGCCAAAAATTCATGCCTTCAGTCTCCATTTGGGGTCAAAAAAAGTTTAGCCAAAATTTTAGCCAAATGAAATTTTTATTAGCCAAATTCGAAAAAGATTAGCCATTGGCTAATTTGGCTACCGACAGCGCGAACACTGGCCGCAGGGCAATAACTTGCGAATTTGACAAAACCAAGCCTATTTTGAAACCAGAATGTTACATAGCTCGGATATCACAATATATGTGACAGCTGTGGTCCCGTGTAGCATATTAAGATAGCTGTCCATATCCAAGCCTTGAAATAGGGTGTCTGTCATTTGCAGATTGAGGTCCCCAGAGGGAGAATTTAGTGATGCTACCCCGCATAGCGGGCTAGCATCACCAAATTCACCCTCTGGGGACCTCATTCTGCCTACATCTCAGCAGAATGAGGTTCCCAGAGGGTGAATTTGGTGATGCTAGCCTGCTATGCGGGGTAGCATCACTAAATTCACCCTCTGGGGACCTCATTCTGCAAATGACAGACACCAAATTTCAAGGCTTGTCCATATCTGACCATGGGCAGAATTATAATTCTCCAGGTTAAATTTAAACCTAGTATTTGTTCGTTTTTGTCTTCTCAGAATTGATTTAGGCTATTAAATATATATCATTTGTTTTGCCATGTTCTTCTTGGTGCTGATGTTTTTACAGACTTTTCTATTTTTTGCTCATTTATCGGGTGTGAGTTCCTTGGGTCCCTTTAGTGGTGATGTTTTTACAGACTTTTATATTGTTGCTCATTTACCTGATGTGAGTGCCTTGGGTCCCTTTAAACTGTAATGCTTGAATTTATTTTCATTGCAGAAAGTACAGGAGGATATATTGATGTGTTTAACAGATATCGTCAAACATTTGATGGAAAGAGATTACATTATGGTATGCAAACACAGCTTTGTAGCAAGCCTTGAAATAGGGTGTCTGTTATTTGCAGAATGAGGTCCCCAGAGGGTGAATTTAGTGATGCTACCCTGCATAGTGGGCTAGCATCACCAAATTCACCCCCTGCGAACCTCATTCTGCTGAGGTGTAAGCAGAATGAGGTTCCCAGAGGGTGAATTTGGTGATGCTAGCCTGCTATGCGGGGTAGCATCACTAAATTCACCCTCTGGGGACCTCATTCTGCAAATGACAGACACCCTATTTCAAGGCTTGGAAGGGTTAAACACTCTCACTGCCAGAGTCTGACCGATCACGAAATCTGGCACGATTCTATCTCAATCACTGTTGTGTTATTTGGGTTTATGACATTCCAGCATCATCCTTTGGTGGGTTCAACCATTTTGTAGTTAAAAAGCAGCACATCTGACATGATGTATGAACCGGTATACATATATTAAACATTTGAAGTATGCTGTGGAATGGTTCATTCTTCACCCTGTTAACCCTTCCATGAGTGGAGCTTCCTGAAATTTTGCGAAAACCCTGTGCCAATGCATTCTCTTAAATGGCAGTCTCCCATAAGGAGTCTCGCTTATTTAAGAGAATACATTGGCCTAACAATATATACCTTGACCTTATAAGCCAGTGCATTCTCTTATATATCCGACGTTAACTTGCATATTTAAGAAAATTAAGGATCTTTAATGCTGCACCAGCACAGCTCCCATCATGAAAGGGTTAACGGGGCTGATTCTTGATTAGTCAGGATGTTCAGATACTCTCAACAAACAGCCATAGGCTGGTTGTTATACGTATTAGCTAAAAAATCGTGCAATAGAATTTTTTTGAATCAAGTAACTACTCATTGGGGAGTATTCAGTTATTAAAGGGTTAACTACAAAAACAAAATGCATATTCGGCCGATCCAGATAACATTTATATAATTATAGTCATTTTCAGGCCAATCATGCTTATATGGAGATGTCTATTGGTAATGCACCGTGGCCCATTATAGATGTTATTTTCAGGCTAACCATGCTTATATGGAGATGTCTATTGGTAATGCACCATGGCCCATCGGTGTGACCATGGTTGGTATCCATGCTCGTACAGGGAGAGAGAAGATCTCATCCAGATATGTGGCTCATGTACTCAATGACGAAACCCAGAGAAAATACATTCAGGTAACTAACATGTCTGCTAATTATATTAACCCTTTACCCAACAAAACGGCCAAAAACGCCCAAATAAAGCTTCAACAGCCTAAAATATCTTCGGTCTGTCTCAATAACACCATACAAATATGGATATCATTGGAACCGGTTCATTGACCACATTGTGATGGTTACAGTTATGCCCTGTGCCAATGCATTCTCTTATATATGCGAGTTGACCATAGGTCGCCTCGCATATATAAGAGAATGCATTGGCCTGAAATTTTTTTTTAATATGTTAAGCCAATGCATTCTCTTATATATGCGAGGCGACTTATGGTCGACTCGCATATATAAGAGAATGCATTGGCACAGGGCCGTTCTGTTGGGTAAAGGGTTAATTTAAAATTTCTGATGCATTAGATCTTTCATAAAGTCCATGTCAGACAGTGGTCTGTGCTTAACAGATGAGTTAACAAATACCACCTTGAAAGGATTATCAATTGGATTCACCATATGAAAAGATGTAAATAACTGTTATCAGTGTTAAACTATGACCAGTATGACCAAATATACATGGATATATCTATGCTTTGTATAATATAGGCATTATGTAATTGGACTGATATAACTTATATATCATTGCAATATTTGAATTCAAATTTATGCAAGACCCAAATTTATGCCATTTTAACTCAACCTTACTTGTAAAGTTTGAGCTATTGCCAAACTAACTACATGACTAAATCCTTTGGCATGGGCTACAAGTCGTACCTTTGTTTGGATCATAATGAAATTTGTCATACCCCGCTGGACAAAACAAGTGTACATTGGCACCGCGGTGTATTTGCCGTTCGGCTGCGGTGTCAGAGTTTGTAACTGCAGTTGAGCACCGCGGCCGAACGGCAAGTACACTGCGGCCAAACGGCAAGTTCACTGCAGCCGAAAGGCAACTACCCTCATGGTCGAATGGCATGTACACCGTGGTTTGTATTGTCTTTTTTCAGTTTGATGAAAGTACACCATGGCAAATACACCATGCCGATTGGCAATTACACCACGGCCCAACTGTAGTTAGCCGGTGGAGCCGCGGTGTAGTTGCATTTCGGCCGCGGTGGCAATGCTAACCGCACCGCAGTTAAGTGGACACTTGTTTTGTCCAGCAGGGTAGCTGTTGATTTTGAGATGTAGATAGGAATGAGTGATCTTGGGGTCATTCAGCCAAAAAACATGGCCACCAGTGGCCATCTTGGATTTCAAAATTCAATCCATTATCATGAAAGTTGTCAAGGATGTTAATATTGATATGTAGATGGGAACGAGTTATCTTGGGGTAATTCAGAAAAACATGGCTGCCGGCAGCCATCTTGATCCTTGGGCACATCCCTCATCTGATCATCACCAAACTTCATATGGATCATCGGGGTCACATCTAGATGGGAGCCATCAAAGCTTTCCGAATTTTGTTGAAAAACATGACTAGATTATTCGGCAAACCCTACAGGCCACCTCCCTCATCCGATCATCACCTGGAAACTGGAATTTCATGCTTACCTCTAGATGGGAGCCATCAATTTTTTCTGCCAGCAGCCATCCTAGATTTCAAATTTGAATGTATCGGCACACCCTGCAGCCCACATTTATTGGAGAATTGTTTTGAAAACTTACAGGCATGTTTAGGATCAACTCTAGATGGGAGCTGTCTTAAACATCTGTCGTTCTGAGACTAACATAAGTCACTTAAAAACTTAGTTATAAACTTTACGCTGATAATATATTTCTTGACAATTTACAGGGATTGAAACGATTAATGACACAGAGCCAGAAGGTATTTCCAACAGATCCTTCAAGGAGTGTGGATTACGAGAGACCATGAGAAAAAAGCATCTCCATGGCTGAACGATGAAAGGGAAGCAACTCTAAAGCTGAGAGATGAGACGATGAGTGGGAGGCAACTCTCAAGCTGAATATGAGGTTATTCCAATAATCTGAATGTTCCTATTCAGTACAACATGAGATGTACCAGGGATCCACAATTGTGCTGTCGTTTCATCAGACCATGCTGATGGTTTGACGCATTCCGTGAATTTATTCTGAAAAGGATGACTTGCGGATATCAATATACACTCTATATACAGCTTTCAGTTCACTCATACAATAGGCACAACACTCAGCACACTCAATTATTCTCACATACAGTAATGCCCAAAGTAATTGACCACAGCAGAATTATTGGTAATTTTTCAGGATTTAGTCGGAAATATGGCTTGTTGCCATTCATCGGAATCGCCGAGAGCTTTCCGATGAATGGCAACAAGCCATATTTCCGACTAAATCCTGAAAAATTACCCATAATTCTGCTGTGGTTAAGTGGTCAATTACTTTGGGCATTACTGTATTACACCTGCCAGTTCACTCACAGTAGATCACTCATACAATAGACACAAAGGGGGTGACAGGAAGACAGCCTCACCTGGCTATGCCACTCCCGCACAATAAATATCACTGACCTTTGAATTGTTTTGTGTGCATTATTATATTGAAATATATTTATTGTGTAAATAAAACATCTACACTCAATTAGTAACTCTCACATGTCACTTTAAGTCATACACATTATCATATTCAGCCTCCAAATGGATAAACATTTGCGTGCTGTCGTTTCATCAAACCATGCTGGCAGTTTGATGCATTATTCAGCCTCCAAAAATGGATACACATTTGCGTGCTGTCATTTCATCAGAAAATGCTGGCGGTTGTATGCATATAGTGCATTTATTCAGCCTCAAATACACATTTGCGCGTTGCTGAAACAATATTTTCTCTTCATAAGCTGGCTTATGATTACGGATTACTAAAGCTGAATTTTGATTACTGATTACTAAAGCTGAATTATGATTACATATTACAATAAAATGTGAAATCAGATGTCTTTTCTATTCTATATTCAGTTGTTCCATGTTGATTATCTATTTGCACTATCAATGTGTGAAATCTGACACTTTCAACGCTGTCGCCCGCTCCTTAATATCCTATTACTCTGGGCTTGTGAAAAAAATTTCCATGATTTCTAACAATGTTGTTGATATTAAATTGTAAAGCCACATGACGGTTTGCGCTCCAAAATACACCTTATAATATTCAATTTTCAATTTTTCCCCCATATCGAAATATGTTTATAAATACCTGAGCTACCTTTCTATCAGCATGATATGTCCCAGAAAGACGCAATGAAGTCATTAAAAAATACCACTTCAAACACAATGTTTAGGATCCCGTATACTATTTACGCCATTTGTATTCATTGCAATTCTGGAAACGGAATAATGGACGACTGTCTGGAAAAGTTATATTGTGTTATCTTAAAGGGGGACATTACCCTAAATCCGGCCATTTATGGGACCATCTCCTTTTATTAGCTCACCTGAGACGAAGTCTCCGATGGAGCTATAGTCATCACTCCTCGTCCGTCCATCCGTCAACAATTCTTTAAACATCTTCTCCTCTGGAACCATAAGACCGAATGGGTTCATATTTGGTGTGGATGTTCCCTAGGTGACTCTCATTCAGATTTGTTCAAATGAGGTCACTGGGTCAAATAGTTGCAAAGCCAGGGCCATAACTCTTTCCCTCCATAGTAATTCTTTTAAACATCTTCTCAAATACCATCAGGCCAAATGGGTTCATATTTGGTATGAAGGATCCTTGGGTGACTGGGGTTCAGATTTGTTTAAATGAGGTCACGGGGTCAAATGTGGGCGGGGCCAGGGACATAACTCCAAAAAATATTAAATTTTTGTTTGTTTTTTATTTAACTCCATGGTCAATTATTATAAGTTATTGTGGTTGATTGACGGTAACATGGTGTGACATTGACGGCTTGGAGCCTATGTTCAACCGAGTCGCGCTAGCTCCAAGCCGTCAATGTCACACCATGTTACCGTCAATCAACCACAATAACGTATATGTTCCATTGACAGCCCTTTAATTTTGTGGTGACAGCTAGAATCAGTTTCATACTGGAACCGATGCGTCATATTATAGCATTCTCATGTTTACGCTATAAACCCGTTGCGCCCCCCAGTGAATGACGTCACGAAAAAATCAATAATGTAGTTTTATAAATAGAACAAGAAAATCACAGGAAGTTTTGAATGATCGTAGCACAATTTGTTAGTGGATTTCTCTTGATTTCTCATCAATTATGTGGAGGACTGCCGAAGTGAATGTTGTGAATGGTACATCCACTAAACATTGGAGCTCCCATGTAATGTCCAGTGCTGTCGAGGGACATTTGGACGTTTTCAATGGATAGGCCTACTTTGTCCAAAACACCACCGCCATTTCCTGCAAATTTTTCAATTTGTTGTGTTGTTGTTGAACATTTTTGCTGTATTTGCGGGTTATTTGGGTTCCCGACATTACTGGTCGAACTTGAGGAATGTTCATGTCATCATGAGGCGGACACGCAGATCTCGGATTTACGGGCGGATTGTATGGCACAAGTGAGTCACGTGAAACACTACCACCGATGGCCTCACCCATCGCCATTTTCTCCCTGTCAGAAACTCGTTGATACACAGAGAGGGACGAGACTGACTTATGCCCGGTTACAGCCATAATTTGTGATGGGCTGAAATTTACCCTGCACAGAATTGTAACTCCTGTAACACGGATACTGTGATTGGTGTAACGTTTGGATATGAGGATTTTTTCGCTCAGGTTTGGCATGAAAAGACGGAGTTTATCACGCCCTACTGGCTTATTTTGGTACCATATTTCACCAGGATAATCCTCGAAACTGTCTTTAGGATACTGCCAGAGACGTCCACATGCCGGATTTAATTTCCTGAGGTAAGTTTCAAATGTTTTTACTGGACAGTTGTCATTTTCATCTAAGTCTGCGGGCATGTGACCAGAAAAAGTCTCTTTGTCGCCACCTCGGTGATTTTTTGTCAATTCGTCCTTTTTTTTAAGGACATATTTTCTGCCATCAGGATATTGGTGTATGGAAAATGAATCTTTGGTCATGAGTTCCATGTTTTCGTTTGCACGACGACAAAAGTATAATCTGATGTTCATTTGCACTCGATTGAATAACCCGTATGGTGTTCTCGGTGATAAATACAGGCTGTTATATATTTGTTTCAAATCATCATCTTCAATTTGGTCATGGTGTGTGATATCCCCTTTCCCGTGAAGCTTTATTTCAGACATGGCCGTTTTGAAACACTCATTAGCTTCAGCAAATTCAGCATTGGTAATGATGTCGATTTTTTTCATCTGTGGTGGCGACTTTAAATATCTATTCAAAGCATGTCTTATGTTTTCAAACGTGCTTGCCTTATACATCTCCCCCTTTTTCGAGCGAGCGTCCATGTAAAAATGACACAAGTGCTCATTCAACTTTACAGCATCAAACGTTTCGAAATTAGTGTCCTGCTTTTTTTCTTGCAAATACTCCCTTAGTGTTCTGGCAGCTACCGCATTTGAACTCTGTGTATTTTTAGGAATATTATTCGCACGTTTGGAAATTATTTCATCCATCGAATGATCGGCGAAGCGCTTCATTTTGTTACTAAATGCAGACGACGTAATTTGTTTACATCACCTATACAACAGGTGCGAATACTAACACCCCCCAAGAGTGAGTAGAACCACCCAACTTGACAAACGATGAACACTACAATTTGGATTAATCCATTAAAGTTAGGGACCGCTTAGTATAAGAAAAAACATTCATTTCTATAATCAGATCGATCGCCGTCAATTGTTATCTGAATTGTCAAACAAATTATTTGCAACACGGTCTTACACGTTTACGTGCCGGTAACGTTATTCCCCCAGATGGAGCCTCTTGCTCTATGCAAATTAGATGACGTCACCCGCCAACATAAGAACCTTTGCACGCGCGAAAGCCGTAAACATGGGATATGTTGCGCGAGCGTTAACCAATTGAATGCCGAGGATTTAGCTGGAAATGGAACATATATATATATATATATATATTGTACACCCCCCCTGGCCCTTTACTCAAGTTCACTGCTTCTGCCACCCTGGTCCCAAAAATAATACATGTATTTACTCAAATTCTTGACAGAGAATCATTATTAAGAAGCATTTACTTTGGCTCTAACTGTATGCGGGGTATGCCTATACATGTCAAGTGAAATCTGACATTTTTATAAACATTCCCTGGAGATCTGCTAGAGGTAATTAATTCCCAATTACAAAAAAACAATCTATCATATGTATTGTTCAAATCTTTCAACATGACATTTAACCCTCTCACATCCACCATTTCACTAGAACATATTTGGCAAACTTGAAAAGTGTTCTTTGAAAGAACCACCAGCTCTATTTAGCTCATATTTAATATTGAGGCTCCTTTTGTGATGTGTGATTTAGATTTGTTCAATCAGGGTCACCAGGTCAAGTAGGTGCAAGGTCAGCTACATTACTCTTTCTCTCCATAGTAATTCATGATAGGTCTTCTATGCAAGAATCAAATTGGCTATTTTGCTTATATTTGGTATGAAATTACTTTGGGTGACATATTTGTGAAAATGGGATCACAAAGTCGAATAAGGGCAGAGCCGGAAACATAACTATTTCACCACATAGTAATTCTTAAAATATGTTTGCAAGAGCCAAGAACTAGTTGGCTTATTTAGCATGGAATGTTCTTGTTTGACTCAAATTCAGATTTTTTTAAATGGGGTCACCTGGTCAAATAGGGGCCATGCGAAGGACAGTTTCCCTCTTAATATGCTTCCTTCACAAGGACCATCATGTCTATTTTACTGATATTTAGTATGAAGGGTTCTTTTGTGTCTGGCATTCAAATTTATTCAGGTTAAATAGGGTGGGACCAGGGACATAACTGTATGTCTCAATAGTAATTCTTAAAATGTCTTCTCAAGAGAGGTTGGACTATTTAGCTTACATATAGTATGGAGGATCCTTTAGTGACTGAGATTCAGATTTGTTAACATGAGGTAAACCTGTTAAGGAATGACGGGGCTATGGGGAGTTAACACTTTTGTTTCTAATAAAATCATTGAAATACCAAATTCATTAAAACATCTACCTTGGAACTACCTGACTACTGACATACATGTATGATGTTTTGGGTCCATGGATAATTGGGCTTCAAACATGTCTAAATGGTTTTATAAAAAGGGCTTGTGAGATTGGAAATTTCCAACAATTGATAAAGTTTGAGATGTCGGTTGTGAAATTCCAACCTAAGACTTGGGAGCCCGGTCGCGAGGGGACTTGTTGAGCTGGAGGAAGGGGGTGATCAGTAGTGTACAGTTGGTAATTTCAAGGTGGATATTCACTGATCTACATACATGAAGCCTCTCTAGCCACATATCCTGTTTAGATCTACTTCTTTTAAAGTGATTATGAAATTTTCTGACTGTTGTGGTCTCCAGAGTCCCAGTCTTATCAGTCTTTGCAGTCTGGTGAGCGACCCCACAGTCATTGACTGTCTTGTATTCAACAGAATATATGCAACAAATGAATGAATTTGAGCCATGGATTAGTGCAAAATACACTCATGTGCTCTATGAACGATGTAAACGACATGGTAATTATAATGACTTGAGCCATAAACTCATTTGCATTATAATTTCATTGTTGTTTACATCGTCCATAGAGCACATGAGTATATTTTGTACTAATCCATTGCTCAAATTCATTCATTTGTTTCATATTCTGATTATAAAAGGAGATTGTCCCCATAAAATGGCCAGATTTAGTGTATAGTACCCTTTAACATGAAGCTCTTAAAACTTTACACAATTGCTTTCTCTTTACTTAATCATCACAATAGACATTTCCCCAATTTACCATTTTGCTAGGAAATCTGACAAATGTAGTCCATTTATCCATGCAATAGTATCGATATCATCACAGGTGTGTTGGCGACAGTTTCATCTTTCAACCACAAGAACCCCTCAACTCCATTGCTATCCATAGCATTCAATAGATTCTTGACCACTGAATATTGTCTCCAGAGCGCAACAAGAGATGGACTGTCGTCCGGTACATACCCCCTTGTGGCATACCGCCTAGTGTGGGCATATGGACCCAAAAATCAGCATTTTCATATAAACAAAGATGAATAACTATAGAACAAAAAACCAAAACAAAAGAGTTGAATGTGGATAACTCTAAAATCAAGTGGGTACTGTTAACAATAATAACCACTTGATTTTAGAGTTATCCATCTTACACCCGCAATTTGTCCGTTTTGAGCATGTGGTTTTGCCAACTTGTGGCCCACATCTCCGAAAATTAATAGATTTCAAAAATCGATATCTAATCACTCTGAGCTTTGATGGGTGGGTTCCTCGACTCGAATCAAATATTTTTTACCCCCCAAAGCCAAAGAAATAGTAATTTAGGAGCGTCTAATCGGATTGAGTACCTTTAACTTGTAATTATAATAAACTACTGCAGCAAATATCTAGCTCAACCACTGCATTAGTTCCAGATAGCAGCTATCCAAATGCTTGAAGTGACATTTACATATTATATTAGTGACGTTGGTTCCTGGCCCTGAAGGTAAAAGTTCATTTTATACCCACAATCGCTTTGGACTTTTGGGCTCATTGTTGAAAAACCAGATTGGACCACAAGGACGTATGTGTTACATTTATTGCAAAATAATTCTTCAAATATCAACATTATCAAGACAGATAATAGTATACAATGCTCGTGTCAAACAAATACTTAAAACTTATAAAATAACATAATTAGTCATATAAACGCTAAACAAATTCTATAGGAGATTCGTATGCTATAAAGTCAAGTTTATCAGATCAAAACACTGTCAATATAAATACCAACAACCAAATCTGTTGCTATAGCAATGTGAAGTGTATCTCTCAAACACTGTCAATGTATATACCAACAAACATCTGATGCCATGGTAATGTGAAAATGTATCTCTCAGATTTTGCTGTAAACCAATATGTAATTTCATGAAATTGATACCTATATTTAGAATTATTTATAAGTTGGTTGTTGATGTGCATATCGACTGGACAATGAGATCAATCCCTATAATATAACTGGCGAAGTATTGCGATATCACACTGCGTAATCACCTCATTTAGTCCTAATTCCACAAATCCAGTCCTGTTCAAATTTCAAAAGCTTTGGAGCGATTTCAATATGTGCCAAATCATAATGTATGCTCTATCAGTTTCTCCTCAAAGCTACGGTATCAGAGAACACAACAAAGTATGAATTAATCATTATGATAGGCAAACGGAGATGATGTGGTGTAAGGTAATGTGTGATTGAGAAGAAACCATAAAATTGGATGTTAGTTGGAGTTTTTGTGCTTACATTGTGAAATGTTAGTTGAATGATGTCATGATTCGAGTGCATCAAACATGAACAAAATATGATAGACAATGGTGAAAGTTAGAAAGATTATTTGCACATAGTCATTGATAAACAACGACGAATATGATTGTGATCAGACGGAGTGTTAATGGTAACAGAGTTTTTGTGCTTACATCGTGAAATGGGCACAATGTTCTGAAAGAAATAAACCCTTAAATAAAATTTGAGCAGGACTTGTTTTTAACCCATTCAAGATATTCGTAAATAGAAGCCATGGACCACATTTAGTCAAAATCGGATAGCATTAGAATTATCACAGTTATGTCAGGCGGCCACAGATGGTAGGATTCCCATCTTCATTCCTCAAACCAAAGGATTTTATTACACAAAACCAAAAATAATTTTCACATAAAAACCCAAATTTGGATTTTGTTGAGTTATGACTGGCTGAGGTGATTAGGAAGTGTGTGGAGTTTGACATGGAATAATAATCAAAACATGGCTTGTCACAGTCTAAATATAAATATTCACTCACAAAATTAATTCTCAAGGAAATGTTCAATTTGTCAGTTAACACAGGTATTCACTTGAAGAATATATACTTTGAGTAAACAATTTATTTTATGTGTTGGATAAAAGAATGAATAAATGGAAATCAAGTCACTACCGGTCAGTTACCAAAGGTTAAAGGGGGACTTTATACTAAATCCATCATTAACTCATTTTCATTATAATTACCATGTTGTTTATATCGTTCATAAAGCACATGAGTGTATTTTGTACTCATCTATGGCTCAAATTCATTCATTTGTTGCATATATTCTGTTGAGTATAATGGCCCCATAAATGTACAGTAACCCAAAGGTTAAAGCTTCATCAAAATATCCTCAATTACATCTAAACAGCAGCAACGTATACACAATTACATATATACGGCAGCAACGTATACACAATTACATATATACGGCAGCAACGTATACACAATTACATATATACGGCAGCAACGTATACACAATTACATATATACGGCAGCAACGTATACACAATTACATATATACGGCAGCAACGTATACACAATTACATATATACGGCAGCAACGTATACACAATTACATCTAAACAGCAGCATATTTGCACCAACTTGATTTATATACTAAACTGTTTAAACAGGATAAATTTTACACATTTTTTTGGTAACTCCTCAGAAAACAACTGATGAAAATCTTGATTTTGTTTCTAATTTTTCTAGTGTTTTATTATTAAGAATTACAAATATATCTTTAATTTGACATTCCTCGATCAGCTTATTGTCTATGCTGACATTTGACATTCTTGTTTGAGAATCTGAAGCGGCTGAAAATGATTACATGTGAGTGATAACAGAGTCAAATAATAAAATTGCTGCAGTGAATCAGAGTAAGTTCCACAGGTAATGTGACAGAAATTCTAAACATAACACCGAGGTTCAGTTACCGTACTTGTAACCTGTAGTCTGTGTTGTACTGTTGCTAGCAAGACACCTGACAGTCATTTAGTGCAGATTTTTGGAGTCAGATGCATAACAAAACTTGTAACAAAGAGGAATACTTCTATGGACGGTGAACACTATGTGACCAATAAGATAAAAGGTCAGCCGACCACAGAGTCCCCCAAAAATGTGGGAAGTCGATGCCGCTTTGTTAAAGAAATTAAAAACAATGTTGAAATTTTCAAAGTCGAAATAACTCCGTAAAAAAAAAAAAAAATCCGTGATCTATATACATGTTGCACATCTCCAATGTGTGGGTAACAATACTCTGAAGTTTCAAATATCTACGATCAAAACGGTAGGAGGAGATGATTACACCATGAAGGTACCCTCATACAGAAAATTATAAAAAATGTTGAAATTTTCTAAGTCAAAAAGGGTTAATAACTCTGTCAAAAAATAATTTTTCCGTCATCTATATACATGTTGCATATCTTCAATATATGGGCAACAATATTCTGAAGTTTCAAATCTCTGGGATGAAATCTGTAGGAGGAGATGATTACACCATGAAGGCACTCAAAAGTGTGATGAACGGAGCCCGTTTCTTTAGTCCCCCGAAAATAAATGCAAGTAACTCACAGGGGTCCAGGCACTTTTTTTCTTCTTATTTTTATTATATATTAAAGACATATTATGGAATTGTTCGGGTGAGTGCAACTGATAAGTTAGTATGCAGGCACTATGCCAACTGGAAGAATGAAACATTCTACTAATATCGCCGAAAATCTCAAGTAAATCGACCATATCACTCCATATAAACATCATCTGAACTATGCTCAATTGTAAATATTTATTTCTCGATTCGGGATGCAACTATCAGCGATAAACAAACAAAAACTCTTTTGCCATTGAGAGTCATGCAATTAATATATAAGAATGACGTGTGTTGTCAATTTTGCGATAGTAATTGTAAAAATAACTATTTTGAGCAAGTTTATTCTACATTTCTATTTGATCACCCTACCTTAGTGTTTCACATAACTTTAAAAGAAGGGTCACAGGTGGATTTTCGAGGAAATAACATGGGGGGGGGGGGGGGAAAGTCTTCAAAAACACAATTTTTCAATCACTAACATCCATAATAAAGCAAAAGAAGTTAGAAAAAATATAATCTCAAATTCAAAACCTGATAGATTTTTTAAAAATGCCAATGTACTTGTCCAGCAACTTTCTATTTCTGGACCCAAAAGAAACATCATTTCTTGAAAACTTAACATGGCCATGTGTTATTAACACAGCCACATGTTAGTATACTCGAATAAACTGCATAAATATACCGAGTGCAACTTACCAAGAACAACTATATGTTTGGATCACTCTAATGAAAGAAAATATTCAGGTTTCATTCATTTTTATTCAATTGAGCATTATTACGATTCTCGGTTGGGTAGCCCAATTTTTTAGGAAAATATGTGTTATTTGATGAGAATTTTATTAAATTCGACTGGACAGGGATATTGAAATTTTGAACACTCTTGAAAAAAATCGATCAGGTTTTGAATTTGTGATAGGATTTTCTCAATCTTGTTTTCGCATTATCATATTTTATGGATGTTAGTTTTGAAGAATAAAGTCTGAGGAAGGCATAGAGTTGTCAACAGAATTGATCATTTGAAAAAGTTGTTTTTGAAGCTTTTGTCCCCAAACTTGGTGTTATTTCCTCAAAAATCCACCTATCACCCCTCTTGTAATAGATATTAAAATAAAAATATTAAAAAAAAATTGCTGGACCCCAGTGATATAACTGGCCCTCTTATCTATAATGAATAGGCCTGAAAATACGGTGCTAAACTTTTTTTTGCAGAATGAGGTCCCCAGAGGGTGAATTTAGTTACGCTACCCTGCCCAGCAGGCTAGCATCACTAAATTCACCTCCCAGGGACCTCATTCTGTTTTAGCCTCACCTTCTCTGGAAAGTTTCTTTATTATCACATTAACAAGTTTTTTAGAAAGTTTCGTTTTCTTTTTTTTAGTTTAGTTTCTCTATATCCCCAAATTGGCCGACCAATTGGGGACCTCATTCTACAAATATCTAGCATGATATTTTCAGGCCTGATATTGAGTATATTTTGTACAATCTGACCTTATATGGTGAAATTAATAATTACAGTTATATTATATTTATGTCAAACTTGAAATATTCTCATCGTATATCACGCTGCAAAGCTTCTTCACCTAAAACATGATACATTGGCCCATACATGATACATTAGTAGGCCTTAAAATCCATCCATTTTTGCAAGAATCAAAGTTGATTCACAAGTTTTGAGGATAAAAAAAATCAAATCCTGATTATGCCACAAGTTGGTTGGGAGGGGGGTTTGGTGTATCACTCGTTCTATGTTAGTTGGTTGGGAGGGGGGTTTGGTGTATCACTCGTTCCATGTTAGTTGGTTGGGAGGGGGGTTTGGTGTATCACTCGTTCCATGTTAGTTGGTTGGGAGGGGGGTTTGGTGTATCACTCGTTCCATGTTAGTTGGTTGGGAGGGGGGTTTGGTGTATCACTCGTTCCATGTTAGTTGGTTGGGAGGGGGGTTTGGTGTATCACTCGTTCCATGTTAGAGACAGTTTGAAGGGCATCCCCTGGAAAAGTTTTGAACAAGCCTTGAAATAGTGTGTCTGTCATTTGCAGAATGAGGTTCCCAGAGGGTGAATTTAGTGATGCTACCCCGCATAGCAGGCTAGCATCACCAAATTCACCCTCTGGGAACCTCATTCTGCTGAGTTGTAAGCAGAATGAGGTCCCCAAAGGGTGAATTTGTTGATGCTAGCCCACTATGCGGGGTAGCATCACTAAATTTACCCTCTGGGGACCTCATTCTGCAAATGACAGACACTATTTCAAGGCTTGAAATTCAATGCACTGACTAAATTTCTCAACAGTAATACATGTATCTTACTTTCAAATCTTAAAAAAGTTTACTCTCTCCCTGTACTGTATCTTCAGTCAAATGAGTTAATGTGAATGTGACAGGAATGCAGAATTGCAATATTTATTGTACATGTTTAGCTTTCAATTTAGAAAGATTTACTGTTGGCCATTTGAAAAAAAAAAACCACCCTGGCCTAATAGCTATGATATGATGTCTTTATTAGGGCCCGGCGAATCGGCCTTTTAGTTCGAATCGAATCTCGAATCGAATCGGCCGAATGATATCGAATCGAATCTTCGAATCGAATAATAGAAAACCTGACTTCAATTACTGGGACAAATTTATAGTGAATAAACATCAATTTTATGAATAAACGTTACAAAATATTCGTTAACTAGTTGATTTGTTTTCACCATGTGCGATTATCTCCCTGGAAAAAATATTCACTGGGGTTTTGGAAAGCGTAAGAGACTCAACAAGTCATTTACTCGCAAAAGCTGCGAACTTGGCAGTTAGTACATGTAATCGTGTATATACTTGGTATTTAAGCGACCAAACTATTCACTCTTAATTTCATTGGCTTTTGCAGTTTGTACCAGTGACGGAAATAGTAAGTTCGAGTTGTTGCGGGCCCAGATTAACGTTTCCGCGTTATAGTTGGAGAGACTATGCCTTTGGTCCGTTACTCTCTCACTCGAACAATTCGTTGCTTGAATACCGAGTATATCCTTCGCAGTTGTAGCGAGTAAAGGCAATGACGACTGGTTCGATTTCCAAAACTCCAGTGGAGAGTCATCCCGTTTTAATATAACCAAACACGCGAGTATGCCTCCATTTCCTTGGTTAGCCATACATATAATGAATTGTCACCAGGGTCCAGTACATTGTCCCTCTCGTGGGCAGCTTCAACGTCATCAAACATAGCGTCAACTAAACTCTGAGTAGGTGGATTTTCCGGTTTATTAACTGCATTGCCCGTACTAGTAGACTGCTCTGTTTCATGGAATCCATAGTTGGTCAAGCCCTGTTCTAAATATTTCTGTATTACTTTTAACTCGCGGATCCATGTATGAACCTGCGAGCAGGTGGGGTTTGGTGAGATCAAATCTGGATCGAAGTTGTGCATGAAGTTATTCTCTGAACTTTTTCACGCCTTTGGCGTCATTGAGTCGCAACTGCTTAGTCAGATTCTGGATATATGGGACCACCATTGATACACTTATCGAACGATCCGCGCTCAAAAAGGACGTTGCCTCTGCCATTGGATTAAGTAGAGGTAGTGCTGCTATTTTTTCCGATGACTGCGATAAAAATGGCACGATCTTTGCGCGTTATATTTGATGTTGTTAGGATTCGTTTTGAGACGAATCGAACGAATGATATCGAATCGAATCATCGGGAGTATATCGAATCGAATCGAATCTCGAACCTTCGCCGGGCCCTAGTCTTTATATAACAAAGCAGAGATATCTATGAGAGCATCAAACTTGAAACTCATGTTTCACTTACCGAGAATCATTTGTGACAATCGATTCTGATTTTCATAAGAATTATAAGCCCTGATTGGCCCAGTACATGCGAGTGATAATTACTGTCTAATTATCAGTTAAACTTGAGGTGGGCTGTCCCAATGGGACTAAGGGTCCACCCCCCCCCCCCCCCCATGGCAGAACAGTTTTACGCACCCAAGTTATGCACACATATATCCAAGCCTTGAAATAGTGTGTCTGTCATTTGCAGAATGAGGTCCCCAGAGGGTGAATTTAGTGATGCTACCCCGCATAGCACCTGACAGACACACTATTTCAAGGCTTGCATAGATCACGGACAGACTGAAAATAAAATTGTAGGAGAAACATAATTATTATTTGTGGCCTTAGTTATGAAGTCTGATAGTTTTCTTTAGAGAAGTGTGAAAAACAATGGTCTATATGACTCGAGAGTAACAAATGAGAAATTCTGCCCTTTTGTTGAAAATACACCACAAATAAAGAGTGCAGTGGTAGATTCTAAAATAATACATAGATGAATAATATCACAGCTGGTGTATCGTCTCACGATGAACGATCCCTTCCTGCTTGAGTCGGTTTAGGATAGGCTGATATGTGTCGAGAGAGAAAGGCTTCACAACCCCCTTCTTCTGAATCTCACCTGCAATCAGAAAGAAAATGTCGAGAATTTTGTTTGGTTGCTTTTGTGCGTTATTGACATTTCACTAGCTAGGCCATATAAGATCAGTTCATGGGTGGAGTAAAGATGACGCAGGGGTTTAATTTCAAGCCTGCATTTAGTGTGTCTGACATTTGCAGAATGAGGTCTCCAGAGGGTGAATTTAGTGACGGTATCCCGCACAGCGGGATAGCGTCACTAAATTCGCCTCTGGAGACCTCATTCTGCTGAGGATTCAACTGCTATGGGAGACCTAGGATCAGATTGAAGTTCCGCAATTGAAGTTGGTGATGTTCACCCATTAGTCACCTCAATTATGCAATTTATCTTCTGCAAATTAGGGGATGAGCAGAATGAGGTCCCCAGAGGGTGTATTTGGTGATGCTAACCCACTGGGCGTGATAGTGTCACTATATTCACCCTCTGTGGACCTCATTCTGCAAATGTTAGACACTAAATTCAGATTTGGTTAATTTCACCCTGGAAATCACTCCACTGATCTTATTTCTATAGTCCCCCAAAATTTGTTTTTATCGGAGGAGAACAAGAACAGCATTGTGGGTAGTTCAGTCCTGAACGTAGAGTGGTATCTTTGCAGTCATGTTGACCTACATTATCAGGAATAGCGCAATTACTTTCAGTCTTTAGTCTTTAGTTTACTTTTAATACAATTCTTTCATGTAACATGAGTCAGAATGAGGTACACAGAGGTTGAATTTAGTGACGCTACCCAGCATAGCAGGCTAGCATCACTAAATTCACTCTGGGGAACCTCATTCTGCTTAGGCCTCATCTTCTCTTTGATGTTTCTTTATTATCAAATTCTATAGAATCCTCTTTACATAGATTCTATTTATTTCTTTTAGTTTAGTTTCTCTATATTCCCAAATTGGCAGATGACACATTGCATAATCGAGGTTCCCAATGGGTGTACATTACAATATTCACCATTTGGGAACTTCAATCTGAGACTATGTCTCCCACAGCAGATGAGGCCATGCAGAATGAGGTCCCAAGAGGGTAAATTTGGTGATGCTAGCCCACTATGTGGGGTAGCATCACTAAATTCACCCTCTGTGGACCTCATTCTGAAAATGACAGACACACTATTTCAAGGCTTGATTGTGCATGTCAAAACCATTATTAAACAGTACTGTTATGGTGGAATTACCAATACAAATCCAGTTAGTCCAATAAGATACTAAAGTTTAATCAAAACTTGACTGTAAACATTGGAAAAGATCACAGTCGCAGATTGAAAAATATTCTGAAAATCATATTCAGACTAAAATATTTGAACTTTCTACACGTTGCTAGCCCACTATGTGGGGTAGTGTCATTAAATTAACCCTCTGGGGACCTCATTCTGCAAATGACAGGCACACTAAACTCAGGCTTGCACAAGCAAGCCTTGAAATAGTGTGTCTGTCATTTGCAGAATGAGGTCCCCAGAGGGTTAATTTAGTGATGCTAGCCCGCATAGCGGGCTAGCATCACCAAATTCACCCTCTGTGAACCTCATTCTGCTGAGGTGTAAGCAGAATGAGGTCCCCAGAGGGTGAATTTGGTGATGCTAGCCCACTATGCGGGGTAGCATCACTAAATTCACCCTCTGGGTACCTTATTCTGCAAATGACAGACACACTATTTCAAGGCTTGTGCACAAGCAAATCCTACCTTCAAGAATCATTTTAGTTGCTATAGCTGTTGGATAGCCCACAGTTTTTGCCATGGCAGAGTAACCATCGGGATCACCATACACGACCAAATCGAGGATTCTTCGTTCTTTGGATCCATTGAGCCACTTCACACCGATGTCATGTCTCATTATAATTATGTCTCGTTCACCAGGACCTGTAGTGATATAGTGCATGGTAATCTATAGGAATAATAATCCGCAGGCAGAATGGTTTAAAAATAAAGTAGGGCAAAAATACCCCAAAGAATTACAATCATATAATCGTCCAGTCTGAATATATCACAATAAAAGGTCGCTTGCCTCACATTGTCCATATAAGGTGGCTTTATTTGATGGGTGGCTTTTTTAGAAATAAAAAATTTGATTCTGGGAACAATCATTGAATCAAACTTTGCAATTCTATGAACAATAAAACATCTCTCCAATTGTTATTGGAATTCATTATAGAGAGAGAGAGAGATGTTTTATTGTTCATAGAATTGTAAGAAAAACAAATACAATACAGGCCTGTTGTAATTAAAAGCCTCAAATGATAAATATTCTCGCTCCAGTCAAATTCCTGCCAGGAACAAGGGTTAAAAAAGATGCATGATTCAGCATGATTAATGAAAATGTGAAATAGTTTTATATGGACTTTGTTTGCTTGGAAGATATATAGAGAATGTTTTGAACATTTCCCACCAATGAATATGAATGAAGAGCAATTCTTCTGCTCTAGTATTATCTGTTTTTATGTCTGTTGTCTGCTTATGTATCCTGAACACCCCTCCAAAGGAATAACTGACCATTTCAACAAATACGTTTATAATTAAATGGGAAATTCCATCTTGTAAAGAAATGGTTAACACTCACCGAATGATAATCTCTTCTCTAGGTAGTTTGAGAGTGTGTCAATTGGTGTTGATTTCTTGTCTATTGGCAGGTCGTCAAGTAATCCAAGACTGAAAAAGTTAAACATATATCACATTAATTAACCCTTTACCCAACAAAACGGCCAAAACCGGCCAAATAAAGCTTCAACAGCCTAAAATATCTTCGGTCTGTCTCAATAGAACCATACAAATATGGATATCATTGGAACCGGCTCCTTGACCACATTGTGATAGTTACAGTTATGCCCTGTGCCAATGCATTCTCTTATATATATAAGAGAATGCATTCTCTTATATATATAAGAGAATGCATTGGCCTAAAATAAAATAAAAATTAACACTTTTTACCATTTTTTCTTACATTCTTTAACAATTTTATAATTTTTAATGTGTTAAGCCAATGCATTCTCTTATATATGAGAATGCATTGGCACAGGGCCCTTCTGTTGGGTAAAGGGTTAATTCATGTGAAGTCAAGGTTCATGTATTTTCTGAAGTTTCAAACTTCGATTCTATGATTATTTTATAAATCTGAGTTTTGGTACGAGTATAGACTGATGTATTACTTCTAATTGACACCTTAGAATTAATATTCAGCTGAATCCCGAACTTTGCCAATCATTTAAATTTTTATTTGAAAGAACGATCAGCACAAAATGTCAAATTCTCCAAGTGTACTCTCCTTAACATTGTGCAGCAGACAAGCCTTGAAATAGTGTGTCTGTCATTTGCAGAATGAGGTTCCCAGATGGTGAATTTAGTGATGCTACCCCGCATAGCGGGCTAGCATCACCAAATTAACCCTCTGGAACCCCATATTGCTGAGGTGTAAGCAGAATGAGGTTCCCAGAGGGTGAATTTGGTGATGCTAGCCCGCTATGCGGGGTAGCATCACTAAATTCACCCTCTGGGGACCTCATTCTGCAAATGACAGGCAGCAGAAGTGATGTAATGAAAAACTGTAAACGAAACTAAAACTTAACATCTTCACTGCTCAATGACATGTCCTGAGCCATTGATAATGTGTGCTGTGCAGTTAATGTTGTGTGCTGCGCTGCTGATGTCGTCATTTGGCAGAGGCAAAATATAATGGGAATGTTGTGAAAACCCTATAACTGATTCCATGCATCCTGGATCAGTATGTACTGTTTACACTGTGATCAACTGGTTCTGAATTACCGTTATAAAGGAGTAAGGACGTATAGCTGTTAGAAGTTAAAGAGCATTTATATTGGTTTCTCTTATGTTCACATCTGGTCCCCACAATCTTAGATTTCAGATTAAACCCAGTAAGTTTACCCTTTTGTAACATTCTCATAATCACAATGGCTTGATAAAATATGCACTGAATGTCTCGGGAAGACACATTATAGTGATAGAATTTATCAACTCAGAAAGAATAAAAGGTCGCAGACCACATGTCCCCCGACTCGAGTGGTAAACTTCATGATAGGATACTATTTGCAACAATGTTATACAGTATATAGATGTTGCAAACCACCGCAAAATTTCTTGGACAAAACAACCCGATGAACAAACGCATGCAAACGCGAAAAAATGATATTTTTGTATTAGCTATATAGATGTTGCAAATCACCAACATGTTAGGAACAATATCCCAGAGTTTCAAATCTCTACATTTAAAACTGTAGGAGGAGTTGATTACACCATGAAGGTACCCAATCTCATCCAAAAGGCAAAAATGTTCCAAATTTTCTAAGTCGAAAACCCCCCAAAAATATGGAAAAAATGATATTTTTTATTAGCTATATAGATGTTGCAAATCAGCAACATGTTAGGAACAATATCCCAGAGTTTCAAATCTCTACATTTAAAACTGTAGGAGGAGTTGATTACACCATGAAGGTACCCAATCTCAGACGCACGGACGCATGGACGGACGAGGGTCATTTCTATAGTCCTCCGACGGAAACGTCGGGGGACAATAAGAAGGTCCCTTTTTTCATTGGCATGTAACATTAAAGAGCGTCCCCTGTTAGTCTAGGTGTAAATAATGAGCGTTTTCATAAAAAGATCCTGTGCCGGTGCATTCTCATATATAAGAAATTGTATCAGTGATACTCACTCTATAATGGATTTCAGCCTCTGGTCGTCTCGATCTACCCTCTCATAGATCAGGTCTTTTAATGAGTCAATGAACAGATCTGATGATTTCCCAAAAAGACCACACATATAAGCTTTCTGTAAGAGGAAAATATGATCATTAATCTGAACATTTCCCTCAATAAATATGGCCCCTTAGGAACTTTTATTACCCGTCGTCTGCTTATATTACCTGTACACCCCTCAAAGTCAATAATAGACCAATCCGATGTACTCTTTTTTAACTTGGTGGGAGAATCCATTTAGCATAGAAAGGAAAGTCAACTGAGCACATTCAAAATATGACTGACAAGAGAAAGTGATTCACCTGCACGGTATTAGTTGTAACCCAACTTAACAGGGTACAAATGCCTTGATGATATTCGGCGTACCAAAATCTGCCATAAATGGGTTTTAGCATCATCAAATCAGGTGACTTTTCTCAATCAATGGATCTCTATAAGCAATAAGTAACACACAGTAGAAGTTACACATACATGTAACTCAACCTCCCTATTCTGTTCTAACATACCCACAGGCCTTGAAATAGTGTGCCTGACATTTGCAGAATGAGGTCACCAGAGTGAATTTAGTGATGCTACCGTGCACAGCAGGCTAACATCAACAAATTCACCCTCTGGGTACCTCATTCTACTTAAGCCTCGTCTTCTGGGAAGTATCTTGTCTCAAATTAACATTGTTTTTAGTTACCTTTTCTCTTCTGCTCAATTTCTATATCCCCTAATTTGCAGAAGATAAAATGCATAATCGAGGAAACTAATGGGTGAACATCACCAACTTCAATCTGATCCTAGGTCTCCCATAGCAGTTGAGGCCAAAGCAGAAAGAGGTGATTAATCAAGTTACGTACCCAGCTAATTTCTGGTCCATTAGGATGAAGCTGAGAATTAGGTGATGAATCAAGCAAATTGACTTGCATCAGTCCCTTGGCCACATTGCTGAATCCCTGAGAAAGAGAAAGTAATTTTGTTGTAAGTTCGTTAACTTCAATAAATAAAACACGGGTTATGAGACATGCCAATCTCACTTTTGACCAGCCACGGTGTAATTTTATTCAGGAAAAGAAGAATTTTTTTGGACCACCATCCATTCTTATTGTTTCAAATGATCGACTTATTAGTAGTTTCATCATGGAATCACAGAGCCTTTTCAAGACTTGAAATTGTGTGTCTGTCATTTGCAGAATGAGGTCCCCAAAGCGTGAATTTTGTGATGCTATCCCGCTAGCGGGCTAGCATCACCAAATTCACCCTCTGGGGACCTCATTCTGCTTACACCTCAGCAGAATGAGGTTCCCAGAGGGTGAATTTGGTGATGCTAGCCCGCTATGCGGGGTAGCATCACTAAATTCACCCTCTGGGGACCTCATTCTGCAAATGACAGACACACTATTTCAAGGCTTGAGCCTTTTACCAATATCAACATTTTAGCTGAATTGTTTTCTCCATTTCCATGATGTTGGTTAGATAACAGGCCAGATCTGTTATTCCTTTTGGTTTAACCCTTTTTTAGATTTTTTTGGGTTGAATTTGTTTTGGGTATGCTTAAGCATGCTATAGCGAATTTAAAAACAAACTGGATAAAACCTTAGGGGCATGTTATAACTCAAAACTATCACCAAGTATTCATAGTAATAATTTTGATGCCCATGAAAAACATAAGATTCCCTGGAACTAAACCTACAAAATAAGTCTGTTATAGAATATAAGAAAAAATTATTAAAATTGTAAAAAATAATAACAAATGATGAAAAATTGTTAGGCCAATGCATTCTCTTATATATGCGTGGCGACCTATGGTCGACTCGCATATATAAGAGAATGCATTGGCACAGGGTATATGGGTTGATACAAAAATCGGAACTGGCACTGAAAGGGTTAAAGATACAGAAGGCCTTCATGATGGATATTGCTGTTAAAATAGTCACATCTGTTAAAACTGCCATAAACAGAAAGAATACTAAAATTTAGATAGATTTTGTTCTTATACCAATCAGAATATCGCACAAATAGAATGTTATTGTCAAGATCATATGCAGTTTTAGGTAATAAAAGCCATGTTATGTTACAGTACAATACATAAAGAGTGTGCGATAAGCAGAACACTCAACGCAGGGGAGATCCCACTGATGGAAATTTGGTTAAAACCCTTTGTCTATAAACAAACGCTCGGTTCGCACAAGTGTGTTTTGTGGATAATATCAAATTCATACTATCATTATACTATACTAATAAAATATTCTTGAGAAATTTTTCATAATTTTATTACTTTTTTTTCTAGATTATAACTTACATCAAAGGCCACCGTGCCTTTCAGAAAAAAAATATCTGCCCAACGACATCACATAATTCATATTTCTGGACTCAACTCATGGATCAGTCTGAATTGAAATCCAACGGTCCATTATTACATATGAACATCAAACTGACAATGTATCTAAACAAATTTTTCAAACGCCGCTGGCATCGATACTTCATGAGGTTTATAAATATGGATAATTTGTGCATGTCAGTCATTCCAGTAAAATATTGAACTGTTCTGGCGTTAAACATGGCATGCCCGTATCTTGCAACACAGACGAAGCACTACCGTACAGCAACTGTTCATCTTGCATTGAATAGCAGAATAGTATCCATTTTTTTTCAATAATATTGTACTAATTTTTTTGTAGTTTCAATCTCGAGTTGATACACAGAAGTATAAAAATTTAAACAGGAAGTATGATTTAAAGAGATATGCGTGTGCGTAATAAAGCAATTTTAATTATCTGAAGTACTACATGTACCTACAATATCTATATTTGGCAGCACATAGTTTATGCTAACCAATCAGATCTTGGGATTGCCTTGCAGACAGAAATAGATGTGGTGGTACTATTAGTTTGATGATAATTCGCAGTTTGGTAGTGAACGTACAGTAATGCTCTAATTAATCGACCTCTTAACCACAGCAGAATTATGGGTAACTTTTCAGGATTTAGTCGGAACTATGGCTTGTTGCCATTCATCGGAAAGCTCTCGGGGAGAGATGCCATATTTCCGACTAAATCCTGAAAAGTTACCCATAATTCTGCTGTGGTTAAGAGGTTGATTAATTAGAGCATTACTGTAGTATAAACCATCGGATTTCAATTTGAACTGCAGATGGATTGGAACTTCTTTGAAATTGAGTGCCTTTTTACAAATGTAAAAGCTCAATTATTAAATACTGAATGTACAGTAATGCCCAAAATAATCGACTCCTTAACCCTTTCAGTGCCAGGGGCTGATCTCATCGGCCCTAATTTACAGTCTGTAAAATCGGCCCTAAAAACATTAAAAAAATTTGGGTTGAATTGTTTTTGGGTATGCTTAAGCATGCTATATCAAATTTAAAAACAAACTGGATAAAACCTTAGGGGCATGTTATAACTCAAAACTATCACCAAGTATTCATAGTAATAATTTTGATGCCCATGAAAAACGTAAGATTCCCTGGCACTAAACCTACAAAATAAGTCTGTTAAAGAATATAAGAAAAAATTAATAAAATTGTAAAACATTGTAAAAAATAAAAACAAATGATGAAAAATTGTTAGGCCAATGCGACTCGCATATATAAAAGTATGCATTGGCACAGGGTATATGGGTTGATACAAAAATCGTTCCTGGCACTGAAAGGGTTAACCACAGAAGAATTATGGGTAACTTTTCAGGATTTAGTCGGAAATATGGCTTGTTGCCATTCATCGGAAAGCTCTCAGTGATTATTTAGGGCATTACTGTAATCTCTGCTAAATAGGAAAAGATTATAGCAGGAATAATAGGATTAAGCTAATTTATACTGACCTCATATCGAAGTGTGCCTCGAAGAATGGTCTTGGCATGTTCAATGTCATAGATCTGTTTGTAAGCTAATGAGTCCCTGTTAGGAAATCCTTCCAATCGAAATCCAGGCAAAAATTCAAGTTTTTGGACGGCATTCAATAATTCACCACCAGATTCGATCTCAACAACCTGGAAAGAAAATGCTGATAATATTAAACGATGTATTTATGAGGCACATCAACAGGAAATTAGTTATAATGTGCTTTACATCATAATTAACCCGTTCATAGGGGATTGATTACCCCTTCCTTATTTAGGCGCATGCAATCAGAGCAGCTAATGGGCACATCAGGATTAGCATACTGACTATATCCATCAACTCCGGACCAGGTACATGGTTAACCCTTTACCCAACAGAACGGCCCTGTGCCAATGCATTCTCTTATATATGCGAGTCGACCATAGGTCGCCTCGCATATATAAGAGAATGCATTGGCTTAACACATTAAAAATTATAAAATTGTTAAAGAATGTAAGAAAAAATGGTAAAAAGTGTTAAAAAAAGTTTTTTTTTAGGCCAATGCATTCTCTTATATATGCGAGGCGACCTATGGTCGACTCGCATATATAAGAGAATGCATTGGCACAGGGCATAACTGTAACTATCACAATGTGGTCAAGGAGCCGGTTCCAATGATATCCATATGTGTATGGTTCTATTGAGACAGACCGAAGATATGTTAGGCTGTTGAAGCTTTATTTGGCCGGTTTTGGCCGGTTTGTTGGGTAAAGGGTTAATGTGCGAGTCACCCAAGAGTGTGATGTAGCGGCCCAAAGCTACCAATGCAGATTTCACAATCAATCAATTTCAATGGCAGAGAGCGGGATTCAAATGCATGTGCTAGGTTAACACATATTGACATTGCGAGTCCACATTCATACACACCCTTTTAATAGAGAGAGCATCTTCTAAATTGAATAAAACAGAACCCTTTATAGTTTTAACCCTTTCATGACAGCAGTGCGCTAGTGCAGCATTAAATATCCTGTGACAGAGCATTCTCAGTGCATTCTCCCCATGGGAGACTTGCATAAATAAGAGAATGCATTGGCACAGGGTTTTCACAAAATTTCAGGAAGCTCCAGTCATTGAAGGGTTAAACCATATTATTACACGCTTGTTCCTAGAAGTAAAGTGTTATTGCTGTTCCATATTTACAGATCCGTATGGAACCTACATTCCATATGCATGTACATTCCATACGCGTCTCGTTGATGTAAAATGACATTCACCTCAACCATGAAACCAGAACTATAAAATAAAAGCATCAGCACACATGACAAAACAAGCCCTGCATGTGCCTAAATAAACCATGTAAGCCTGTATTTTTTTAATGTACAGATTCTAGGACAGGTGACGTCTAATGAACATAGAACGACACGTGTGATAATGGGTTTGTTGATACGGCACTTGTGCCATCAAGCCTCTCTTTCTATTCTTCCATGCTAATGCTTGTGCCGTATCAACAAACACATTAACACACTCATGTCGAGCTGTGTATTTATTGTATGAATTTATTTAGACTGTGGAATGAACAAAACAGAAGAAAACAAAATATTTTACACATAAAAGGAGTTTCGTCTTCATACAAAGTGCCTATGTGTAGTGTTGAGACAAGTAGGGAATTTTGTAGTCGACTAGATTAGTAGTAGACCAGTCGACACCAATCAAACATATAACATGTACATATAACCTGAAAATCCAGCCGATCATCATCCAACAGATACCACGCACCTATTCGTTTCATATCTGACAGCAAGTTTTCACAGCTGTTTGTTGTTGTAGTTCTGTAAATTCATATAAAAATGCACATTTAGCAATATTTATCGCCCGCAACAGTATCATGTTTTCTGTTGGACAAAGACTAAGCAGAATAATTTGGGCATAATCTTCAGCGGTGAAGTGATGTTAGTTTGCATTGCCATCGATGCTAGTGACATAGACAGACTTTCAGATAACTTGAATGCTCCCAGCTTCCAACAGTCTAATAGATGAGTTGAAACAAGACGTCACCAATGGTGGGCAATGTTGAGGATGGACATTTTTAAAATATGCTAAAAAATAATTGAAATCAGTTAATATTTGTTTGAGATTGGTTAATATTTGTTTTAGTTCGGCTTAAAATTTAAATTGAAACACCAAAAATTTACAATCAAAGGGCTGCAACTCTGGTAAAAATGTATGGCCGGGCCTGGTTTGTGAACTAGTTTGAAAAAACTCCTTCACATACCAAACATCAGCTGATAATTGTTTGAAATAAACTCTGGAACAACTTTGTGTGGGTCCTAAATGCCAAAAAATGACAATCAAAGGGCGGTAACTCTGGTGAAAATGTACGGCCAGGCCCAGTTTGTAATCTTGTTTCAGAAACTCCTCTTTTGAACACATAGGCCAAAATCTTTCAAATCCGTTGATAGAAGTTCGAAACAAACCCTGGACGGGCAACTTTTCCTGGGTGCTAAATGCGTAGTTTGCGAACTTGTTTCAGATACTCCTTTTGTGAAGTCACATACCAAAAATCTTTCAAATCCGTTGATAATTGTTCGAAATAACCCCTGATCAACTCTTCCTGGGTGTTAAATCCCAAAAAATTACAAACCAAGGGCCGTAAATGTACGGCCGTGTCTTGTTTGCTAACTCATTTCAGATACTCCTTTTGTGAACTTACATACCAAAAATCTTTCAAATCTGTTGATCGTGAAACCCGGACAACTTTTCCTGGGCGCTAAACGCCAAAAAATTACAATCAAAGGGGCTGTAACTCTGTTAAAATGTACGGTCAGCCCAGTTTGCGAACTCATTTCAGATACTCATTTTGTGAACTAGCATACAAAAATCTTTGAAATACCTTGATAATTGTTCAAATACCCCCGAACAACATTTCATAGGTGCTAAACATAAAAAAAATGATAATCAATGGGCTGTAACTCTGATGAAAATGTCTGGCCGAGCCTAGTTTGTGAAATATTTCAAATCCGTTGATAATTGTTTGAAATAACCCCTGGACAATTTTTTGGGATGGATGGATGGCCCGACAGACAGATAGATGGAACCCATTCAAATATCCCCCTCAGAAAAATTTATAATGACTATGTATTTATTAACATCTTGGGGGGGGGGGGGGGGGGGGGGGGGGGGGGGGGGGGGGGGGGGGGGGGGTCATAGATGTGATTTTATAATAGTGTAATCACGGATAGTCAACTTATCTGTTTTTTTATGTACCCTTATGATGCTAATTATGTCCATGTATAGAACGTATATTACCAATGAAACTTATACTATATTTCTCAGTAATTTGGGCGTTGAGTCGACGGGTAATTATGTAACTGATTTTCACCATTTTGTGTCGACGCTGACTACTCAACTAATCATTTCAACACTACTACAGTAATGCCCTAAGTAATCGACTCCTTAACCACAGCAGAATTATGGGTAACGTTTCAGGATTTAGTCAGAAATATAGCTTGTTGCCATTCATCGGAAAGCTCTCACTGACTAAATCCTGAAGAGTTACCAATAATTCTGCTGTGGTTAAAGAGTAGATTACTTAGGGCATTACTGTATGAAGTGGTGAAAATTTATCACAGCAGCATTTAACTCTGGTCCTATTTTATTTCAAAATAAAATTTTCATAGTGAATGACCAGCATACCAGGATTATTGCAGTAATGCTAAACTATTAATAACAAACCTCTCCATCTAGGAGATACTTCGCGTCACTCAAGCAGTTCATAAGCACTCCTTTCGGAAACCAGCTGAAAAAGATAAAGGAAAAGAATTACAAACATTTTAAGCGCCTATCAGCTGGCTAACATTTTATCTTGTGAAATAGTGCGTCTCATTTGCAATATGAGGTCACCAGAGCAGGCTAGCATCACCAAATTCACCCTCTGGGGACCCATTCTGCTCAGACCTCATCTTCTGGGAAGTATCTGCAGTCTCAAATTAACATTGTTTTAGTTACTTTTTCCTTTCTGTCTATATCCCCTAATTTGCAGAAGATAAATTGTCTAAACAGAATTAGGTTCCCAGAGGGTGAATTTGGTCATAGCAGTTTTGACCAATCCAGAATTTGATATAGCATGCAGTGTTTGATGAAACCGGAAATCCAATCCATAGATTGACTATTTAATCTGTATTATTGGTGTGAATTAACTCTTCCATGACTGGCGCTTCCTGAAATTTGTGAAAACCCTGTGTCAATATATAAGAGAATGCACTGGCACCGGATCCTTAATGCTGCACCCGCGCAGATCCCATCATGATGGTTAATGAGAGGATTCGATGAATACCATACAAAACTCGTGACTGTTATCTGTTTTATTTCCATTGTTGTCAGGGGAGGGGGAATATTTTTCCGGGCATGTATGATGTTTTTTTCTTGCAAGTCTTTTTGACTGTTATTGCAATGAGTTTGGCTTAAAACACATTAGAATGTCAATATTAACATAAATCAAAAATTTCATGATGATCAGACAAACAGTATAGCCTGTAGCCCATGCAAATGGATTGAATTTTTAAATCCAAGATGGCCACTGGCAGCCATGTTTTTTTGGCCGAATAACCCCAAAATGACTTGTTCCTATTTACATGTCAATGTTAACATCCATTACAAATAGTATGCAGAACCTCATTCTGCAAATGACAGACACACTATTTCAAGGCTTGATCAAGAGGCACATGGATGTCTCTTTGGGATGGAACATCAATTTTCCATTTAGCCCCGATGTTGACAGAGATCTTAGTGTTGGCATTTGACACGGATTCTGTGTTAATCAAAATGAAATCTTCGCAGATAAGGACGTGCAAACAGGATTGTGACACTAATGTTAATATTATTAATGACAAACCTTTCTATCTATTCTGAGTCATCATATCCAACCTTTCTTTTTATATAAATGGCCACTGGGCTACATGTTCCCCGAATAAGGTGCCTTTGACTTTTTTTAGAAATGAAAAATTTGATTTTGGGAACAAACATTGAATCAAACTTTGCTTCCAATTGTCTATGTTACTGGATACCAGAATAATAATCTGGCAAATTATAAGTCGAAAAATAGGCATAACTCATCCGACTACAAAATAATCAGCAAATTCTAAAATTTGAAAGGGCATAACTCCACCAGAAATGTTCGGATCGGATCAAAAGTTGAAGTAGATTTGGGAATTTCTCATATGAAGGCCACACACCAAGTTTCAACAAAATCTGTCGACTACTATTCAAGTTATTATCCAGACAACAGAAGTTTCGGATGGACACCGCTCATTTCCATAGTCACCCAATTTTTTTTGGGGTACAATAATTATTTGAACCCACCTGAATTTGTAGAAGAGAGGAGAGTCGGAGTGTTCTGGTGCAGGTAATCCACCGCACCATGACTCAAAAGATGATATCTGAAAACAATGCAATGCATTATATTCACTACAGCTAAACTGTGATTGGTACATAATTCCATAAATTTTCTTATATATTATGAGCGATTCAATTTTTATTGAAAAAACAAGAGGTGAGCACCGGCTATACTGGCAAATTCGAAATGATAAACTATGGTTGAGATATCTCCTCGGATGGGAAAAAAAACTAAAATTTTCATATAAACAAAGATAAATATAACTATAGAATGAAAAACATGAATAAAACGATTGAAAACTCTCAATTGATTGCCATCAATGTAGTAAACAGCCATACCAAATTTCATTGATATCCATCAACTGGTGGTGAAGATACGGACAAAAAACCAACACTTCCAAAAAAACAAAGATGAATACCTCTAGAATGGAAAATGGGAAATAAACGATTGAACACTCAATTGATTGCCCTGATAGTAGTGAACATTCCTACCAAATTCGAATAATGCTAGAACGAAAAATCTAAAAAAAAAAATATTTTTTACCCAAAATATGTATCTCCTAATAAGTATCTTGGATACTGAATGAACTAATGGTTATATATTTCTTGCTTGCAATATTCTAGAAGAAGTTTTTTAAAATCGGTACGAAGTACCAACAGTACGCGCACGGTCAAACCCAATTAGGTTCAACTTCTGACCGATCATGTGACAGTCCTTTCGCTATAAAAACGATGACATGTAAGTTTACGGTCCTTTTAATTTCTTCTACTTCGCAAGATAAGTCGCAATTTTCATCTGTTCACTTTTAATGAACGTTCTCTTTACGATATGTTTGAATGACAATGCGCCGTTTCCTAATTTCGTGCAATAACACTTGTTTCCAATTTTTCGGAATTACGTCTTCACAATTGATCAACAATACTTTATTCTACAATACTGTCTTGTCAATAACAGTGCTCCGTGGATGGATAATTTCAATAACAAATAAACTATTTTTTTTTTTTTTTACGAGAATCACTCAGAACAAATGTCGTTTTTTTTGCATAAAAAAACGATGCCTTTTCTTGTTGGAGCTTCATGCTCATTCGAGTAATTCGGGTTCTCGTCGGGATTTTTTAACCCTGCACCGGGTGATGGCTTCTACACTATGGAGAAAATTCCTTTTAAAACGAATTGGAAAGAATATTTTACAATATTTTTACTCCCGGATGCCAGATAAACTAGCCAATGTGTGGCTTGCCTCTTCTCTTTACATTGAACATACGACTCAATGCTTTTACGATGAACAATTCGTAATGTTTTTTCCCTCTGACTGCTAGAGGTGCCACGAATGCCCTGGTAATAGTGAACATCCCCATACCAAATTTCATTCTGATCGGACAACCGGTGTTTAAGATATCTGGACGGATGAGTGGATCGGAGAGACGAAACGGACAAAAAAATCACTCAAATCACCAACATATTCTATACTTACATGGCTGCCGAAATGTTTGATTTCATCAAAGCACTAATTTACACTTCTATACTTACATGGCCGCCGGAATGTTTGATTTCATCAAAGCACTCTATAGCCAGCATATGATCAATCCCCGGATCCACTCCCACTTCATTCATGATTGTTATGTTAGCATCAACAGCCCTACAAAACAAATCATTTGCAATAGCAGTCCCACAATCATAAAGAGTCCCACAATCATAAAGAGACCCATGTTGTAAATGAAGATCAAGCTACCATTCTAAAATAATCCATCATCTTCCCACAAATTATCATTGTTTGCGGCAGTTAAAAAATTCAATTGAGTATATTCATACTAAGGTTACACCTTCTATGATATTCCTATCAGACAACTTGAACTACACATGGGGGTCAGATTCAGATTATATTTAACCATACCCCAACAAAAAAAGCTTCAGTTTACAATTGTACTTTGTCCCATTAGCTTGACAGACTTCGTTCACTCTTGTTTAAAGCTTCCTATTTTCACGGTAGTGCGGTTTTGTGTCTTATTGTTTTATATTATGGTGTTATGGGGCATTTGTATCTGGATTGGAAGAGCTTTGTGGGCCTACTTTCGGCAGTTAATTAGGGTAATGACTCATTAATGAACCAACAGTTTACACTAGATGAAACTCTAACAATGTGATTAGGAATTTTTAGGTTAAAATTGGGAAAAATCAGATCTGTTTTTGCATTGGTATATACATATAGGAGCTGAATATCAGCCTCTGTGCTACCTAGGATGACCTGTTAGATATATTATAAACCAATTAAAATGTATATATAATGAACTTGTACTCTAGAGAAAACTGATCAAATTAGGGTTCAAACTTAACCTCTTCGCTGCTATGACGTCTGTCACTATTACAGGTGTAAAAAGTCACATCGTGTGCTATATGGTCACTCGTACCTACGAACCTACTACAACGCACTAGTATGTGGCCATCATTCATCATTGGGAACTCAGAAATTAGTGCAACTAGACAAGTGTATCTCAAAATTTCTGACAATGTACGATGTTCAAGGATTTTGTATGATAATAGCCTTTGCATGAAGTCAGTTGGATGGTTTACGCGACATTTCCATTAAATTTTTCTGTTGCAAAATTTCAAGAATGTCAACGGCCCAGCACATGACATCATTCAGCAGTCAAGAGATTAATTCATATAGCATGGAGATTAAATATACTCAAAATTATTTTTGACACAACAGACTTACGCTTGGTCAAGGCTCTGCATAGCCGGAGAGACGTAGCTAGCTGTCACCATGTGCACCTTATGCTGGATACACATCTTGGCGACAACGGGGTGATGATAGTACGGCAGCAAACTAAAACAAGACAAAAACATTCTTATCAACTACAGTAATGCCCTAAGTAATCGACCCCTTAACACAAGCCTGATTATAGCGTATCTGTCATTTGCAGAATGAGGTCCCCAGAGGGTGAAGTTAGTGATGCTATTCTGCATAGCAGGCTAGCATCACTAAATTCACCCTCTGGGGACCTCATTCTGCCTAGGCGTCATTTTCTCTAGAAAGTTTGTTTATTATCAAATTTCTAGAGAAACTTAGATTATATTTCTTTTTTAATTTAGTTTAGTTTCTCTATATCCCCAAATTGGCAGACGACACATTGCATAATCGAGGTTCCCAATGGGTATACATCACAATATTCATCATTTGGGAACTTCAATCTAGTCTATGTCTCCCATAGCAGATGAGGCAATGCAGAATGAGGTCCCAAGAGGGTGAATTTGGTGATGCTAGCCTGCTGTGCAGGGTAGCATCACTAAATTATTCACCCTCTGGGGACCTCATTCTGCAAATGACAGGCACACTAAACTCAGTGTTGACACCAGATGTCGACATACCCACACGATGCTAAATTTAAACATGGGCAAACAGCACAACTGTGGCAATGAAAGTGACAATGACACTTTAGCTCAACTTGGAGAGGGGATAGGGTCATACATTACAGTCAATGGCGCGATAAGGAATACGGAAAGTTTAAATGTTTAAATGACACCAGAGATCAACCTGAAACGCCATATGAAGTTTGGGATCAATTGGATGAAAGATGTTAGCTGTAGGGCATGCTGAATAATTCAGTCGTGCAAGAGTAAAATCCAAGATGGCTGCTGTCAGCCATGTTTTTTATTGAACATCATTATTGTTCACGGACAACACACAGATGGCAGATAGCAACCCATAGCAATAGCTCAAACTTGACTTTATCAAGTTGAACTAAAAAGTTATAAGCTAGAACTATATAATATAACTCTCTGTGCAAATGGATGAAAACTGGGAAAAATGGAACCCAAATTTTAAAGCAATTGAACTCATAGCTGAGCTATTTATGCAGACTGACAAAATATCAAAATAAACAAAGAACTACTCAAGGATGGAACAATGGAACAACACCGTTTGACACTCCTTTGAAAACTCTCGTAAATATGAATATCCAAACCAAATTTCAATGAGATTGGACTTCCATTGGCTGAGATATCTGCTCAATTGGACCGTAATTCAGTATACCTCGGGAATAATGAGCTATATCATATATAGAGGATTGCACATGAGTTTCTATTTTATACCGAATTTATAAACCAAGTTCACTAAATTCGATTTGAGCCGAGGTTTACCGGGGCTCAAATACAATTTAGTTTTGGACAAGGTTGATAAATTACATATAAAATAGGAGTGTGAGATACCTTTTATCACATGATCAAACAAATGCAAAGTATTCATCGAAAACAACAATCATAAGCCGCAGCGATCTCAAGTCATTTATAGAACGGCGTGACATCATCACAAGCACTGATATTAAACGTGTGTCTTACCGATAGTTATGAAACTGCTTTTATGTGCAAATTATGTGATAAAAATCAATATTGCTTTTAATATTCTCCTTTCCATGATCCCTGTTCATATTGATTCAAAAACATTTTCCCTATTTCATGTAAGATGCTGAATCAGCTATTATTCTCTATGGCAAACAAGCCTTGAAATAGGGTGTCTGTCATTTGCAGAATGAGGTCCCCAGAGGGTGAATTTAGTGATGCTACCCCACATAGCGGGCTAGCATCACTAAATTCACCCTCTGGGGACCTCATTCTGCAAATGACAGACACACTATTTCAAGGCTTGATGGCAAACATACCTGACAACTACGTCATTCTGCCTCACCAGCTTTTCCACTTCGTCATTGTTCCTTTCAAAGTCTAGTATGATTCCATCGACACTCGGAACATGTGCTGTTATCTTATCCAGATCATTCTTGAACTCCGACACTGAAATATAATTTTAAATTAGGCATGCACCAATAGTGGAGATCAAACTCAGATTTACGTGAACACTACATGTATGTGACTACAAAGGTTAAAGGTTTTTAAATTCCCCCAAATTAGAGCCGATAAACGATGAGCCCAAATTACGAAATTGTGCACAAAATACAAGCGTATGAAGGGGCGATTTTTGTTGAAAAATGATGATAAATAGAGCATGGATAAAGGTCATCAACGAGTGGTAAAAAAATTCACTGAGAAGTTTGTTTCGCATGTGTTCCGGTCTACATTTTTTACTGTTGCGATCAATTTTAAGAGATTGGGGTTTTTCCAAATTGAATTATTTTATTTCTTATTTACCTAAACTGGAAAAAAAAAAGATGGAACTAATTAAACTTCAAAGCACAAAAGACACATGGCCAAATTGCCAAAAGAAAGGGTGAATTTTTTTTTATTATTTACACGGAAAACTGGGCCCAATTAGAATCTTGTTGATGAGGGTGATGATGAACAAAATAATAAAGTGAAAACCCTGCAGCCTACGGGTCATGTGTTATATAAGAAAATCCTGATTTTACAACAATGGTCATTACATCGTACATTGACAAATGGTGTTTTAATATTTGTTCAGTTCACTCAGTAGGCCTATCCAAACTAGTCTAAATTGGCATCTGAAGTAGATGTACTAGCACCGACTAGATCAATATTATAGTAGAGTAATTTTGGGATCTATAGGATACATGTACTATTATGTGAATATTCCCTGCTTCAAGAAAACATTAAAATATTTATTTTCAATTATAAAGGTATACATTGGAATGGTCCAAGACTGGACCTAGTCTGATATTATAAAGGTATACATTGGAATGGTCCAAGACTGGACCTAGTCTGATATTATAAAGGTATACATTGGAATGGTCCAAGACTGGACCTAGTCTGATATTATAAAGGTATACATTGGAATGGTCCAAGCCTGGACCTAGTCTGATATTATAAAGGTATACATTGGAATGGTCCAAGCCTGGACCTAGTCTGATATTATAAAGGTATACATTGGAATGGTCCAAGTCTGGACCTAGTCTGATATTATAAAGGTATACATTGGAATGGTCCAAGACTGGACCTAGTCTGATATTATAAAGGTATACATTGGAATGGTCCAAGCCTGGACCTAGTCTGATATTATAAAGGTATACATTGGAATGGTCCAAGCCTGGACCTAGTCTGATATTATAAAGGTATACATTGGAATGGTCCAAGCCTGGACATAGTCTGATATTATAAAGGTATACATTGGAATGGTCCAAGCCTGGACATAGTCTGATATTATAAAGGTATACATTGGAATGGTCCAAGCCTGGACATAGTCTGATATTATAAAGGTATACATTGGAATGGTCCAAGCCTGGACATAGTCTGATATTATAAAGGTATACATTAGAATGGTCCAAGCCTGGACCTAGTTTGATATTTGCAGAATGCACCCAAGGTGTGAATTTAGTTATTTTGGCAGATTTCTGACTGCAACCAAAATGTCAGTGCCGCCTATGTGGCTATTGTTTACAATATTTGTTACACAGCGTCACCAGAAATCATATTGTTTTTATTAATTAAAACAAGGTTTGTGGCTGCTTAACCCTTTACCCAACAGAACGGCCCTTTGCCAATGCATTCTCTTATATATGCGAGTCGACCATAGGTCGCCTCGCATATATAAGAGAATGCATTGGCCTAACAATTTTTTACAATTTTAATAATTTTTTCTTGTATTCTTTAACAATTTTATAATTTCACCCATACAGAGCCCCAGACAAACATGAGCAGACGACACTCTTCTATATGCTTCTATATATGTGTGGGGCTCCCTGCAGGGTAATGGATGTTTTTTATTTTATGTCCTAAAAATTGTAAGAAACTTTTATTTAAAAAAAATGATAAAACATTATTAGGCCAATGCATTCTCTTATATATGCGAGGCGACCTATGGTCGACTCGCATATATAAGAGAATGCATTGGCACAGGGTATTTTAGGCTGTTGAAGCTTTATTTGGGCGTTTTTGGCCGTTTTGTTGGGTAAAGGGTTAAAGAGATACTATACACTAAATCCTGCCATTTATGGGACCATCTCTTTTATACTCCACAGAATATACGCAACAAATGAATGAATTTGAGCTATGGATTAGTGCAACCTGTGTACTCTATGAACGATGAAAACAACATGGTAATTATAATGAAAATGAATTTATGACTCCAGTCATAAATTCATTTTTCATTATAATTACTATGTTTTTTTGCATCGTTCAGATAGCACATGTTACATGTATATGTACTAGTACCTACTAGATCAATATTATAGTAGAGTAATTTTGGGATCTATATCCAGGGACCAGCCGAGAGGGCGACGTGGGCGACGTGGGCGAAGAAGTCGCCCTAGCGCCTGTCCGCTTCGCCTTATTTTTGAGGTCGGGCGAAGTTCAAGTCGCCCTCAAAATTCCAAAGTTGACTGACGAAAATCGGCAGAATGCCCCAATTAATTTATGATAATTACTTGGTTTACAACTGTCAACTATGATTGCAAACAATACTCCACTATCAGGGTGTTATAAAACAATTAACACCTGTATTGCTCCAATCTGGAAGCATGTTGACAACGGAGTCTGATTACTGGCAGCTGTGAAAACATCATCGGGCCTCAAGTGTTAATCCGGTTGTTGTGATTTTTAGATTACCGTGATTACCACACCTTACAATGAAGATTACAACTCACAGCTCTCACAATGTGTCAGTTCATCACTCCCTCTATGGAGTTTGGTGGAAGAAATTTTAAAACAAATTCATTTGTGAAGCATATTAAATTTCAAACGGGATTACTAATAGAGCGCAGTAAAAGTTTTCATGATTTCGTTTCGTTTCAGTTTGATAAATATTGTTGGCATTTTTAAAAACCCGAAAAATATGAAATAAAATCCTGTCATTCTCCCACAATTACGATATAAAATGCTGCTATCCTCTCACAATTATGTTTGGGTATTATTAGAGTTATTAGGGTCGTGAAGTGAACATAAAGACTCCATATTTCAACCATTGTTTCATAAGTTTAATTGACATATTACATCTCTCCTATTTTCGTTCTATAGCGACTCCTGTCGTAGTACTGATCAATGTAAATTTTGTAGACTCACTTCGCCCTATAGAACGGCCACTTCGCCTTATTTTTATAGTAGGGCGAAGTCATTTCGCCCTGAAAATCTGGTCTAGGCTGGTCCCTGTCTATATCATACATGTACTATTATATGAATATTCCCTTCTTCAAGAAAACATTATAAAATATTTATTTTCAGTTATAAAAGTATGTGACTTTATGGGACGTTAGCTTTTTTAAAGAACAAATAATTCAAATTCTGGCCAAATTGGACTCAAACTAGACGATGACCTGCATGTTCTCAAAGGTGAGCCACATACCAAGTATCAAGAGATTCTTTTGAAGAATGCTCAATTTATCATTGAGAAAACACAAATGTTTTTTCTAAATGGAATAAAATAAAACTTTTCTCAAATGAGAGAACCACGTGCCAAATGTCAAGAAATTCTGTTGAATATAACTAAAGTTAGTTACTATGCGGAAAACCCGAAAACAGAGATTTCTAAGTTGAAAAATGGGCATATGTAACTCCATCAAAAATTATTGGACCTTGACCAAATTTGAACTTGGCCTGAATCTTCTAAAATGTGAACCACAGACCAAATATCAAGATTTCTCTTGAATATTGTTCAAGTTACCATGTGGACAACACAAAAACAGTGATTTATAATTCTAAAACGGGACATAACTTAGTAAAAAAATCATCGGACAGTGACCACATTCAAACTTGGGCTGTGTCATCTCAAATGGGAACCACGTACCAAATATAGAGAATTTCTGTTGAATATTGCTCAAGTTATCATGCGAGAAAATGATAGACAGAGGATGGACCCAAGCACGGATGGACATGCTGATTATAATAGATCTCCAAAATTTTTGTTGAAAAGTGTCTCAGAGAAATTAATTGGTTGAGCATTACATGAGACCGTGATTATTATTTTAGTTTCCTTACCAACCGTGACACAGATGTTAGGATGTCTGGATAGGTACTCCACCACTGGTAAACTGACATATCCAGCACCTAAAATTAGAACACCCTTCTTGCCTGGCTCCAGCTTCCCTGTTTTGTGAACCGATCTGAAAAGTTTTATATTAGACTCATTCATCATCAACCTGTGTGCAATAATAATGAATATTTTATCTCACGTGACTATCTAAGCCTGATCCACGCTTGTGATTGGTTGTTTGACATTCACTAACATGATTGTCCGCCTCTTAATTTTAGCAAACCCACTGTCACTGGGAAAATCTAGAAATCTAATTTTAGCATGCATGCTATTTCGGGCAGGTAATTTGAAAGTCATCTCCACCTCTTTAAAAAGTTCAACATTATTTGTCCGAAATGTCTTTGTAATGGACAAATAGAGCACAATAAATGATCTTAAGTAAATTCTTTATGTTATTTGAGACTGTTTCAACATGTTTATGTGAGGATTCATCCTATTCCTGTCTTTGCTCATCACATAATATTAAATACAGTAATGCTCTAAGTAATCGACTTTTTAACCACAGCAGAATTATGGGTAACTTTTCAGGATTTAGTTGGAAATATGGCTTGTTGCCATTCATCAGAAAGCTCTCGGCGAGAGCTTTCCGATGAATGGCAACAAGCCATATTTCCGACTAAATCCTGAAAAGTTACCCATAATTCTGCTGTGGTTAAGAGGTCGATTAATTAGAGCATTACTGTAGCTCATTGGTCTGATGAATTGTAGATATCTTTGAAAAATATGGAAAAAACAAATGTTGAAATTACCATGTGTGACAACTTGTCACCATTTTTGAAAAAAATGACATAGGTTCCCGACCTTGAGCTTTTGATATCTTAATTGCCAAATAATTTGATAATGCATAACATTACCTACCTCACTTCCCTTGCTTTTCGCATATCAGTAATGTACTCAAAGTTTGGTGTAAGTTTTCCATTGGCAGTGATGATCGCCTGGAATATATATTCAAGGTATCCCAAGGTGAAAAGTGCTTTTTCTCCTCTGTGGTCGTGACGCATTCGTGCAAGTGATTTCCCCACTGAACGGATGTTTTTTGTGTTATTTTGTATCGAATGTATGTTGTGTCAAACCTCTCTCTCTCTCTCTCTCCCCTCTCTCTCTCATTCTCTTTCATTCCCTTTCTCATCCTTAACTTCCGTATTACAATGTTATACCGTATCTCAATCCTAAATAATATTCCAATCAATCAAAAGTATATATCCCGTCTGCTTTACCCCAAGTGATATTTTTGTCACTTGAGGTAACATTTATTCCACGAGGAGAGGACTTTAAAAAAGCATTTTGCTTGTTGTCCAATCCTCTTCATAAATCTATATATTCTACATGTATATTATGTTTATGTCAAATGTTTGATTTTTTTGAAATAAATATTGTTTACACCAAGGTGAAAAGTCATACTACTATAGGCATGTTTATCCTTGAAAGGATATAAAGTGTCCCTTTAAGAGACATCTGTGTAGGAAAATATGGAAGGGAAATAGTAACACAGCATAATTCAATCTCAGAAACTGATCTATGTTGTTTACATTGATTGCAAACTTTAGACTTTGTCGTAAAAAAAATAAAGCAAATAATTTCAATTTAATTAAATTTGACATAAAAGGAAAGATTCAACTTTAATACAGTGGGAGTGGACCATTATTGGCCCCGTAGTGCTACTAAATAAGCATTAATCCCCTAGTTAGGCCATTCAAAGTCAGTTTCCCCGTCTATCAGGCCATCTATCTATTTTTTTATTTCTGGGGCACACGACAACAACGCATTCCAACTCTGCATTGGATATCTGGTTTAATTTCAGTCGCCTGTGGCCATTATTTCCCCAAAAGATGTTATTAACTAATATGATTTATTTCATAAAAAAATCGCCCAGTCAAGTATGACCGACACATTTTTACTGAGATTACAATCGAAATGCATCACATGTTTAACAAATGTTTGAACATAGTTACCAGTTAGAGTAATGACTAGGAAATCTGAACTAGTAAACTGGTCTGTTCGATCTAAATTCCGTGCGTCTTTGTATAAAGATGTATCACAATTATGTTGTAACTTTCTCAGACAGATTGAACACGAACAGTAAGGTTGCACATGCGAGTTTCCGGGACCATGAACGTGGGTCTGAGAAAATGGAAAATGACTTTGTGTGGCGTTATTACATCTTATCTAAGTAGAGTTAAATATATACTTACATTTTTCACTACAGGATCAACTTCCAGATCTTGGAATGGAACGTTGGCATCACAAAGTAACTGAAAATTCATAATATATCAGAAAATAACAAGAATCTTGACGCTAGTCATAATTCTAGCCATACAGGAAATTAACCTCTTCGCTGCTATGACGTCCGTAACTATTACGGACGTAAAAGTGCATGCCGTGTGCTATATGGTCCGTAGGTACTACGGACCTAATTCAGCACACTAGAAGTAGGCCATTAAACATAACTGGAACTCAGAGATTGGTGCATCGGAATAACTGTATCTCCAAGTTTCTAACAGTGTATGATGTTCAACGATTGTGAACGATAATAGCCTTTCAACCGAGTCAGTTTTATAGTTCTTGTGGTATTCCCGTTATAGTTTCCCATTGGAAAATGGCAATAACGTCAACAGCCCAGCACACGACGTCATAACGTTATTTAGCAGCGAAGAGGTTAACCCTTCCTTGACTGAAGCTTCCTGTAATTTTGCGAAAACCCTGTGTCAATGCATTCTCTTATATATGCGAGTCTCCAATAGGGAGCCTCGCATATATAAGAGGATACATTGGTCTAACATTATTTAACTTGACCTTGTAAGCCAGTGCATTCTCTTATATATGGGAGGCTCCCAAGACTCGCATATGCACTGGCACATGATCTCTAATGCTGCACCAGCGCAGCTCCCATCATGAAAGGGCTAAGCGCATTTAGCTGGATCACTGACAGTAATTTGAAGTCTCAGATTATACAGTAATACCCTAAATAATCGACTCCTTAACCACAGCAGAATTATGGATAACTTTTCAGGATTTAGTCGGAAATATGGCTTGTTGCCATTCATCGGAAAGCTCTCACTTTTCACCATTTCCGATGAATGGCAACAAGCCATATTTCCGACTAAATCCTGAAAAATTAGCCATAAATCTCCTGTGGTTAAGGAGTCAATTATTTAGGACATTACTGTACCTAATAATTCTTGCTTTTGTCACATAATCCTGTCTTGTTTGGGAATCAAAATAGACCTATAAAAAGGTTAAATACTTTAGCTACAGACTTTATATGCATCGGGATACCTAATTATTTAATTCACCTGGTCATTTTTCCATGAAGATTGCACGACAAATTAGGTACAAGAAAGGTAGAATGTTTTTCAGTGCTATCTATTATCAAGTTTGGTCAGAAATATTCACATGGTATGCTTTTATGCCAGATGGCAGTTTGTGCTCCAAAATACACCAAATAATATTTGCTTTTCAATTTTTCCCCGTATCGAAATAGATTGATAAATACCTGAATTACCTTTCTACAAGCATTATATGTCTGAGAAAGACCCATTCAAGTCATAAACAAGAGGTGGCATCAGAGATGCTGTGTCTCGTTTTCGGTGGCTTACCGCCGGTGGCTACCGCCAATTGGTGTGCATCAGTATCGGTAGACTAATTAATAGGTAAAATCGAAAAATGACTAATTAAGGGCCATAACTCCATCAAATTTAATCGGGCCAGGCTGGTTTTTGAATTCGTCCGAAATATTCTTGGCAAGTATGTCTATTCCAAATTTTAAACAAATCGGAGGACGTTTGTTGAAGTTATCGCGCTAACGAGCTAAAAATTCACGAAAAATGACTAATTAAGGGCCATAACTCTATCAAATTTTATTGGGCCAGGCTGGTTTTCGAACTCGTCTAGGATATTATTGGAAGACACTTATATACCAAATTTTAGTTGAATCGGATGACGTTTGTTGAAGTTATCGCGCTAACGAGCTCAAAATTCGTACAAAATGACTACTTAAGGACCATAACTCTATCAAATTTTATCGGACCGGGCCGGTTTTCTAACTCATCCGAGGTATTCTTGGGAGACACCTATAAACAAATCGGAGGACGTTTGTTGAAGTTATCGCGCTAACGAGCTAAAAATTCACGAAAAATGACTAATTAAGGGCCATAACTCTATCAAATTTTATCGGACCTGGCCGGTTTTCGAACTCGACCGAGATATTCTTAGGAGACACCTATAAACCAAATTTCAATCAAATCGGATAACGTTTGTTGAAGTTATCGCGCTAACAAGCTGAAAATTCGTGAAAAATGACTAATTAAGGGCCATAACTCTATCAAATTTTATCGGACCAGGCCGGTTTTCGAACTCATCCCAGATATTCTTGGGAGACACCTATGTACCAAATTTCAATCAAATCGGATAACGTTTGTTGAAGTTATCGCGCTAACGAGCTGAAATTCGTGAAAAATGACTAATTAAGGGCCATAACTCTATCAAATTTTATCGGACGAGGCCGGTTTTCGAACTCATCCGAGATATTCTTGGGAGACACCTATATACCAAATTTCAATCAAATCGGATAACGTTTGTTGAAGTTATCGCGCTAACGAGCTGAAAATTCAAAGGGCCATAACTCTGTAATAAATGTGCGGACAAACCCGATTTTTTTGTCTGCAGCTTACGTGCATGGATATGTACTCACACACCAAATTTTTAATCCGTCAATAAACGGTTGAGTTATAAGCAAAACACGCCGCCCGCCCGCCCGCCCGCCGCCCGTCCGCCGCCCACCGTCCCTCATCAAACTATAAGTCGAGTTTTGGAAAAAAACTCGACTAAAAATACAACTTTGAACACAATGTACAGGCCCCGACGTATAAAAACGGTGCTATTGTATTCATCTGAATTCTGAAACTGAATGTCCCGAAAAGTTATATTTTGCATTTCATTTCAATCATCAAAATTATGTGGTACTGTAAATGATTCAGAGCAACTACAGATCTAGATTTTCTGCCCATGGTCTACAAACAAACTGGCACAAACGAAACAATCTCAAATTTATAAAACAAAAAAAGGTCAGCCGACCACAGTGTCCCCCGACAACATGGCAAGTCGATGCCCCTTTGATGAAGAAATTAAAAAAAATGTTGAAATTTTTCTAAGTCAAAAAGAGTTAATAACTCCGTAAAAAAATAAATATTTCCGTCATCTATATACATGTTGCACATCTCCAATATGTCAAATATCTACGATCAAAACTGTAGGAGGAGTTGATTACACCATGAAGGTACCCTCATACAGAAAGTATAAAAAATGTTGAAATTTTTAAGTCGAAAAGGGTTAATAACTCTGTCAAAAAATAATTTGTCCGTCATCTATATACATGTTGCACATCTTCAATATATGGACAACAATATTCTGAAGTTTCAAATCTCTAGGATGAAAACTGTAAGAGGAGTTGATTACACCATGAAGGTACTCAAAAGTGTGACGGACGGACGGTGCCCGTTTCTATAGTCCCCCGTATATAAATTTTTCGGGGGACAAATATAAGAAACAAATAATTTATTTTCAGAGCTATATCGACAAATTTGTTCGGAATTCTTCCATGTAGGTATGTCTTAACCCTTTGAACCCTGAAGTCCTGAACGTTAAATGACCCCAACCCGAGGCACCTGACGTTATATAGTGTTCTGACGGCGTAACTCATAAAGCTCTTAATTGGGACGTACATACATGTCCATGTATACACGCTCAACTATACGGCAATCTACTATGCTAACTGAATAAGTGTGCGGTGAAATATGTCACAATATATTTCAACGAGACAGTCTATTCCACGTTCAATATACATGTACATGTATATAGATATATTGCGTCTTCCTTTGGTCGCGCTATATATTTATAACGAAATTCTTACACTTTGCCTACAATAGAGGGCATTTCTCAAAATGCACCTGTGTGCTTGCGCGAAGAAACAGACCACCTGGCTGCTAAAATCAGAGGTATGAACATGCGACTCATTCGCGCAAAGTATAGAAGCACTATTCTAGTTAATTTGGGCATTGATCGCGAAATTTCTAACGAAATACTTCCCCTTTTCCGACGATAAAAGCGGGGATTTTTCTCTCGAAATAGGCCTCTGCGCATGCGCAAAGAAACAAACCCTCTGTCGACAGTTTGTTGATCAAAGTCACGTTGGTAAACATGTGACACGTGTGTGCAAAGTAGAAGTACAACTCTAGTTGATATGTGCGTTTATTGAGCTGTAATTTTGTGTCAAATATCGTCTGATTTCCGGACCGGTATTCCGGTCTCCCAGGATTAAGGAATATAAGGATTGGACCGGTATTCCGGTCTCTCGGGTTCAAAGGGTTAAGATACCTCTTACCAAATTAAGTATATATAATTTTGGTTTTTTTTTAATATGTCCTTTTAATATTCCTCCTCTCAAACGAGCCATGTTTTGAAACTAATTCTTACCATCTGTTCAATGTATGGAAACAGCAGCACTCCAAAGAAATCAGTTGCCTCCCTTGGAATCTGAGCTGGCATGTTATCAATGGAGCAGATCAGTACACCGTTACCAGCAAAACTACAATCATTTCAAGAGATAATGGTGTTTTCAATGCATCTAAACATAGTCGATATTAGGCTTGTGGCAAACAAAATTGAGTTCTTTCTTCAAATAAACAAAATGCAACGACTTTCGAATAGTACATAGTACGCACCCAATGGTTACAGAAACAAATCTTGGTGAATCTTGAGTTTTTTCAGTGTTCTATTTGTGTTGGTGTTTACCAATTACTGGGGCTCATTATAATTAATAAGAAGTCATATCTGGCACACTCATAAAAATATACATATATAGTTGTTCATTAGCGAGAAGGTGGTATGAACCAAATTAGACAAAATATATCTTATTTCAAGTTATGTCTAATAATTTTATTTTATTAGATACCTGAATTGTCCCATAACACATAGCATATACAGTACTGATGTCTGGTAACACATAGCATATACGGTACTCATGTCCGGTAACACATAGCATATACGGTGCTCATGTCCGGTAACACATAGCATATATGGTACTCATGCCTGGTAACACATAGCATATACAATATTCATGTCCGTTAAAACAGCATATATGGTACTCATGCCTGGTAACACATAGTATATACGGCACTCATGTCTGGTAACACATAGCATATACAGTACTCATGTCCGGTAACACATAGCATATATGGTACTCATTACACATAGCATATACGGTACTCGTGAAAATTTATTTGACAGGCATAAAATTATTAATGACCTGCAAAAACCAATTGTGCCTGTAATTTCAAACTGAACAGAGTATAAAGGTACACAATGGTCCCCGACTCATCCAGTTAAATCAACGAAATTTCACCACAAGCCAATTTAGTTATCCAAATTAGAGTATTACCAATAAATACTCACAGTGATACCAAGCACGATATCATATTTGCCGAAAAAGTCCCATTATAATGTTATTTCTTGGCGGTTTGTACGACGAGCGAGTGTGGTTTGCAACTTCCATATATGGTGATTCCTAATTCAAATTGGAATTCCCCAACAAGTGTTGTCACCAATGTAAACACATAGTATTTCCATGTGTAACCAGCATGGTATCATATAACATGTATATTTGTATGGATAAAACATGATTACCGATTCATAAATAAGTATAATGCATGTACCCTCCTGTCATCTATCACAACATAATGTATTCTTGTTGATGGCGATACTTTTCATTCTGAATAATTTGCGATTGCCACCAATGCGCTGATTGTATATTGAGCAGTGACCTTGCATGACATCTAGTAACGGCGCGTGCCTGTACTATTTTTGTAAGAAGTCAGCTGATTTTTCCCAGGCCGCCAAATATTTCCATTGGTGAAAAATAAACATATTTCAAAAATCAAAATCTAATAACTCTGAGCTTTGATGGATGGGTTCCTCGACTGGATCAAATATTTTTTACCACTGAAGCCAACGAAATAGAAATAGGGTTGTTTAATCGGAGTATGCATCTTTAATGTTAATTGTGTGATTACATTAATACTGAAGCCAACATGATAAATACGAAGATTGGATACAGATGTAGATAAGGGATACAATTTCATACAAATCCTTAGCCAATAAATCAGCGCCCTCGCGCACATGACAATTAGTTCATAGACTAGATCGCTGTACAATGTTCCAAACACAATCGTCGCAATTGAACTAAGGATACCCCTGCAGTGCAATTTGGCTACATCAAGGATAGCCAATTAACAAGGAATACAAAGCTCGGACAAAATTATGCATGTTACAAAAAATTTCTATTATCTATGGATAACTCAACTAGCAAAAGTTGGATCGGGCTCCTAATCACAGGTGCGCAGGTTCCCATGGTACTAAATATCTGTGCCAAGTTTTAAAAAAAAATGTAGGAATACAAGCTCGGATAAAGTTGCATCCATGGACGGACAAGCTGGTTCCTATATACCACCATAACTTCATTACAGGGGGCATAATTACTGAGTTTGTGCAGAAATTGTGAGCCTTTGCATAGATACAGCACATAGGTCTGTGAACTGGAGACTTGTAAACAACAATAATACATTAATCAATAAAAAATTGAAATAAGATCAAAAGTTTGGCGAACCTTTCGGTATTCATATTTTGCTCTGCATCATATAAACAGAATGGCTGGTCAATTGTTGTGCATTCCTTCATAAATTCAATGGAGCCTCCGGGATCAGCAGATATATCACAAATGGAAATCAGTCTGTGTGGAAGAATGGGGCACCCTGGTTTCTGCGGCAACCATGGAGCTACATGCGGTTGAAGCAGAACTTTGGCATCTGGAATGGTCATGAGACGTGGACTGTTTACAGCCCAGTATAACCCATTTATTAAGCAGGATGTGTATGGCGCTATCTGAAATTGCAAGAGACATTGTCATTAGTACGCGGATATAAATAATCTAGGGCTTGAATCTGGGTATCCCGCCCACAGAAATTTTCAAGTCTTTGGAAATTTCATTTGCACCCCTCTGGGTTTGAATTGTCCAACTGGTATCTCAAGTATGAAATACTATTAGGGCCACTTTGTAATGGCGAGTTTTCGCATGTTTTGACATGCGCCGAAAGCGACACAAGCGCCAAAATGTGCGACATTATGGCACACATTTTGGTGCTTTCGGCACATCAAAAGCGTTAAAATGTGTGACATTATGGCACACATTTTGTCGCTTTTATATATCTCAAGTATGGAATACTATTAGGGCCACTTTGTAATGGCAAATTTTCGCATGTTTTGACATGTGCCAAAACCGACACAAGTGCCAAAATGTGTGACATTATGGCACACATTTTGGTGCTTTCAGCACATCAAAAGCATTCAAATGTGTGACATTATGGCTTCAAATGTGTGACATTATGGCACACATTTTGTCGCTTTTGGTGCGCGACTAGGATAGGATAGGATAGGATAATTTATTTACAATACACATGAATTATACAATGGCAGTAATACATAATAAGGTAAAGCAGTATATTGTTGGGGGTAGCCTAGCCTACCAGGCTGTCTTCCTGCTACCCCCTAAAACAAGTATCAGTATAAATAATAGAATAGATGCTTGTATTTCATATCCACGCACACGTACAGACTATAATCATATATAAAACTTTATAGAATCTAGTACTAAGGGCATATCAAAAAACAAGAATTGGTGTGGTTGTGAGCCAATCCAGATGAGTTATTAGATCGAAAATGTATTATCTCTCCATAGGAATGTTTTGAAATGTTCAGATTTTCTAAACATATGAACATTTTCAGTTCCAGTTCCAGTTCCATGAGTTTATTAGGAACAAAACATTTAGTTTTTTGTTGCTACAACAGATTCAGGCGAGAGATACCACCATCTTTAGTTCGGTAAATAAAATGAGAATCTATATAGATCGCCGGAAAGTCTCTTTTGTTGAGTGAGGTTTTGGGATAATTCAAATTAACAATATTTCAGGAAATGATTTTAATTTTAGTCTAAAAACAACAAATCTGTCTGGATATAGTGTATCTGACATTTGCAGAATGAGGTCAACAGATGTTGAATTTAGTGAGGCTATCCTGCACAGCGGGCTAGCATCACTAAATTCACCCTCTTGGGAAGCCTCATCTTCTCTAAAGTATCTACAGTCTGAAATTAAAATTGTTTTCAGTAACTTTTTCCCTTCTGTTCAGTTTCTATATCCTCAAATTTGCAGAAGATAAATTGAATAAGGTGCCTATTGTGTGAACATCACCAAATTCAACTGGGGAACTTCAATACTGATCCTAGGTCTCCTATAGTAGTTGAGGTCCCCAGGGGGTGAATTTCACGGAATTCCCACCTTCTGTGGACCTCATTCTGCAAATTTTGGTCTGAAATTCCCAACTAATGTTAAACATTTGGCCAGTTTGGGAGCCATACCCCCCTGTCCCTGCTGGGAGCCTAAATTTATTACATACTGTTTACTTTAAAACACCCCGATCCTGCCTCTCGGCTTAAAATCTTAAAATGCGAAGTAAAATACTAATTCTTGGCTGAACAAGAGCATCGCTAAGGCAGGGCAAAATATGCCCGTGGTAACTTCAAAAATAACCACAACTCTGGTGAAAATTGGCAGACAGAAACCAAATTGGAACCCAACCTGTAATTTAGGCTAGTAAACTCACATACTAAAATTTCATTCCATTCAGTTCAAACTTACTCAATTTATCATCCGTAAACAAAAATTGAGGGCAAATTCCAACAAAAAGGGCCGTAACTCTGATGAAAATTGGCAGGCGAAACCCAAATTTGAATTTGACCTGTATTTTGTGCTAGTAAACCCACATACTAAATTTCATTCGCTTCAGTTCAGAATTAGTTATCATCCAGAAAAGAAAAAGTGAATGGAAGGAAGCATCACCCCCCCTCCCTGCCGGATGGACCAATAACATATTACGTCCTGTTTTTTTTAAATGGGCGTATAAAAAGCTTTAAATTTATAGACTCACTTATTCATGAAATGTTTATACATTTAAGGCCAAGCCTTGAAATAGCGTGTCTGTCATTTGCAGAATGAGGTCCCCAGAGGGTGAATTTAGTGATGCTATCCCGCATTCTGCAAATGACAGACACGCTATTTCAAGGCTTGTTTAAGGCAGATCCCCCCTCCCATAGTGTCTGGTGCATGAATATTGTGCATAATTACATCAACTCAGTTTGTTTCACCTCTTTTCTCCGCTATCTCTCTTTATCACCCTCCACCTCTCTCGACACTAGCAATTCATGTATCTCTCTACAATATTGTTGAATATTTCCACTCCTTCCTGTCCGATCTACCCCTCTTGACTTAGTGAGGGGGTGGGCAACACAATGGGAACATACATAATTTAAGCCTATGGGCTTGTTGTTTAATCCCATTTCAAATAAATCTGTTTATGCATACATGTACTATTTATATTTATTTGAACTGATGTTATTTACTTACATGTACGCTATCAGGATTGGAAATAAATAATATATGTTTACACCAAATTTATACAAAAATTCCGCTCAATATATTTGACTATGACAAAACACGTACACTGACCTCTTGAAAATTCCACTCAATATACTTTACCTTGTCCACTATTTCAGTTTCTGGCAGTGAAAACAAAGTACAGTAATGCCCTAAGTAAACGACAACTTAACCAGAGCAGAATTATGGGTAACTTTTCAGGATTTAGTTGGAAATATGGCTTGTTGCCATTCATCGGAAAGCTCTCACTGAGAGCTTTCCGATGAATGCCAACAAGCCATATTTCCGACTAAATCCTGAAAAGTTACCCATAATTCTGCTGCTCTGGTTAAGGGGTCGATTACTTATGGCATTACTGTAGGTGCCTATACATATGAACCACCATTTGTAGCATCATCCTAACAATGCCTATTAAAAAATAAAGTCTGCACACAATGAACGTAACCCAAAATAACAGTCCAATTAATTCACCTGTCAACAACTAATAATCACCAGTCACCACATTCAGGGGTGATAGCAAGACAGTCAGTTTTGAGTATATCACCTCTAACAATATACATCTATTTTCTGTTAATAAAGCCCACATAATTTTTGAGTCACCGATTATTATTTTTTTAGTGCCTTGATATACGGTTTTAATAACAATTTATACCATAAAATATGATTAAAATATTATAATTCCTCACCATTTGAAACGTCTGTCTCAGAAGATGCCCATAGAGAAATAGAAAACAGCTGAAATCATAGAAAGATTCCCCCCATTATGGCTCCCAGAAAGCATCATAATTCTAACTAAAAATGTATTTTCAATGGAAGGGGAATAACTCTATCTTTAAGATAGTTATTCCCCCTCTATTGAAAGTAATAGGCTTTTCACTAAAATACAGATGAAACTTATGCACAAAAACACGCTTGTAACTCAATAAAAACAACATGTTCACAGTTTATTACACCGGATAAGTTGATAATACAATGTTTTGAAGCTTCCTCTTTCAAACAGTCACAGGAGCCTGTAACGTGCTCCGCTGTCCGTCCCCCTTTTCCGCTGCCCATATATGCCGCTTCTATATACGCGCCTGCTTCACGCTAATGGTAGTATAATAGACACAAGGGGAACTGTAGAAATTCACCTTTTTACCATCCCTCGGCAATTGGACAAATTTAGGCCATTCACACCAGTAATGCTAACGATATAGCCACGGATGCATCGGCGAAGAATTCATCTTTCAATCAATACCAAACTCCCATACCCATCAGAACCATTCATATACATAGCATTTGATAAATTTTTAACCAACGAATATTGTCTCCGAAGAGTGTAAATAATTCACCCCCGCATGGCTTACTATAATTAAAAATCGGTCAAACGATCAACTAAATATCTAGCGCTCAGGGATTTCTTGTCGGCTAATAATTTATTTACTCATACAAATCAACACATCGTCAGTAAACAATTTCTATAGAGGAGAAATCTGTCGATAATTCCAACTTTTTTTTCATTTTTTGTTTACGAATCACGCAGCGCCTCATTTTAATATTCATTATGACCTGACCTTTCCATGATAGCCCAGTGGATTAACAAAAAAATCGTGACTGGCCGGATTAAAGCATGACATTTGGTACATATGTTCTTTGAACAAAGGGTAATCTTTTTGGCGGGGGGTGCCCGGACTACCATATATTGGTGAGGAATAAATCTGGTTTCCATGGCAACAGCATCTGGAAAATTGGAGGAATCAGGAAATACCTGTTTCTGTGAAACTAATTGGTACTATGTTTGATATTAGTAACAACGTTGAGAATACAAGTGGTTGGCCACTTCATAATATAAATGGGGAGAGACATTTGTGTCAAGGTCATCCACTAAGGTCAAGGTCATTTATTAATTTGTTCATTTACAACAAGTAATTCAACATTCACCTGCCCCTAAATGTACCTATTTCGCAATTAACCCAAACCATGTAATTTATGTAGAATTGGAGGTTTCTTGCCCTCAATTTGGTGTATGAACTGGCTTATAGATGTATTTCATTTTCCAGTTTGAACTGTTTGAATTGTCATAATCAGGGTCTGAAATTTCAGAATTTTGTATCTGAGCTGCCCAACTGCCATGGTAATAGCCTGTCATTTGTAATAAAAAAAAAGGGTTTCGTAAAATGTTTTGTGGATTTTCAGCAACATATTTTTTCATAAAGCCCATATACTGGAGACATTGGATACCAACGTTGACACGCTTCTTAACACTCAGTTTCCTAAAAAATGGTGTTACCATAGCAACAGTGTGTGATTTCTGAGAATTCTGAAAAATGATCATATATGAAGTATATTGATGATAGCAGTTGACTTATTGGTGGATATAGTTATATAATATTATTTATATACATATATTCTCCATAACGGACCGCCAGTACTCATCTCAAGGGTCAAGGTCATCGCGAAAGGTCAAGGTCAAAGTCATTGTAAAAATAATGCTGTCTTTATCACTTTAGGTCATATTATTTGTCTGTATAATTAACCTACCTCAATTTGTTGCATTAGTCCATGGGCTTGTAGGACCCCTGGTGCACCCCATAACTTAACTTCTTTGGTATTGGTATGTACCCTAATGTGTTACCATTATGATGGGGTGGGGGAAATAGTATCCCATTTATGGGGATGTCATTGTGATTGAATTTAACAGGTGGTGTGTCATTTTGTAGGTATTGGAATACTCTATATCACTGACGACGTCACAAGATGTCAAAAGGTCACGCGATGGCAATGCAAATGCAAATATAATAGTCTGGAAGCTGATAGGGTACTTCTACACCGCACACCACAGGTCTTCACTTCACCTCACTCATTTTCTTTATTTTTATGTCCCTCAACTTTTAAGCAATGTTAACACGGAAAGAAAGTGGCTGTGTAGAGACGAAACAAGATGGCGTCCCACATGGTCGCCGTGTTTTAAGACGAGGCACTATAAGTTAGTTTGATGCAAATTATAGAGAGTAAATCTTGACAATTGTATACAAATGTATATATTATTGTGAAGCTAAGACACAATGCTAGCATTTTATGGCAAAATTGGAAATCCCGATTCCAAGATGGCCATCAAAATGGCCACTGGTTGTGGAAAATGTGACTATTTTTCACTAATATTTTCTAGATTAGTTTCTGCTGTTTGAAACTGATGAGAATTGCAACTTTATTTTAAATTGTTTAAGTTAACAGATCATTGGATTTTAAATTTGAATCCGTAGCCGCACGCTGCAACCCGCATTTATTATATATTTTTATTGTTAACTGATCATTGGAGCAATGAAATATGCCATTCTGTGAGTCGCAGTCCGTTCCGTTCTCTCAAAATTTTGATTTTACAGAACGTGCTATAAAATTTCACATAAAATCACCATTGGGATCCTAGTCATATTACAAAAAGAAATGAGCAGAACTGTGCATTGTAAATGAGGCACACCTTTACCTATGAATATTCCAACTCTATGGAACCAAAATGGTCACTTTGACTCAAAATGACCGCCAAAATGGCAGTCATATTATGGAAAATGTTTAGATATATTGCCCCAGCGCGCCTTGCAATCACTTACAAGTTGTAGTTCATGAATTAAATCGACTTATAATCCTTCTATACTTTGAATACTAACATTGCTGATGCACCTTGGTTAATAGTTACTATTGTAACCACTGACATTACCAGACATATTGGATTTCTCTCTCACAAATGTGATATACAAATTAACTTTTCAGGTTTGGACCATTTTTTTTCAAGTAAAATTGAACTATCTTTGGTATTAAAGGTGTTTATCTTATCGTTTTGAACTGTCTTAAATGTGTCACACAGTGGTATTTGTTAGACAAAATTACTCAAGATGGCTTGCAAAATGGCAATCAGATATGTAAAAAATCCACATATATCCCATACATTATTCTATGCTGTTCTGAACAGGTATCAAATTGTAACTCACTAGTACTTGGTTATTTAAATGTTACTTAATCAACTGAAAACTAAACATCTCTATTGATTAGCATATACTTGAGTTATTGTGGAAATCGATAGCCACCATAGGCCCACCTTTGCGACACACCCATGGCCATAGTGTCTCTCTATATATAGACCAGACAAATGACCATATAACCACTCACTTTATATACAAACACCTCACCCATGACCATACAGCCCGAGTCACCATACAGGCACAACAAGTATACTCATACACCTGACCCATGACTATATAGTCACTATATATCTATTCACCACATGCATGATCATACAGTGATGGGCTATAATACAGTCCCTCCTTGTATACATATATTCACCTGACTATTGGCCTCCATGTATACATATTCGCAACAACCATGGTCCTATAACCACTCAAGATATACATATACACCCGCCCATGACCATTGAATCATTCCAGGTATACATATACACCTCACCAATGGCCATGCAGCTAAATGCTTTATACACAAACACCTCACCTGTGGCCTACAGCCAAACTTGGGTATACATGCACACCCCACACATGGACATACAGACATGAGTCACCATGCAGGTACACCGGGTATACTCCTGCAACTGACCCATGACCATATGGTCACTTTTTGTATACCTATGGTCCACACACAGGATCATAGTCACTCCTTGTATACATATTCACCTCACCATTGACCATATGGTCACTCCCTGTATACCTATTCACCACACCCATTGCCATATAGTCACTCGAGATATACATATACACCAACCATGACAACAGAGTAAATCAATGCCTTCATATACACCCCACCAATGGCCATATGGCCACCTGTTTTATAGACAAACACCTCATACATGGCCATACAGCCACAAGTGGGTACACCTGTACACCTCACACATGTCCATGCAGTAATGAGTCACCATGTAGGCACACCAGGTACACTCCCAGGCCTGACCCATAACCATATAGTCACTCCCTGTATACATATTCACCACAGTCATGCTCATACAGTCACGCAATGTATACCTATTCACCTCACCATTACCCATACAGTCACCCCAGTATACATATTATCCACACCGATGGCCATATAACCACCCAAGATATACATATACACCCTAACCATGACCATACGGTCACCCCAGGTATACTTAGTGTTCGCACTGTCAGTGGCCAAATTGGCCAATGGCCAATTTTTTTCGAAATTGGCCAATAACAATTTAATTTGGCCAAACATTTTGTTTACCCCAAATGAAGACGGGAAGCTAATTCAAAAGCGCTGAATAGATCGACAGACTCTACGAAGTTAGGGTTACGAAAGTATTTCGCACTTCGGAAATATCGTACCATGAAAACCTGCCTCCCGTCTAATAATGACCTAGCTTCACATCATGAAAGGTTTGAAATCAATAGATATTCAACAGTTATCATCTCACGATAATAAGCAACATTTTGTTTTTATCCCGGAGAAAATAGCAATGACAAATAACACAGCTCATTACTTTATTAGTTAGCGACCTATAATTATGTTCCTAAAATATTTTGTTGTTTAAAGTTGTTTTAATTATGATTTTATTCTGAGTAACAAATAAAGTTTAAAACAAGTTTAGCCATCAATTCTGAACTGCTCAGAAAATGAGGATTTAATTTGAATAAATTGTTATACATTTGGCCAAACTTTTGCCCACAATATTGTTCGGTTCAGCGCGAACACTGTATACATATACACCTCACAAATGACCATACAGCTCTTCCAGATATACAAATAACCCACACACGGCCATTCATACCTTCCAGACTTGCATATACATAATTCATAATCATATATTAACTTTGTGAGAGAAAAATCCAATAGTTCTGGTAATGTCAGTGGTTACAATAGTAACTATTAACCAAGGTGTATCAGCAATGTTAGTATTCAATGTAGAAGGCATATAAGTCGATTTTATCTATCAACCACAACTTGTAAGTGATTGCACGGCGGGCTGGGGCAATATATCTACTCCCCCCATAATTTAGCCGCCATTTTGCCGGTCATTTTTAGTCAAAATGACGATTTTGGTTCCATTGAGTTGGAATATTTATAAGTAAATGTATGCCTCACTTACATTGCACAGTTCTGCTCATTTTTTCCAAAGGTCAGTTAACATGTATAAAATATATCATAAATGCGGGTTACAATGTGCGGCGATGGATTCAATTTTGAAATCCAAAATAGCTGCTGGCAGTCATGTTTTTTAACGGAGGTCACCCAGATGATTGGTATGAAGTTTGGTGTTGAACCGATGAGGGATATGGTCTGTATGGTGTGGCAAAGGATTTAGTCATACAAAGAGTGAAATCCAAGATAGCAGCCGGCGGCCATGTTTTTCATCAAAAATCGTTCAAAAATGGTCAGAATCCATAAAAAAAGGCGCTGTTATACAAGGACGCCCGCCAACGGTCTCTCGCCATATTAACAGTCGAGTTTTGATAAACATCGGCTGAAAATTGAGAAAAGGGAATGGAAAAAGACCACGGCCTGAAGGGATCTACAATCTAGATCAAAAGACATGGGGTGTGACAACGACCGTACTATCAGGGAGTACCGGTACACAGCAGTATGGATATGGACTGAGAGAATCATGCTCCCATGAGACCTTGGGGCGTTGGTGGAAAGTTTAACAGAGAGGGTTAAATTGTACACACTAAATGAAGTTCCCGTCCCCAGACAAAAAGGGGCATAACAGATAACATTCATTGAACCAAACCATTTTCGAATTTTACCTGTATTTTTATGATCCACATGTCACATCTGAGTCGAAAAGGGACATATCTCCGTCAAAAATGGTTGGACCAGACCCATATGTTGGTGTGGATCAAGTGGGAGGGTTCAGTTGAAAATTCCAAGGCAGACACTCCCAGGGGAGACCATCTAGCCACGTCTCCGATCATAGAACAACGTGTTTTTCATTTTTGCATGGATAGGACAGAATCGAATTACATGGAATAGTACAACAGGTATAATTAATTTATGTGGTTGCCTTTTTCGGTAATAATATGTTACCCATGTGGATTTTAGCATTCGATAATCTTCTAAAGTCTACTGAAGTTGACAGAAATGTTACTATGTCAGTGATCAAATTTGAAACAGTTGCTATGGAAACAAGTACATTGGGTCCACCCAACATATTATTTGTAATGGACATTTATAACTAACTTACCCCGCGGATAGTATTACGCATTGAAGTTTTTCTGAACGAAATTGAGGAAGTAATACACAAAAAGTCAATTAAATTGGATATTGTGACATTATTTGGGATAATGGTTGTCATGGAAACCATAATTATGTTCATATAAGTCAATATTTTACCTCCGAAGTGAATGAATTTCTGATATAGGACATGTCGGTGGAATTAATTCTGAGAAATTATTCGCAAAGCCTTATCATTTTCATTCGAAAATGGTAATGTTGCGATATTTTCGCTAACAGTTGCCATGGCAACAAGATATATGTTGTGTATTAAAATTACCAACTCAACCCAAAAACTCTAATACTAATATTAACACAACACAATCGCTCTATATTTACGTCGTATGACTATATTTAATATTTATTTGTGAGGGTAAAATTAAAATTCACTGTATTTATCTTTAGCATAGTCCAGGCCGTAATTGCACAAATACCATAAAAAGTGGTATCTAAAAAATGTGATGATCTAAACTTAAGGTTATCAAAAGTAAACAACGACCATATGAAATAAAGTATATCATATACCAAATTGAACATGGTGGTGATGCCCTATTTGTTTGTGCATATATGAAAGGGAATGCCTTTTGACTAAAGCATGAGGGTTGGCGGCATATGAGACCATCAATAAAAAATAGACAGAAAAATGATATATTTTCCAATGACCTTAACCTTAGTGGTTGACCTTGACCCTACATGTCATAGTGTCCCAGTTCAGTTGATGGACCATTGATTTCACTATGAGTTCACATCATTTATTCAAACACAAGTCTAACTGTTTCCATACTGGGGCATTTTTTCACTTTTCCCCAAATATTTTATGACGTTACCATGGAAACCAGAAATTCTCCTGAACCATGACCCGCAGCCCGGGCACCCCCCTCTAAAAACATTTCCCATATCCCATTTTACATATCGGCAAAGTTTCATGCTTTAATCCGGTCTGTCACGATTTTGCTAAATTTTGACCCTAAGCCACCGGGCTATGACTGCAATAGTAGAAGCAGCCAATCACCGCTCAGTATTAGAATCTTCGGAGACAATATTCGGTGGTTAAAAATTTATCAAATGCTATGTATATGAATGGTTCTGATGGGAGTTTGTGGTATTGATTGAAAGATGAATTCTTCGCCAATACATCCGTGGCTATATTGTTAGCATTACTGGTGTGAATGGCCTAAATTTGTCCAATTGCCGAGGGATGGTAAAAAGGTGAATTTCTACAGTTCCCTTTGTGTCTATTATACTACCATTAGCGTGAAGCAGGCGCGTATATAGAAGCGGCGTATATAGGCAGCGCAAAAGGGGGGCAGACAGCGGAGTGCGTTACAGGCCCCTGTGTAAATGGTATATACTATGGCATATATTTTATATATGTGATCTGGGGGCTCGAAAATTAAGTGGGCCTTTAAAATATATATTTATATTTGTACTTTCCATGTGTCTATTGCAAATAAAATGCTCCTATCCTATCCTAACTGAAGACCTGCCACTGACCTTATGACTGAAGGTAGATACATATCTATCTGGATGTTGATCGAATTCATCGCTGTCGAATTTTCCACCCTTCTTCCTCACATAGTGGTCCTCTCGACTCACGACACAAGCATACAGCTTGTTAGTGGCTGTAATACACAATCGTTATCAGTTAAAATCACCCACTCGACTCAATACACAAGCATACAGCTTGTTAGTGGCTGTAATACACAATCGTTATCAGTTAAAACCACCCTCTCTACTCAATACACAAGCATACAGCTTGTTATTGGCTGCAATACACAATCGTTATCAGTTAAAACCACCCTCTCTACTCAATACACAAGCATACAGCTTGTTATTGGCTGCAATACACAATCGTTATCAGTTAAAACCACCCTCTCTACTCAATACACAAGCATACAGCTTGTTATTGGCTGCAATACACAATCGTTATAAGTTAAAACCACCCTCTCTACTCAATACACAAGCATACAGCTTGTTAGTGGCGGTAATACACAATCGTTATCAGTTAAAACCACCCTCTCTACTCAATACACAAGCATACAGCTTGTTATTGGCTGCAATACACAATCGTTATCAGTTAAAACCACCCTCTCTACTCAATACACAAGCATACAGCTTGTTATTGGCTGCAATACACAATCGTTATCAGTTAAAACCACCCTCTCTACTCAATACACAAGCATACAGCTTGTTATTGGCTGCAATACAAAATCGTTATCAGTTAAAACCACCCTCTCTACTCAATACACAAGCATACAGCTTGTTAGTGGCGGTAATACACAATCGTTATCAGTTAAAACCACCCTCTCTACTCAATACACAAGCATACAGCTTGTTATTGGCTGCAATACACAATCGTTATCAGTTAAAACCACCCTCTCTACTCAATACACAAGCATACAGCTTGTTATTGGCTGCAATACACAATCGTTATCAGTTAAAACCACCCTCTCTACTCAATACACAAGCATACAGCTTGTTATTGGCTGCAATACACAATCGTTATCAGTTAAAACCACCCTCTCTACTCAATACACAAGCATACAGCTTGTTATTGGCTGCAATACACAATCGTTATCAGTTAAAATCACCTTCTCTACTCAATACACAAGCATACAGCTTGTTATTGGCTGCAATACACAATCGTTATCAGTTAAAACCACCCTCTCTACTCAATACACAAGCATACAGCTTGTTATTGGCTGCAATACACAATCGTTATCAGTTAAAACCACCCTATCTACTCAATACACAAGCATACAGCTTGTTAGTGGCTGTAATACACAATCATTATCAGTTAAAACCACCCTCTCTACTCAATACACAAGCAAACAGTTGTTAGTGGCTGTAATACACAATCATTATTAGTTAAAATCACCCTCTCTACTCAATACATAAGCATACAGCTTGTTAGTGGCTGTAATACACAATCATTATTAGTTAAAATCACCCTCTCTACTCAATACATAAGCATACAGCTTGTTAGTGGCTGTAATACACAATCATTATCAGTTAAAACCACCCTCTCTACTCAATACACAAGCATACAGCTTGTTAGTGGCTGTAATACACAATCATTATCAGTTAAAATCACCCTCTCTACTCACTATACAAGCATACAGCTTGTTAGTGGCTGTAATACACAATCATTATCAGTTAAAACCACCCTCTCTACTCAATACACAAGCATACAGCTTGTTAGTGGCTGTAATACACAATCATTATCAGTTAAAATCACCCTCTCTACTCACTATACAAGCATACAGCTTGTTAGTGGCTGTAATACACAATCCATTATCAGTTAAAACCACCCTCTCTACTCAATACACAAGCATACAGCTTGTTAGTGGCTGTAATACACAATCGTTATCAGTTAAAACAACCCTCTCTACTCAATACACAAGCATACAGCTTTTTAGTGACTGCAATACACAATCGTCATCTGTTAAAATCACCCTCTCTACTCAATACACAAGCATACAGCTTTTTAGTGACTGCAATACACAATCGTCATCAGAATCACCCCCTCTACTCAATACACAAGCATACAGCTTGTTAGTGGCTGTAATACACAATCATTATCAGTTAAAATCACCCTCTCTACTCAATACACAAGCATACAGCTTGTTATTGGCTGTAATACACAATCGTTATCAGTTAAAACCACCCTCTCTACTCAATACACAAGCATACAGCTTTTTAGTGACTGCAATACACAAGCGTCATCTGTTAAAATCACCCTCTCTACTCAATACACAAGCATACAGCTTTTTAGTGACTGCAATACACAATCGTCATCTGTTAAAATCACCCTCTCTACTCAATACACAATCGTCATTTGTTAAAATCACCCACAAAAAAAGTTACTACAAACAATTATAAAAATAAACAAGAGCATCACTAGGGAGTGGCAAAATATGCCGATGGTAATTCAACAAAGGGCCATAACTCTGGGTGAAAATTGGAGGCGGAACCACTCATTAGTTCCTTGTTTATTCTTGTTATACTAGTGGCCTACATATGGGGTTTCAATTCATAACAGAATTTGAAGAGGTCAGATCGCTGGATCCAACTTGATGCCAGCAGTGGCTCATTTGATCCAGAGATCTGACCTCTTCCACTCAACGTGATACTTCGCTCAGATCAATTCACTGCAGCGATAACATGTATTGCTCACCTCCTATTCTGGAAATCTTGGGTAAATATTCTGGCGACACATACTCGTATGGAAATTCTTGAAATATTTCTTGAGCTCCCTTTAAAAAATTCAGAAGTTTATCAGTAAATACATGTAGAAATTTTGTTATACTCATTCATGAGGAATTATTTCAATAAAATATCAGAAAATATTAGCTATATTACCCCGAAAGGCAATGTCATATCCACTTGGTAAGACAACATTATTATAAGTTATTGACCAATCAAAGACATTGTTTCTTACTGGAGGTGGGACATAGTTAATAGTCTGTGTTCAATTCCCTATGATATGCTTCTGTTTCATCTTAATATGTATCTTTGTTTGTCATTTATGTCATAGTACAAGTATAGCGCTAACAAGAACATTGCTGGGGCGTGGCAAAATATGCAGTGGTAATTCCTATAAAATTACTTAACATCCCCCAATATAAACTAGAGGTGTGACTGTCTCGTGTTTTTAAAATACTAAGATGTTTCACATGTCAGTAAACATTTAGTTAAATAATAAAATAACAGTTCCCATTGCAGGTGCACAACTCTAACCCTAATCTTAAACCTATTGACTGAAAAATGTAGGAATAAAAGCTCGGACAAAATTATGCATGTTGCGAAAATGTTCTAAGTCGAAAAAGGGGAATAACTTAACAAACAAAAGTCGGACAGACATCATAATCGCAGGTGCACAGGTTCCCATGGTACTAAATATCAGTGCCAAGATTAATAAACATTGACCTAAAAATGTAGGAATAAAAGCTCGGACAAAATTATGCATGTTGCAAAAAAAATTCTAAGTCGGAAAAGTGGGATAACTCCACCAAACAATGTCGGACAGATGTCATAATTGCAGGTGCACAGGTTCCATTGGTACTAAATATCTGTGCCAAGTTTTTTAAAAATTGACCTAAAAATGTAGGAATAAGAGCTCGAACAAAATTAAACATGTTGCGAAAAATTTCTAAGTCCAAAAAGGGGGGATAACTCCACCAAAAAATGTCCGACAGACGTCATTTTCGCAGTTGCACAGGTTCCCATGGTGGTTGATGTCTGTGCCAAGTTTCACGGAAATTGATAAAAAAAACAACTGAGAAAAACTCCGGACAAATTTGTGTTCACGGACAGACGGACGAAAGACGGATAAGCTGATTCCAGTATACCCCCCTAACTTCGTTGCGGGGGGGGGGGGGGGGGGGGGGGGGGGGGGGGTATAATAATAGACTATTCCAATGTATATTGTTATAACTGAATGGGAGAATCCATTTAGTAAAGAAAGGGTTTAAGCCTCTGATGAACCTGTTTGTGTGACATACCTGAGAAACGTTTCCTGATCCAGTAAACACAAAGGTCATAGGTCCCAGAGATTTCGGCATGTTACCGAGAGCGACTTCATACCCAGCATCCCTTACAGCTCGTCGAGCCATCTCACTGTTCCGATAGTTGTGACTGGGTCCAATGTGCTAGAAGGAAGCGTCATGTTCAATGGATTAATCAAATTACGGTAAACAATTCAGCACAGCATTCCGATATATCAAGAATTTTCGACCCCTGTGAATATTTGATATTCATTTTGTTTTATTTGATTCATCCTCGATATTCGTTTCGAATTCAAAACAACTTTGAAACAACTAATAGTAATTTTGAATACTACAAAACAGTGAATGTAAATGCAATTGTTGGTAACATTTGAACATTCACAACAACAGTTCATGTCAAATGCCTTCAAACAAACACCCAAATTATTTTTGAGAAAACCGTGTTATCGTAATTCTGAAATGGATCATCTCCAATTCCACATTTTGAATCGATAAAGTAGGGAATTCACCTTTAATGTCCTCACTCTAATTGGGAAGTTTTTATTTAGTGCACACGAAAATTGACAATATGGTATTTGCCAAATTGTTTGCCATATTTAGAAGAAATGATGATCCACCGTTCACTAAAATTCAGACATACAGACGAAAACGGGAAACATTTCTTTATCTTATAATTTCGGCGACCAAGATTGGGAAATATTCTATTTGATAATCGATTTATTTTCAAATTTTTTAAGAACTATTCGATTTGAGATTTAATTCGACCAAAAACCCACTAATCACAGGGGCCTAAATAAATTATAAACATACAAATAGGAATTTATTATAGAAAAATGTGAAAACAAAATCAGAATTAAAATTAATTTGAAACAATTTTAAGGTGCAGAAATGTGTTATCTTTTTTAGTAAACACCTTCAATTTAAAGTAAATAAATAGAACATTCAACTTGAGAAATAAATTCACCTTCACCAGTTAATTTTTTTTCAGTGTAATATAAATGTAATTTCACGAAAGAAGACACAATTATGAGTATTATATAGTTCATAGTGTAATGTTTAAAATTACATTAAAACATTTAACTGGTTAAGCACTTAGCGCTATATAAAACTGATTATAACTATTTCAAGAAGGCTAATAAAAGATCGCGAAGCATGTGGAAAGAGCGAAGTTTTCAATGTGTTTTTAATTAAACACAGTGAATATACCTGAGCGTGTGGTATGATGGACGTTTGGGCACACAGGAATCGAGCCAATCCTACACTGCCCCTTCACACCCTCAGGGGTACGGTACAACTATAAGTGAACATATTAACAAATTCGAAATTACAGCTGAAAAAAGGCTATATTAGATATTGAGTAGTTTAAATGGGATCTAAAAATTATTAAAAGGCCCACTTAATTTACGAATCACCAGATCATATTATATCCAACATATTCCATATTATATATCACTGTACATGTATTATCAACTGATCCAGTCGAATAAACTGGGAAAATGTTGTTTTTGTCACGGTACCGAGGTGTGTTCTGTGCTTAATTTTGATCCGGACTATACTGTAAAGTCTATTATTCTCAATGGAAGGGGAATAACTATATCTCTTAGATTGAATTCTGATGCATTCTGGGTTGACAATGGCAGAAGTCTTGGAATGAATCTGAGAATCTCTATCACTTGGTCGACACTTCTAGGCCACATCTGTTCCGCATTCTGATAGAATATATGTAACTTTTGTTCCACTTCCAAATGGTATAAAATATGGAATAAGTTGTGTATAATGTTATCTAGGTATTCAAAAATTAAGTGGGCCTTTAAACTGCTAAACTATTGTGTGTTAATGCATTGAATAATCCAACAGCGAAATTATAAAACTGAAGGTCTAGAATCGAATAAGTTATTTGTTTCATATTCTCAATTATTTTCTGACAAAAAAATCTGCTAAGTTGTAGAATAGGGTCCTGCGAATATTCGATATTCGATTCGAGATTCGATTCGAAAGTCAAATTCGATTCGAATTCGATTCGAAATTTCGAATATACAAACATATAAAAAGTAGGCTGTTTACGGACAAGTACACAGATCGATCTTAGCTGTTTCTGTGCCATATCATTCCCAAAATTTATGAATATATGCAGCTTATAATTCTTATTATACATCGCGAACGTTCGCATGATATTAAATATAAGTATAGCCAGTAATTAGCCAATATAGGACGACTAAATACATCTGCATTCTAGCTTTGAACATGGTAGCCAAAAGCTCGGAAATCGTCGATGGACCGACGACGCACGTAAATTAGACTAGCGATGAGACTGAGCAACCGCTAGCGTTATCCGCCGACTATACGTCTCAGATTCCGCGTTATGTAATATCGCTGAGAATGTAAACAACACGTGTTCCCGGCGTCGAAAAGTGCTTTCAGTTTCAGGTGTTTCCCAGTGGCGATTTGCAATTGTGCATGTACATGCAAACTCTAAAAATTGCGCGTGATTTTAATTCCGATAATCCGTTTAGTGGTTATATATTTAATCGTCGTGACGACCGCATGGACGTTTTAATGTTTTTTCTCTCTCAACAATTCTCAATTGAAGTTAATAGTATCAGGAACGACGGTTGATCGCCACATAAGTTATGATGGAACTTCATGAAAGTTCACAGAACGTTTCACAAATCGTCTAATCATTGACATTAAATACCTAATTGAGAATGCAACACACAGGTATGATTCGATTCGATATTCGATTCGATATTCGATTCGATTCGATATTCGATTCGATCAAAATCTCCAATTCGCAGGACCCTATTGTAGAACTAAGCTTCTGATGCCACTCAGGACAGGGCTTACAAATTTGAGACCAGTTTGGTGTTGTCCAGAATAAATCATAAACACAGATAGTGAATTTAGTGATGCTATCCAACACGGTGAGCTAGCAACACTAAATTCACCCTCTGGGGACCTCATTCTGCAAATGTCATACACACTATTTCCGGGCTTTTCCGATAGCCGATGCTAATTAACAGGCCTGTAATGTACAGGTCTCGTATTTAAAAGTATGGAGAAAATAAGATCGACAACAAAATGTCTTAGTGTGAAAACTCCTGGGTCTACATAGAAATGATATCAAAGACTATATACTGTAATGCCCTAGGTAATCGACTACTTAACCACAGCAGAATTATGGGTAACTTTTCAGGATTTAGTCGGAAATATGGTTTGTTGCCATTCACCAGAAAGCTCTCATTGAGAGCTTTCTGATTAATGGAAACAAGCCATATTTCCGACTAAATCCTGAAAAGTTACCCATAATTCTGCTGTGGTTAAGGAGTCAATTACTTAGGGCATTACTGTACTGCATGCTATGAGTTTATGCTTATAAATGTGTCAGACTTGTGTACTTGTTGATAGTGGACACCGTTCCTAACATGATAGAAAAGCATCAAACAAAAAACCACTTCATTATGAATGCAATATGCTAAATTATGTATCTTTATTATCAGTTTAAATATCAGCAATATATATTACGTTGCAATAGACTAATACACGTAGTACTAACTTGTTACACAAGTTATCATAATTATTCTACAATTCTCCTCGTCATAACATGTACAAAACAGTTCCATTTGCCTGAGGTATGTTAACCCTTGGGGTCCCAGCTTTTTGCTACATGTATCTGACTATATGTTGGTGATGAAGTACTGCATTATCGGCTTACGGTTAACCGGTCCAGCAATTTTCATGACCGGTCACAGCCACGGTGACTGGTTAACTTGTTGACCAGTTAACCTGTTGAGTGGTTAACCGGTTCAGACCTAATAATTCGGATTGGATTGATTTGAAGAGGAATGGCTCGATGGCATATCCTCCTTATCCTGAGTGACAGAGACTAAGGAAGCTGCACAAAACGTCAAAACTAAAATGTTGCATCTCACAAATTTTTACTAATGCAATGTCATATAACACCATAAAATCATGTTTTCTCATCAAATAAGAGATTACTGAATATGGAAGTTTATCTATTATAACAACTATGTGAGATCTGAATAAAAATTATTAAAACAAAAAATATTATAACAACTGTGATATAAAATATTATAGTGCAAAGTTATTGGCAGATACTAATTCCATTTCCAGAGATAAATAGTTTTTTGTGTCTCCTGTACAATTTTATTTTCCTGAAGTATGACGTTTTAGAAGCCACCGATGATATGTAAATTACAGGTTTGGAACATTTTGAGTAATAATAGTCAATAATTCAAGAGCGCGTTTGTTATCCTATGATGGTGATTTTAGGCCAAATTTAACATTTTATTTTTTTTGTCTGCTCTCTACCTACCCAAGAAAAAACCCCTACTGGAAAATTTAATGAGCCTGATTGACAGGAAATAATATTTTTAATATTGTTCAACTTTAACATCATGGCTGCTATACGTCAGCACTGAGTATAAAGTAAAATGTCACAGTGTGCTATACGTCTTTATTATGTCAGCTCTTGCGATTAGCCAATCAGCATCGATATCTAGTGACGGTATATGAACCCATATTGGGTCGGTGACCTAATATGAAATCAATATTAGGTGCTTATCCGCCATCTTGTTTTTTCAGAAACTCAGTCGCCTCGGGAATATTTGTGGTGTATTTTGGCGCCAAGAAAGGGGATATCTGTCGGAAATCATTTTCTGTGAATTTAAAGACATAGTACCATGTACCAAAACCTGCATGCGATATATTTGAGGAATTCCAAAGACTCATAAATTAACTATCAAACTCAACAAGTTGTCCTACTTCTGGTAATTAGCCATTGACTCAATGCGTTGACGTTCAACGCCCATGACGCGTCACTGTGACGTTACATAAGTTAATGGCCATAGACGACACATTTATCTTACCAAATTACAATAAATTACAGCGACGATTAATTAAAGGGATATGCTGGATTTTGTCCACTGACATAATAAATACGTTACGGGACGCTTAGTGGTCGAATATGGTGTCATGTGAGACTCAGCGATATCAATATTAGGCTCGGCCTACGGCCTCGCCTAATATTAATCTCACTTCGCCTCACATGACACCATATCCGACCACTAAGAGTCCCGTAACTTATAATATGGAGTATGGACCTACTTCAGCACCGTAGCAGTCGGCCATTATTCATAACTAGAACTCAGAGATTGGTGCATCAGAACAAATGTATCTCAAAGTTTTAGACAGTGTAAGATGTTCCATGATTGTGAGTGATAATAGCCTTTCAACTGAGTCAGTTTTATGGTTTTCATGATATTCCCGTTATATTTTCCACTGCAAAATGGCCATAATATCATCGGCCCAGCACTCAACGTCATTAGCAGTGAAGAGGTTATTTTCATATAATTGAAGTCACTTTTCAAATCGTATTAAAGTTATCAGTTTCTAATCTACGAAGAACAGAAAAATACCATAATAAATTGGGTTGTAAGACAATATATATATCTGAGATATTGGCATTTATGTTCTTCCGAATCTAATAAACCTCATATATATTTTTAACCCTTTCAGTGCCAGGTCCGATTTTTATATCAATCCATATACCCTGTGCCAATGCATTCTCTTATATATGCGAGTCGACCATAGGTCGCCTCGCATATATAAGAGAATGCATTGGCCTAACAATTTTTCATCATTTATTATTATTTTTTACAATTTTTTACAATTTTAATAATTTTTTCAAATATTCTTTAACAGACTTATTTTGTTGGTTTAGTGCCAGGGAATCTTACGTTTTTCATGGGCATCAAAATTATTACTATGAATAATTGGTGATAGTTTTGAGTTATAACATGCCCCTAAGGTTTTATCCAGTTTGTTTTTAAATTCGCTATAGCATGCTTAAGCATACCCAAAACAAATTCAACCCAAAGAAATCTAAATGTTTTTTTGTTTTTTTTTAGGGACGATTTTACAGACCGTAAATTAGGGCCGATGAGATCGGCCCCTGGCACTGAAAGGGTTAAAGGAAATGAAGGGGCACTCAAAGTATAAGCTTGTTCATTGACAACTAAATACTCGTTCATATTCAATGGGCTGTTTATTGATATAAACAACCAATATATTTATACATGAACAAAATAATTTAGTCATGAAGGTGGAGGGCAATAACCACCACACCTACTCTCAGATGACTAATAATAGTGTCAGCATGATTATTAATTTGGGAGAAAATTCCAAATGATCACTATTATTTGGCATTGAGCGAAATTGCCATCACTATTATTAATTTCAGCTTAAATCCCCACCCATCACTATTATTAGGCCATCACGATTAGGCACCTGAGAGTATGTATACAAATATAAAGTTAGCAGCAAATATCAAATGATTCAAATGCAACTCCAGTTCATTTATGCAAGGAAGTTGTGAACTGCAAGATTCTGTCTGACTAGTATTAGTAAGAGAAGTCACATAAATATAGTAGAGCATTCAGCCAATAGTAATCGGAATGAGATCCCTATTCCTTATCGACTCATCACTACCAATATTACATACAACAAAACCACACTCGAATGGTCAGGCCAGATAAAGAAACTAGTTCCTTTCTCAGGGAATATACTTCTTTTTCAAAGTGATGAGGGATCGAGGCAGATATTTTTATTTATAATATATTTCAAATTATTTTAGTGAAGAGGCTGGTATTTAACACATAATATTTATTTTAGTCCCATATTCACCAAAAACACTCAGCATGGACAATATACTGAACTGCTATGAAAAAAACAATGACTTGTACGAGGGCAAGCCTTGAAATAGGGTGTCTGTCATTTGCAGAATGAGGTCCCCAGAGGGTGAATTTAGTGATGCTATCCTACATATGGGGACCTCATTCTACTAAGGCCTCAGCAGACACCCTATTTCAAGGCTTTGTACGAGGGTGATATAATTTTATATAAATAGGGCATTGGTTCATCTTGAGTGTTGTCAATTTGCTTTACTTATTTACTTATTTATGGCAGGTGATAAATATGCTTTAAATGCCGTGAAGTATTTTGGGGGACGCGACTTTCCCTGAGAAATGAACGATTTAGTTTATCTGGCCTAACAATGATAAAGAAGGTGCTGGGCTAAGGCTGTTTAAAATATACCTGTGTTTAGGGTAACCCATTCGCCCCTACCAAAACACACCGCCTCATCATTTTATCGTATTTTTATTGTATTTTCCTCTTTTTTTTATTTATTTCACTTAAAATATGAAAATATGCGACCGGAAGGTAGAAATGCGAAAAAGCAGTTGCTTTAAAGATAGTGAACAATACAACAGTCATTATTTTGTCATTTTATGCTGCTGAATTCCATAAATCGCCTTAGGAAGTGACCCACTTTCCAGTCCCTGTACCCTCGGACACCCAGAATAAAAAGCTTCCTCTCCAATTCCCTCCTCCATAGAACAGAATGGTAGAAATAATAATGAAATGAAAAAATAAAATAAAATTACTTTGTTATCCCCCCCCCCCCCCCACCCCTGTATTTTATTATCCTGTTATCCTAAACAGAGGTATTTTTTTATTTAGCCTAATGGGGGAATCAGTAGACACAGCAACTCACAAGCCACGTCTGCACAATTAAGGGGCTTCATCTGAATTAAGTTCCTGATTAAATGAATTAAATGTATTTTGAACTACCTTGCTCATATTTAAATACACACAGTACTATTTTTCACACACCCATTTGCAGAATGTGCCCCAATTTAAAACTGAGTGAAAAATGGTACAACTCAAAAAGTTGAGCAAATCCATGGGGAAATAAGAGACGTTATGGTTAATGAGTTGTATGTATGACTCAACTATAAAATACTTGATGTCCTCTGAAATCATAAACTATTTAAGTGGTTGTTGTCAATGAAGCCTAATTACATATATGTTTAACAAGCCTTGAAATAGGGTGTCTGTCATTTGCAGAATGAGGTCCCCAGAGTGTGAATTTAGTGATGCTATCCCGCATAGCGGGCTAGCATCACCAAATTCACCCTCTGGGGACCTCATTCTGCAAATGACAGACACCCTATTTCAAGGCTTGATGTTTAAATTTATTATTGAAATATTTTTGAAAAATAGTACTGCGCGAATTTAAATACGAGTAAGGTAAGGTAAGAAAAAAGAATCTGTTGCATAAAAAAACATTTTCATGCAAAGCAAAACGAGAATCAGATTATAATGGTAAATCTTCTCAGCACTTACCATGAAAGGAGTGTGATGTCCCAGTGCCAGCAACCGGAGGCCCATCCCATGCAGAATGTTTATCATGCCCGCAACACCGGCATATTTACCAAATGCCACGACTCGATTACCACTGTCATCTACCATTTTTTCATAGTCAATTAATAAAATGTTCTGAAACAGAAGAAAAAAAGATTACTTTACATTTGCAGAATGAGGTCCCCAGATGGTGAATTTAGTGATGCTATCCCGCATAGCAGGCTAGCACCAACAAATTCACCCTCTGGGGATCTCATTATGCTTAGGCCCTCAACTGCTATGGGAGACCTAGGATCATATTGAAGTTCCCGAGTTTAAATTGGTGATGTTCACACATTAGTCACCTTGATTAAGCAAATTAGGGGATATAGAACTTCCCAGAAGGGAAAAAGTAACTAATGAGACTATCGATATCTCCTAGAAGTTGAGGCTAGGGCCCAACGAAGCTTCGAGATTCAATTTGATTTCGAATCTTACGTTCCGATTCGAATCGAAAGCGGTTGGGTGATTTGGGATATTTTGAATCGTTTATATTACAAGTCCTTTATCACCGGGAATAGACTGCATTATCTATAATGAAAGTGTCAATGACACTGTAGCTCAACTTGGAAAGGGAATAATTTAATATATTACAGTCAATGGAGCGATTAGGAATGTGGAAAGTTGAATGTCTAATACTAGTTTATAGACATGAAGAGAAAAGTAAAATCCAAGATGGCTGCTGGCGGCCATGTTTTCGGCCGAATGACCCCAAAATGAGTCGTTCCCATCTACATGTCATCGTTAACATCAATGACAAATTTTATGACGATCAGACTAAAGGTACGACCTGTAGCCCATGCTATAGAATTTAGTCATACAAAGAGTAAAATCCAAGATGGCTGCTGGCGGCCATGTTTTTTGGCCGATTGACCCCAAAATGACTTGTTCCAATCTACATGTCATTGTTAACATCCATGACAAATTTGATGATGATCAGACTAAAGGTACGACCTGTAGCCCGTGCTAAAGAATTTAGTCATACAAAGAGTAAAATCCAAGATGGCTGCTGGCGGCCACGTTTTTTCCGCCAAATGACCCCAAAATTACTCGTTCCCATCTACATATCAACATTAACATCCAGGACAAATTTCATGATGATCAGACGAATAGTACGACCTGTGGCCCGTGCTAATGGATTAAATTTTGAAATCCAAGATGGCCGCTGGCGGCCATGTTTTTTGTCCGAATGACCCCAAAATGACTTGTTCCCATTTACATTCCAATTTCAACAGCCATGAAAAATTTATGATGATCAGACTGAAGGTACGACCTGTAGCCCGTGCTAAAGGATTTAGTCATACAAAGAGTAAAATCCAAGATGGCTGCTGGCGGCCATCTTTTTTGGCCGAATGACCCCAAAATGACTCGTTCCCATCTACATGTCATTATTAACATTCATGAAAAATTTTATGCTGATCAGACTAAAGATACAAACCTGTAGCCCGTGCTAAAGGATTTAGTCATACAAAGAGTAAAATCCAAGATGGCTGCTGGCGACCATGTTTTTTGGCCGATTGACCCCAAAATTACTCGTTCCCATCTACATGTCATTGTTAACATCCATGACAAAATTTTTATGATGATCAGACTAAAGGTACGACCTGCAGCCCGTGATAAAGAATTTAGTCATACAAAGAGTAAAATCTAAGATGGCTGCTGGTGGCCATGTTTTTTGGCCGAATGACCCCAAAATTACTCGTTCCCATCTACATGTAAATATTATCATCCATGACAAATTTCATGATGATCAGACAATCAGTACGACCTGTGGCCCGTGCTAATGGATTAAATTTTGAAATCAAAGATGGCCGCTGGCGGCCATGTTTTTTGTCCGAATGACCCCAAAATGACTCGTTCCCATCTACATTCCAATATCAACAGCCATGACAAATTTTATAATGATCAGACTAAAGGTACGACCTGTAGCCCGTGCTAAAGGATTTAGTCATACAAAGAGTAAAATCCAAGATGGCTGCTGACGGCCATGTTTTTTGGCCGAATGACCCCAAAATGACTCGTTCCCATCTACATGTCATTATTAACATTCTTGACAAATTTTATGATGATCAGACTAAAAGTAGGACCTGTAGCCCGTGCTAAAGGATTTAGTCATGCAAAGAGTAAAATCCAAGACGGCTGCTGGCGGCCATGTTTTTTGGCCGATTGACCCCAAAATGACTCGTTCCAATCTACATGTCATTGTTAACATCCATGACAAATTTGATGATGATCAGACTAAAGGTACGACCTGTAGCCCGTGCTAAAGAATTTAGTCATACAAAGAGTAAAATCCAAGATGGCTGCTGGCGGACATGTTTTTGGGCCGAATGACCCCAAAATTACTCGTTCCCATCTACATGTCAATATTAACATCCATGACAAATTTCATGACGATCAGACGAACAGTGCGACCTGTGGCCCGTGCTAATGGATTGAATTTTGAAAACAAAGATGGCCACTGGCGGCCATGTTTTTTGTCCGAATGACCCCAAAATGACTCGTTCCCATCTACATTCCAATTTCAACAGCCATGATAAATTTCATGATTATCAGACTAAAGGTACGACCTGTAGCCCGTGCTAAAGGATTTAGTCATACAAAGAGTAAAATCCAAGATGGCTGCTGGCGGCCATGTTTTTTGCCCGAATAACCCAAAAATGACTCGTTCCCATCTACATGTCATTGTTAACATCCATGACAAATTTTATGACGATCTGACTAAAGGTACGACCTGTAGCCCGTGCTAAAGGATTTAGTCATGCAAAGAGTAAAATCGAAGATGGCTGCTGGCGGCCATGTTTTTTGGCCGAATGACCCCAAAATTACTCGTTCCCATCTACATGTAAATATTAACATCCATGACAAATTTCATGACGATCAGACGAACAGTAAGGCCTGTAGCCCGTGCTAATGGATTGAACTTTGAAATCTAAGATGGCCGCTGGCGGCCATGTTTTTTTTCCGTATGACCCCAAAATGAATCATTCCGGTACAAATGTTGATGTCAACAGCTATGACAAATTTCATAATGATCCGATCAAAGGTACGACCTGTAGCCTCTATTGTTGACGCGTTACGCACACACGCACACACGGACGACGGACGACAAAGCCATGGCAATAGCTCAAACTTTACAAAGTAAAGTTGAGCTAATAATTGTTCATTATATCCCCAATACTTAACATGAGTCTCTTTCCCGACCATCTGGAACCTCCGTGGTCCAATGTGTGTAAGTTGCCCAAAAGCTCACTGCTCATATATATATTGGCCTCCCAGTCCCAGTGCGGGTTACTCGCGTTGAAGGTTGGTGCAACTCGTGCAACCTGCAGGCATAGGACTGTGATGGTTCGCGTGTTCATCGCGGTTGTACCATAATCGCAATATCTACCAGAGCGCACCAGTCAGACTTCCTGAGGTAAACCCTGCATGGAGTTTGCAGTAATCGTAGCGCACACGGTTTCCTCCAGACCACCACATAAATCCAGCAATGTCGCGATATAGCCCAGCCCCAGCTGCCGAAGCGAGTGAATTTCTTGTGGGACGTATTTGTATGTCGGTATCTGACATCAGCTCAATCAAATAATATCATATGTTTTTAAATTCAAAAGTAAAATTATATAAATATATTAAATAAACATTATGGGCTCCATCATGTCGTATCCAAATCCGACCAACATCTTTAAACATCATATGTTAACCGGGAAATGGAATATTGTTGACCGTTCAGCATTCTGACGAACAGGCCCAAGTTGGGATACTATGTATAGTTCTCTGCAATGCCATTTGCGTAAGCACAATTCCCAAGTCACGATGCGCAATTTTGATATCGGGCATGCCTGCTGTGAAGCATACATGCGCAGAAGAGTTTCCGTTTGCAATGACTCGAATCAGACACCAAAGTTCCAAACTGCTTACTTTTCATGAACTTCACGCATAGTGGCAGTGGCACAAAATATGAAATGATGTCGTGCCATTCCCATATATTAAACTGTTTTAAACTGTGATTAAATATTGTTCATACCATATTATAGAAATTAAGTTCAATGAACCGTAATCTGAGTTATCTCACTGACGTTATAAAATCATCTGACATTTGCCCCCATTTTTGCTCGTACCACATACTGATCGGTACCGCGAATCTACTAAAGAATCTACTAAAAAGATTCGATTCGAGATTCGATGTTGAAATTGCCAATTCGTCAGGCCCTAGTTGAGGCCTAAGCAGAATGAGGTCCCCGGAGGGTGAATTTGATGATTATAACTCGCTGTACGGGGGTAGCATCACTAAATTCACTCTCTGGGGACCTCATTCGGCAAATGACAGACACACTAAAATCAGGCTTGAGAGGGATGGACATACCTTCTGAACTATGGTGTCAAGTAGAGACATATTAGCTTCCTGAGCCTTGATCGTGTGTGAGAAGAAGGCGTATGCTTTGTCAGGAAGGAGGATGTCCTCTGGCACCTGTTTAACACCGATGATGAAGGAGGCTTCAGACATATCCTCCTGAATAATTGCCCCTCTGTTTGCATACTCCTGAAAAAGAGGTTCAGAAAGGGTGAATGTATGAGACAAATTCTAGACATAAATTTCCCCTCAGCTTGAACATTCCTGAAAAAGAGGTTCAGAATGGGTGAATGTATGAGGCAGACTATTCTCTGTATAAAAATGTATTATTTTTTTTATTTCTTTTTAATATTTAGTATTCAGGTCAAAATTCATAACATAAGTTATATATCAAGATAAAATTACACTACATATAGAGGATCTACATGTACAGCGAGTCCCCAGTTTATAGCGGAATTTACAAAACTAGTCCAGTAAATTAGGTCTGGACATGATCCAAAACCTTGACCAAACATACATGTACTTAAATAAACAAATGGGACGTGAAACTAATATTGGCTTCTATAAGGCATGCGATGATGTTTCACATAGCTATGCATTGTTTGCCCGCGTGAAGAAATAGTCCCAGATAAATAAAGACTCTTTGCCATATTTAATGTCGTCTATTTAATGACATAGCTTTTCAATCTCTTCATTCATTATAATTTGTTGGAAAAATATTGGAAGCCATAGTATTTTGAGGTATAGCGTACGGAAGATAAACAGATGACAAACTGGAAGTCAAATGTCACCTGGCACTATTTCCTGTTATTAAATGAACGTTTAATATCACAATTTATAGAATGGGTTTATTGAATGGAATAATGGTAGGATCAATCAAGTTTAATGTCTATGTAAATCAATAAATGACATTTAGACATCATGTAATAAATTGATACAAGACATTTAAGTTTACAAAAATGTTTATGTTTGACAGGTGGAGTTATATTGTAAAGTATATGTTTTACTATAAATCTATTTGGCTATATCTATGCGCTGCCTGTGCCGTATGTTACACTAAAGTATATGGTAAATTAAAAAATTTCTTCTATTTTTTTCCATTTGAAATAAGATGAGCCCGGATTTAAAGTAAGGAATTTTTAAGTTTAAAAAAGGTAAAGTATGGTCAGTGCAAGACTGGGGCTGAGGGTTCAAATAAAATTGCCAATTTATTCCATCTTTCTCTAAAAAGAATATGCTTTTTTCGATTTGGAACAAGAGGCTGCACCACAGGTGCTGGAATACCCCCATGGTGAAAATTGAAATATGGGCAGATCGGATACCAAGTTGTGAAAAAAAATGTGATGAACGAACAAATTACTTGACAATTCTAACGAATGACAAACGGAAATCCAATATTTTCAGATAAAGAAAGAGGATAACTCTTGAACGGAAAATGTGTTCAACGTCAATGAACCCCCCTTTTGAAAGCCCTCCTGATGCCAAACCTGCAAACCAAATTTCATCGAGATCCGACAACCCACGGTTGAGATATATGAGCAGATGGACAGAAATCCAACATTTTAAGATAAACAAAGAGGGATAACTCTTGAACAGAAAATGTGCCCAATGTCAATGAACCCTCTTTTGAAAGTCCTCCTGATGCCAAACCTGCATACCAAATTTCATAGATTGAGACATATGAGCGGACGGACGGATAGACGCACATGTGGGCAGACAGACAGACAGATGCATGTAATCAGTATACCCCCATCTTTTGTGACGGGGGGGGGGGGGGGGGGTATAATTACATGGATGGGAAGTCCTAGTTATTGTCCAGAAAGCAAGAGACTTTCTGGTAATTGGAATTTCAGGTCAGAAATTGGGAATAAACCTAAGTACTAGACAGTACTAGTTGGGAATGGAATGCAGCCCATTTTCACCCCCTGTCGTTACCTGATCAAATCTATGTGCCATATGGTGTATTTATAGTTCAGATTGCTGACGAAGATATATCATGAACACTTGAATGTCGAAAATAACATTAAGTTTGGGTGTCCTGTTCTCGTTTTTGAATTTAAGAACACCAGCTGGAGCACCTATTGAATCAACAGCATGGATTCTGATAACATTAAATTCACAAGTACTTCCATAATTAAACAGAAAGGACTCTCAAGCCTGACCCAGAAATAATTTATCTTCAAGAAAACACTTTCTTATCAATGAGTTTCTTTATTATACCAATAAAATGGATGACATTTAAGGAAATGTCCCGGATTGAATAAGTTTATCAGCGAAGTATTATATATGAAAAACCCCAGTGGGGCTCAGGATAACTACCTACCATCCCACCCCACCAGAGGGTGAATTTGGTGATGCTAGCCTGATGTGCAGAGTAGCATCACAAAATTCACCCTCTGGGGACCTCATTCTGCAAATGTCCAGCACCTTATTCTCAGCCCTGGTGTGAGGACTTGAAATTTGTCATAAAATGAATGAATGGGAAGGCCTATATTTTGTTCAGAAAACAAGACTTTCTGTGAATTGGGAACGTTGGGGTCAGATAGTGGGAATAAATCTGAATATTTCCCAGGAATGGGGCCCATTTTCAAAAAAAATCCCTGGATTCAGAGACTTGATTGCAAGGAATCTACCTGTCCTACAGTAATGCTCTAAATAATCGACTCCTTAACCACAGCAGAATTATGGGTAACTTTTCAGGATTTAGTCGGAAATATGGCTCTCAGGGAGAGCTTTCTGACGAATGGCAACAAGCCATATTTCCGACTAAATCCTGAAAAGTTACCCATAATTCTGCTGTGGTTAAGGAGTCGATTATTTGGAGCATTACTGTTTCTCAACCATGGGTTATGGGATCTTGACAACTTGGTTTCTGATCTGCCCATATTTCAATTTTCACCATGGAGGGGGGGGGGGGGTATCCCAGCACACATGGTGGAACCTCTTGTTCCAAATAAAAAAAAACAGATTCTTTTTAGAGAAAGATGGAATAATTTATAATTTTATTTGAACCTTCAACCCCAGTCTAACACCGACCATACTATGCCTTTTTTCAACTTAAAAATTCCTTACTTTAAATCCCGGCTTATCATGTTTCAAATGGAAAAAAAAATAATTTAATTTTACCATATACTTTTAGTGCAATATATGGCACAGGCAGCCAATAGATATAGCCAAATAGATTTATAGAGTCAAACATATACCTGTCCTATCCTGTTTTATCCAACTCTAATAATTGAACAAAACATGTCCCTTTAAACAAAAATTATAACCAAGTAAAAACATTCCATAAATATTTATGAATTTATCAGGTCAAGATCAGGTCACGATCAGGCCACATTCAGGTGACATTCAGGTGACCATGTCATTTGTTGAAAATAACAGGGCATTCATAAATCTAACCTGTTTATGTGTTCAAGATGAGATGCATTGTAATGTTAAAATACCACAAAGTTGGTCAAAGTTGAATAAATTGTGACATTTTAACTCTGGAGTACAGATCATATCAGACCGGTGAGATACTGTAGAGTACATATGATATCAGTACTGGGTTCAGATGAAGAACACTGTTAAGGGGGAGGTCAAGTGAACAATTTTTAATGGGGATTTCCATGCAAATCTGCGGAGCAAAAGTTACAGAGTGCACATACTTCTGAGTATGACTTGATGTGGTATTGGAAACAACAGGTATTTATTTATCTGGCGGGTCCACTTGGTAAATTATAAAATTTTGCAGTAAATATATTTTTGAGTATTTTTTCTGGAATTACATTACTTGACCTCCATTTGAAAAATCATATAAAATTCAAAAAAATAAATACACCAACATTATAATGGAACAAGTTCCAAGCAGACCCGCCAGATAAATGCCTGCTGTTTTCAATACCACATCAAGTCACACTCAGAAGAATATGCAACTATGTAACATTTGCTCTGCAGATTTGCATGGAAATCCCCATTCAAAATTGGTCGCTTGACCTCCCCCTTAAAAGGTTGTTGATAAATAAGTACTATGTCAGGCCAAAATGCATCCTAATGTGACAGTTCTACAAAGGAGGCTGTCTGTCACACATGGCATGATAAGTTGTAAACAGGGAGTTATTTTAACCCTTTCAAGACGGGAAGGCACTGGTGCAGCATTAAAGATCCCTGCCAGTGAATTATTTTGTATGCAAGTCTCCCAAAGGGATACAGATATGTTGTACCAGACAATTCTAAATAAAAATCAATATGTATTCATAGAAACATCTGACCGGAATGGGGTCTTCGATTCATATTTATTATTTTATACCCACGAAACTATATAACACTTGGTATAGGAAGAGATAGACCATCTTTATAACCAGGAAACTATATAAAACATGGTATAGGAAGAGATAGACCATCTTTATACCCAGGAAACTATATAAAACTTGTTATAGGAATAGATAAGACCATCTTTATAACCATGAAACTATATAAAACTTGTTATAGGAAGAGATAGACCATCTTTATACCCAGGAAACTATATAAAACTTGTTATAGGAATAGATAAGACCATCTTTATACCCAGGAAACTATATAAAACATGGTATAGGAAGAGATAGACCATCTTTATACCCAGGAAACTATATAAAACATGGTATAGGAAGAGATAGACCATCTTTATAACCAGGAAACTATATAAAACTTGTTATAGGAATAGATAAGACCATCTTTATACCCAGGAAACTATATAAAACATGGTATAGGAAGAGATAGACCATCTTTATACCCAGGAAACTATATAAAACTTGTTATAGGAATAGATAAGACCATCTTTATACCCAGGAAACTATATAAAACATGGTATAGGAAGAGATAGACCATCTTTATACCCAGGAAACTATATAAAACATGGTATAGGAAGAGATAGACCATCTTTATAACCAGGAAACTATATAAAACTTGTTATAGGAATAGATAAGACCATCTTTATACCCAGGAAACTATATAAAACATGGTATAGGAAGAGATAGACCATCTTTATACCCAGGAAACTATATAAAACTTGTTATAGGAAGAGATAGACCACCTTTATACCCAGGAAACTATATAAAACATGGTATAGGAAGAGATAGACCATCTTTATAACCATGAAACTATATAAAACTTGTTATAGGAATAGATAAGACCATCTTTATACCCAGGTAACTATATAAAACTTGTTATAGGAATAGATAAGACCATCTTTATACCCAGGAAACTATATAAAACATGGTATAGGAAGAGATAGACCATCTTTATACCCAGGAAACTATATAAAACATGGTATAGGAAGAGATAGACCATCTTTATACCCAGGAAACTATATAAAACATGGTATATGAAGAGATAGACCATCTTTATAACCAGGAAACTATATAAAACTTGTTATAGGAAGAGATAGACCATCTTTATACCCAGGAAACTATATAAAACATGGTATAGGAAGAGATAGACCATCTTTATACCCAGGAAACTATATAAAACATGGTATAGGAAGAGATAGACCATCTTTATAACCAGGAAACTATATAAAACTTGTTATAGGAATAGATAAGACCATCTTTATACCCAGGAAACTATACAAAACTTGTTATAGGAATAGATAAGACCATCTTTATACCCAGGAAACTATATAAAACATGGTATAGGAAGAGATAGACCATCTTTATAACCATGAAACTATATAAAACTTGTTATAGGAATAGATAAGACCATCTTTATACCCAGGAAACTATATAAAACTTGTTATAGGAATAGATAAGACCATCTTTATACCCAGGAAACTATATAAAACATGGTATAGGAAGAGATAGACCATCTTTATACCCAGGAAACTATATAAAACATGGTATAGGAAGAGATAGACCATCTTTATAACCAGGAAACTATATAAAACTTGTTATAGGAATAGATAAGACCATCTTTATACCCAGGAAACTATATAAAACTTGTTATAGGAAGAGATAGACCATCTTTATACCCAGGAAACTATAAAAAACATGGTATAGGAAGAGATAGACCATCTTTATAACCATGAAACTATATAAAACATGGTATAGGAAGAGATAGACCATCTTTATAACCAGGAAACTATATAAAACTTGTTATAGGAATATATAAGACCATCTTTATACCCAGGAAACTATATAAAACATGGTATAGGAAGAGATAGACCATCTTTATAACCAGGAAACTATATAAAACTTGTTATAGGAATAGATAAGCCCATCTTTATACCCAGGAAACTATATAAAACATGGTATAGGAAGAGATAGACCATCTTTATAACCATGAAACTATATAAAACATGGTATAGGAAGAGATAGACCATCTTTATAACCAGGAAACTATATAAAACTTGTTATAGGAATAGATAAGACCATCTTTATACCCAGGAAACTATATAAAACTTGTTATAGGAATAGATAAGACCATCTTTATACCCAGGAAACTATATAAAACATGGTATAGGAAGAGATAGACCATCTTTATACCCAGGAAACTATATAAAACTTGTTATAGGAATAGATAAGACCATCTTTATACCCAGGAAACTATATAAAACTTGTTATAGGAAGAGATAGACCATCTTTATACCCAGGAAACTATAAAAAACATGGTATAGGAAGAGATAGACCATCTTTATACCCAGGAAACTATATAACACATGGTATAGTAAGAGATAGACCATCTTTATACCCAGGAAACTATATAACACATGGTATAGTAAGAGATAGACCATCTTTATACCCAGGAAACTATATAAAACATGGTATAGGAAGAGATAGACCATCTTTATAACCAGGAAACTATATAAAACTTGTTATAGGAATAGATAAGACCATCTTTATACCCAGGAAACTATATAAAACTTGTTATAGGAATAGATAAGACCATCTTTATACCCAGGAAACTATATAAAACATGGTATAGGAAGAGATAGACCATCTTTATACCCAGGAAACTATATAAAACATGGTATAGGAAGAGATAGACCATCTTTATACCCAGGAAACTATATAAAACATGGTATAGGAAGAGATAGACCATCTTTATAACCAGGAAACTATATAAAACTTGTTATAGGAAGAGATAGACCATCTTTATACCCAGGAAACTATATAAAACATGGTATAGGAAGAGATAGACCATCTTTATACCCAGGAAACTATATAAAACATGGTATAGGAAGAGATAGACCATCTTTATAACAAGGAAACTATATAAAACTTGTTATAGGAATAGATAAGACCATCTTTATACCCAGGAAACTATACAAAACTTGTTATAGGAATAGATAAGACCATCTTTATACCCAGGAAACTATATAAAACTTGTTATAGGAAGAGATAGACCATCTTTATACCCAGGAAACTATATAAAACATGGTATAGGAAGAGATAGACCATCTTTATAACCATGAAACTATATAAAACTTGTTATAGGAATAGATAAGACCATCTTTATACCCAGGAAACTATATAAAACTTGTTATAGGAATAGATAAGACCATCTTTATACCCAGGAAACTATATAAAACATGGTATAGGAAGAGATAGACCATCTTTATACCCAGGAAACTATATAAAACATGGTATAGGAAGAGATAGACCATCTTTATAACCAGGAAACTATATAAAACTTGTTATAGGAATAGATAAGACCATCTTTATACCCACGAAACTATATAAAACTTGTTATAGGAAGAGATAGACCATCTTTATACCCAGGAAACTATAAAAAACATGGTATAGGAAGAGATAGACCATCTTTATACCCAGGAAACTATATAACACATGGTATAGTAAGAGATAGACCATCTTTATAACCAGGAAACTATATAAAACTTGTTATAGGAATAGATAAGACCATCTTTATACCCAGGAAACTATATAAAACTTGTTATAGGAAGAGATAGACCATCTTTATACCCAGGAAACTATATAAAACTTGTTATAGGAATAGATAAGACCATCTTTATACCCAGGAAACTATATAAAACTTGTTATAGGAAGAGATAGACCATCTTTATACCCAGGAAACTATATAAAACATGGTATAGGAAGAGATAGACCATCTTTATAACCAGGAAACTATATAAAACTTGTTATAGGAAGAGATAGACCATCTTTATACCCAGGAAACTATAAAAAACATGGTATAGGAAGAGATAGACCATCTTTATACCCAGGAAACTATATAACACATGGTATAGTAAGAGATAGACCATCTTTATAACCAGGAAACTATATAAAACTTGTTATAGGAATAGATAAGACCATCTTTATACCCAGGAAACTATATAAAACTTGTTATAGGAAGAGATAGACCATCTTTATACCCAGGAAACTATATAAAACTTGTTATAGGAATAGATAAGACCATCTTTATACCCAGGAAACTATATAAAACTTGTTATAGGAAGAGATAGACCATCTTTATACCCAGGAAACTATATAAAACATGGTATAGGAAGAGATAGACCATCTTTATACCCAGGAAACTATATAAAACATGGTATAGGAAGAGATAGACCATCTTTATACCCAGGAAACTATATAAAACTTGTTATAGGAAGAGATAGACCATCTTTATACCCAGGAAACTATATAAAACATGGTATAGGAAGAGATAGACCATCTTTATACCCAGGAAACTATATAAAACTTGTTATAGGAAGAGATAGACCATCTTTATACCCAGGAAACTATATAAAACATGGTATAGGAAGAGATAGACCATCTTTATACCCAGGAAACTGTATAAAACTTGTTATAGGAATAGATAAGACCATCTTTATACCCAGGAAACTATATAAAACTTGTTATAGGAAGAGATAGACCATCTTTATACCCAGGAAACTATATAAAACTTGTTATAGGAAGAGATAGACCATCTTTATACCCAGGAAACTATAAAAAACATGGTATAGGAAGAGATAGACCATCTTTATACCCAGGAAACTATATAACACATGGTATAGTAAGAGATAGACCATCTTTATAACCAGGAAACTATATAAAACTTGTTATAGGAATAGATAAGACCATCTTTATACCCAGGAAACTATATAAAACTTGTTATAGGAAGAGATAGACCATCTTTATACCCAGGAAACTATATAAAACTTGTTATAGGAATAGATAAGACCATCTTTATACCCAGGAAACTATATAAAACTTGTTATAGGAAGAGATAGACCATCTTTATACCCAGGAAACTATATAAAACATGGTATAGGAAGAGATAGACCATCTTTATACCCAGGAAACTATATAAAACTTGTTATAGGAATAGATACGACCATCTTTATACCCAGGAAACTATATAAAACTTGTTATAGGAAGAGATAGACCATCTTTATACCCAGGAAACTATATAAAACATGGTATAGGAAGAGATAGACCATCTTTATAACCAGGAAACTATATAAAACTTGTTATAGGAATAGATAAGACCATCTTTATACCCAGGAAACTATATAAAACTTGTTATAGGAATAGATAAGACCATCTTTATACCCAGGAAACTATATAAAACATGGTATAGGAAGAGATAGACCATCTTTATACCCAGGAAACTATATAAAACATGGTATAGGAAGAGATAGACCATCTTTATACCCAGGAAACTATATAAAACATGGTATAGGAAGAGATAGACCATCTTTATAACCAGGAAACTATATAAAACTTGTTATAGGAAGAGATAGACCATCTTTATACCCAGGAAACTATATAAAACATGGTATAGGAAGAGATAGACCATCTTTATACCCAGGAAACTATATAAAACATGGTATAGGAAGAGATAGACCATCTTTATAACAAGGAAACTATATAAAACTTGTTATAGGAATAGATAAGACCATCTTTATACCCAGGAAACTATATAAAACTTGTTATAGGAAGAGATAGACCATCTTTATACCCAGGAAACTATATAAAACATGGTATAGGAAGAGATAGACCATCTTTATAACCATGAAACTATATAAAACTTGTTATAGGAATAGATAAGACCATCTTTATACCCAGGAAACTATATAAAACTTGTTATAGGAATAGATAAGACCATCTTTATACCCAGGAAACTATATAAAACATGGTATAGGAAGAGATAGACCATCTTTATACCCAGGAAACTATATAAAACATGGTATAGGAAGAGATAGACCATCTTTATAACCAGGAAACTATATAAAACTTGTTATAGGAATAGATAAGACCATCTTTATACCCACGAAACTATATAAAACTTGTTATAGGAAGAGATAGACCATCTTTATACCCAGGAAACTATATAAAACATGGTATAGGAAGAGATAGACCATCTTTATACCCAGGAAACTATATAAAACATGGTATAGGAAGAGATAGACCATCTTTATAACAAGGAAACTATATAAAACTTGTTATAGGAATAGATAAGACCATCTTTATACCCAGGAAACTATACAAAACTTGTTATAGGAATAGATAAGACCATCTTTATACCCAGGAAACTATATAAAACTTGTTATAGGAAGAGATAGACCATCTTTATACCCAGGAAACTATATAAAACATGGTATAGGAAGAGATAGACCATCTTTATAACCATGAAACTATATAAAACTTGTTATAGGAATAGATAAGACCATCTTTATACCCAGGAAACTATATAAAACTTGTTATAGGAATAGATAAGACCATCTTTATACCCAGGAAACTATATAAAACATGGTATAGGAAGAGATAGACCATCTTTATACCCAGGAAACTATATAAAACATGGTATAGGAAGAGATAGACCATCTTTATAACCAGGAAACTATATAAAACTTGTTATAGGAATAGATAAGACCATCTTTATACCCACGAAACTATATAAAACTTGTTATAGGAAGAGATAGACCATCTTTATACCCAGGAAACTATAAAAAACATGGTATAGGAAGAGATAGACCATCTTTATACCCAGGAAACTATATAACACATGGTATAGTAAGAGATAGACCATCTTTATAACCAGGAAACTATATAAAACTTGTTATAGGAATAGATAAGACCATCTTTATACCCAGGAAACTATATAAAACTTGTTATAGGAAGAGATATACCATCTTTATACCCAGGAAACTATATAAAACTTGTTATAGGAATAGATAAGACCATCTTTATACCCAGGAAACTATATAAAACTTGTTATAGGAAGAGATAGACCATCTTTATACCCAGGAAACTATATAAAACATGGTATAGGAAGAGATAGACCATCTTTATAACCAGGGAACTATATAAAACTTGTTATAGGAAGAGATAGACCATCTTTATACCCAGGAAACTATAAAAAACATGGTATAGGAAGAGATAGACCATCTTTATACCCAGGAAACTATATAACACATGGTATAGTAAGAGATAGACCATCTTTATAACCAGGAAACTATATAAAACTTGTTATAGGAATAGATAAGACCATCTTTATACCCAGGAAACTATATAAAACTTGTTATAGGAAGAGATAGACCATCTTTATACCCAGGAAACTATATAAAACTTGTTATAGGAATAGATAAGACCATCTTTATACCCAGGAAACTATATAAAACTTGTTATAGGAAGAGATAGACCATCTTTATACCCAGGAAACTATATAAAACATGGTATAGGAAGAGATAGACCATCTTTATACCCAGGAAACTATATAAAACATGGTATAGGAAGAGATAGACCATCTTTATACCCAGGAAACTATATAAAACTTGTTATAGGAAGAGATAGACCATCTTTATACCCAGGAAACTATATAAAACATGGTATAGGAAGAGATAGACCATCTTTATACCCAGGAAACTATATAAAACTTGTTATAGGAAGAGATAGACCATCTTTATACCCAGGAAACTATATAAAACATGGTATAGGAAGAGATAGACCATCTTTATACCCAGGAAACTGTATAAAACTTGTTATAGGAATAGATAAGACCATCTTTATACCCAGGAAACTATATAAAACTTGTTATAGGAAGAGATAGACCATCTTTATACCCAGGAAACTATATAAAACTTGTTATAGGAAGAGATAGACCATCTTTATAACCAGGAAACTATAAAAAACATGGTATAGGAAGAGATAGACCATCTTTATACCCAGGAAACTATATAACACATGGTATAGTAAGAGATAGACCATCTTTATAACCAGGAAACTATATAAAACTTGTTATAGGAATAGATAAGACCATCTTTATACCCAGGAAACTATATAAAACTTGTTATAGGAAGAGATAGACCATCTTTATACCCAGGAAACTATATAAAACTTGTTATAGGAATAGATAAGACCATCTTTATACCCAGGAAACTATATAAAACTTGTTATAGGAAGAGATAGACCATCTTTATACCCAGGAAACTATATAAAACATGGTATAGGAAGAGATAGACCATCTTTATACCCAGGAAACTATATAAAACTTGTTATAGGAATAGATAAGACCATCTTTATACCCAGGAAACTATATAAAACTTGTTATAGGAAGAGATAGACCATCTTTATACCCAGGAAACTATATAAAACATGGTATAGGAAGAGATAGACCATCTTTATAACCAGGAAACTATATAAAACTTGTTATAGGAATAGATAAGACCATCTTTATACCCAGGAAACTATATAAAACTTGTTATAGGAATAGATAAGACCATCTTTATACCCAGGAAACTATATAAAACATGGTATAGGAAGAGATAGACCATCTTTATACCCAGGAAACTATATAAAACATGGTATAGGAAGAGATAGACCATCTTTATACCCAGGAAACTATATAAAACATGGTATAGGAAGAGATAGACCATCTTTATAACCAGGAAACTATATAAAACTTGTTATAGGAAGAGATAGACCATCTTTATACCCAGGAAACTATATAAAACATGGTATAGGAAGAGATAGACCATCTTTATACCCAGGAAACTATATAAAACATGGTATAGGAAGAGATAGACCATCTTTATAACAAGGAAACTATATAAAACTTGTTATAGGAATAGATAAGACCATCTTTATACCCAGGAAACTATATAAAACTTGTTATAGGAAGAGATAGACCATCTTTATACCCAGGAAACTATATAAAACATGGTATAGGAAGAGATAGACCATCTTTATAACCATGAAACTATATAAAACTTGTTATAGGAATAGATAAGACCATCTTTATACCCAGGAAACTATATAAAACTTGTTATAGGAATAGATAAGACCATCTTTATACCCAGGAAACTATATAAAACATGGTATAGGAAGAGATAGACCATCTTTATACCCAGGAAACTATATAAAACATGGTATAGGAAGAGATAGACCATCTTTATAACCAGGAAACTATATAAAACTTGTTATAGGAATAGATAAGACCATCTTTATACCCACGAAACTATGTAAAACTTGTTATAGGAAGAGATAGACCATCTTTATACCCAGGAAACTATAAAAAACATGGTATAGGAAGAGATAGACCATCTTTATACCCAGGAAACTATATAACACATGGTATAGTAAGAGATAGACCATCTTTATAACCAGGAAACTATATAAAACTTGTTATAGGAATAGATAAGACCATCTTTATACCCAGGAAACTATATAAAACTTGTTATAGGAAGAGATAGACCATCTTTATACCCAGGAAACTATATAAAACTTGTTATAGGAATAGATAAGACCATCTTTATACCCAGGAAACTATATAAAACTTGTTATAGGAAGAGATAGACCATCTTTATACCCAGAAACTATATAAAACATGGTATAGGAAGAGATAGACCATCTTTATACCCAGGAAACTATATAAAACTTGTTATAGGAAGAGATAGACCATCTTTATACCCAGGAAACTATAAAAACATGGTATAGGAAGAGATAGACCATCTTTATACCCAGGAAACTATATAACACATGGTATAGTAAGAGATAGACCATCTTTATAACCAGGAAACTATATAAAACTTGTTATAGGAATAGATAAGACCATCTTTATACCCAGGAAACTATATAAAACTTGTTATAGGAAGAGATAGACCATCTTTATACCCAGGAAACTATATAAAACTTGTTATAGGAATAGATAAGACCATCTTTATACCCAGGAAACTATATAAAACTTGTTATAGGAAGAGATAGACCATCTTTATACCCAGGAAACTATATACAACATGGTATAGGAAGAGATAGACCATCTTTATACCCAGGAAACTATATAAAACATGGTATAGGAAGAGATAGACCATCTTTATACCCAGGAAACTATATAAAACTTGTTATAGGAATAGATAAGACCATTTTTATACCCAGGAAACTATATAAAACTTGTTATAGGAAGAGATAGACCATCTTTATACCCAGGAAACTATAAAAAACATGGTATAGGAAGAGATAGACCATCTTTATACCCATAAACTATATAAAACATGGTATAGGAAGAGATAGACCATCTTTATACCCAGGAAACTATATAAAACATGGTATAGGAAGAGATAGACCATCTTTATACCCAGGAAACTATATAAAACTTGTTATAGGAAGAGATAGACCATCTTTATACCCAGGAAACTATATAAAACTTGTTATAGGAATAGATAAGACCATCTTTATACCCAGGAAACTATATAAAACTTGTTATAGGAAGAGATAGACCATCTTTATACCCAGGAAACTATAAAAAACATGGTATAGGAAGAGATAGACCATCTTTATACCCAGGAAACTATATAACACATGGTATAGTAAGAGATAGACCATCTTTATAACCAGGAAACTATATAAAACTTGTTATAGGAATAGATAAGACCATCTTTATACCCAGGAAACTATATAAAACTTGTTATAGGAAGAGATAGACCATCTTTATACCCAGGAAACTATATAAAACTTGTTATAGGAATAGATAAGACCATCTTTATACCCAGGAAACTATATAAAACTTGTTATAGGAAGAGATAGACCATCTTTATACCCAGGAAACTATATAAAACATGGTATAGGAAGAGATAGACCATCTTTATACCCAGGAAACTATATAAAACATGGTATAGGAAGAGATAGACCATCTTTATACACAGGAAACTATATAAAACTTGTTATAGGAATAGATAAGACCATCTTTATACCCAGGAAACTATATAAAACTTGTTATAGGAAGAGATAGACCATCTTTATACCCAGGAAACTATAAAAAACATGGTATAGGAAGAGATAGACCATCTTTATACCCAGGAAACTATATAAAACATGGTATAGGAAGAGATAGACCATCTTAATACCCAGGAAACTATATAAAACATGGTATAGGAAGAGATAGACCATCTTTATACCCAGGAAATTATATAACACATGGTATAGTAAGAGATAGACCATCTTTATAACCAGGAAACTATATAAAACTTGTTATAGGAATAGATAAGACCATCTTTATACCCAGGAAACTATATAAAACTTGTTATAGGAAGAGATAGACCATCTTTATACCCAGGAAACTATATAAAACTTGTTATAGGAATAGATAAGACCATCTTTATACCCAGGAAACTATATAAAACTTGTTATAGGAAGAGATAGACCATCTTTATACCCAGGAAACTATATAAAACATGGTATAGGAAGAGATAGACCATCTTTATACCCAGGAAACTATATAAAACATGGTATAGGAAGAGATAGACCATCTTTATACCCAGGAAACTATATAAAACTTGTTATAGGAATAGATAAGACCATCTTTATACCCAGGAAACTATATAAAACTTGTTATAGGAAGAGATAGACCATCTTTATACCCAGGAAACTATAAAAAACATGGTATAGGAAGAGATAGACCATCTTTATACCCAGGAAACTATATAAAACATGGTATAGGAAGAGATAGACCATCTTTATACCCAGGAAACTATATAAAACATGGTATAGGAAGAGATAGACCATCTTTATACCCAGGAAACTATATAAAACTTGTTATAGGAAGAGATAGACCATCTTTATACCCAGGAAACTATATAAAACTTGTTATAGGAATAGATAAGACCATCTTTATACCCAGGAAACTATATAAAACTTGTTATAGGAAGAGATAGACCATCTTTATACCCAGGAAACTATAAAAAACATGGTATAGGAAGAGATAGACCATCTTTATACCCAGGAAACTATATAACACATGGTATAGTAAGAGATAGACCATCTTTATAACCAGGAAACTATATAAAACTTGTTATAGGAATAGATAAGACCATCTTTATACCCAGGAAACTATATAAAACTTGTTATAGGAAGAGATAGACCATCTTTATACCCAGGAAACTATATAAAACTTGTTATAGGAATAGATAAGACCATCTTTATACCCAGGAAACTATATAAAACTTGTTATAGGAAGAGATAGACCATCTTTATACCCAGGAAACTATATAAAACATGGTATAGGAAGAGATAGACCATCTTTATACCCAGGAAACTATATAAAACATGGTATAGGAAGAGATAGACCATCTTTATACCCAGGAAACTATATAAAACTTGTTATAGGAATAGATAAGACCATCTTTATACCCAGGAAACTATATAAAACTTGTTATAGGAAGAGATAGACCATCTTTATACCCAGGAAACTATAAAAAACATGGTATAGGAAGAGATAGACCATCTTTATACCCAGGAAACTATATAAAACATGGTATAGGAAGAGATAGACCATCTTTATACCCAGGAAACTATATAAAACATGGTATAGGAAGAGATAGACCATCTTTATACCCAGGAAACTATATAAAACTTGTTATAGGAAGAGATAGACCATCTTTATACCCAGGAAACTATATAAAACTTGTTATAGGAATAGATAAGACCATCTTTATACCCAGGAAACTATATAAAACTTGTTATAGGAAGAGATAGACCATCTTTATACCCAGGAAACTATATAAAACATGGTATAGGAAGAGATAGACCATCTTTATACCCAGGAAACTATATAAAACATGGTATAGGAAGAGATAGACCATCTTTATACCCAGGAAACTATATAAAACTTGTTATAGGAATAGATAAGACCATCTTTATACCCAGGAAACTATATAAAACTTGTTATAGGAAGAGATAGACCATCTTTATACCCAGGAAACTATATAAAACTTGTTATAGGAAGAGATAGACCATCTTTATACCCAGGAAACTATATAAAACTTGTTATAGGAATAGATAAGACCATCTTTATACCCAGGAAACTATATAAAACTTGTTATAGGAATAGATAAGACCATCTTTATACCCAGGAAACTATATAAAACTTGTTATAGGAAGAGATAGACCATCTTTATACCCAGGAAACTATATAAAACATGGTATAGGAAGAGATAGACCATCTTTATACCCAGGAAACTATATAAAACATGGTATAGGAAGAGATAGACCATCTTTATACCCAGGAAACTATATAAAACTTGTTATAGGAATAGATAAGACCATCTTTATACCCAGGAAACTATATAAAACTTGTTATAGGAAGAGATAGACCATCTTTATACCCAGGAAACTATAAAAAACATGGTATAGGAAGAGATAGACCATCTTTATACCCAGGAAACTATATAAAACATGGTATAGGAAGAGATAGACCATCTTTATACCCAGGAAACTATATAAAACATGGTATAGGAAGAGATAGACCATCTTTATACCCAGGAAACTATATAAAACTTGTTATAGGAAGAGATAGACCATCTTTATACCCAGGAAACTATATAAAACTTGTTATAGGAATAGATAAGACCATCTTTATACCCAGGAAACTATATAAAACTTGTTATAGGAAGAGATAGACCATCTTTATACCCAGGAAACTATATAAAACATGGTATAGGAAGAGATAGACCATCTTTATACCCAGGAAACTATATAAAACATGGTATAGGAAGAGATAGACCATCTTTATACCCAGGAAACTATATAAAACTTGTTATAGGAATAGATAAGACCATCTTTATACCCAGGAAACTATATAAAACTTGTTATAGGAAGAGATAGACCATCTTTATACCCAGGAAACTATATAAAACTTGTTATAGGAAGAGATAGACCATCTTTATACCCAGGAAACTATATAAAACTTGTTATAGGAATAGATAAGACCATCTTTATACCCAGGAAACTATATAAAACTTGTTATAGGAATAGATAAGACCATCTTTATACCCAGGAAACTATATAAAACTTGTTATAGGAATAGATAAGACCATCTGTATACCCAGGAAACTATATAAAACTTGTTATAGGAATAGATAAGACCATCTTTATACCCAGGAAACTATATAAAACTTGTTATAGGAAGAGATAGACCATCTTTATACCCAGGAAACTATATAAAACTTGTTATAGGAAGAGATAAGACCATCTATAATACTTATCTGATGTTAGTAAGTTACAACATGTATTTAATGCTTGAAATAGTGTGTCTGTCATTTGCATAATGAGGTCCCCAGAGGGTGAATTTAATGACGCTATGGTAGCTATCCCTCTGGGGACCTCATTCTGCTTAGGCCTCAACTGCTATGGAAGACCTAGGATCAGATTGAAGGGATATAGAAACTGAACAGAAGGGAGAAAGTAACTAATGTTAAAACAATGTTAATTTGAGACTATAGATACTTCCCTGAAGATGAGGCCTAAGCGGAATGAGGTCCCCAGAGGGTGAATTTAGTGATGCTAACTGTACGGGGTAGTGTCACTAAATTCACCCTCTGGGGACCTCATTCTGCAAATGACCGGCACAATATTTCAAGGCTTGCATGTACAGTAATGCCCTAAATAATCGACTCCTTAACCACAGCAGAATTATGGGTATTTTTTCAGGATTTAGTCGGAAATATGGCTTGTTGCCATTCATCAGAAAGCTCTCACTGATCATGCAGAAAATTTACTGTCAATTTTTTGTTAAACTTTAGTATCTTATTGGAATAATTGAACTGTTATCAGTAATTCCACTGTAACAAAGGTAATGCTATTTTCAGTAATGCCCTAAATAATCGACTCCTTAACTACAGCAGAATTATGGGTAATATTTCATGATTTAGTCGGAAATATGGCTTGTTGCCATTCATTGGATAGCTCTCAGTGAGAGCTTTCCGATGAATGGCAACAAGCCATGTTTCCGACTAAATCCTGAAAAATTACCCATAATTCTGCTGTGGTCAAGGAGTCGATTATTTAGGGCATTACTGTATTATTGCACAGGAAGCTCACAAAATTCCGCACTTTGGTGTTTTGGCAATACATGTATTAAAAAGAACAAAACAAAGTTCAAGAAAATAAAGAGATCCAAGCAGTTAATGCCAAAAGTCATGATACATATTAAATCAATCTTCTCTATGCTCTACAGAGGAGACAATAAGCGGGTAAATGTGCAAACATATAAGCCTGTAACAACATCACCACCAATAAGAATGGAGAAATAGATGAACTTTGTTCTTGGTGTCATTATTGATGAAAATTTACTGTAAATTGTTTTATTAAACTTTGGTATCTTATTGGAATAATTGGACTGTTATTGGTAATTCCACTGTAACAAAAGTAATGTTATACAGTAATGCCCAAAGTAATTGACTCCTTAACCACAGCAGAATTATGGGTAATTTTTCAGGATGTAGTCGGAAATATGGCTTGTTGCCATTCATCGGAAAGCTCTCAGTGAGAATTATGGGTAACTTTTCAGGATTTAGTCGGAAATATGGCTTGTTGCCATTCATCGGAAAGCTCTCACTGAGAGCTTTCCGATGAATGGCAATAAGCCATATTTCCGACTAAATCCTTAAAAATAACCCATCATTATGTTGTGGTTAAGGAGTCAATTATTTAGGGCATTACCGTATAACAATGGTTTTGACATGCAAAATCTCATTATTATAACAGAACTCCAACCTGGGTTGTGAATACCCAATTGATGTCTTTTGTGGCCGTGTAGTCAATCTTAGGAGATATAAGTCTTTTGAGTTTTCAATATGTTTATTTAAGGATGACTGAATAGCTCTCTCTGTGTATTTCAGACCACAGTATGAAACCTCTTGTAAGTAAGGTAAGGCGAGCTGAACTGAACACACCAATGGTCATTTTACCAATGCTTTTATGCAGGAGAAAAATGCCCTCATGATTTTGACCAATCATATAACATCACATAACATCACCTGACATCACATGATATCACATGCTGGTCATACTATCACTAATCCAACATGGAATCTAGTGATGTCATGTGTAGGTCATAACCGCACATGACCACATGTGATCACATGTGACCGCACGTGACTAAGTTTAATATTACTAATTTCTACAGAGATTCCTACTTGACTCATGAATCATGATCCGCACATTATCATACAATATCCCTGAAATCTGACCACGAGTCAACTCCACGAGACCATTTGCACCATGATTAAGCACATCAGACTTCTGCTACAGGGTTTCCTATTCATAGTGTGGTCGTTGGAGAGTTGAACCCGGAATAAATTGGATACAAGCTGATTTTTGTGTTATTCGACGCGGAAAAACACCAGGAACAACATATCCAAAATCCGCTCATGGGAAAATTCAGGATCCAAGATGGCGTCCATAATGTCTGTTGTTATCGCAAAATACTGAATTTCTGCGGTAGGCGCTCCAATTAATGCCAAATTCGTAATAAATTGAAATATATACAAAGAATGCTTTGTCGTAAACCATATCTGTAGAATGTATTTCCCAAAATGGCCACCAAAATGGACAAAATCGAATGAGCTAGTCCTATACGAGTGAACAAACTCACGAATTATGCGAGGAAGAAAGATTGCAGAGTATAAGAGAAACCTTTGATTAGAGATGTACGAAATATCTCTGATGTATCTCACGAGAGAGCAAGCGAAACCAGGGTCTTATGAAACGGTTAAATCTTGACTCTTGTACGCCCAGAAACGGAAACATAACGCAGTTTTTTCTGTACTGGTTATCTTGAATCGTGTGATGTATGTGTAATTAAACAGCTAAATGGGATTTAGTAGAGATGTATTGACTATGAGACCTTTTTCTAGAAGCAGAAAAATGTGTACTCCGAGCAGTCTCACGAATGTGACCGATCATCATTTATTTTGATATCTACAGCATGAAACCTTTAAAAATTAACTGATATAAAACGGTATGAAAGATATTCATATAGTACTGGGTAAAATGCGTATATTCCATTGTCGTGTCTCAAAATATTGGTCATAGTTGCCTCAGATCAAGTGATAAAACACGAATATTTCGCTTTTATCACAAGAATGCATGGTGGTATACCATGAACTAAATATATTAAAACACGAAGGAGTACCATAGACTATCGTCAATAAATTCTAAACTTGACCAAAATTGCCTACATACTCTGTGACAAAGACTGTGTTTATACCTGGAAATTATATTTGGTTGAATTCACCAAGGCCACATCTACGCGAAACTTACTACATTTTCTTCAACCGCATCACCACGTTTACTCCTTCTCCCTAATGTTACACATAGCTGCTACACACAGAACCACAATTAATACTATTGCGTGAATGTTTAACGTTGAAATAACATCTTAAACGGTGATCACTCGATATTTAGCATGATTATGTGGGTGGTAATGGTAAGATATTTTCAAACAAAAATATACTGAAAACTAATAGTGTGCATTGCGTAGCTGCATATTCCAGTTGTAAAGTTGTGATTGAAGTAATTTGAACAAAATTGTCTACTAAGAACACGGTTTGTTAGCAGCATGAAAATTAGTCTTACATACAATGTGTGTTGTACCGTCTCTTTGATCTGGTGAGACGTGGTGCTAATCTATTGAAGATATAAGTGTTTCTTTACAGTATAATAAGCATTGCTACAAATATGTATTGTTTAATATCACCGGGAGTGTTGACAATTCCGGAAATATAACTAACATTTAATTAGACCGCTAGAGTGTGCACTTAAATTTCGGCGTTACATTCAAAAATTAATCCTCATTCCGAATGAAACTACCATGAACTGTGAGGCGAAACATTAGTTCGTGTGTTGCATGTCCGATATTATTATTTTTGGCCCGACAATTGGATGTTGGATAAGCAGAACACCCAAACTTTAAAGACGCAAATCATTGGGGTTTGACTTGCGGTGCAGTGGCCAATAAATCCTTCAGATGGATCTGTTTAATGATGTATGTACCTTTAAAGATATTCAACAACCGACTTGTATATTATCAATACATATTTTCACTCATATGTGGTTATCCAATATGTTGCTTTCTTTGTTGTATTGCTTGCAGTTGTGGCCACTTTGACAGCCATTTCATGGCCACGATTGTATAATTTTCTGTGCGTGTCACTCTATTCGCTCCTGTGCTATAATTTAACACAAACTGGTATAACGGCGTAATTCCGATGCCACAATATATCGTATAATGACTTGTTTCGAGAACTGATGTAGTATAGACAACCATGTTGGACGCCATCTTGGATAACAAAGTTTCCCCACAGCGGATTTTTGCGGATTTTGGATATGTTGTTCCTGAGGCTTTTCCGTGTCGATTGACACCAACATCAGCTTGTATCCAATTCATTCCGGGTTGATCCCCAAATTCTGCTTCAACGACCACACTATCAGTTGTGGGGACAACAGGGTACTTTTAGTCAAGTCTTGAAATAGGGTGTCTGTCATTTGCAGAATGAGGTCCCCAGAGGGTGAATTTAGTGATGCTACCCCGCATAGCGGGCTAGCATCACCAAATTCACCCTCTGGGGACCTCATTCTGCTGAGGTGTAAGCAGAATGAGGTCCCCAGAGGTGAATTTGGTGATGCTAGCCCGCTATGCGGGGTAGCATCACTATATTCACCCTCTGGGGACCTCATTCTGCAAATGACAGACACCCTATTTCAAGGCTTGCTTTTAGTACATTGGTATAAAATGTAATTAGGAATATTTTCAATATATCTCCAATGAATAGCTGTCCCCATCCTAATTTAAGGGATGTAATTAATTGGGCGTACCGCGTTCTGTTGCATTATTGGAAAATTATTAATAATGAAAATAAGAACAAAGTCAATCTCTTTTTTCGTGTACTCTTGTGTGTCAAATAGAAGTGCAGAGCAGTGCAGAGCGGAAATTTCTGAAAAATGTAATAATAGTGCAGGCCGGAATAGAGTGGTCATCGTGTGGTGGAAACATATCAATTCTCACAGAAAAATGTAATAATAGTGCAGGCCGAATAGAAGTGTGTGGTCATCGTGTGGCGGAAACATATAAATTCTCACACAAAAATCAATATCATGTGGAAGATAGACATTTTTCAATATTTAATACCGGTAACTTGAACAATTATTTTTGTATACTTTAGTATAAAGCAAGTTTTCTCAATAGACAAGCTTAAAATTGATACATGCAAAGGTAAATGTAATAGACGAACAGTATGACCTGTAGCCCATGCTAATGGATTGAATTTTGAAATCCAAGATGGCCACTGGTGGCCATGTTTTTTTTCCGAATGACCCCAAAATGACTCGTTCCCATCTACATCTAAATTTTATAATGATCCGACCAAAGGTACGACCTGTAGCCTGTATTGTTGACGCCTCACACATGCACACACGCAGACATGTACGGCGGATACCAAGCCATGGCAATAGCTCAAACTTTACAAAGTAAAGTTCAGCTAATAACGGGTATATCCTGTCTACCCGGCAGGCAGAGATTAACGACTTGGCCGGCGGAGATTATAGTCCATATCAAAACACCTGCGGTCCAGTGTTGTCACAGTCCATAACTGTTGTTGGTGAATAACGTTTAATAGCGTGAGCCACATTCAGTTTATTTATTTTACACGTTTTATTATTTGTTTGTAAAGATGTATTATGAATTATTATCAGTGTTTTAAGTAGAGTTCACTACTGAATATATATACTGTTAGATTCCCTGGTCTGACATAAACACGATGGCAAGCACACAAGTGAACGTAAATTATATTCCAAATACTAGAGGTGGAAAGTATCTGGTATATGATGACTACAAATTCTCCGTTAAATCAAGGAGAAATGATCGAATTCATTGGCGATGTTGCAAGAAAGACTGCCGTGCAACCACCAACACTGAGAACGATATGGTGATATCCAACAGCGGCAACCATAACCACGAACTTGATTTCAACCAAGTAGCAGCAGATTCCTGGATTGCAGACCTCAAAAAGCTTGTTAAGACAAGTAACAAGCCAGTAACAACGCTATACCAGGAAGAAATAGGAAGTATGTACTGAGTAAATTTAATTTCGCATTCTCATTAATCTGGCAACGCTCTTTATATTAGTATTCAGAAAGAAAACTAAGCAAGTAATAACTAAAGTAAAACTGGTGTAATGTTATATTATATATATTATAATTATTATTAAAGAATAGAGAATACTAAGCAAGTAATAACTCTATTAATGTTTATAATTTAACCATGCTGAAAAGATTCTGATATTCGCAACCAGAGAAAATCTAGAAAATTTAGCTGTTGCCGGAACGATCTTCTGTGATGGAACGTGAGATAGCTGCCCAAAACGCCCTGGCAGCTACATTTCCGTCAGCTACAATGAAAGGATGCCTATTCCATTACGGCCAAGCAGTGCTGAAGAATGTTAAGAAATGCCACCTACAGCAGCTATACGAAGACACTGAAGGCAACGACCAAAAGACCCTCATAAGAAGAGCTCTAGCCCTCCCTATGGTTCCTGTCGAGATGGTTGGTGATGCCTGGTTCGAAGCGCTGGACGATTACCCTGCGACAAGCAACACAGGTCTCGAAGAAAACGTCACCAAGTTCACGGATTACATCACCGAGTTCTGGGTGGAAGGGAGCCATGGCCGCCAGCTATGGAATCACCACGACACAATTGGTCCAAGAACGACAAACCGAAAACTGCAGTTGGTGTTATCTTGCTCACACCCGAACATCCTTCAGACATTTCAAGAGAGTTCATAATGCAACTTCCGGTGTCTTTTCAGTGGCGGGGTTAATATGTATGGATAGGGCGAATATCGGCCTTTCGTTAGACACCAAAATGAGCCCTCTACGCGCTGTATTCCTCGAGTTTTGAATTTTCCAAAAACCCCAATTATCCTCATCGTCCGGCCGCTCATCGCCGTCGAAATTAGCCATCGTAACAATTATGATAAAAACTATAGTCGGCAGCTCTGTGATGTTGAGGATTATCACACCTGCCCCAACACCTACCCGAAACAATAGCCGCCGGGTGAACAGGACGACCCCGCTAATAACAACAGCAGTATTTGAAATGCCTGTTATCAAAACCTAAAAAAAAACAATATTCCACAGATATCATTTGGCAACTTGTTAGAAAATTTAGAAAATAATATTTCATTTGGTAAAACAGTTAACAACAAAATATTTTGCGTCATGCAGTGCAGACCCTGACCCCACCATATGAAAAATATTCCACATACACAATATTAAATTAATCAGCCAAGTAATTTAAAGAAAGTTATTTGAATAATTGCCAGAGAAATGATTTCCATTCACATGTTGATTCTAGTTTTAGTATTTTATATACCAGCAAACACTCAAACTCCATGCAGCACCCTCTATGTTATCACTGCGATATAGCACTGCCACAAGGATGGTACTTTGTGGACCGATACATCTATTTTTACGTATCGTCGGAACTATATTTAGTCACCTATGTCTTATTTTGACCACCAAAAGTTTGCAATAATGGTAATTCTTTCAGTATTGATAAGAACAATATGAACTGAGCCAGACATCGAAAATTTTAATCATAAAACATAAGAACTAAGAACACATAAGAAATCCTTACCAAATGTCCTTATGGCAGTGGTATCTCAGCAGAGCGATGGGAGATAACTCTGCCTGGAGTTTGGCAAACACTATGTGCCCCCTGGCCTGATTCCCCGAATCTATATATATATAAAAGAGTAGGATCTGTCTATCTGTCTGTCTGTCTGTCCGGATTTTCTCCCAGACTGCTGGTCCGATTTCAACCAAATTTGGTGTGGTAACTTGGGGTACCCTGGCAAATTTTGAACCTATTTGCATGAGGATATATTGAAGTCTAATTTGAAAAAGCATAATAAATATTATCTATATATATATATATATATATATATATATATATAAAAGAGTAGGGTCTGTCTGTCATGTGCGCAAAGTACACACAGGGGCTGCAGGTTCCAACACACAATGGGGCCACATGCCCCTCTGACACTGAGTAAAGGCTCCCAAAGTGAGCCTGTTTCAGCTGGTATTTCAATAAAATAATAAAAGGTTGGCTCACCAAACATTGATTTCACCATAAAAGTAACCCAATTACACATTCAACATAATGATAAGAGGCAGTAATAGTTACCGGTAAGAATATTGATTTTTTTTGTCATCTATACATAGAGCGCATCTTAAATATGTGGTTAACGTTATACAAAAGTTTCAATATTCTACAGTGTAGGAGGAGTGGATTGTTACATGAAGATACCACATACATGTGTACCAGCATACATGTATGATCTGGACTGCTCATTATGTTAACTGTCTTGAAGCAGTGTTACTCTCAACTAAATAGTCATTTGAGCCTTTCACTAGATCAGATCATGTACTTTTTATGGCAGTTATTAATTTCCAATCATTTGTATACAGGCTTAAAATGCTCTTCCCAAGTTTTCTCTTAAAAAAATATTATCAAAGTCATCTTTTTGACATTTGTATTGTTATATAATTATTACAATATGTATGATGTGTTCTTCAGATAGAAAAGATTCCTTCAGGTGGTGTACTAGCTTAACAATTAAATATGTTTTTGTATAAGTCCATCTAATCTTTCCACATCCGGGGATAGGCTACGCATGGAAACACCTCAAGGGCCGTAACTCAGCCCAAAATAGACAGACCTGGCCAGTTTTAAAACTCGATCATGACATTGTTGTTGTTCAAGTTATCGCACTATTGCAACAGTAATGCTCTAAGTTATCGACTTACAGAATTATGGGTAGCCATATTTCCGACTAAATCCTGAAAAGTTACCCGTAATTCTGTGGTTAAGAAGTCGATTACTTAGAGCATTACTGTATCTGTAATGCAGGGACCAGACTAGAGGGTGACTTGGGTGAGAGGGACCAGCCTAGAGGGTGACTTGGGTGACAGGGACCAGAATAGAGGGTGACTTGGGTGACAGGGACCAGAATAGAGGGTGACTTGGGTGACATCTTCTTCCTAAAATGTATCACTTCTCAGCTGCACTTCTCCCTATTTTTGGGCCAGGGAGAAGTGACTTCTCATCAATATACCAGTATACATATGTCCCAGCAGCATGCTTAACCCTTTCAGTGCCAGGTCCGATTTTTGTATCAACCCATATACCCTGTGCCAATGCATTCTCTTATATATGCGAGTCGACCATAGTATTTAATGATTATAATGGTGTTCTTACTTTCTATATATGCTATACTGGTTTTATAATCGTGCTTTTGTGTTGCATTATACTTATTGGATCATAGAAGGGTGATGTTTGGGGTGTAAATTAAAACTTCAGCTGTTGTTACTTCTCCCTGATAAGTATTCACTTCTGCCTCATAATGAAATAGGGACTTCTCCCAATTTTAAACCTCTAGGCTGGTCCCTCATCTATAGACTCTCGCCACTGTATGTGGTATGGGTCAATTTCGAGTTTGGAATATGCCACGCCCTTAATAAAGAGTATTTAATTTATCAGTTGCTTTTACACAGGAATATGATAAAGATCGGTTAATCCAAGGTAGTCTGGACTGTTATATTCTATGCTTTTGTTACTCTTATCCTGACAATTGTAAACTGCCGCAAGGTAGACTGCTCTGGACACCATTAGTGAAGTTTCCACTACCAGAGTCCAAGACAGGGGTGCCTCTACTGTGGGACCGGATATGAGCATTCCCCTGCTCATATATTATGGGTATCACAAAACCAAAAAAAAAACGTACCACCACCTGCAAACTGACCTTGCCAAACTATAGGTTGACTTTTTGTTTTGTTTTAACTTTTAAAACAGTTAACAAAAAATAATGTGATAAGTAATTAGAGCTTGGTTATTTAGTTTTTTAGGTGGGGGTGGGGTTGTCAATAAAATCAGTAGAGGCTCCGAGGTCCGAATTATGGGTGGTGGGTTAATACTGGAAGCATTGTTTTTAGGCCTTAACATTTGGCCTTACCATTACAAATCATTGCAGCTGAGTTTGTGGGTACTGATAAAGTCACATGACAAGTTTGAATGGGTACCTCTCTGCTTGAACTGATAGACATTCGTAAAAGTTTTTTTTTCAATTATTATTTGTCAAGTTCATGCTGATACCAGCCCTCAAAAAAATCACTCAAGCATTATACCAGGAACAAATCTGAATGATGGGGCATACAAACATTTACAATAAAGTTACAAAACCCATAGAATATAAGAATAGAACAGTTTCATTCAGCAATGAGCATTTCAATTACATGTCATATTGTATTGAGTGACAACAATTTCTCTCTACTAAAAGGTTCTATGATCCTATGATTTACCGGTATCAGTATTTTAAAGAATTTTTTTGCAACTATTTTTGATTGTATTTGCGACAATTTCTTCAAAATGTTAAATTATCAAACACCAATTAATTACACAATTTCTTAAAGCAAGCAATAGTCTCCAGAAAAGGCTGTGACTCAGTTTACAACACCATAGATATAGCCATGGGGATTAAATATAAGATGTGATGTTGATGCCAGTTAGTATTTTTTTTATATATTTTTTTTTATTTATTTATTTTTGTTATTCGGGTCTAAACAAATAAATACATACAGACATGTGAGGAATCAAGGACACAATACATACACTTGGTTAAATCATAAAAAAAATATTTCAAAGATATTAATAGGAGTGGGATAAAATATAATATGGTTTCAAAATATAATACGGTTTCAACCAATCACATGGAAGGATGCCGCACCAAGGGCTATATAAACGGAGTCAGCAACCTATTTTTCTCACACCCACAGGTCCTGACGAAGGATAATAACAATCCGAAACTAGTAGACCATTTCTAGCAAAGGATTATTCGTTGATGGTGATCTTCCCTGGAGATTAACCTCTCACCTCTCCTTATATTTATTCACTTTACCCACCATCAGTTAATGGCCACGTCACAGCCAACCAGCATCGAAACTAGCATGGACTCTCTACTAGAGAGTGCCTCTGAAACTACCTTTATTGAGAACAAGGAACAAACTAAGTGCACTGACCAGACACCAGATAATGGTCTGTAACCCGCCATTTTTACACAAAGGCAGATATATCCACAGACATTATCAATCTGTATAAAGCCATTGGCAACAAGACAGCAAAGGAAATGTTACTGAACATACAGTCCAGCTTCCTAGAATTATGCACTTCCAAATGGAGTAAGCCCCAACGGGCTAACCGCCAATACACCACCAGGGAAAGCCCCCACCCCGGACATAACCAGAGAACACTTCAACGAGATCCTGTACGATTGTATGGAGATAGTTAATGTCATCACAGACTCATTATAACATTATATCTGCTGCAAACATGACAGACAACACTTGTCGCATTGGACTGCAACCAAGTCGGTCACAGTATATCCCACCTTACATACTAAATCATTGATATACTGCCTGGGGACTCAGATAATGACACAAACACCAAAGTCTGCGAAATTAGGGAAACACACTTTACATTTTACTGAGAATACTATTTCCTTATGGCTTGAATAGGAAGGACTTTTTAGTCACCTCTCTTCTTATAAAATATAAAGTGTTTTGTCATAGGCTGAAATAAACATATTCAAATCATTTTATATGAATGAGTATAGTCTATAATAGATGGTATAAGATATTGATCAATTCAGACTCTGCACCGTTGATACTTTTGTGGGTTTTTCATCTCTCACGTTTATGCTAAAAATAATTCATCAATTATATTCCATCTCTCTTGGAATAAAATATCTTTTTTGTGGAATAGCCCTTTAATGGCACAGTTTCAATTGTCTTATAAGTTTTTAACCATTCTGTAAAACCATGTGAATTAGGGTTAATAGTTCTTATCTTACATGAGTAGATATATCTCTTAATAGAAGTATAGCAATTTCTATTATTCCTTCATTTGGATTTCCATCAGGTACACCAAATATAATATTATTTTGTGACACTTCAAATTGCAGGTTACATTTATCTTTAATAGTCAGCTGAAATTCTAATAATACAGATTTTGTTACCGGACATTCATAAAATAGATGTAGGCATGTTTCTTTTCCTGTGTGACAAAAAGAGCACATTTCTGTTTCTGATATTTTACATTTCATAAGTTTGGAGTTAGGTAGTACATACGGGTAAAATATCATGATTTATTTTGAATTGAAAAGACAATAGACTAGTGTCATTAGTAATCCTACTTGCCATTTTGTAAATTGATTTCCATTCTGTGGGCATGAAAGTTTGCCCAAGTCTTTCCTGCAATTTTTTTTTAGATATTTCAGGAAATGTGATGGAATGACTCAAAAAACTGGGATAAAAGGTTCTGCATGCTTTTTCGCAAATTTTCAATTTCTCGATATTTTTTGATGTCACGGTGCAGAGTCTTAATTTATTTTCCCTTATGCATGTTTTCCATGTTTTAGGTAAAGCTGCTAAAAGACCCTGGTAGGTGGTGAAAGGAATTTTAATGTCATAGTTTTGACAAAATGTGTTATAATCCAGAAAGGCGGAGGTGGCATCCACAAGATCATTCATAAAATAAACATCTTTTCTAATCAAGCTAAAAATTGTTGATGAACATTTTACCATTTATTATATGCCAGTTAGTTGATGACGTTAGACACAAGTAAACTATTCTATCACAATGTAATGATTGTCTGCATACAAAAATGAAGTGAAAATAAAATGGTCAATGAAATGTAGCTCAACTTGGGGAGGGGAAAATGTCCTAGGCCTACTTACATTACAGTCAAAGGGGCGATAATGAATGCGGAAATTTTAAATGGTTAAATAATACCAGATGTCAAACCGAAAAGCCATATGAATTTTGTTATCAATTGAATGAAACATGTTGGCTGTAGGGCATGCCAAAGTATTTTGTGATGCAAAGAGTAATATCCCTGCATCTGTAAATATTAGCTGCAGGGTGTGCCAATGAGTTCAAATGTAAAATCCAAGATTGCCGCAAGCGTCCATGTTTCTAAACAGGGGGTGCAGTTGGAAATTGGACCCCCCCCCATTTAGATCCCTGCTGTTTGGACTGTAGGCCTACAGGGTTCATTGGGTCAGATGTTGTCCCTGGGTTGGGTAGTCATATTCATTTTTGGGGGGTTTTCTGCCTGAAGTCAATCGCATAAGGACATAACATAATGTTATATGAACTAACTTGAAGCCCCAGTCTGTAAAGGAACCTTCACAAAATTATTAATAAATATACAACTTACTTGCATGTTGTATGCCCGTCTGTTAGACGGCTGTACAATGACCTTGACATTTTTCTTGACAAGTCTTCCGACATGAGCTGGTGAAAGCGGTGCTCTTCTTTCCCACACATTAACCGTCTCTCTTCTGATAGCAAGCACACGTTGTGAGTGGTAGCGTATCTGACCAAGATGGTGTTGCAGGCAAATTTTACGACATGTTGCTGACAAGGGCCTTCTGAGCATTCTAACTCTCTAAATTTCTTCTGAGTGTCAATTTAATTTCAAATTTTTTGTTCAAAATCGAAATTGGATATTTTCCACAGTTTTTCAGTCATGCACACCTGGACAGTATTTTTTCTGAAAAAAAAAATTATAAGTTTCAACTGTACATAGAAAATAATGTTGTGCATGAGAAATTGCTGTTATAATAGTGTTAGAAAGTTATTCTTGAATATTTCATTGTCTATCAAAACAGAAAATAAATTTAACTTAAATGAAAAACATTTTCAGTGATGATTATAAATTTATGATGACACTATAATGATGATATATAAATGGTACGTGATGATATGATATATGATAAATGATAATGATGATGATATATGCAGATGATGTTGAGGACAACAATGTTGATGATGACAATTTGACAATACAATGATGATGATGATTTAAAAATCCCATGGTGTGAATTAATATATCAAAAGAAGAAATATCAATATTTCACATCGTAAAATACATCAGGCCAAAAAAAATACCTGTGTTCAGGGTTTCCCTACCTACCCAAGAAAAGGGTGCCTACCCTAAAGTTTTTATTGGACTGTAGACACAGATAATTATTTTTTGCTCAGTGGGAAGGGCATCGAAAGGTATCTTACCCATTTTCAAAACTCTCCTATATATGAGGCTATACAAACATTTATAATTTGTATTAGTCTTGTGCTCTGACTAATTCAAGATTAACAATATTTAACATTGAACATTTCAATTAATTAAGAAGGTCTCAACATCCTGAAAAATATAATATACATGTATATGATTATGGTATATCACATACCTTCTACATTAATTCAAGATTCAATAAGTTGATTCGAGATATTATTATACGCATATGTTTTAAAAACTGTCAATCCATAACATCATTAATTTTTAAGTTAAGGGATAATTAGAATCAACAAGCTCTGGGGATTAAAATAGTCGATAAGCCAACACTTGTGCAGTTAACAGTGCACTGCAGTGTCAAAGCGAAAGTCGGTCGAGCAATCAGAGAAAACACATGATCGACGTAAACAATCTCCCTCCGTGAACCCCTCTCAATGATACGACCTTCACACAACCCACATGCAGATTACGGTAACAATTTGATGCAATACAAGAAAATCGAAAGCTATAATTATTCTACCTGCAGTGCGACACTGTCTCATGCGCGATGTTCCAATCGTCGAATCTCGGAGTCTGATGTACGCTTGTCGTTTGCTGATCACAATTGTTTGTTGTAAAAATGTCGCAATGAACACTCGAAGCAATGCGAAACCGGGTGCTTTGAATATCCGCCAAGAAAATAATCGGTAAACCAATCGCGGAAGAGAAGATGAACACACCCACATACTTAGTACTCACGTGGAATATTCTATTACATCATTGTTTACATTCCTGGGAACCCACGTGTTCAAGAACTGTCAACTGTAAACAACTGATTACCATTCACATGTAATGGTGTCACAAACTGTTTACAGTGGAATTTTTTGGGGAAACAATTAAAGATTATCCGAATTTAATTAGCGTTCATAAATTACTATTTCTTTGGCTTCGGTGTAAAACATATTTGATTCGAGTCGATGAACCCACCCATCAAAGCTCAGAGTGATCAGATATCGATTTTTGAAGTTTGTTATTTCTCGAGATGTGCAATTATATGTGGCCCAGAGAACACGTGGTCAAGCGGACGGTCTCGGACAAAATTGTGGATGAAGATAGATAACTCTAAAATCAAGTGGTAATACGGCCAAATTACGTGACACTTAAGTGATAATACGGCCATATTTGGTTGAACAAAATGTTGATAAATAACAGGCTTTGGGAAATTTGATGCCATAGTGGACAGTTAGCATTATTTTGTTGCAATAAATCGATTCTGATAACTAAAGTGTATTATGAAGAAATCTTGTTCTTGTTCTTAATTGTTGTATCTTGATGATATGGAGACCGTCTGATCGGGTTGAGTACCTTTAACGTCAGATGCATGTGGATCTACTTTGAACACTTATCGTATTTTTAGAATCATATCGATATTGCCGACAAAATTTGGTCTGGGTGCTGATTTTATGATTGATTGACATTTTTTGGGCTTTTTCGATCGATGTACGGTATATAGGCCTAAATATTCACGCACAATTAATGACCATGGTTGTATGTTTGGGGAAACAATTTACGTCAGATGCGGGGATACTTTGAACACTTATCGTATGTTTAGTATCATATCGATATTGACAATAAAATATAGGGCTGGGTGCTGATTTTATGATTGATTGACATTTTTTGGGCTGTGTTGTATCGGCGAACGATCGATCGATGTAAAATATATATATTCACACCCAATGACCATGGTTGTAGGAAACTTGCACAGGAGTCTTGTGCCCTAATATTTGATACCGGTATGTTGGTTTAGGCATAGGCGACATTCAAGTTAATTTTGAGCCTAGTTTACTTTGCTTTGCTTATACAACCATGGACATTCCATCCCTTAAACAAATTTACCTGACACGTTCATAAATACCTTCAAAAGACAATGTTCTCCAAATTAGCTCTTGAAATCGGAACGTCGAAATACCAAGCTGAACCAAGCAGAACCATGCAAGCTGAGAAAAGAATATAAGGCAGAACATATTTAATCATATTTTGTAGTGTTTACTGAAGAAATAAAACAAAAATATAAGCAACATGCATGGCGTGATTTTATTTGAGTTCTGATGACATATCGAGCGTAAAACTATAGAAAACAGTGCATGCAGCGATCGCGAAAACTTCAGCTTGGTATTTCGTCATTTACCGGTACTTCTTGGTGCACCATACAGGTGATAATTAATTTTCCTCAGCATAATGGTAGCCTTTGTTGTTGAATAATTACCAGTGTGCCATCGCAGATTAGCTGGCTTATACCAATAAGATTTCGGGGACGTTTTGACAGTAATGTGTAATCATGCAATTAAGGTTTCTTCTATATCTCTTTATAAACATGTCTTATATGGTTACCGGGGTATAAAATATTAGATACTATTTAACTAATTATATAGTTAATGGGTATAAAATATTAGATACTAGCTAATCTACCCGACTTTGTCCGGGCGGACCGAAACATGCCTATATGAGCGTCTATATGCTGTCATGGCACCTGTGTGACTCCGTCACGAAATACAAAACGTAACACTCTCGCCACACTGAATTTCACATATAATTGGTGTCATCTCATATATATTTTGAAGACCTCTGTCTGTTTGTCTGTATGTCTGTATGTCTGTCTGTATGTCTGTATGTCATTTATACAAATCTACGATTCTCGACCGATCGGGACGAAACTTGGTACGTGTGTGTAGTTTGACCAGGCGGTCGTCGTTGTCGTATTGGCGAGCCCGTGCGACGCCCGTGCAGCGCATGCGCAGACGAGATCTCGGAAACGGGTGGAGCTATCGACTTGAAATTTACTATGTGAATGTATCTTGCCCCGGATACGAATTTTATCGGGTCGCCGAGCACGTGCGACGCCAGCTTCGCGCATGCGCAGACTAGATCTCGGAAACGGGTGAGCTATCGACTTGAAATTTGGTTTTTGAATAGCCCGGACAACGTCGGGCTCATCGGCTAGTCTATTATATATTTTGGAAGATATGTGTGTGTGGAGGTGTGTGTGTGTGTGTGTGTGTGAGGGTGTGTGTATGTGTGTGTGTGTGATGATCTCGAAAACGGCGACCCGATTTTGATGAAACTTGGTATGTGGGGGTACTTTCGGCCGGGGACTGGCATGGGTCTATTAATTTACCCGTGCGACGTGACCTTTACCTTGAAATCTGGTCATTTCAAGGTCAAACGCCCGAGTATCACGGGATTTCGATGAAAATTAGTGTCTTTAAGCCTGTTCGTTTGCCCGTGCGACATGACCTTGACCTTGAAATCTGGTCAATTCAAGGTCAAATCGCGAATTTTGATGGGATTTCGACGAAATTTTATACGTGGGGTTACTTTTGTCCACTGAGTGTTTTGGACGGGTCAAATCGTGACCCCGACCTGACCTTGACCTTCAAAACGATCAATTCGAGGTCAAATCGGGTAAACCCGGATGGATTTCGACGGGTACTTTTGTCCGGGCGGTGTTTTGGACGCGTCAAATCGTGACCCCACCTGACCTTGACCTTCAAAATGGACAATTCAAGGTCAAATCGCGCAATTCGCCGAAAAGCAGAGGGGAAACAGCCCGGACGAAGCCTATTAATTTGCCAAATCGCGCAATTCGCCGAAAAGCAGAGGGGAAACAGCCCGGACGAAGTCGGGTCCACCCGGATACGAATTTTATCGGGTCGCCGAGCTCGTGCGACGCCAGCTTCGCGCATGCGCAGACGAGATCTCGGAAACGGGTGGAGCTATCGACTTGAAATTTGGTATGTGAATGTATCTTGCCCCGGATACGAATTTTATCGGGTCGCCGAGCCCGTGCGACGCCAGCTTCGCGCATGCGCAGACGAGATCTCGGAAACGGGTGGAGCTATCGACTTGAAATTTGCTATGTGAATGTATCTTGCCCCGGATACGAATTTTATCGGGTCGCCGAGCCCGTGCGACGCCAGCTTCGCCCATGCGCAGACCAGATCTCGGAAACGGGTGGAGCTATCGACTTGAAATTTGGTTTTTGAATAGCCCGGACAACGTCGCAGCTTCGCGCATGCGCAGACCAGATCTCAAAAACGGGTGGAGCTATCGACTTGAAATTTGATATGTGAATGTATCTTGCCCCGGATACGAAATTTATCGGGTCGCCGAGCCCGTGCGACGCCAGCTTCGCGCATGCGCAGACCAGATCTCGGAAACGGGTGGAGCTATCGACTTGAAATTTGGTTTTTGAATAGCCCGGACAACGTCGGGCTCATCGGTTAGTTTTATATATAAAGTTGAATATTTCTCCTGTCAGTTGAAGATCCCTATACTTCCATATTTTTATTTTGTCGTTGATTCGACGTTAAGATGGTGAGTGACACATAAAAGACTAGTTAATTTTTACGACACGCGGGTGATCGATCTACATTATCTATAGGGGTATATATATAGAACCAAGTATATAGAACATAGAGTTTCCATCGTTTTCGGTGATTCTTTCGCGATGGATTCACGAAGAGACTGCACAATGATTTTGGATCGATCTGAATAGTTTAGGGCCATGATAGTGTTGTTATAATTATACGGCTGCATGCAGGTATATATAGCAGGTCAGAAAACAATTTCAATTCATACTTTTTTGTGTTCAGATAATTGATTCCAATGGCGCGTTGTCCCGGACAGGAATGATCATTGATACGATTGGTACGTCTTAAAGTCGATCAGTTAATTCCCGAAAATCATATCTGCCGGACCCAAACCCGGATAAAGGACGATGAAGGGAGTTTGCACAGTCATAGTGGGCCGACATCAATTATCACATATATCGCCGAAGTAGTATGTACCAAACAGCATCTGTAAATGACGAAATACCATACAAGCTGAAGTTTTCGCGATCGCCGCACTGTTTGCTATAGATTTACGCTCGCTATATATATGTCATCAAAACTCAAATAAAATTACGCCATGTTGCATTATTTTGTTTTATTTCTTGATTATACATACACAAAACATGCTTTAAATGTCATGGTCCGCCTTATTTCCCCCCAGCTTGGTTCAGCTTGGTATTTCGACGCACCCCTTGAAATGGAGAATAAAGATGAGTTGACAAAAGAGGCCCGTTATCAAATGAATATGGACAGTTCAGTTTCTCAGAATAATGAAGAATTAATTGTAGCCTACAAAAATCTGAAATAAAAAATGCGAAATTTCTTGACATTACCTGTAGCTAGGTGCGGGCAGCGGTAAGTCCGGCGTAGGAGACTGAACTATAGCTTGGGACATGTCATCATCTTCTGTGATGATATGTGAAATTCAAGTGGTTTTGCTTGATAGATCTATAGAAGTTCTATATTGAAAATGTCTTGCAGTTTTTGCCTGGATTTATGCAAAGATGTGTGCAGTACTAACCTCATAATGTCAACCCTTATCTTTATATTGTGCTTAACCACAACTAGGGCATTTACGCTTAAGCGTAATTAATTGTGCTTAACCGCAATTAATTGCGATTAAGCGCAATTAATTGCGCTTAGGTGTAATGAATTGCGCTTAAGCGCAATTAATTTCGCTTAAGCGTAATTGTGACTACTATCTAACCTACCCATAAACTATTGGCATAACCTGGTGTATCACATAGCAACACAAGAGGAGCACATTGGGCTAATTTTAACCTGTTTGAATTAGCCTGAGTACTCAACATTCAACTGAGAGTATGTGTTCAACAATGATAGGGCAATTTTGTTATCAAAATGTGTAATTACTAAACCGGAAATATTTACTCTATAGACTATATATAACTCCGACGATACCGGTACACTTCTGTTACACGAACTATATAGTGACCTTTGAACTTCCCATGATTCTCTTGGATTTCCCATAATTCTAATATCGGGTATAAAATACTTTTCGCGCCGAAAACATTCACTCGATTTCGAATTCTTCGACATGGCACTTCAATTAAGTTTTCCCACCCACCCTATTCCCCTTTTTTTCTAATTTAGATAAGTTTTAGATGATTGTTTACGGTAATTCGCTTACCGCTAGAATAATGGTTATTTCTTGAGATTTTGTCTGTGATCTGATTACATAATATTAATAATATGTGTTATATATTTATGTGGGCAGAAGTTGCAGAATTCATAATCATTTCATGTGTAAAAGGTAGAGTGCAAGCATGAGGAGGAGAGAAAAGTGAGAGTAAGGTTTCATTATTGTTCACATGTTTGGGCCATTACTATGGTCATATACTATAGCATGCATGTGATGTCACTGCATGAGGGCTTGCTTACCTCATATGGTTTACTTATTGACTTAAATCAGGGGGGGGGGACATATTTTCATATTATCAGCATCCCTGTCCCAAAAAATTGGTGTCTCATTCCTGGAGCTTTGGTGCACTGTCTCAGTCCTCGAGCTCTAGTTTTTTATTTATTAAATCAGCATCTCTTGCACAAATCTATAGTATTTCCATGGTCATATAGTGTGAATGTGGTGTCAACGAGGGCTTGCTTCCCTCATATGGTGTGCCTGTATACTCGAAAATTGAAGAAAATCAAAGTCGCCTCGACTAATACAGAAAGTAATGCTATTGCGAGTAGCCCCAACTAATATATACCGAAGATAATATAATGCTATCACCGTGACGAGTCGCTCCAACTAAAACAAAAGGTGATAATATTGCGAGTCAACCATTTTGATAAAGATGTTGGGCTAGCTGAGCCTAGCTCCCTACCCATCCAAATCAATGAAAACAAGAGGTGATATGTCAATAGGAGTTAAGGTTAAGTTATGGATAAACCTATTCATTCACCAGGGGTGTTTAGTTAGATATAACCATGAATTGCGCTTAAGCGCAATTGATTTCGCTTAAGATTAATTATTTCCGCTTAAGCGCAATTAATAGCGTTAAGCGCAATCAAAACTTAAACGCAATTGATTGCGCTTAAGTGCAATTAATTATTAAATGTGAATTTGGCCTCCCATATATCTTACTTTTAAATTGTGCATATAAAATATTGTACTTATACGATTCGGTAAGAATAAATTCTGTTTAGACCGATGCACAATATAAGTTCCTGGCAGGTGCGCGTTAACTGACCAACTGGTACGTTTTTCAAGAGTACATTTTCCTAATCCATAGAATTTCCGGTGAGAAAACTAGAGTTATTTCCCTTAAAAAATGGACGGCGGAGATCCGACAAGAAAAGGCGTTCCAAAGTTACGCGAAATACTACGGAGGCAAAGAGAAGAATGTGATGTAATTTCAATATTTGATCAAAGTTAACGATGTTTTAAACGAAAAAAAAACAATTTAAATCACCAGAATGCATTTAAAATTTGCAAAAATGATATATAAAAAAATGTTGTTGCAAAAAAACAAATAAATAACACTAAAACCACAGTCCCGGGAATCACTGTCAATGTAATATTCAACTTAATTAAAATATAATAATTAAATATATTACCTCTACTAGATTGAGAGAGCAACCAGTTAGGCAAACGACAGATGTTGTTATTAATCATGTACCGCTATTCTCAAAGTAATTGACCAGAAAAACAGGGTGATACCCCGGTCATGACCGCGGTGATACCGGTAATAAACGGTAGCGGTATCGAGATGGTCACGGCGGTGGAGTTACGGTATTGGGCGATAATGATATCGCAGTCTTTTAGCGGGCACCGCATTAATTTTTTTGAATACCGCGGTCTTTTAGCGGGCAGGGCACCGCATTAATTTTTTTGAATACCGCGGTGATTTTCATGGAACTCTTTGAGGGGAGGTATTTACTCCCACATACTTGTTCGCATTAACAAGCGGTATCAGTACCGCGGTATTGGAGGATACTGCGGTATAGTACCGCGGTATTAACGGGGTGACACCACGTTATTGGTGGTCAATTACTTTAAGTATAGCGGTACACCATCATCTGATTGGCTGAAGACCACCCACCGTGATTTATATCTGACACTAAAAGTTTTAGTGTCAGATAATTTGATGTCTTCAGCCAGTTAGTAAAACCGAGAAATTGTATGAAACAATCACTTATTTTAAACAATATTTTATTTGAAATAGACAGACAAAATTTACAAACAATTAGGGGTGCCACGATTAATCTTATAAATTAATCGATTAACCGTTGATAAAGCCGATAATCGATTACCATTTCCATCATCGATTAATCTGCGTTATTTATTTCGGACGTCAGAAAATGCCGGTATTATTGAATACCGTGTTTGTTTTACACAGTTTAATCTACATCCAAGGTGTTAACATCCTTTGAACGCATATCAAAGAGATTCCAATAACATGAGTACTACTAATATATGTTGCAAACAGTCGGCAGTTCATTTGATGATGCAACATGTTTTCTTGTCGGGTCGTTGTATATTCTTCAAATTGGCGGCACTGCAGATTTGAACACATTGCGACGTCGTTGTATATTTATACATGAAAGGTGACACTATGTCTTTGAAATGTGCCGACTGTCACCGTGTTCAATGAACTGAATGCACTCGCCCTTGAATCTGATTGGACCAATGGGAAGTTGATTGACATTCTCTCTAAAACCAGGGAACAAATATATACGTCATTTTAATCAGCGATGTTCTCCGCAATGTAATTGTGAGTGTACTTTGTTTGCATAAGTACAAATGTACATGTATACTTAGAAGTTACTAGTAAAAGCTATCGCATATCGTGTGGTGAATGCTGAATGAAATTATGAAACTGACTATTATCAAATACTTAGCTTGTTCTGAGTACTGCAATTGGGGGTTGGGCCACACGTTTGTGATTGTTAACCACTCTCTGGAAGTTTGATGAAACTTATAGTTTCCATAACATTTTATTTCGGCGGTCCATCGTTCATTCCTACTTTTATATTGTTTGTATATTTGGCTATTCATAAAACTGAAATTAATCGCTACATTCGTTCTAATGAACTCACAATTATTATAACCATAACATCGCCGAGAACTGTGCTGGTATTCAATACATTGTGCTCATTAGTAGAGCTGGGACGGTTATGCGGTTAACCACCAACTATGGCCGTGACCGGTCACGGATTTGCCGTGGTCGGTTAACCGTAACATCACTATTATAGTGTATGATCACTGTGATGGTCAGCTATAACTGGCTATAAGAGGGTTAATCTGTCTCCGTCAATTAAAATGAATCCGAGATTGACGGAACAACATCAAACGCGGTGTGTCGGCTCTTTGAAGGCTACATTTAACAGCCTGCCGACGTCAAAACGAAACATCAAAGGGTCAGCACACTTGTGATCTTACAACATTGTCAAGATAATTGTTTTTGTTATCAACGACTAGTTATTCTTGAGACTCCCGGCCCTTCAATCCATTCGCCCCCCCCCCCCCCCCCCCCCCCCCCCCCCCCCCCCCCCCCCCCCCCCCCCCCCCCCCCCCCCGGACAACATCACATACCAACGTATATGTAAGTATTTCATTAAGAATAAATAATAATTGTTCGCCCACCCAGCTACCGGAAATTGCGGAATAATCAATAAAATATTCCGGAATGTATATTAAACCGTTCTAGTCGTCACTTCCGTGTCGGTGTGTTCAGCTTCCCGCCCGATCACATATCCCGATGGCGATGGAGTAATTTTACAAGGACAATAAATGAACACAACACAGCCTCACAGGGGAATGACATTGTATATTTATTTTATTCAGTAATAAATTGAAGATGTGTACTTAATTAGATATGTGATTATGTGTGTCATGGGTGACAACTTCTTTGTATAATGGGCAGGAGCCGTTCTCAAACTTACCATGTCAGTGAGCATCACAATCATCGCCGGGCATACTGGGCTTACCCACCCATAATAGTACCTATAATATGTGGTTAACCGGTTAATCGCGGTTTTTTGCCGTTCATAACCGGTCACGAAAAACCCATAACCGTCCCAGCTCTACTC